>CM069452.1:49470914-50106442 GCA_035610835.1 Ophiura sarsii
ACAGCGCCCTCACTTTTCACGTTGTCTGGCATGCCTGTTCACCATTTAGGCTTACACGCCTATTGGGCATGCCTATTTAGTTCGATAATTAAAAATATCGTATTTTATCATTAAAGGTGCAACGGATAAGTCCCATTCGTTCATTTAAATACAAAACATACCATCCCCGGAGAAAGTAATTGCCCAAAAACCTCACATTTAGGTACAAGCCTAGTCTTCGTGCTTTATTACACGAATTGCGCATGATTTGGTGCAGTGCTCCCTCAAGGGAGGGAGCACTACACTAAATCCTTACGTCGTTTGGTGTATGGTTCGGAGAAATGGTACCTGTAGGCTCGGGGGGGGGGGGGGCACTGATATTGGAAAAGGGTATAGAGATGTGCCCGCGCTGAAGACCCCCTTTTCACCCTCTGCTTCTAGCTCTTATGACCCCCTTTTGAGCCTGCATCAGTTCTTAAGACCCCCCATTTTATTGAAAATTCAAACATCGTGAAATTTTGCGTTCTAAAACCAAAAAAAAATCCAAAAATTTGCATTCTTGCTAATCAAAATTGGAACTATAGGCCAGTTCTCAAGACCTACTTTTTGACAAAATTAGTTCCTAAGACCCTATTTTTCGTCATAAAATCCACTTAGTTCAGTTCTATAGCCCCCCTTTTTGAGACCCTGTGCGGCACACCCCTACCCAAAAGAAAGTTGAGTCCCCCCCCCCCCCCCCCCCCCCCGGGCCTATAGGCCCCGATCACTTTTGATCATCGTCCAAGGGAAGCAAATCGAAGTAAATCTTGCTGATTTTTTATGAACACGATAGAATAGAACCAGCATTGCTAATGTGGTCAAATAATAAATACTGCCAACTTTTAAAACGAAGGATTCCCTCTATATCATGATGTGATCAATGCTAACTAGCAGCCCTGGGCAGCTAACTAGCAGCCCTAGTGAAAAAAATATAAACATGTTGAAAAAATTTAGTGCGATAAATGGTAAAAGTGCGGGGTTTGAGAGAAGGTGTTTTTTTTCCTTTCTTGGTCAATGAAAAGTGCGAAAACTAGTAAAAAGTGCGGGTTATTTTACGGATATATTAGTTTTTGAAGAAATGAAAATAATATAAAAATGTTGACAATAAATAGTGCGATAAATGGTGAAAAGTGCGGGGTTTAAGAGAAGGTGTGATATTCGTTTTTCTTGGTCAATTAATAGTGCGGAAACTAGTGAAAAGTGCGGGTTATTTTACAGAAATGTTGGTTTTTGAAGAAATGAAAATGAAATAATAAATGATGAAATTCAGCAGTGCTTATATTGGTAAAAGTGCGTGGTTTCAGTAAAGGGGTGTTACTTTTTTCTTACTGGTCAGTGAAAAGTGCGAAAACTGGTCAAAAGTTGGGTTATTTTATGGATATATTAGTTTTTGAAGAAATTAAAATAATATAAAAATGTTGAAAATAATTAGTGCGATAAATGGTAAAAAGTGCGGGGTTTGAGAGAAGATGTTTTTTCTTCTTCTTGGTCAATGAAAAGTGCAATGTTGGTTTTTGAAGAAATTGAAATTGAAATAGAATAATGAATATAAATAGTGCGATAAAAGGTCAAAAGTGCGGGTTTTTTAGGGATATAATAGTTTTTGAAGAAATGAAAATACTATAAAAATTTTAAAAATAAATAGTGCGATAAATGGTCAAAAGTGCAGGTTATTTTACGGATATATTCGTTTTGAAGAAATGAAAAAAATATAAACATGTTGAAAGAAAATTAGTGCGATAAATGGTAAAAAGTGCGGGGTTTGAGAGAAGGTGTTTTTTTCTTTCTTGGTCAATGAAAAGTGCGAAAACTAGTAAAAAGTGCGGGTTATTTTACGGATATATTAGTTTTGGAAGAAATGAAAATAATATAAAAATGTTAAAAAAATAAATAGTGCGATAAATGGTGAAAAGTGCGGGGATTGATAGAAGATGTGATATTCGTTTTTCTTGGTCAATTAATAGTGCGGAAAATAGTGAAAAGTGCGGGTTATTTTACAGAAATGTTGGTTTTTGAAGAAATTGAAATTGAAATAGAATAATAAATATAAAGAGTGCGATAAATGGTCAAAAGTGCGGGTTTTTTAGGGATATATTAGTTTTTGAAGAAATGAAAATGCTATAATTTTTTTTTAAATAAATAGTGCGATAAATGGTCAAAAGTGCGGGTTATTTTACAGACATATTCGTTTTTTAAGAAATGAAAAAGAAAAAATATTTGTTGAAAATAATTAGTGCCGCGATAAATGGTAAAAAGTGCGGGGTTTGAGAGAAGGGTTTTTTCTTCTTTCTTGGTCAATGAAAAGTGCGAAAACTAGTAAAAAGTGCGGGTTATTTTACGGATACATTAGTTTTTGAAGAAATGAAAATAATATAACAATGTTGACAATGAATAGTGCGATAAATGGTGAAAAGTGCGGGGTTTGAGAGAAGGTGTGATATTCGTTTTTCTTGGTCAATTAATAGTGCGGAAACTAGTGAAAAGTGCGGGTTATTTTACAGAAATGTTGGTTTTTGAAGAAATGGAAATTAAAATAGAATAATGAATATAAATAGTGCGATAAATGGTCAAAAGTGCGGGTTATTTTACAGACATATTCGTTTTTGAAGAAATGAAAAAAATATGAAAATGTTGCAAATAATTAGTGCGATGAATGGTAAAAGTGCGGGGTTTGAGAGAAGGTGGGTTTTTTTCTTGGTCAATGAAAAGTGCGAAAACTAGTAAAAAGTGCCGGTTATTTTACGGATATATTAGTTTTGAAGAAATGAAATTACTATAAAAATGTTGAAAAATAAATAGTGCGATAAATGGTCAAAAGTGCGGGGTTTTTTTACGGATATATTAGTTTTTGAAGAAATGAAAATAATATTAAAATGTTGACAAAAAATAGTGCGATCGATGGTGAAAAGTGCGGGGTTTGAGAGAAGGTGTGATATTTGTTTTTCTTGGTCAATGAAAAGTACGAAAACTAGTAAAAAGTGCGGGTTATTTTACGGATATAGTAGTTTATGAAGAAATGAATATACAATAAAAATGTTAAAAAAATAAATAGTGCGATAAATGGTGAAAAGTGCGGGGTTTGAGAGAAGGTGTGATATTCGTTTTTCTTGGTCAATTAATAGTGCGGAAACTACTGAAAAGTGCGGGTTATTTTACAGAAATGTTGGTTTTTGAAGAAATGGAAATTAAAATAGAATAATGAATATCAATAGTGCGATAAATGGTCAAAAGTGCGGGTTATTTTACAGACATATTCGTTTTTGAAGAAATGAAAAAAATATGAAAATGTTGAAAATAATTAGTGCGATAAATGGTAAAAAGTGCGGGGTTTGAGAGAAGGTGGGTTTTTTTCTTGGTCAATGAAAAGTGCGAAAACTAGTAAAAAGTGCCGGTTATTTTACGGATATATTAGTTTTTGAAGAAATGAAAATACTATAAAAATGTTGAAAAATAAATAGTGCGATAAATGGTCAAAAGTGCGGGGTTTTTTTACGGATATATTAGTTTTGAAGAAATGAAAATAATATTAAAATGTTGACAAAAAATAGTGCGATAAATGGTGAAAAGTGCGGGGTTTGAGAGAAGGTGTGATATTTGTTTTTCTTGGTCAATGAAAAGTGTGATAAATGGTCAAAAGTGCGGGTTATTTTACGGATATAGTAGTTTTTGAAGAAATGAATATACAATAAAATGTTGAGAATAAATAGTGCGATAAATGGTGAAAAGTGCGGGTTATTTTACGGATATATTAGTTTTTGAAGAAATGAAAATACTATAAAAATGTTGAAAATAAATAGTGCGATAAATGGTCAAAAGTGCGGGTTATTTTACGGATATATTCGTTTTTGAAGAAATGAAAAAAATATAAAAATGTTGAAAATAAATAGTGCGATAAATGGTCAAAAGTGCGGGTTATTTTACGGATATATTAGTTTTTGAAGAAATGAAAATAACATATAAAAATGTTGACAATAAATAGTGCGATGAATGGTGAAAAGTGTGGGGTTTGAGAGAAGGTGTTTTTTTTCTTCTTGGTCAATGAAAAGTGCGATAAATGGTCAAAAGTGCGGGTTATTTATGGATATATTAGTTTTTGAAGAAATGAAAATACTATAAATTTAAAAAAAAGAAAATAGTGCGATAAATGGTCAAAAGTGCGGGTTATTTTACAGACATATTCGTTTTTGAAGAAATGAAAATAATATAAAAATGTTGACAATAAATAGTGCGATAAATGGTCAAAAGTGCGGGTTATTTCACGGATATATTAGTTTTTGAAGAAATGAAAATAATATAAAAATGTTGACAATAAATAGTGCGATAAATGGTAAAAAGTGCGGGGTTTGAGAGAAGGTGTTTTTTTTCTTTCTTGGTCAATGAAAAGTGCGAAAACTAGTAAAAAGTGCGGGTTATTTTATGGATATATTAGTTTTTGAAGAAATGAAAACACTATAAATTAAAATAAAAAATAGTGCGATAAATGGTCAAAAGTGCGGGTTATTTTACAGACATATTCGTTTTTGAGAAATATGAAAAAAAAATAAAAAATGTCGAAAATAATAAGTGCGATAAGTGGTAAAAAGTGCGGGGTTTGAGAGAAGGTGTTTTTTTCTTTCTTGGTCAATGAAAAATGCGAACACTAGTAAAAAGTGCGGGTTATTTTACAGATATATTAGTTTTTGAAGAAATGAAAATACTATAAAAATGTTGACAATAAATAGTGCGATAAATGGTCAAAAGTGCGGGTTATTTTACGGATATATTAGTTTTTGAAGAACTGAAAATAATATAAAAATGTTGACAATAAATAGTGCGATAAATGGTCAAAAGTGCGGGGTTTGAGAGAAGGTGTGATATTCGTTTTTCTTGGTCAATTAATAGTGCGGAAAATAGTGAAAAATGCGGGTTATTTTACAGAAATGTTGGTTTTTGAAGAAATAGAAATTGAAATAGAATAATGAATATAAATAGTGCGATAATTGGTCAAAAGTGCGGGTTATTTTACGGATATATTAGTTTTTAAAGAAATGAAAATACTATAAAAATTTTGAAAATAAATAGTGCGATAAATGGTCAAAAGTGCGGGTTATTTTACGGATTTATTAGTTTTTGAAGAAATGAAAATACTATAAAAATGTTAAAAATAAATAGTGCGATAAATGGTCAAAAGTGCGGGTTATTTTACGGATATATTAGTTTTTGAAGAAATGAAAATAATAAAAAAATGTTGAAAATAAATAGTGCGATAAATGGTCAAAAGTGCGGGTTATTTTACAGACATATTCGTTTTTGAGTAAATGAAAAAATGAAATTAAGCTATGCATAAAATTACCAAAAGTGCGTGGTTTCAATAAAGGCGTGTTACCTTTTTTCTGGTTTAAATGAAGGGTTTTTTCTTCTTGGTCAATGAAAAATGCAGGAAATAATCAAAAATGATTATTATTTTACAGAAATATTTTTGTGGTTCTGTCCTAAATCATGAAAATAAAATAAAAGCGTTGAAAATAAATAGTGCGATAAATGGTCAATAATGCGTGGTTATTTTACAGAAATATTTGTGTGTTTTTTGTTTTGAAAAAATGAAAAGAAAATAAAAGCAAAAAGTGTGGAGTCCCTAATCTGGACATGACCATTATTTATACTTTCATTGGATATTTTATAATCCTCCTACTTTTGTCACTGCTATGGAAATATCAACATTTGAGATACAATCACTGTGGATCAAAATTTGTAAATGCTTTAGGTTCTAATTGTGTGGGTTGTTGCGCACGCGGCTATGGAAAATTCCCTGTCCTAAATCATGACAGGTATCAAAAATTAGAAATGGTTTAGAATAATAATAGTAATAATAATCTAGATTTATATAGCGCCTTTTCCAAATGGTTCAAAGTATGCTTGCAAGTTCGTTACCCGACCAACTTTTCGGGCGGGTACCCTATTGGTACCCATTTTTTTTCTTCTTTTCCTTTTCCTTTTTTTTCTCCTCTTCATTTTCAGAGTAAAAACTAGTCACCTAAACGGCATCAAGTGATCCTTAACCTAGCCATCCAGTAACACCATATCATGCTTATGATTGTATCACCTATCTTGATGTCTTGTTATAATTTAGAAATGTTTTCATTCATTCGAAAGACATTAATTCTAAACAAGAGACACATATACATATTTTTAATTATTTCGCAAAAACACTGATTAAGGGCACATTAACGACCACAATTAGTCAGGCCCATGCATATGCTGAGGGTATCAACATCGCCCAATTTCAGAGAATAAGGGTGTATTTTTAAACCTGAATCTGCGCTAATAATAGTAATTGTCTGTGTGAATGCACTCTCAAACACTACCCTGAAAACAGATTCTCAAAGAAGAAAAAAATTACCTTAACAACGATTAAGCCGGGGATTTAGCTTGACGACGAATCATATAGAATAGGTCCTCAAGACAGGTTTTTTTGACTGAAATGAATGTATGGGGTAATTGTGTGATTCACTCCTTAGTAAATTGGTCCTATAGGCGTATATGTTTACAATTATGACACATGCGACTATCAAGCTTAACCCTTGCATATATGAGTGCCCCCCCCCCCATCCCTGGGATTATCCTTTTGGTGAGATACCATACACATAATATTTGGCAAGTATTACTTCTCCCATTAGAGGAATGTGACAGACAACAAGCAACCAAACCCTTTTTTTTGGGGGGGGGGGGGGGCGGGGCAAAGCCACCCTATTAGCATGTGATTGCAAAAATGTACACATTTAGGTCTTTCTAGACATAAGTGGAGGCTGCCATGTTTGTAGTCTTTGTAAATTACATGTACCTATAATGCAGTTTATCTTAACAGTACCTGCAGTCTGTGCTTGAGTCAAAGCTCTTTTGTTTATAGTTGATGATTCAATCAGAGAGATGTTATTATATCCCAACAGAGAGACATAATAGCTTATCTTGTTTGACTAAGGAGAAATCGCCACTTGTTGTCTAATAAGTGGTGAGTTGTGGATGTGTCATATATACCTAGATTGTTCTTCAGACGATACCCCCCCCCCCCCCCCCCCCCCTTCCATGCACACAAATCAACTTTATTGGTTTTCTGTACTATTTTTAGACTGCGGTGTTGAAACAGATGTTTGGTTACAAAACATGTTTTTTTCTCTTGGATCGCCCCCATTCCATTTCAATGGCATTTTTGTTTCTGCTGTGTTCTCCAAAACAAAATCATCCTCCTCCACTAATCTATCTTAACATGATTAATGGGGTGACACAAGCTAGTACACATGTTATAATGACTAAACATCATTATTGCAGAATCAATAGAAAATGCTGTAATTTTATTAACTCATGGTCATGGCACTGCGCCCAATATTACACACAAAATAGCGAATGGTCAACCTTGGAATGGACATGTAAAGTTGATTTAAGAAGATTAGATTGCTATGCAACCCCAAACAGCCTTACAAAAACATTGTTCTTGACCCATGACAATGAACAATTCCTAAATATTGGGGTTAATAAGGGTAAATAATTCTCTTTCTAAGTCCAACATATCGAGGGCTCAGATACACAAGGCCTCATCTCCATTTTTTCACAAATGAGATTTTGGTATCAAAATTTTCAGAAAGAAATTCTCTTTCCAGTTACACAGCCTTATCTCCATAACACAACCCCTTTCAGAGTTATAGCCAGTGTAACAAGGCCTTATCTTCAATAGTCTTTTACTCAAAATGGTCAAAATGGAGATAAGGCCTTGTGGTTCTGAGCCCTCGATATATTAGGTCAAAAAGGGCCTGTCTCACATACCTGCCCGCATATGCCTATGGCAAACAAACAAAAAAATAGGTTGTTTTTTTAAGATTTAAATTTTACCCAATTTGTCAAAATATTAAAATACATAAATATATAAATAAATTATCACACTGTCAGTAATATTTGTCAGCAAAAAAGGGAGAAATTAACCGACCGACCCAAATTCAAGATTTTTGGCACTTGAGGGCAACACAACAATCTTCTTTCTTTGGCCCAAGTACATTGTTGTATGTGGAGCCTCACTTTCGCCGCACAGCTCTTTGTGATAGCCACATCTTAGGCTATTTGGTTTTAGTTGTCAGAAAATAATTGAAAAAATGGCTGCGAAGCAGCAACAAGAAAAGAACAGGGACATTTTATCATCAACTCAGCCCTCTAAAAATAAAATGGTGAAATTAAAAATATAGGGTAAAAGAACGATGAGACATACACACTTTTAAAATTCAATGACAATATGAGCATTGTGACATTTTGTTCTCTGGTTTTGAATCTCTTCGTTTGTTGCATGCGACTGGATTCAAAGTGACAAAAACAGGAAATCAGTGAAAATAAAGCATTAAATAGAAATCTACACACTTTATTGGATTTTCATCGGTGATGGTGAGTGAATTTTGTAATGCAGAAGTATATGTCTTGCCATTTTTGTCCGTCCACAAAATTGCCATTCTGTGATGATAAAACCATGCACTAAACAAAATGCTATTTTTTTTCTAAATAAAAAAGCATAAGGATAGCTATTTTTCTCATGGAAGACGGACCTTTTTCTTCTTCTTCTTGGCCAATGCATCCCATTTTGTTTTAGAAATTGTTTGCACTATGATTCAAGTGCGACCAAAAATGACTTTATTCAAATTCAAGTAAAAAGATGACTTTATTGGTCGTGTAGTTATATAGTCATGTATTATTTTATTGCAAATGTGTATCCCTCCCTCCATCCTTCCAGGACTCGTTTCTACAAGATTTATCACAAATTCAATGCAAAATATTCAACAAAATGTCCCCCAAAATAAGAAAAGAATAATTGTGACTTTAGGCCTATATATCTATTACCGCATTGGACTAACCTTTTCCCGGGTTTTGTGTGTGCACCCTGCATGCACAGATTAGTGATCACATGACACAGTTCATTGCATTCAATTGGCTGATAGTTTTGCTTGTGCATTGCACAGATTAGTGATCACATGATCAGTTCATTTGCATTCAATTGGCTGATAGTTTAGAGAGTGAGTAAGACAGATTTGGAAAACAATCAGTTTGGATACAAACCATGGTAAACAAAATAGGTTTTCGACTGGCTCTTTGAACTATCGTTGCATAAAATGTATGGTCAAAATGATACATTTCAGGTTCAAACTCAATGAAATAACCCCTGTACATGGGCCTGACCAACCCATTCTTTTAGAAATTGGTGAAAACAAAATTCACATGCAAATGAATATCGACCCCAAATCATTTTTGTGCTTGTTGAAAAACGGCAAAATGTTTACAGTTTTTTTATATGATTTTACTGTCATTTTCAAGGGATTTTTGGTTAAAAGCCTGACCAAAAGCCTGACCGACTGACCCGACCTGAGAGGTCCATTTTCCGTACAACAGTGTGGGGTTTTTTTCGTCGCCTAAGTGGTATTGGAAATAAGCTCTTCAAATATCAAAAGCTCAGAAATCAAAGCAATGACTTTTTTTTTAAAGACTCTTCTTGTTCTTACAAAGACACGTCCAAGATGAGTCTGACTGAAACAGATCGTACCATCATCAGTTGCCAAGCTACCCTGTTTGGTCAGTTGGTAAAATACACGACACATGCATATGTAAATTACAACAGATGAATCAAACAGGACATGCATTGTTTGCATTACCTTTTTGCCACATATTTGGCTGTATGATTTTATCGTCTCAATAATGGTCTTCATATTTTCATAACTGCATATTAAAATTGTGTAGTTTCCTTTCACGAGTGGTTATCCTTTTATAAATATATAAACAAATTCTGAATAATTTATAAATGGTAGAATGTCTTACTTACGTAAAGGAAAGCTCTAACCCACACACACATGCTATAATCAGAGATTATTACAGTTTATACTTTGTTGCCATCACTCAAATCACATAAATAAATGACTAAAATTTTAACTGTAAATTTGTATATGTATTTTTTTTTAAGTGGGGGTGTAATGGTCTTTTTATAAATGGGTCCTCAGGTAAAGATGTCAAAATAAAAATGTCTGCCAAACTTGTGACTTTTCCACACATCACATGTATTCCTTGGGTGAACTTTATGCACTTATCGATTGCATCCCCGGCCCTGGGGGACCCGGGGATAGCGGGGATTTGGGACGGGATGTACAAATTGCCCATGTTACATCCCGGGTACAATCGTATACGGTCCCCACTGAGCCGGGCACCATTTTTTGTGCTTCCCTGCTACAGGCCCGGCTTCCCTTGGCCGGGACAAAGTATTCACCCGGCTACAGTCCCAAGGTCGCTTACTTCTTTCTGCAACCGTAACGGATGTCACGACCCGAGTTAGCTCGGACTTTACAATTAAACAATTTTCTATACACAGACTTTATAAACAACAAAATTTAATATATAAACAGAAATCATGAATAAACAATGCAACACATTTCACGCGCTCAGTGATCACTGATTTAGTTGGCTAATAAGTGCACTTATCGTTTGTATAATGTTCCGCCAGAAGTTCCGTTGTCGCGGGCTCGAGAGTCTTATTAAAGGTCTTCAATATCTTGGGCAACACACAGAAGTCACTTCCTCAGCAGCGATGTTCCGCACTGGACCGGAAGTTCACAAGTCTGCCATAGTATCGTATCTCTTATTAATGTTCTCCGGTTCTCATTCAACAGGAATGATCTCGACTGATTATTGTCCTGTCATAGACAACGGACGATCCTCGTAATGCCGTATCTTTATTAATGTTCTCCGGCCTCATCCAACAGGATGGGCTATAATTATAGTCTAGCCAAAGATACCAGAAGATTCACGCAGAGCCGTATCATTCTTTTGAGTTTTCCGGCCTGGCCTTCCTGGCCTTCAGGGCATCCGCCCTTCCGTCCCGTTTTCCAGCGTCCTTCCTTCTGCCTTTTCTGTTTGTTTTGTTTTGCTCTCCTCCCGCGTGGTTCCGTCGCCACGACGCCAGCGTATTGTCGCATTGCGTATAGTGTTGCGTATTGTCGCATTGCGTATATTGTTGCGTATTGTCGCATTGCGTATAGTGTTGCGTATTATAGCCTTGAACCCTGACAACGGAATGCATTTCTATGTGTTCCCTATGTGTTATTAGGCTTATTTCGTCAAGCGCATCGCATCTCTAGCTTATTTATAGCAAGCACCCGGGGTGTACATTTGTGTACCTTACTAGAGAACATCCTCGCTACACGCCCCGGTTAGCGGGGGGCACAGTTTGTACTTCTGTGTACACTCCCCCGCATAGCCGGGCATCATTTTTTGTACACTCGTGTACGGTCCCCGTCATGCCCCTGGTGCGGCTTGCAATTGATAAGTGCATTAAACCACGCTGAAATATTTACCAGTTCAGGCCTATGGAAGATAGTAGTGGAAATAGGCTCAATTTATACATCAATCGCCACTGAAAAAAACTGCTCGCATTACTTTAATAGCACCAGCTACAATCTCACTGAGTTCGTCTTCTTTCAGAAAATATTTATTCTGATGGAATATTTTTCTTCTAACATTCAGTAATTGGAAGAAAAACATTATTTTCCATCAAAATTTGATTCGTTTTGTGTGTAAACATGCGTTCCCTCACATCAAGCGACCACAGTTTGTCACTAGTAACACCGAAAGTTTAGTGCCAAAAAGTTAATCTTGGAAACCTAGTCAGCTATCTCCTCATCTAACATTTATTTTGATTGGACAAAACATTAATTGGGAATTCCATCAAGACTATCATCAACCAATGGAATTTTATCTTACATGGGAGCATTTCAGTATTGATCAAATCCGGGGGGGGGGGGGGGGGGAGCACTCAACTTTTTTGGGGGTAGGGGTGTGCCGCACAGGGTCTCAAAAAGGGGGGCTACAGAACTGAACTGAGAGGATTTTATGACGAAAAATAGGGTCTTAAGGAACTGATTTTTTCCAAAAAGTAGGTCTTGAGAACTGGCCTATAGTTCAATTTTGATTAGCGAGAACGCAAATTTTCGATTTAATTTGGTTTTAGTACGCGAAATTTTTGAAGAATTGGGGCTTTGGAACACAAAATTTTGCGATTTTTGAATTTTCAATAACATTGGGGTCTTAAGAACTGATGCAGGCTCAAAAGGGGGGTCATAAGAGCTAGCAGCAGAGGGTGAAAAAGGGGGTCTTCAGCGCGGCACATACCTATACCCTTTTCCAATGTCAGTACCCCCCCCCCCCCCCCCCCGATCAAATGCATAGTCTTAATTGTCCAAGTCTTTTGTTGACACACCTCAACTATACTTTGATGTGTGACCATTGACCACATTGACATATGTGACCTGGCACCACAAAATGAGAGTGAAGTAGCAAAAAAGTAAATAATTTTTTCACATTTTCAAAAAGTAAATGTCCTCGGGTTTAAAATGACACCAAAGTTGTTATAATATTCAAAAGTAAAATTATGATACATTGAAGTTAATCACCACTGAATTATTAAATTGGAGAAAAAGGCCTTCAAAGTCAGTCAGTACAAAGGCATGTTTGTACTTATGTTAATGCATTTCTCATGCTGATTCCAAATATGGTAATGACATTCAACAGTTTTGACAGTTTTGAAATATTTTGTGAAATTTTGGAATGTCGTCTGCAGCGACGCCTGCCACACGGAGAGTGTTAAGATTTTCCATTTTTTAGAATGGTGTATAAGCCTCAATCAAGGAAAAAAAGGTTGGCACACTTTGTCCCAATTAAGGAAAAAAGTGCCCCTCTCCCCCGAGGCAATGTTGATCCGAGCCACATGTCATCAGAAGCTTTGGCAGCTCTCTCAACATTGATTGATGGGGGGTGGGGAAGGATGAGGGAATGGGGAGACCTCTGCGTGCTGTTAAAGAGTGCTATATACCAAGTCGGTTCTCTATTGTGAGCACAGTGATAGCTGTATTAAATTGTATCAAGTGTGCCAACTATTATTTTCCTTGATTGTCTGAGCGAAATTCTAAATTCACCATCTGATATCACTCTTTTGCCTATAACTTCCAAACGGAATGTTGGATTGTGATCAGATTTCGCCAAATTATTCACAGGAGTAGTGTTAATATTTCCTGAAATTGTCACGTATGAGTCAAGTCATTTAAGGATTGGTCACTCAGTACTATGGTTGCATATACGTAAAAACATGTTATTTGTTTACAATTTATCCTAATGGATTTAAAACAAAATGTTGAAGCACAATTATATTTGGTGTATTCAATAATTTATTTATAATCAACATTTGACAAACGGCATATAAGTTCACACAACAGTGTATTAAGGACTGCTCATTAAATACTAAGCCCTATGTATGATAACTGTGTGGGGCTATAGGTCTATAATAATAGGCAATTAGTATGGGTCGTGTAAATATTACTTTCTTCAGAAGATAGCAATTAAGGAGACAATGACATGTTATGTTTTCGTGGCATAACAAAATGCCATTATGGGAAATAAATAAAGTCACATATACAAAAGAATGCAACATGAAGAAGAAGCCCTATCTATATAAGATAGAAGAACGAAAAATCATTTTGAAATGACTGTTCACACGCATTTTACTTTACTACGTGTGTATAAGGATTAGAAAAGTCATGTTTTTATTTTGAAAGTTTTTTATTCGGTTAACATTATTATTAAGATATAAGTACGTCCTAAATTCAATGCATTTTATAAAAACATCAGTATAACAAATTAACAAACTAATCCCTGTTAGTCACATATGAAAAAGAAGTAATTCATTTACATACATTCTTGGAAAACTGTGAACATCGTGTGCATCCTTTTTGGTACCATAATAATGTAGGCTTATAATTATGTAAGATACCGTGACCATGATTGAAGAAACAGCGTAAAATGTGGGTCTAAATTATCAATCAATTAAATTTCAAAAATCAATCAATCAACCATTAAAAGCAAAATAAACAAAATAAAATACCTTCCCGAGATTCGAACCCGGGCCACAGAACTCAAAGCCAAATAGCTAACCGCTACACTAGACGGGGTTGATCTGTTATTGCGTGTCAATTATATACTACTTATAAAAGTCATGTATAGGAATGAATGGTGCTTCATTCTCAACGGATCACCGTCACAAATTATCTGATTTTGTCATTATTATGAAATGCAGAATTGTTTTTTCAATGGATTAGTGTATATTGAACTTATTTTAAACTTAAAGGCTATTTATGGGAAGAAATGAGTCGCATCATAGGTATGTTTCAACGGTTCACCGTGTTAAAATAATAAATATATGACACTATAGATCTAATTTATTTCATCGGTGGTGAACCGTTCGGAAGTAGATATGCAGTGATTCCTATTTTCTTTAAAACGGTCTATAAGACGGGTTTTGGTCCACTAATCAACTATCCATGGAAAAAACAGTTCGACATGTCGTAATAATGACACATTTGATCATTTTTCATGGTGAACCGTTGGCAATGAATCACATTGCGCAATGACAATACACGTGCATTGATCAAGTAAAAGTCAGTTACAGCATGCATACAAACCGTTTGGTGTAATGGTTCTGCCGTGAGACTTGCACGCATTTGTCCTGGGTTCGATTCCATGTCCAAACTTCTGTTTGATAAACGATCTTCATTTATTTCATTTTCTTAATATGTCTAACGATCATAATATCCATTATTGTTTTTGATCGCCACTATCATTATGTCATCTATATATTTGTTGAATGATAATAACGTTCTTGATTTTGTTAATGTTTTGCTGTATTTAACACTTTCCACGCGGCTATTATTTGTATACACAAAATAGATTTTTCAGAAACCTTTCCCAACTTTCAAAGTCTATCACAAGGGTTACTGAACCAATACTAGGAATGTGTGTACTTATTTTAATGCATTTGTCAAGGTGATTCCAGATATGGTGATGAAATTCAATAATCTTGACATTTTTGAAACAATTGGTGACATTTTTGGAATGTCGTCTGCAGCTGCCTGTCGCGTGGAAAGTATATTAATCATGTTATTCAACAATCATTGCTGATTTACTCGTTTTTTAAAAAGATATAGACGTATTATTACGGTGTACGCATGGCTTGACAACGTTGGTTTATTGTCAAAACAAAACATGCAACACTTTTGTGATACCTTTATAAGTACAAAAAGACTGAATCAGACACATATATTTAGGCACTTTATTAGGCTCAATTTTGTATACATTTTGTCAACTCTGAAATAACATGTTTTTACGTATATGCTACGTTAGTATTGAGTGACCAATCCCTAAATGACTTGATGCATATGTGTCAATTTCAGCAAATATTAACAATATTCCTGTGAATAATTGGGCGAAATCTGATCACAATCCGACATTTAGTTTGAAAGATATAGCCAAAAGACTGATTTCAGATGGTGAATTTAGCATTTCGCTCAGACAATCAAGGAAAAAAAGGTTGGCACACTTTGTCCCAATTAAGGAAAAAAGTGCCCCTCTCCCCCGAGGCAATGTTGATCCGAGCCACATGTCATCAGAAGCTTTGGCAGCTCTCTCAACATTGATTGATGGGGGGTGGGGAAGGATGAGGGAATGGGGAGACCTCTGCGTGCTGTTAAAGAGTGCTATATACCAAGTCGGTTCTCTATTGTGAGCACAGTGATAGCTGTATTAAATTGTATCAAGTGTGCCAACTATTATTTTCCTTGATTGTCTGAGCGAAATTCTAAATTCACCATCTGATATCACTCTTTTGCCTATAACTTCCAAACGGAATGTTGGATTGTGATCAGATTTCGCCAAATTATTCACAGGAGTAGTGTTAATATTTCCTGAAATTGTCACGTATGAGTCAAGTCATTTAAGGATTGGTCACTCAGTACTATGGTTGCATATACGTAAAAACATGTTATTTGTTTACAATTTATCCTAATGGATTTAAAACAAAATGTTGAAGCACAATTATATTTGGTGTATTCAATAATTTATTTATAATCAACATTTGACAAACGGCATATAAGTTCACACAACAGTGTATTAAGGACTGCTCATTAAATACTAAGCCCTATGTATGATAACTGTGTGGGGCTATAGGTCTATAATAATAGGCAATTAGTATGGGTCGTGTAAATATTACTTTCTTCAGAAGATAGCAATTAAGGAGACAATGACATGTTATGTTTTCGTGGCATAACAAAATGCCATTATGGGAAATAAATAAAGTCACATATACAAAAGAATGCAACATGAAGAAGAAGCCCTATCTATATAAGATAGAAGAACGAAAAATCATTTTGAAATGACTGTTCACACGCATTTTACTTTACTACGTGTGTATAAGGATTAGAAAAGTCATGTTTTTATTTTGAAAGTTTTTTATTCGGTTAACATTATTATTAAGATATAAGTACGTCCTAAATTCAATGCATTTTATAAAAACATCAGTATAACAAATTAACAAACTAATCCCTGTTAGTCACATATGAAAAAGAAGTAATTCATTTACATACATTCTTGGAAAACTGTGAACATCGTGTGCATCCTTTTTGGTACCATAATAATGTAGGCTTATAATTATGTAAGATACCGTGACCATGATTGAAGAAACAGCGTAAAATGTGGGTCTAAATTATCAATCAATTAAATTTCAAAAATCAATCAATCAACCATTAAAAGCAAAATAAACAAAATAAAATACCTTCCCGAGATTCGAACCCGGGCCACAGAACTCAAAGCCAAATAGCTAACCGCTACACTAGACGGGGTTGATCTGTTATTGCGTGTCAATTATATACTACTTATAAAAGTCATGTATAGGAATGAATGGTGCTTCATTCTCAACGGATCACCGTCACAAATTATCTGATTTTGTCATTATTATGAAATGCAGAATTGTTTTTTCAATGGATTAGTGTATATTGAACTTATTTTAAACTTAAAGGCTATTTATGGGAAGAAATGAGTCGCATCATAGGTATGTTTCAACGGTTCACCGTGTTAAAATAATAAATATATGACACTATAGATCTAATTTATTTCATCGGTGGTGAACCGTTCGGAAGTAGATATGCAGTGATTCCTATTTTCTTTAAAACGGTCTATAAGACGGGTTTTGGTCCACTAATCAACTATCCATGGAAAAAACAGTTCGACATGTCGTAATAATGACACATTTGATCATTTTTCATGGTGAACCGTTGGCAATGAATCACATTGCGCAATGACAATACACGTGCATTGATCAAGTAAAAGTCAGTTACAGCATGCATACAAACCGTTTGGTGTAATGGTTCTGCCGTGAGACTTGCACGCATTTGTCCTGGGTTCGATTCCATGTCCAAACTTCTGTTTGATAAACGATCTTCATTTATTTCATTTTCTTAATATGTCTAACGATCATAATATCCATTATTGTTTTTGATCGCCACTATCATTATGTCATCTATATATTTGTTGAATGATAATAACGTTCTTGATTTTGTTAATGTTTTGCTGTATTTAACACTTTCCACGCGGCTATTATTTGTATACACAAAATAGATTTTTCAGAAACCTTTCCCAACTTTCAAAGTCTATCACAAGGGTTACTGAACCAATACTAGGAATGTGTGTACTTATTTTAATGCATTTGTCAAGGTGATTCCAGATATGGTGATGAAATTCAATAATCTTGACATTTTTGAAACAATTGGTGACATTTTGGAATGTCGTCTGCAGCTGCCTGTCGCGTGGAAAGTATATTAATCATGTTATTCAACAATCATTGCTGATTTACTCGTTTTTTAAAAAGATATAGACGTATTATTACGGTGTACGCATGGCTTGACAACGTTGGTTTATTGTCAAAACAAAACATGCAACACTTTTGTGATACCTTTATAAGTACAAAAAGACTGAATCAGACACATATATTTAGGCACTTTATTAGGCTCAATTTTGTATACATTTTGTCAACTCTGAAATAACATGTTTTTACGTATATGCTACGTTAGTATTGAGTGACCAATCCCTAAATGACTTGATGCATATGTGTCAATTTCAGCAAATATTAACAATATTCCTGTGAATAATTGGGCGAAATCTGATCACAATCCGACATTTAGTTTGAAAGATATAGCCAAAAGACTGATTTCAGATGGTGAATTTAGCATTTCGCTCAGACAATCAAGGAAAAAAAGGTTGGCACACTTTGTCCCAATTAAGGAAAAAAGTGCCCCTCTCCCCCGAGGCAATGTTGATCCGAGCCACATGTCATCAGAAGCTTTGGCAGCTCTCTCAACATTGATTGATGGGGGGTGGGGAAGGATGAGGGAATGGGGAGACCTCTGCGTGCTGTTAAAGAGTGCTATATACCAAGTCGGTTCTCTATTGTGAGCACAGTGATAGCTGTATTAAATTGTATCAAGTGTGCCAACTATTATTTTCCTTGATTGCTGGTTTTACACTCAATGTCAGTGTGCTGCGGCACTCTTCGCTATCTTCCAAACCAATAAATATATTACAAATGATTTACCTTTTATTAAATTCCTTAGACATATTTGAGAAAACCCCTTTAAAATTCTTTAGACATATCGTCGCTGTTCTGACATACCGGCACATCACAACAGAAATAAGTAAAGAGATGTGCCGGTATGTCAGAACAGCGACGATATTTGAGAAAACCCCTTCGATATACCTGTCCTCTGTAAAATTACCTTTACAAATGGGCAAGGCTTTGCAACCCTGGAGCCTCACACCCCTGTCCAAAAGCAAAGTACCCCCCCCCCCCCACCCCCTCCCCCCACCCCTAATAGGTAACTCCAGTAGGAAGGTGACAGCCTTTTGAAGAACAAATGAAAAATAATAATACATGTAACCAAAAAAAAGAAGGAAAACAACATTTAAATAAAGAGAAATATTTAAGTAAGAAGGATGATTTATTTGATGTTTTCTTGTTTATTCTCTTCTGAGAATGGAGGTCAGTCAGTTGCTATAGAAACAAAATATATGCATGATGCAGTCTAAAAGCTAGTGTTTAGTGTGTGATTGCATTGTTGTGCATTGTGCGTGTTGATCCGTCCGCTCAAAAACTGTACATTGATTTGAATCTTATTTATAGTAAGGACGCCCAGGAGCATAGGGTAGGGGAGAGCGGGGCGTGTACGCCCACAGGGCGAACATGCAATAGAAAAAGTAGTATGTCGCAAGCTTCCCACAGTAACATGGCAGATCACTGTAACATGTTTACTCAGATTATCATATAAAAAAAAGAGTTTTGCCTCACAAAAGTGAATTTTTCTATGATATTGATTTTTTCTCTAAAGATATTCGTAGAGAAGAAGGTAATCGGGATTGATTATGGATTTGATACAGTTAACAACCCCGTCAATATATGAGGGCCACAGTGGCGTACCCAGGGGTTGGGCCAGGGGGGCCGGTGCCCCCCCCCCCCCCCCCCCCAACCTGAAATATCCCCATCAGTAAACTTGAGCTTCCGTCGGTAGATTTGCGATTTCTATCATGCAATTTTTTTTCAGCCGTTTTTGAGGACAATGTCATCGCTACCCCCCCCCCCCCCCCCCCCAATCAAGATTTCAGTTGTTGACAGGGAAAATTGGGTCACTTTTACGAATTGTTGGCGGTACATCATGCCTTTAGTCGGTTACAACTATACAGTGCCCCCCCCCCCCCCCCCCCCCATTTCCAAAAGCTAGGTACGCCACTGGTGGGACATAATTTCAAAATTGTTATTCTCCTCTTACAGTCTAAGGCAAAAACAAAAAAAATTGACCTTGCCCTTTCAGGGCCAGAGTGGGTCGGACGGTCATATTTTTTTTTTTTTTTAATTTTTGAAAATCTTAACAGGGAGATACTACACAAAAACACGTTTTAAAGATTTTTTTTTTATTTGATTTTTTTTTTTAAACAAGCAGATACTACTCCAAAACACGTTTTCATCTTTCTTTATTGTTATGTGCTTCTTTCATTTTTTTCTCTTTTCAATATTGCTTCTTTTTTTGAAAAAAATAAAATAAAAAATAGAGACCCTAGATTTCCAAAAATGCAGGTCGGTCGGAAAGGGCAAGTCAACTTCTTTCTTTTTTTGCCTAATATTAGAGGAGAATATTTAAAATGTGGTATTTCCTATTTAATACTTGTATAATATTGATTGGCTTTGAGGTTGATACAAGAATACATTATGTCATTACACGAGCAATAAAAATATTGCAGAAGTCAGAGACGATATTTTTATAGTGAAGTAGTAATATATTCTTGTATCACCCGAAAATAAGACATTCAATATTATTATTATTATTTATATAACAGACTGTTTAAATAAAAACTAAATAAGTTAGCCCGAACTGATCTTCTCTGCGCATAAATTATATACTCACAGGCAGGGTTCGCAGGTTTTTGCCACAGGCGGTTTAAACCATGGTTTAAATCGCGGTTTTAACCGTCCGTCCGGCAGAAATACCTTTTTGCCACTTAAAGTGGCAAAAATGGCAAAAATGGCAAAAACAGTTTTTGCCGGCAAAAACCAAAACCTGCTGAGTCACACGCACATCTTCTGCGCCGCACAAAAAATATTGGACGGCAATCGGTAATATTTGTTTAATATTGGACGCACATCCGGGAACTTTGTGCACAATTTTCAATACCCACTTTTATTGCACCATTTGGAAGGCCCAAATAAATAATAACTCTATGTATTGGTTGCATGGTACTTTATACGTAGCCTAATTCTAAGCCTAGGGCGAACTTGCCCCAGCCTATGGGCAAATCAGCCCCGGGTGGGACAAGTTGACCTTTTTAAGACACCTGTCTTTATCCTTTACTCTTGTCGTAACAGTAAGGCCTAGAGTACAGTAACTGAGATCATGGTCGTATAGCCAAGATATCAATCTTTAACATAATGTCAACAGGTCCATTACATTTTTTAAATTGACATCTCTAGACCACTTCAAATGAAAATAGGGTGCACACGCCCCGCTCTCCCCTACTTAGTGGACGGGTTGGGGGCAGTTTTGGGGCTCAAGAACCCTTATAAACACACAAACAAAGAAATAAACAAACAGCAAAAATAAAAGGATTTTACCATTCAATCAAGCATTACGTCTATTGTGACCATATTGTGATATGATATTGCACATTAGTTCAAGATTATACTCCCTTTTACAATTTATGCACAGAGGTGGAGCCGACATGGGGCCGTCAAATACAGTCATCACAAGAAGTAACTGACCAGGTAATAAACATGCTGATAACTCTAAAAGGATAACTCCTACATAAACATATTTAATTATAAAGTTGTTGAGAAATTCCTCTTCTTGAATTTGGGATATTACACGCTAAGAATGGTTGATTAATGAGGAAGTTACGATCCCAAACGTTAGGGTAAGTCTGATTTTCATTTTAACATTTTCTTTTCAACACAGGGAAAGTATGACAGGTAAAGCGTGTGTGCCGTATTGATCAACTGTAACAATGCCACCGGCCGACTATCCAACAACCAGGCCATCGACGGGTGAATTGGCGCTACCACTACCAGTAATCAATAATTTGCCGGTCCGAGTCCCCGTGTTGAAAATGAAATTGTGAAAATGAAAATCAGACTTGACAGTACATTTGGGATTGTAACTTTCTTAATGATTAGCCATTCGTAGCGTGTAATATCTCAAATTCAAGAAGAGAAATTTCTCAACATATTTATAATTTAATATGTTTATGTGGGAGTTATACTTCTAGAGTTATCAGCACTTTTATTTCCTGGTCAGTTACTTCTTGTGATGACTGTATATATGCATACCAGGTTTTTGTCTTCTTTTTCATGTGCATAGCTGCAAGAAACCCCTAATTTTTGAAAATCGTTGACATGATATGAAAACTGCCCCTTTTCCACGATTTTGGGAACAATAATGCGAACCCAAAGACAACGAGCATGTTTCTACTAGGGCACTGCCAAGCTAACAGTAAGATTTAACGGTAAGTTTTAATCCCCCCTGTTTATACTCGCGAAAAGTTACCGCTAATTTTATCGATCCTAGTCGATGGGCCATGACATTTGACCTTTTTTATTCCAAATAATGCCGCCACTGCCTCACAATGCGTAGAATCCAGCGTGACATGGGTCACTGAACTTAACGTTTAGATTAAACGGTTGGCTGTTTCTACTGGGAAAGTTACCATTAATTACCGGTAACAAATCTGGTTTGTGAAGGTTTTTGCGATTACAAAACTTAACGTTAATTAACGTTATCTCAATAGATTAAAATAGATTTTTGGATTGACTTTTACACTTTTTGTAGAATTTTACCATTCAATCAAGCGTTACATCTATTGTTACCAAATTATGTTGCATATGGAACGAATGAGTTTTCAAACTGTTTAATTTTTTTTTTTAATCTGTACGGATTGGTCCCTAATTGCAGTCGATAAGAGATTGAAAAACAAAACAAATCAATCTCTCGATTAAATTGTCAGTCTATACAGAATAGAAAGACTGAATATTCAATCAAAAAAGATTTGTCCCTAGTCACAATCCGTAGTTGATTGAAAAATCAATAGTTTTGATTGAACATTCAAAAGAGATCACGCATTAATTACTCTTAATAGGGCGGAAAACACAATATGACCTAACCGCGTCCAGAAACAAAAAAGGGGGCTAACCAAATGTTATGATGAAGTAACCCTGCCAGACAACACAACACCCAGCACACTCTACTATGTTTTTCCATTTTTATTTATTGTTTGTTTGTTTGTTTTTGTCTGATTGCGTTTTTTCTGTTTGTTTTGTGTTGTGAAATTTATTGACGTTCTTATCTAAGGGTCTCAAAGCCAAATTAATTAAAGGGGCAAAGAGAGATTTCTCGAAATGAAATTCAATAATTTCACTTTGTTTAGATAGATGATATACATACAGGGTGAGTCAAAAAGAACTGCAATAGTGGAAAGAAGCCATTTTGTTTTCAAAACCAAAATGAATTTTAATTTTTTTTAACGTTGCAAGAATGACGTATTTAATCCTAACTTTGTGTGAAAAAATGAAGTCGATTGCATTGTTAGTTTGTCTTTTGTGACCCTCTTTGCTGCACAACCAAATTTACATGTTTGTCCAAGAGCACAGTGATTTTCAACTGAAATGGCACACATTGCATTTGATTATATTATTTGAATATCCCGCCAACAAAAGTTTGGAAAATGTCAGTTTGTTATTAAAATTTAGAACATCATAAGCTTTCACAGCATGGATATAAATTGATTATGCTAACTTACATGCGTACATGTAAGCAAGGAAGGATGCATCAAATTCCAATAACATCACAAATGTACTCAAGTTTCCAAATTTGAATGAGAGACACATTTTGCGATCTGATGCACATTTTGGGTATCTCGTGGACAAACGTGTGAAATGGGTGCACTGGTAAAAAAGTTCACCAAAGGCAAACGGAAAATGATATTGACTTCATTTTTTCACACAAATTTATTTACAAATAAGGTATTCTCATAAAGTTTTAAAAAATTCAAACTTCAACTTAGTTTTTAAAACAAGATGGCTTCTTTCCACTATTGCAGGTTTTTTTACTCACCCTGTAGAAACCCTATGATGTAAGATTTCTTCCAAAAATATCAGTAAAAATGAAAAATAAAGACATTTTCTAAGCATTTCCGTCCGAAGGTATATGAGTGCTTTTCACTTTTTTTTGTATTTTAGTTAAAAATCACCACCAAATGAATCAGGGCCCTTTAGTATACCCTACCACTGCATGTCTTCAATGGGGACTTTTAAAGAACGACCCGTACACTAACATAATTAGGAATACAAATGGTAGGGTATTCTAAAGCTTACCCTGACTATGCATCACACACCCGGGAGGGGTACTCACGTATGTAAGGCATACGGGGACGTGCCGCTCCAGTGGGTCGTTTTTTCATGAGACATCCTTAGCCATGGGTAGGCTTTTCAACTGAAAAATCCTTAGACATGGGTCTATTTTCGTGAAATTTGCCAAAATTAGGTCTTTTTTCCCGATAATTTAGTGCCCCTTTAAATTTAAAGTCTTACCATAGAGATGTTAATACTAATTACACCTCCCTGGTCTTACAGTGTATAGTCAATATACACACATTTATACGGTCCACTGATCTAAAACAATCTCAGCGCGGCCGGTGACAGCTTTTATGTCGTGTGTCAGTCGTTCCTTGCTCATCATCATCCCATCAACTTATACTTACCTATTCGAGAATTTATGGTTTAAATTTCCTCCGCAATAAAACAGATGTAATACACATCGAGTAGAACACAGCTTACGTCGATATTATGATCCAAAATGCTAGGTTTATATTGATATCGTTAGATGAGTTGGATAACTACATTTCTAGGAGCAGTTTTGATCCATTTTCGGGTATTTTTGTAACAATACAAGGCGGCGACACACGGAACGCCTGTTCGTTCTGTGCAGGGTCAGTGCATTGTTTACTGTGCGGTATGCTACATAACATCCGTGGCTCTATCAACGCAACACTGTCTTGATCAAATTATTAATCAGAAAACGTTCGTCGGTGCTGATGAATCTAATACGATGTAATAATAAAACATGCTCGTAGAGATTGCGCTAGCGGTGTGTGTGTCGGGCAATCATTATCAGATTTATAATGATACGTAACCTCGTCTTCAGGCCTCGATTGCATCACAGTGTCGCCAGAGCAGAGTACAGCGAACGTATCGATGCACAAATACGGGGTTTTCAATCGAGACACTTCTTACACTCTTAAAAATGCCTAGTCGTTTTGAATAACCAAGTAAAAATGACCTCAAAATATAGCAAATATGAGGTAATTTTTAGTAGAAAATCTAGATATTTTATGTTACTTGAAATCTAGTCAAAATGACTAGGCATTTTAAGAGTGTAAAGCATATCGTACATATTGAATACAGATAGTATTGCACACTACCGGGGCACACTACCTCAGAGTGTAGTAGTAAAAGGTACATTATATCCTTCATCAATATCTATTAGTATTAGTGTTCATTGATTGGTTAAAAGGACCAAATAAGTCCAACATAGTTTCACCCCACCTTAAAAAAGAGCTTATTTACGTAATGACGTAATATTTTGCCGCTGACATATTTTGCGCAATGACGGTTTTTTCAGTGAACATGATTGCCCATCACCTGTAGATAGCAAGAATACAATTGCTATCCGCAATAGATAACAAGTGAATACAAATATAATGCTTTCATCAGTAGATAGCAAGAAAATACAATGCTATCAGCAGTAGATAACAAGAATTGAATATAATGCTATCATCAGTAGATAGCAAGTGAATATAATGCTATCAGCAATAGATAGCAAGTGAATATAATGCTTTCTTCAATAAAAAGCAAGAAAATACAATGCTATCAGCAGTAGATAACAAGTAAATATAATGCTATCATCAGTAGATAACAATAAATACAATGCTGTTAGCAGTAGATAGCAAGTGAATATAATGCTGTCATCAGTAGATAACAAGTGAATATAATGTAGAGGAGGGAGATTGCTATACAATGGGTCAAACAGTTATTGATCCGAAGTGGTTATGGTTCATGACTCTGTTTACATGTCTTTATCAATCAGACTCTATAAACACTACAGTATCCCATCTCATCAATCTGAATGTGCCTGGAGTATCTTTCCATCACAACAAGTTTCTCAATTCTCATGTTCCGCTGTACCCAAACAGTAGTGCTACATTTCAAATCGAACTGCTTGTATGTGGTGATGTAGAACTTAATCCCGGTCCGTCTACACCTGCTGATCTGCCCAATATTAAACATGACAAGATCAAATACAGTAGTTCAGAATTACACCACATAGGCCATCAATGTTCAACTGTGCCTGTGTCCCAAACTGTCTGGTCTACAATTAAGAGCCTCCGCATTCAAGGAAAGCAATCTACATCTCGAGGATTCCGTGGTGGTAGTGGGCGCGATGGAAGGGACACCAATTATGATAGCACACCTGCCGTGACTCCAGCAACTCAGAAATTACCAGCATCCCGAAATCTTCAAATGGACGAGAGAGAACGAGTATCACCACCGACCCGAAATCTTCAGATGGACGAGAACACCAAATTTAACTGTTTTAAATCTAGAGGGCTTCATTTCATCCACCTGAATACTCGTTCTCTCCCGTCCAAGTTATCTCAAGTTAAAACTCTGGTTAAAAGAACCAATGCCTCTGTCATGGCTATCTCCGAAACTTGGCTTGACGAAACGATTACGGATTCTGAAATTGAACTTGAGGGTTACAACGTGATTCGTAATGACCGCAATCGAAATGGCGGTGGTGTTTGTCTCTACATCAAAAATGGTATTGCATTCAATGTCAGAGGGGATCTCTGCAATAATAAAATTGAATCAGTCTGGGTTGAACTTCTCTTACCCAAAACAAAACCTATTGTTATCGGGGCATGCTATAGACCCCAAACTGACGTCAGATTTTTTGAAGTTTTTGATGATACCTTGACAAAGATCCCTTCTGACATTGAACTCATTATTCTTGGAGATTTCAATGTAGATTATGCTTTAAAGCGTGACAACCTATTGTCTCAAATGAAAGATGTTTTACAATCTTTTCACTGTAAGCAAATTATCAATTCTCCTACTAGATTGTGTCGAACTCGTGCTTCAATTTTAGATCACATTATCTGTAATAGTGTTAACAAAATCACCCAATCAGGTACGATCGGTGTTGGTATCAGTGATCATCAGTTTCTCATATATTGTACCAGAAAGGTCACGAAAGGGAAGCCTGAAAAAAGGCACAATGAAGTCAAGATTCGCTCCCTTAAAAATTACTGTAAGGATGACCTTCTGACTGCACTGACCGCAGCTGACTGGTCCCATATATATTGTAGCGATGTAGATGCTGCTTGGAAGGTTTTAAAAACAAACGTGATCACTATTATGGACAAACTGGCCCCTATCAAAATTGTTCGTTTAAAATCTAGAACTGAACCATGGATGAGCAAGGAAATTTTAGACAGCATCCAGATGAGAGATGAGGTATTATATCAGTTTAAAAAAGATAACACACCTGAGCTTTACACTACATTCTGTAAACTAAGAAATGAAATCCAAAGGAACATTAAAAAGGCTAAAGCAACATATTTTTCCAACAAAATCGAGGAGAACAAAAACAATCCAAAAGCCCTGTGGAAACAGTTTAAATCTCTTGGCTACTCTAATAAGTGCAAGGACCATTCTCAGATAGTACTCACAATTAATGGTCGAAAGTGTTTCAATACCAGGAAGGTGGCCACTCATTTTAATGATTTTTATACCAATATTGCTGGCAACCTAGAGCGCAATCTTCCGCCATCTCAGGGACTTTTTACAACCAATTCCGATGTTTTTAAAAATTACTACCAAAGTAAAGGTGCTAAATCAAACAAATTCCACCTTTCTCCCATCACACCTGATTTTGTGTTCAAAGAGCTTTGTGCTTTGAACCCTACAAAAAGCACTGGTCTTGATGGGATCCCAGCCAGATTTTTAAGGGATGGTGCAATAGTTCTGAAGGATCATTTGACTCATATCATTAATATGTCTATTCATTATAGCTATGTTCCAACAGATTTTAAGTTTGCCCGTGTAAAACCATTGTATAAGAAAAATGACCGTTCTGAAGCTGGTAACTATAGACCTGTGAGTATTCTGAGTGTTGCATCCAAGATCCTTGAAAGGGCTGTCTACACCCAACTTGTAAAATACTTAGAAGACAATAAGCTTTTATATGCATTTCAGTCCGGCTTTAGAGGATCCTTTTCAACAGATACATGTTTAACTCATCTCACCGACTATGTACATAATCAAACATCTTCTGGAAATTTTACTGGTATGATTTTAATTGACCTGCAAAAGGCTTTCGACACTGTTGACCATGTCATTCTCCTAGAAAAATTGGAAGCCCTTGGTGTGTCCTCTGTTGATTGGTTCCGATCTTATTTGGGAGGCAGAACACAAATTGTCAATGTTAACCAGGTTGACTCTCCCCCTAATAACATTTCTTGTGGTGTCCCACAAGGCAGCATCCTTGGACCACTCTTATTTCTATGTTATGTGAATGACATGCCCATCAGTGTTGACTGTAAATTACTTTTATATGCTGATGACAGTGCCCTGATGTTCTCCGGCAAAGATCCTACCATTATTGCAAATAAACTTAGTCGAGAGCTTGAGTCTTGTCAACAATGGATGACTGATAATAAGCTTTCGTTACATCTGGGTAAAACCGAGGCCATCCTTTTTGGCACCAAAAGGAAACTCAAATGTGCCAATGAATTTTTGGTCACCTGCAATGGAAATACCATAACATGTTCCTCTTCGGTCAAATACCTAGGTGTAACACTCGACAGTTGTCTTTCCGGTGACTCCATTGCTTCAAACATAGTTAAAAAAGCCAATGGGAGACTTAAATTCTTGTATCGACATCAGGACTGTTTGAATATGAAAGCCCGCAAGACACTGTCCTCAGCTTTAATTATGTGTTATTTTGATTATGCCTGCTCTTCTTGGTACTCTGGACTTTCTCAAAAATTCAAAAAACAATTACAGGTTATCCAGAACAAAACTGTCCGTTTTATCTTAGGTGTTGGCCCACGCACTCACATTGGGCAAGATGAGCTTAATAAAGTCAGAATGCTCAACATCCAGGACAGAGTTGCCCAATTAAAACTTAACCATGTTTTTAAAATTTTTAACAATACGTCACCTGAGTATTTTAAGTCAAATTTTACACGAGTATCCTCATTTCATAATTACAGTACCAGGGGTAGCCCATTCAACTTTATTGTTCCTCACTCCAAAACCCATTCCAGTTTCACCTTTTGCAACACGGCCATCCATCACTGGAATTCTCTTCCAAACAACATCAAAGCCACTTCAAATTCCAATACATTTAAACAATTAGTCAGGAAGCATCTTGCTAGCCACTCTCACATTTGATTGTTTATTGTTTCCATTAGTCATTGTACTTTTTGTTTTCTTCCCTATTTCCCTTCAGTCTCTATTTTTATGTTGAGGACCCCAATGGAAATAAGCTATATATTTCTATGGCTTTCTTGGGCTATCCTTGGTACTCTTGTCCCATAATGTTATTTGTATGTCCTTATTGATGTTTCAAAAGTGCAATATTTTGTATGTCATTTTCTTTGTGTATCTTATGCTGTATTATAATGTATATATGTGCAATGTATGTTTGAGTACCAAATAAATTCAATTCAATTCAATGATTTCTTCAAAAGAAAGCAAGAAAATACAATGCTATCAGAACAAGTGAATATAATGCTGAATATAACGCTATCAGCAATAGATAACAAGTGAATATAATGCTATCTTCAGTAGATAGCAAGTGAATATAATGCAATCAGCAATAGATAACAAGTGAATATAATGCTATCTTCAATAGAAAGCAAGAAAATTCAATGATATCATCAGTAGATAGCAATAAATACAATAATGTTAGCAGTAGATTACAAGTGAATATAATGCTATCATCAGTAGATAGCAAGTGAATATAATGCTATCTGCAGTAGATAACAAGTAAATATAATGATATCATCAGTAGATAGCAATAAATACAATGCTGTTAGCAGTAGATTACAAGTGAATATAATGCTATCATCAGTAGATAGCAAGTGAATATAATGCTATCAGCAATAGATAACAAGTGAATATAATGCTATCTTCAATAGAAAGCAAGAAAATACAATGCTATCAGCAGTAGATAACAAGTAAGTATAATGCTATCAGCAGTAGATAGCAAGTGAATATAATGCTATCAGCAATAGATAGCAAGTGAATATAATGCTTTCTTCAATAGAAAGCAAGAAAATACAATGCTATCAGCAGTAGATAACAAGTAAATATAATGATATCATCAGTAGATAGCAATAAATACAATTCTGTTAGCAGTAGATTACAAGTGAATATAATGCTATCATCAGTAGATAGCAAGTGAATATAATGCTATCAGCAATAGATAACAAGTGAATATAATGCTATCTTCAATAGAAAACAAGAAAATACAATACTATCAGCAGTAGATAACAAGTAAATATAATGCTATCAGCAGTAGATAGCAAGTGATTATAATGCTATCAGCAGTAGATAGCAAGTGAATATGAAGCTATCAGCAGTAGATAGCAAGTAAATATGAAGCTATCAGCAGTAGATAGCAAGTGAATATAATGCTATCAGCAGTAGATAGCAAGTGAATATGAAGCTATCAGCAGTAGATAGTAAATATGAAGCTATCAGCAGTAGATAGTAAATATGAAGCTATCAGCAGTAGATAGTAAATATGAAGCTATCAGCAGTAGATAGCAAGTGGTTGTAATGCTATCAGCAGTAGATAGCAAGTGATTGTAATGCTATCAGCAGTAGATAGCATGTGATTATAATGCTATCAGCAGTAGATAGCAAGTGAATATGAAGCTATCAGCAGTAGATAGTAAATATGAAGCTATCAGCAGTAGATAGTAAATATGAAGCTATCAGCAGTAGATAGCAAGTGGTTGTAATGCTATCAGCAGTTGATAGCAAATGATTGTAATGCTATCAGCAGTAGATAGCATGTGATTATAATGCTATCAGCAGTAGATAGCAAGTGAATATGAAGCTATCAGCAGTAGATAGCAAGTGATTGTAATGCTATCAGCAATAGATAGCAAGTGATTATAATGCTATCAGCAGATGATAGCAAGTGATTATGAAGCTATCAGCTAAATAAAGCAAGTGATTATAATGCTATCAGCAGTAGATAGCAAGTGATTATAATGCTATCAGCAGTAGATAGCAAGTGAATATAAGCTATCAGCAGTAGATAGCAAGTGAATATGAAGCTATCAGCACTAGATAGCAAGTGATTGTAATGCTATCAGCAGTGGATAGCAAGTGATTATAATGCTATCAGCAATAGATAGCAAGTGATTATGAAGCTATCAGCTAAAGATAGCAAGTGATTATAATGCTATCAGCAGTAGATAGCAAGTGAATATTAAGCTATCAGCAGTAGATAGCAAGTGATTGTAATGATATCAGCAGTAGATAGCAAGTGAATATGAAGCTATCACCAGTAGATAGCAAGTGATTGTAATGCTATCAGCAGTGGATAGCAAGTGATTATAATGCTATCAGCAGCAGATAGCAAGTGAATATGAAGCTATCAGCTAAATGATTATAATGCTATCAGCAGTAGAGAGCAAGTGAATATGAAGCTATCAGCAGTGAATAGCATGTGATTGCAATGCTATCAGCAGTATATAGCAAATGATTGTAATGCTATCAGCAGTAGATAGCAAGTGATTATAGTGCTATCAGCAGTAGATAGCAAGTGAATATGAAGCTATCAGCAGTAGATAGCAAGTGATTATAATGCTATCAGCAGTAGATAGCAAGTGATTATAATGCTATCAGCAGTAGAGAGCAAGTAATTATAAATACACCCAACAAAATATGTAAGTTCCCCCCTAGCATATACTAGAATATTTCCAAAAATATTTGATGGATTTAAATAATTTTCAGCTAGAAAGATGCACCCAATTGTTATGCACATTTTGATACCAAATTTGTTGGCCTTGAGACAATGCAACGATAAGAAATTGTGCCATTTACCAATTTATATACAGAAAAATAAGTGGCACTAAATCTCACTGGCTATGGCTGGTTATGTCCATAAATTAACAGACATTTTCTTGGTGGATTTTCGTGCACAGATATGGGAATCTACCAAACAATTATGTGTGGCATCATTTCAAGAAAATCAATAAGCAGATCTGAGCAGATCATAATTATGTGTGGCAAGTTCGTCTGATTATGAGTGACGTGGCAATTTGGTCTGATTATGTGCGACATGGCAAAATAGTCTGATTATATGTGACATGGCAATCTGGTCCAAGTATAAGTGACATGGCAATTCTGTGTGACATGGCAAAATGGTCTGATTATGTGTGACCAAATTGTCATGTCGCACATAATCAGACCAAATTGCTACGTCACTCATAATCGGACCAAATTGCCATGTCACGTCACTCACAATCAGACGAACTTGCCACACATAATTATGATCTGCTTATTGATTTTCTTGAAATGATGCCACACATAATTGTTTGGTAGATTCCCATGTCTGTGCACGAAAATCCACCAAGAAAATGTCTGTTAATTTATGGACAAAATCAGCCATAGCCAGTGAGATTTAGTGCCACTTTTTTTTCTGTATAAAAATTGGTAAATGGCACAATTTCTTATCGTTGCATTGTCTCAAGGCCAACAAATTGTGTATCAAAATGTGTTTAACAATTGGGTGCATCTTTCTAGCTGAAAATTATTTAAATCCATCAAATATTTTTGGAAATATTCTAGTATATGCTATGGGGGAACTTGCATATTTTGTTGGGTGTATATACCGGATGGAAACAGAAAGATTGTGAGTAGGGATTGTGAGGCGTTTGTCGGTTTTCCTTCTTAAAGTACAATGTCGCCCTCTATAGTTGACTGATAGAAACGCACATCATTTGATAGTTTGAAAATATTACAGAGTCTTTCCTAGATGGCGACGTTCTGTTTGGAACCAACATGACCAAACTATCGCATTGTTTTCCAAAACATGGCAATAAGTTAACGTGGTGCTTTCTATATCTTTTCATTGAACGTGTTAAAAGTCGCCTTAGCGAATAGGGCGAAAGCATTTATTAAATTTATTTAATGGCAGAGAAAAAACACTCCAATAAAGTACAATTTCACTTTTCTGTGAATTTCTCTCATTTCAGAATACATTTCGTTATTTTCAGAGTAACTCTGCACTGTAAGAATAAGTAACGTTATGATTAGTTAAAGGAAGGGTCCCGCAAGTACAACATTGAACATTATTTGTTAGACAAATAATTATTGAGCCGAAATTACGTAATTATATATAACAAAACACCATACTAGTCACAAAAAATAAATAAAAACTGCCATCACTCAACATGCAATTTTTAAAATTCGCGGCGATCGAAAGTCCCAGTGTCGATGACGTCATGGGTATCGGTGCTAACATTTGGGCATGTGCATTGTATAACTATGACATCATCGACACTGGGACTTTCGATCGCCGCGAATTTTAAAAAGTGCATGTTGAGAGATTGCGGTTTTTATTTGTTTTTGTCATAAGTGTGGCGTTTTGTTCTATATCATTACAAAAGTTGGGCTCGATAGTTATTTTTGTAACATATTATGGACACTTTTATGTTTGCGGGACACCTCCTTTAATTCATAAGTTATGAATTAACTATTTTGGTACAGTGGTCCCTCTATACCGAGTGATCACTCTAACAAACAAATTGAAAACATAGTCATTTTTTACTCTTCCTTTCACATGTTTCAGTGAAAGTAACTCAGGAAATAGTTAAAAAGAGTGAAATTCAATCTCAAAGGAGTAAAATGTCTAAAGGTATTTTGGACTATTTTGCCCAATTTGAAGGGAAAATTATGTTAAAATATGCACTGTTTTCCTAGCTACTGACTCATAAGGAAAAATGATATCAAATAGTTGTAAGATATTATCTTTCTCCTTTGCTGACAGGTAATGTCAATTCTCAACTTTATTTTTGTATCTTATTTTTGGCTCTGGCAACACTGTTAGTTTTAAAAATGTGATTTTTACCCAAATTTAGCACGCAAACAAAATCAATTTGCCTGGCTGGGCACTCAAGATTTGTTTCTCTTTTCTTTTCTTTGGTTTTGAATATCATATACATTGCCCCCGGGGAGGGTACTCACGTATATTGGCCATACGGGTATATGCGGCTGGCAAGAACCCCTTTTCATGCCTTTCGGCCGCTCCTTAAGACGCGGCTGGCAAGAACCCCTTTTCATGCCTTTCGGCCGCTCCTTAAGACCCCTTTTCATCCACTGGCAGTTCCATAAGACCCCCTTTTCATCCATTGGCAGTTCCCTTAGACCCCAAATTCAACCAAAAATCATAAAATGTGTGAAAATCTTTTGAATTTGAGTTATGTAGCCTCAAATTTGGCCTAAATTCAGTTCATAAGGCAAAATGTTGCCTAAAATTAAGTTTATAAGGGAGCGATCGTTATTTATGGCAGGGGGGCGAATGGGCATTTTTCACATTTTTTCACATTTTTTTTTCAGATCCCCCCTCCATTTGCTGTTATTTATTTCGGGTTCCCCCCCTAACAACTGACAAAATATTTCAGGTTCCCCCCTGGCAATTTTTAAGAAACTATTTTTCACAGTAAACTTTGACATGTATATTTTTAGTCAGTGAATATATATAGGTACACTCAATAGGCTGTACATTGCAAACTACGACAATATTTCATGAGTGAAAATTGCATATTATGTGAAACTTTAAGTATTTAAACAAACACACAATATCATAGGATTTTTACACTCTATATTTTATTTCAAAATGTTTGCATTCATCAGTCTCATAAAACCATCTCGTTGACAAATCATACAAAAATGCAACCAAAATCACATCGTGACATTATAGAGTTGTGTCATTTATGAACTAGGTGCTGCGTGCGCAGGATTCTTTTACCCGGGGGGCTTAAAAAAAATCATTGGTTCGTACCGTTATCCGCGGGGGTGGTGGTCGGGATCCCCCCTGCAATGGCGTTTCCAGGACTGTTTTGATGGGGAAAAAAACCTGAAGTCATCTTGTTGATCTTACATATTGAAACGTTGAACCTTGCAAAAATTGTGATTTTAACACTAAAAAGGTACAGTATAATATTTAAAGTCGGTGTGGTTCGAGGGCCACTATAATATTAAAACCTCTAGTGAATATGCGCGCGGAGCGCGCAAAATTTGGAGTTTTGAACTAAAATGGTAATGAAAAACTGTCCTGAAGCTATCTTGTTAAGCTTAAATAATGAAATATTGAAACTAATACGCGCGCGAAGCGCGCAAAAAATAGCATTTCTAACACTAATGGTCCAGTATGATAATAACGTCCCCCACATAATATTTAGAATTGTTGGTGTGGTTTGAGGGTCATAATAATGTTAAAACCTGTATTCGCGCGGAGCGCACACAATTTTGAGTTTTTGAACTAAAATTGGTCATGGAAAACTGTTTTTTCACTATTTTTTCTTCTTATTTTTTCATTTTTTTTCCTTTTCTCTTTCCTTCTTTCCTCTTTTTTTTTTCTCTGAGAGTTGAAAAAAAAATTCGCGTTCCCCCCTCATTCCTTAAAAAAAATATCGCATCCCCCCCTCTTTCCGGAAAAATAATTTCGCGTTCCCCCCTAAATTTTACCATTCCCCCCCCTGCCATAAATAACGATCGCTCCCTAAGACACAATTTTGTATAAGAATTCAGTTCTCTAAGACCCCAATTTCGGCGACCGTTCAGTTCGGTAAGCCCCTGTTTTGGTGCCCGTTCAGTTCGGTAAGCCCCTGTTTTCAGACTGCCCAGCCGCACACCCCTACCCTCTTCAAGGGAGCAAACTGCTTAGGCAAATAATTAGGGATAAGTCAGTGTTGCCAGAAAGAAGTACCTTTTCATGGAAACATGCTGAGACACACACACACAATCAATCAAACAATTCTTATCTTTTATTATAATTTTGATGAACAATTTTATTCAACAATTCTTCGATCCCATCATCCATAGTTCATTGGTTTCTATTCTACATTGCATAATACACATAAGTGTGATATCAAGGTGAGAGATTACAATGGTTTCTCAATGTATATATAATAATAGTGCATAGATTTCCCTCTGTGCAGTGATGTCAGCGCGTAATGCAATTGAGAATCAAAGTGATGTCAGTGTGTTTTCAGTGATGTCATTAGGCTATATTAAAAAAAAATCATTTGTCTCAAAGCTCCCGCGCGCGTTAGTTAATTGGTGTGCCTTAGAAGAAAAAAATAATGAAAAAAAATATATAATTTTTTAATGTTTTTTTAAAAATCCCAAAATTGTACAGATTTTTCAGATTTTCATTGATGAAATCCAAACATTTCACAGATTTTCATTTATCACATCACTTTAACAAGGATTTCAATATCTTATATTTACAACAACAAAAAGAAAAAATTGCATTCCGCATTAGGTTTTGAAAAACTGAAGAGCTTTGAGACAAAAGATTTTTTTAATATAGCCTAATATATGTATCAAAGTGATATCAGGAGTGTGCATCTAAAAAGGCATATTATGCGATCTTTTCCATGGGACACCCTCTATCCTTGAATTTTTTTTGAAAGCAGAGATTTACATTTCTGATCATAAATCATAAATATGTTCCGAGTAACAGAGCGATACGATTCCAAATTACTTCAAAATCATGATTTTAAGAGGTTGAAAATAGATTGTCCTGCTGCAGGACAGTTTATTTTCATTCTAAATTCACTCTTAAACCATGATTTTGAAGTAATTAGGAATAAGAAAAGAAAATCTGCTTTCAAAAAGAATCAAGGATAGAGGGCAACCCATAGAAAAGATTGCATAATATGCCTTTAAATTGCCCGATCGGAAGCTACTTCATCCAGGAGCTTTTAACTTTTGTGTGGTCGTATCTTGATGGCGCTGTAGTACTGTCTGTCATCTGTACGTCAGTGCATCAGTAAATGTCAGTTAATTTTCCATTAAAGTCATTATGTATCAAAGTGATATCAGTATTTATTTCAGTGATATCAGTTGGTATTCTGATGGTCATAGCATTTTCGCACAAGTGCCGGGATTCATCTTTGACCAAGCAGGTATATACACCCAGTGTGTAAGAATCATTAGCGCAAGCTTTAATTAGTGGAATATGCACTCTGACATCTCTGCACAGAGGATGACACATAGAGTAAGGTTTTGCTTTAAAACACAGAGGCACAGAAGATACTTAACCTAAAGGTCTATTATATGATCTTTTCCAGGGGACGCCCTCAAACCTCGAAAAAAAATGGAAGCAGATTTTTCTTACAGATTTACTTTTCTGATCATAAATCATAAATATATTCCAAGTTACAGAGCGATACGATTCCTAATAACCTCAAAATCATAGTTTTAGGGTGAATTTAGAGTAAAATTTGAAAAAATAAATTGTACCGCTCAGTACAATCTATTTTCAAACCATGATTTTGAAGTAATTAGGAATCGTATCGATCTGTAACTTAGAATATCTTTATGATTTATGATCAAAAATGCAAATCTGCAAGAAAATCTGCTTTCATAGTAAAAATCAATGATAGAGGGCGCTACTTGGAAAAGATCACATAATATGCCTTTAAGTATGTAAATTTCAAAATTTTAAAATTATGTCAAGTCCCAAATAAAGTAAAAACATCATATTAGTGGTATTCCAGTGATAGACTATCAGTACTTACTTCTTGCGTAATAAAATAAATCTTAAAATGTATCCAACATTACAGAGTAGGTTAAATTACAGACAATAATGTTCAACTATTAGGCCTAAAAAAAAAAGAAGTTTGATTGGCGTAACCCGACCGACCCTAAATACATCGCCGACCCTGAATATTTTTTATTATTTTGAGGGGAAAAAATATATATATATTTATAAAAATTGAACAAAGTATTAAAGTTTTTGACTGTTTGCTTTCATTTTCGGCCATTTTAAGTCCCCATCGAAATTATATATTGTTGAACACAACGATACACTTTTGCCCGGCAATTAAATATGCTAGAGCTATGTGTAGACATTGCACAGTAGGTGATTTAAAAATAAAAAAAATTATTAAAAAAAATAAAAATCCCGACTGACCTACCCTATTTGTTTTGGTCATGTTACGCCAATCAAACTTCTTTTTTTTTTAGGCCTTATGGTAAATGCCATCTCGTTTGTGCATAGAGTTGTCTAACTTTCCTGCGAAATTGCAGGAAACACCCAGATTTAATTAAACAAGACACCTTTTGGACAATTGGGGAAGATATAAAGGTTTGGGTCATCATGTAATACTTTAATTTGGGGAAGAATATGGACAGAGCAAGATAGCAGCAGGGAATGATTTAGGATTTCTTGAATAAATGTCCATGCAAAGAGATATTAAGAGAGTCCACCCTGCAATGGAAATCATTGTAACGAGTCAACAATCACTTTGAGTCCAGTTATTTACCCTCATTCTCATCTTGAGTCAAATCAAGTCATTTGGGTCACCATGTATGTACATTATATATAGGGTAAAATCTGTGATCACATTATTTCCCTAACACTATATAACATATCTAGGGATAGGGAAAATCTGTGATCGCGTTATTTCAACGGATTTGAGTCAGTCACTATATATCACTTAAAGGTATATGACACGATCACTTTTTGGGGGCTATGATTTTTTTTTCACATCAAGATATTTTGGTATCAGAAGAATCCCCATATTTTTCTCATTATGTCTGTAAAATATTAGGGGCCAGAAATGTTTCATTTGGAAATTATAGGCTAAAATGTGGTGAATTACTGCCAAAGGTGGTTAACCACCAACCAGTCTGTGTACTACTCAATGGGCACATGTCTTTTGACCTTGCGCTTCTAAAAATAGAACCATTGGAGTTATGCAACTCAAAATTTGGAATGCAACAATTTTAAGGATGACCTTTCATGTAAAATAGAAAACATCAAATTGAAAATCGGGTCATCTACCTTTAAGTCGATCAATTGACTATAATACCTTGAGTCATAAATCACACAAGTCTTAACAACGATGCATGAACTGGAATTGCTAACATTAAACACAATGTCCCCCGAAAATCTAGTTCCATGGAAAACTAGTTGTATAATGTATACCTCCACATATAATAAAATATTCTACACTTCCCTGTTAGTTTAACCTTCAAAGCCTTTAAAATATGTTACTTGTATTTATATGCAACAACCATAAAAAATATATAAAAAATACATTATTAAACAAGGTGTTTTATGTGAAACATTAATATATATACATTGAATACAAAACCCCTATATGGATTGATAATTGAGATACAACAACAATAATGCACACTCATTTTTACAAAAATAAGATCATTTTTTCCGTATATGTTAACAATGAGAAAACATCGTAAATTCATTATGTTCCCATCTCTTAACACTTTTGGACCGGTGATTTTGACATTTCGCCGGTAATAAATAATAGAAGATTTTGTTAACCGCTGACTATGTGGTCCATTTTCACGGTTATGAAGGTTAGTTTATGCCCTTGGGTCATAATTATGTCCTTTGCAGTCTTTTAATTGGACCACATAGTGGGAAATAGACACATCCTTAGATGATTTATTACCGGCGAAATGTCAAATCACCAGTCCAAAAGTGTTAAGGGAGTGGGAACATAATATTAGCAAATACAGAGTGAGCCAGAATATTTTTGACCCAAGTCTGCAGGGTTTTTTCCGTAGCAATTAAGAGTATACTGGGAAAAATTATTGAAGGTGCGAAACCTTCTCTTTCGCAGAAATTTTGAATTTGTCAAACTAATGGCTGTGGTGCCGTGTTATGTAAATTGTTCACAAATTTTCAAGCAATTTTAATGAAAGTTCAAAACATTATAAAAACATTTTTGACACATTTATTTTTAAAACTCACCAACATTTTCACGAACATTTTGAAGAAAACAAACCCTGTTGTCCGTTTGCCTGTAGAACATGGTGTGTTTTCTTCGTCGCCTTATACATAAATATTATGGCGTGCAAAGATGTATGCTGGTTCCCTGCATCACTGGGCTCCACACAACTTATCCATAGGTGCAGGTACGCGCCGATTGCCACTCAAATCTGATTTGCTGGCATAAAAGTCATGCATATTCATGATTGACAAAAAATAGATCCACAAATAAATACGATCAAGCCAGCGACACGCTTAGAATGATAACAAATTTGCTGATTGGCACAAACTACACGTGTATCTGTGCTAACCACAGCGCCGGACTTCACACGCACATGCACGCATTTCATAGCGCGTTCCCCATCGCGCCGTCGCTATGGCAGCGCGACAATGCATTCAGCGTTCGATGCGGTATCTCAGCTACAGTGTGTTGATCGTTATTTACCTTATGCCATAACAGAGCGACAATGCAATGTGTTGAACTTGCGGTTACAGCCAGCAATTGAGAAGCCTGCACCTGCACCTATGGATAAGTTGGGCCGGGGATCCAGGGTGTAGGGAACCAGCATAGCAAAGATGTAGTATGTTAGAGTTTAAGTTTACAGAATAATATTACTTAGTATTGCATATATCAATTCACACTGTTAAAATGTATCTGTTAAAAACATGTTGCTTTGGAAGCTATCCATAAATACTGTATACAATATGGGTACATAAAATAGTAGTACTGTATGCGTACAGATGCAACTTTTTACAAAATAAATATATTCATACATTACTACTACTAAATAACTGAAATCTCATCTACAATGTGTATTTGTTAGCGTAATAACGATATGAATTACTGTACAAGGTTGGGGTCGGGTTGGGGCGAGGGTTTTCATTTTTGAGAATTTTTGTGAAATGGTTCTTCTCTGGGAAGCATTAGCTTATCACTTATTGTTCTCGTTTGCTTGAATACATGACAAATGCCTGTATAAAAAAAAAAAAACACCAACAATACATACATTTCTTCCCTAGGTTTGCGTGATACCTGTTGCTCTAAACATCGAAACCCTCATCAAAACCATGCATATTTTCTTGGTGGGAAGTATCAGTCGCGCCCATCCTTAAGACACGCCATCAATGCCACTTTGGCAATGAATTCCCTAAATTGCATGCACAAATGGCCTAACACAATCAGAATGCATGTGTGTAATAAATTTTAGAAACACTTAAAAACAGTCAGTTGTCAGTGTGATGCTAAATTTACTAAATTTAAATGTCCTTCAGCTTGCTATCGCACACTTTTTATTTTTAATCCACGCTTTTTACACAGACACGCTTTATAACCAGATAAATCAAAACCCCACGCTTTTTACGAAATTCGGCAATTCTGTCTGTATCCCACGCTTTCTAAAGCGTGGGTGCACACTATGAACATCTGTCACATTATTGGTAGTATACTTTAAAATGAGTCGTGCTGGTCTGTGTTGGGTTTCAATGAAGCATCGGTGTTATATTCAAACATTGTCTAATTATCCAATCGGTTTGGATAAAGCACCAATGCTTTCAAGCCTGTGCAGCACTGAAAGAACTTTTTAAAGAATCATCAATAAAACTGAGTCTGTGTTGGGTTTCAATGAAGCATCGGTCGGTGCTATATTCAAACACTGTCTAATTATCAAATCGGTTTGGATATAGCACCAATGTTTTCAAGCCTGTTGTGCAGCACTGAAAGAACTTTTAAAAAAATCATCAATAAAACTTGCAATCTTTTGTTTGCGTTTAGGAATACTACACAGTGCGCCCCATGCCTACTACAATCTGCATGATCAGTGCAGCACACATGGGGGAAAGAAGGGCAAGCATTTTGTTTGGAACTCATTTGATTAACAAACAGTTGGGAGAAATTTGAATTACTAATTAAATGTTAAACCGTAAGGATTATGTTTATAGAAGTCCAGCTACGTGTGTGGGCACATTTTTGTTGCATTACAATGCGCTCATCTTTCAGGCATGAAAATGAAAAACTGAACAGCCTGAAAAAGTGCGTAAAATCGCCTATAAAGGCCAAAAAACAGGCTGACATTTTAAGCAGGTGCTGAATTTGGAAGTTATGCATCGTTTTACTCACAGACTTTCACGGCAAATCTCAACCCGGAAGTGCCGTTATTTGCTTATTTTGGCATGAAGGCGATGTCGGAATTGTATGACATTTTGGATTTGGGCTATATCTTGATGATTATCTTTACGTTATTTGCTCATTTAGAATATCGATACATCTCTCAATGCCCCTTTAAATTATACTGAGGTATTTGGATACCATTTACAGCAAACCAATTTACCAATCCACCTTCAGCCATTACTTTGGTGTCCCCAGCAGTAAAACTAGTTTCTTTGAGATTGAGAATATCATTTACAGATTACAAAGTAAACCCAACATAATACTGTAAAACAACTTAAATTCGCTAGCAATTTAATATCGCTAATTTTGCTAGGAGATCCAATTCGATTGCCGCCAATTATATTATTTATAATGGTTATTATATAGGAAGATGATACAAATTGGTGAAAAAAGTTGACTAAATGCTAATTCGCTAAATTAAGTTGCCGTGAAATGAAACTGTTTTACAGTACACTGTATGATAATTCATGCATTGATTACCACAATAAAATATCCCACAGTTACTCAATATTGTGGTTCCACCGTTAGGGGGCTAAATACAGTAATCGCTTAGAACATATTGCATTATACATGTAGTTCCTCTATTCTCCTTAGCATATACAGCCCAATCACCAAATAAAAACCTATAATATGTTATATATCAAAATAAATATTTTGTACAGACCAGCCATCTTTGCACCTAACCCTCCACAACCCTTATATATATATTTCCACAACTTGCCTAAGGACAAACAAAAAAATAGTTGTGTTGCCCTCATTCAGCCGGGTCAAAATTCTGAGAATGTGGGCCAGGTATTTTTTTATTTATTTATTTTTTGAAGAATTTCTTCTTTTTTTCCTCTTTTTTTCAAGATTTGTTTTCTCAAGATCTTCCAATCTGTGAAAATTGCACAGAGATGGGCATAAAAACCAAAATATTCACCATTGGGTTGAAAATGCATCCAGTAAGCATTTTCCTTCACACATGTTGACTGAAATAATAGGTATAAAATCGTTGATTTGGTAAAATTAAAATAAAAAATCCAAAAAATCTGGCCGGCCGTCCTTCCCGATTTTAGGCTTGTAATGGCAACACAACTATTTTTTTTGCCTAATATTCACACTAAAGTATGCCTCAATCCTGAATACAGCTGAATCAAACCTTAGTTAAAGGCACCTCCTTGGGACTGGAACTCGTATGATGATCCTCTTCATCCGAGATGCCTTCAAATCCGTAGTTCTCGATAGATTGCAGCATTTCATCTTCGTCGTCTTCCTGCAAATTGTCAAAATTTGACCATTTTAAGAATTTCAAGTTTGAAAAGTAGTTCAATTTAATCATGGGCTCACTCCATGGCATGGCTATGTAGGACCGATACCCCAATATGGGAGGACCTGGGTTTGATTCCAGTTGAGGTGGAGATGGCTCCACCTACACCCCTCATTTGGCCCAACCGCCCAATTGTTTCCCCTGATTGGGCATTTAGTTTTTTTGAAAATCACCCCTGGGTGTGGCTATATAGGACTGGGACTCCAATGCAGGAGAACCAAGGTTTATCCAGGTCCCCCACATTTGGCTGTTTGTTCCCCTTACAAGTTTTATTCCCAAAACCACCTCTTGGGCATTCGGGTTAATCTATTGAGAGGCTGGAAGACTCAGCCTAAACTTAGCCGAGACACTACAATACAACAATACTACAATACTACAATACGAGTGCTCAAACATTCTCCAAGAGTAAACTATCCATCCCATAACCTCATTCTATCTACAGAGGGATCATGAGACTCGGCCTACACTTACCAGAGGCACTATAATACAATACTCTCACATTTTTAAAGAGTAAACTATCCATCTCACAGACTCAATCTATCTATAGAGTCATGTGAATGTGACTCAGGCTAAGCTTACCCGTGGCACTACAATATGAGTGCACACTCTCCAACAGTAAACTATCCCTCCACACAGCCTCATTCTATCTATAGAGGGATCATGAGACTCAGCCTAAACTTACCCGAGGCACTACAATCCTAGTGCTCATACTCTCCAACAGTAAACTGTTCCTCCACACAGCCTCATTCTATCTATAGAGGGATCATGAGACTCAGCCTAAACTTACCTGAGGCACTACAATCCTAGTGCTCATACTCTCTAACAGTAAACTGTTCCTCCACACAGCCTCATTCTATCTATAGAGGGATCATGAGACTCAGCCTAAACTTACCTGAGGCACTACAATCCTAGTGCTCATACTCTCCAACAGTAAACTATCCCTCCACACCGCCTCATTCTATCTATAGAGGGATCATGAGACTCAGCCTAAACTTACCCGAGGCACTACAATCCGAGTGCTCATACTCTCCAACAGTAAACTGTCCCTCCGCACAGCCTCATTCTATCTATAGAGGGATCATGAGACTCAGCCTAAACTTACCCGAGGCACTACAATCCTAGTGCTCATACTCTCCAACAGTCAACTGTTCCTCCATACAGCCTCATTCTATCTATAGAGGGATCATGAGACTCAGCCTAAACTTACCCGAGGCACTACAATCCGAGTGCTCATACTCTCCAACAATCAACTGTTCCACCACACAGCCTCATTCTCTCCATAGAGGGATCATGAGACTCAGCCTAAACTTACCCGAGGCACTACAATCCTAGTGCTCATACTCTCTAACAGTAAACTGTTCCTCCACACAGCCTCATTCTATCTATAGAGGGATCATGAGACTCAGCCTAAACTTACCCGAGGCACTACAATCCTAGTGCTCATACTCTCCAACAGTCAACTGTTCCTCCATACAGCCTCATTCTATCTATAGAGGGATCATGAGACTCAGCCTAAACTTACCCGAGGCACTACAATCCTAGTGCTCATACTCTCCAACAGTAAACTGTTCCTCCACACAGCCTCATTCTATCTATAGAGGGATCATGAGACTCAGCCTAAACTTACCCGAGGCACTACAATCCTAGTGCTCATACTCTCTAACAGTAAACTGTTCCTCCACACAGCCTCATTCTATCTATAGAGGGATCATGAGACTCAGCCTAAACTTACCCGAGGCACTACAATCCTAGTGCTCATACTCTCCAACAGTAAACTGTTCCTCCACACAGCCTCATTCTATCTATAGAGGGATCATGAGACTCAGCCTAAACTTACCCGAGGCACTACAATCCTAGTGCTCATACTCTCCAACAGTAAACTGTTCCTCCACACAGCCTCATTCTATCTATAGAGGGATCATGAGACTCAGCCTAAACTTACCCAAGGCACTACAATCCTAGTGCTCATACTCTCCAACAGTAAACTGTTCCTCCACACAGCCTCATTCTATCTATAGAGGGATCATGAGACTCAGCCTAAACTTACCCGAGGCACTACAATCCTAGTGCTCATACTCTCTAACAGTAAACTGTTCCTCCACACAGCCTCATTCTATCTATAGAGGGATCATGAGACTCAGCCTAAACTTACCCGAGGCACTACAATCCTAGTGCTCATACTCTCCAACAGTAAACTGTTCCTCCACACAGCCTCATTCTATCTATAGAGGGATCATGAGACTCAGCCTAAACTTACCTGAGGCACTACAATCCTAGTGCTCATACTCTCCAACAGTAAACTATCCCTCCACACCGCCTCATTCTATCTATAGAGGGATCATGAGACTCAGCCTAAACTTACCCGAGGCACTACAATCCGAGTGCTCATACTCTCCAACAGTAAACTGTCCCTCCGCACAGCCTCATTCTATCTATAGAGGGATCATGAGACTCAGCCTAAACTTACCCGAGGCACTACAATCCTAGTGCTCATACTCTCCAACAGTCAACTGTTCCTCCATACAGCCTCATTCTATCTATAGAGGGATCATGAGACTCAGCCTAAACTTACCCGAGGCACTACAATCCGAGTGCTCATACTCTCCAACAATAAACTGTTCCTCCACACAGCCTCATTCTCTCCATAGAGGGATCATGAGACTCAGCCTAAACTTACCCGAGGCACTACAATCCTAGTGCTCATACTCTCTAACAGTAAACTGTTCCTCCACACAGCCTCATTCTATCTATAGAGGGATCATGAGACTCAGCCTAAACTTACCTGAGGCACTGCAATCCTAGTGCTCATACTCTCCAACAGTAAACTGTTCCTCCACACAGCCTCATTCTATCTATAGAGGGATCATGAGACTCAGCCTAAACTTACCCGAGGCACTACAATCCTAGGGCTCATACTCTCCAACAGTAAACTGTTCCTCCACACAGCCTCATTCTATCTATAGAGGGATCATGAGACTCAGCCTAAACTTACCCGAGGCACTACAATCCTAGTGCTCATACTCTCCAACAGTAAACTGTTCCTCCACACATCTTTGGGATCATTGCTTGTGCTGCGCGATAAGTCTACCGTCACATTTTCTTTGGTGTACGTCGGCTTGTGTTTGCTACCAGATTTTCGTTCTCTTATGAGCCACCACACAACTACACCTAAATCACACAATCAGCAAACAAAATGTCAGTGGTAATGTCAAGTCACTTGGCATTTACTTTTGTGAATCTTTCCAACAAATGTGATGATCCTTTTCAAGACCGTTTTTAGTCTTTAGACAACTCAAAAGACATTTATAAGACTATTGAATCGTCTATTCTAGCCCCTCTCCCTCTCTATTTGTAGCACATTAAATTTATTGTCAAATAATATATTTAGTTAATTATTAATACATTAGGTATTATGCAACTTTTAAGGAGAAAATCACTTCCAACCATGTTGGCATCTCAATGCCTCTTAATTATCATTTTAACGTCTACCTGTTGTATTTTTTGTTGCCTACATACATGTATTTAAAACAAGATCCAACCCCTACTAAAAACCAAAAAAAATGGGTATTTCATTTGCTACAGCATTATGAACCTGATTATAACTTGGTGTTTTCCAATCAAATCCAACAGAGGAGGTCCTGTCTCAAGCAGAAACCAAACTTGAGCAACATTTTCCAAGTTTGGTTTCTATAACCCTAACACTGCCAAATCCAACAAGCCAGCCTGTTAGTGTTTGTATATAACCCGGTGTGGAAGTTTTTCGAAGAAATTCTAGACCCAGCTTATGTACTTGGTGCAGTATACTGTGCAAAGTACAGTATACTGTGCCAAGTAGCCTTGACACCCGTGGTGCACTGGAAAATCCCTTGCCCTGTGTGCTGGAGGTCCGTGGTTAAAATCCTGGGGGTCCCGGCGATATTTTGGGTCACTTTTCGCCACAGGGAAAAAAATTCTGAAAAGGGTGGCAGACATGGTTAGGGTTAAGGGGTTTGGTACACGCGCCTCAATACGCGCTGTCTTTCAGCTGAAATGTTGTCGAAATCTTGAAAGCGACATTCTTTTCACTACGCGTGCGTTAAATTCACGATTGCGTGAACTGTGAGACGCGTGCATATTTCAAATTGACCACGCGCAAGATTGCTCGCGTAAAGCGTGTAACGTTAAAACATTCGTACGTGCGGAATCTTCAAAATGAAAGATACCGGCCGAAAACTCATTGAAAATTATACGTTTTAGCGGACTATTCTGTCGTCAGGGGGTAAGTAATAAAAGAGTCAATACTATAGGAGACGATTGCCTGCCGGGACGATTGCACAAACAGCACATGATAATTCAGTACCCTCCTCTCAGGAGATGTTGGATATATATAGCCTATTGCCGACCTATCAGAACCTGCAATTATACTTCTCGAGAAGAGAGCGTGAACATGGTGAAGGGCTTCGGCTGGCAATTACATTGAAAAATGATATGGAAAAACCACGGGTTAGTCTTGTTTTGCAAAGTATATTGTCACACTTTGCGGAGTAAACAGATATAACTAATCAAAATGGTATGACATTAGGCCTACAGATAAACCTTTATAATTTAGAGACATTTGAAAATCCCAGGGTCATTCATTTTTATAAACTAAGGCAAGGTTATTATTATTTTATATCATTAGATCATGCGCCGAATTTCCATTTGTCTATCTATATATACTGCTATGGAGCCCTTTCATTATACATCCAATTTTGAAAACCAAATAATTTCATTTGCAGGTTTTAAAAATAAAACATGGCCCCTTTTCCCTTTCTTCCCCCTTTTTCTCCTCCTTCGTTCCTTTTCTTTCCATTTCTTCACCTCTTTTTAGCCCGATAGTTTGAGATGTCCTTCAAATCCGCCGCCCCGAGATACGCTTATCATTGCATGTTTCATGCAATAGTGAATTACTGCAAAAGGCGCGTGTTAACCGCCCGCCAGTGTGTGCACTAGGGGAGAGCGGGGCTAGTCCGCCTTTGGGGGGAGTCCGTCCACCACGTGTTTCTCATCACGTGACTGATGAAAAAGTATCAGACTGGTGTAATTTGGTTGCACCGGTCATAGCAAAGTAACTATTAAAACTTCAGACCCGGATACATCTCACAGTTGTGCAGTTGATCAAACGAAGGCCTCTCCTTAGAGATAATTAATGAAAAGAATCTTAAACTAGAGATAATTGTGATCTTAGATCACGGATATTAGTCGAGGGCTTTGACCTTGACCTTGCTATATGTTGTCAAAGGGCAATAACCTTAAGTTGTACTATATTTGATAATTGTTTTAATAAATTTCAGCCCTGAAGTAGTTAAAAAAATACATTTTGAACCCTAATGACCTTTTCTTGACCTTTGACCCCAAACTTATATTTGACTTTTTTTCTTGGCTTATCAATGCGCACAAGAATAAAGTAGTCCGGTCAAAATCAGAGCATGTCTTCAGTTTTACACCTGTATAGTTCAATGACCCCTAGTGACCCCGTTTGACATGTCACTTTTAATGGAGAAGCACCCTATATGAACATGGATAAGAGGAATCTTTTGACAAATTCTGACAATCATCGGTCAATTCGTCTCGGACAAGTAGTATTTTGAGTGCGCGGAGTGAAAATGTACATTTGGACCCCTAGGGACCGTTTCTTGACCTTTGACCTTAACGGTATGATTGACTTTTGTTCTTGTCTCATCAATGCCCACAAAATAAAAGAAACCCGGTCAAAATCGGAGCATGCCTTATATTTTCCCCCTGTAAAGTTCAATGACCCCTAGTGACCCCGTTTGACATTTCACTTTTAGTGGAGAAGCACCCTATATGAACATGGATCCAAGAAATCTTTTGACCAATTCTGAGTATCATCAGTCATTTTCCCTCGGACAAGTAGGGTTTTGAGTAAATGGAGTAAAATTTACATTTTGACCCCTAGTAACCCCAAACATTTTTCGATTTAAAAAACCGAACTATTATATATGCGTACGGTCAAAAGGAATATGTTGGCCAAATCTCAAGATCCTAGGTCATTTCAATAAATTGCAAATGCGTTTTAAGTGAAAATCACGTTTTGACTCCTAGTTACCCTTGTGTGACCTTTGACCCCTTATGCTTTACAACCTGAGTAGTGGTGCACATAAGGGTACTTATGACCAAATATGGTTAAAATCGGCTCAATGGTTACGGAGCTATAGGTCCCATGGCGGAAGAAGAAGAAACTAGAGATAATTGTGATCTTAGATCACGGATATTAGTCGAGGGCTTTGACCTTTGACCTTGCTATATGTTGTCAAAGGGCAATAACCTTAAGTTGTACTATATTTGATAATTGTTTTTATAAATTTCAGCCCTGAAGTAGTTAAAAAAATACATTTTGTACCCTAATGACCTTTTCTTGACCTTTGACCCCAAACTTATAATTGACTTTTTTTCTGGGCTTATCAATGCGCACAAGAAAAAAGTAGTCCGGTCAAAATCAGAGCATGTCTTCAATTTTACACCTGTATAGTTCAATGACCCCTAGTGACCCCGTTTGACATGTCACTTTTAATGGAGAAGCACCCTATATGAACATGGATAAGAGGAATCTTTTGACAAATTCTGACAATCATCGGTCATTTCGTCTCGGACAAGTAGCATTTTGAGGGCGTACATCACTAATTCGGCTCCCATAGACTTTACATGCTTTGGAGGCTGTGTTCAAATCGCTCTAACCTGAGTTAGCTCGCGAATTTTTCTCTGAAATTTTGATATGTTTTAACACAAACGGTATTTTATAACATATCTGAAACTCAACCCCGGGTCATCAGGTGGATTTTTAGCTAGAAGCCGGCACGTCAGAGTGTACTGATTTTGTTACTTATAAGTCGGCTTTTACCCGTGCATGCAACGTGTGTGTAAATCGGTCCGTAAAATTATGTTTCAGTTAAAATCACGTATTTTCTTTTTGAAACATTAAATATACATTCTTAGGAATACGCAGAACACAAATTTGACACAAAAACAATAATGATTAGTTTCATTTGCTACCATTCTTTCCGTCAAATAGGAACTATTATCGTACTCAACTTTGCCGGAAGTGCCGCGTATTATCGAATTAGTGGTGTACGCCCTTGAAGAGCACTTTTTTTTCAAAAGTCATATCAATCATATACCATTGTTTTCAGTGTTAAATTTTGAGTTTAAATGCCAAATCTTATAGAATTCTGAAATATAGTTTTAGAGATGTAGTCATTTGAAGAGGCGTATCGCCATGCGTAAATTTGTATTTTGCGCGTGTTTTTAAAAACTATCTCCGTGCCGCGTGGAATGCGCACGAAGTAGGCCTACTGTCTTCAGTAGATAGCATCCCGTGCATCGGCAAGTTTTGTGATTTTATACTGTATGAAGTCATTGAAACTTTTCAAAAAATGAACAATATAAGAATATAAACACATTTTGCCCGAAAGGATAAGCATTTTAAGTGATAAATTACTCTCGACACATAATGCAATTCGCCCAAAACTAGTAAATTTCGATATCCGCGATAGTCCGTCACCCTTTGATCGAGTTGTCAAACGGTGTTGGGCGGACATCATCTGACAGAAATTTACTACATTTGTTGCAGCACTGATGATATGTCAGGTTGAAAATTGAAAAGTTAAAGAAACTTTTAATCTTATAGACCTCTACACTATTTTCTGAGTCGGAAGCTCCCACCCCCACCCCCCCCCCCCCCCCCCACACCGTATTTCAAATAATGTCGCATTTTCCTATTAATAAAAGGCGGGTTTACGTTTTTATACTGCAAAAATATGAAGTTTTGTGAAACCAAAACATTGTTTTAATCAAGAAGAAGTCGAATATATTCAATTTCCCTACATCCAACTTTTTTTTATAATGGTCCGTTGTCTATCTCATGGGCAAAATGGGGGAAAAATCGTAAAAAAAGTAAAGAAATCATTGGCTCACACGGGTTCTTTGAAGTAGGCCTACGGTCATTATTTGCGAGTTTGTGATTAAAAAACCCGCCCAAGACTGCATGTATTTTGTTGGTACTCGTTACCATGCACATGCCCTTGGCGAGTGAAACCACCGGGAACTAGTGATGTGTACCTTTAAGGGCGTACATCACTAATTCGGCTCCCATAGACATTACATGCTTTGGAGGCTGTGTTCAAATCGCTCTAACCTGAGTTAGCTCGCGAATTTTTCTCTGAAATTTTGATATGTTTTAACACAAACGGTATTTTATAACATATCTGAAACTCAACCCCGGGTCATCAGGTGGATTTTTAGCTAGAAGCCGGCACGTCAGAGTGTACTGATTTTGTTACTTATAAGTCGGCTTTTACCCGCGCATGCAACGTGTGTGTAAATCGGTCCGTAAAATTATGTTTCAGTTAAAATCACGTATTTTCTTTTTGAAACATTAAATATACATTCTTAGGAATACGCAGAACACAAATTTGACACAAAAACAATAATGATTAGTTTCATTTGCTACCATTCTTTCCGTCAAATAGGAACTATTATCGTACTCAACTTTGCCGGAAGTGCCGCGTATTATCGAATTAGTGGTGTACGCCCTTGAGTGCGCGGAGTGAAAATGTACATTTTGACCCCTAGGGACCTTTTCTTGACCTTTGACCTTAACGGTATGATTGACTTTTGTTCTTGTCTCATCAATGCCCACAAAATAAAAGAAACCCGGTCAAAATCGGAGCATGCCTTATATTTTCCCCTTGTAAAGTTCAATGACCCCTTGTGACCCCGTTTGACATTTCACTTTTAGTGGAGAAGCACCCTATATGTACATGGATTCAAGGAATCTTTTGACCAATTCTGAGTATCATCAGTCATTTTCCCTCGGACGAGTAGGGTTTTGAGTGATGAAGTAAAAATTTACATTTTGACCCCTAGTAACCCCAAACATTTTTCGATTTGAAAAACCGAACTATTATATATGCGTACGGTCAAAAGGAATATGTTGGCCAATTCTGACGATCCTAGGTCATTTCACTAAATTGCAAATGCGTTTTAAGTGAAAATCACGTTTTGACCCCTAGTTATTTTTGTGTGACCTTTGACCCCTTATGCTTTACAACCTGAGTAGTGGTGCACATAAGGGTTCTTATGACCAAATATGGTCAAAATCGGCCTAATGGTTACGGAGCTATAGGTCCCATGACGGAAGAAAGAAAGAACTAGACATGGACTGTGATCGGAGATCACAAATATTAGTCGGGTGTGTTACATGTTAACCCCTTCGAGTGGTAAATGGAGTAAATAAATACAGTTGAACCCCTAGTGACCTTTTCTTGACCTCTGACCCAAAACTTGTAATTGACTTTTTTGCTTGGCTGATCAATGCGCACAAGAAAAAGGTAGTCCTGTCAAAATCGGAGCATGTTTTAAGATTTTCACCTGTAAAGTTCAATGACCTCTAGTGACCCCGTGTGACATGTCACTTTTGGTGGAGAAGGACCCTATATGAACATGGATGAGAGGAACCTTTTGACTAATTCTGACAATCATAGGTCATTTCCTCTCGGACAAGTAGCATTTTGAGTGAATGGAGTGAAAATTTACATTTTGACCCCTAGTGACCCCAAATATTTTTTGATTTTAAAAACCGAACTATTGTACATGCGTACGGTCAAAAGGAATATGTTGACCAATTCTGACGATCCTAGGTCATTTCACTAAATTGCAAATGCGTTTTTAGTGAAAATCACGTTTTGACCCCTAGTGACCTTTTTCTTGACCTCTGACCCAAAACTTGTAATTGACTTTTTTGCTTGGCTGATCAATGCGCACAAGAAAAAAGTAGTTTTGTCAAAATCGGAGCATGTCTTAAGATTTTCACCTGTATAGTTCAATGACCTCTAGTGACCTCGTGTGACATGTCACTTTTTGTGGAGAAGGACCCTATATGGACATGGATAAGAGGAATCTTTTGACCAATTCTGACAATCATAGGTCATTATCTCTTGGACAAGTAGTATTTTGAGTGCGAGGAGTAAAAATGTACATTTTGACCCCTAGTGACCTTTTATTGACCTTTGATCTTAACGGTATGATTGACTTTTGTTCTTGTCTTATCAATGCCCACAAAATAAAAGAAACCCGGTCAAAATCGAAGCATGCCTTATATTTTTCCCTTGTAAAGTTCAATGACCTCTAGTGACCTCGTTTGACATGTCACTTTTAGTGTGGAAGGACCCTATATGAACATTGATCAAAGAAATCTTTTGACGAATTCTGAGTATCATCAGTCATTTTCCCTCGGACAAGTAGGGTTTTGAGTGAATGGAGTAAAATTTACATTTTGACCCCTAGTGACCCCAAATGATTTTTAATTTTAAAAACCGTTCTTTTGTACATGCGTACGGTCAAAAGGAATATGTGGACCAATTTTGACGATCCTAGGTCATTTCACTAAATTGCAAATGCGTTTTAAGGTGAAAATCACGTTTTGACCCCTAGTGACCCCTGTGTGACCTTTGACCCATTATGCTTTACAACCTGAGTAGTGGTGCATACAAGGGTTCTTATGACCAAATATGGTCAAAATCGGGTCAATGGTTACGGAGCTATAGGTCCCATGACAGGAGAAGAAGAAGAAGAAGAAGAACTAGAGATAATTGTGATCTTAGATCACGGATATTAGTCGAGGGCTTTGACCTTGGTATATGTTGTCAACGGGCAATAACCTCATAATATCTTAAATTGTACTATATTTGATAATTGTTTTTATAAATTTCAGCCCTGAAGTAGTTGAAAAAATACATTTTGAACCCTAATGACCTTTTCTTGACCTTTGACCCCAAACTTATAGTTTACTTTTTTTCTTGGCTTATCAATGCGCACAAGAAAAAAGTAGTCCGGTCAAAATCAGAGCATGTCTTCAGTTTTACACCTGTATTGTTCAATGACCCCTAGTGACCCCGTTTGAAATGTCACTTTTAATGGAGAAGCACCCTATATGAACATGGATCCAAGGAATCTTTTGACCAATTCTGAGTATCATCAGTCATTTGCTCTCGGACAAGTAGCATTTGAGTCAATGAGTTAAAATTTACATTTTGACCTCTAGTGACCCCAAACATTTTGCGATTTAAAAAACCGAACTATTATACATGCGTACGGTCAAAAGAAATATGTTGACTAATTCTGACGATCATAGGTCATTTCACTAAATTGCAAATGCGTTTTTAGTGAAAATCACGTTTTGACCCCTAGTTACCCTTGTGTGACCTTTGACCCCTTATGCTTTACAACCTGAGTAGTGGTGCACATAAGGATTCTTATGACTAAATATGGTCAAATTCGGGTAGATGGTTACGGAGCTATAGGTCCCATGGCTGAAGAAAGAGATATGATCTGTGATCATAGATCACGAATATATATTAGTCTCAACACGTTTTTGTCCTCTGGGGCGTGCCATAGTTTGGCCATTTTTATGATAAGAAAAGATTATATGTGCATCCCATTTTTCTCAAATAATTTGTTAATCATTTATATGATTTGCTGATTCTGTCACTACTTATGTCTTTTGTAGTACTGAGTCCGAAGATGTTTGAATGGAAATCTAACTCCATTTCCGCTTTGTGATATTAATTTTTTTGCATTAATTCATACTTTCTATTACAAATGTGTTGATGGAATGCCGTATATGACATTATACGGATATCAACATGACATGACAGTGCTGGACAGGACAATCGTTCTAGATTTAGGGACATTTACATTTTGACCCCTAGTGACCTTTTTTTGACCTCTGACCCAAAACTTGTAATTGACTTTTTTGCTTGGCTGATCAATGCGCACAAGAAAAAAGTAGTCCCGTCAAAATCGGAGCATGTCTTAAGATTTTCACCTGTATAGTTCAATGACCTCTAGTGACCCCGTGTGACATGTCATTTTTAGTGGAGAAGGACCCTATATGAACATGGATGAGAGGAATCTTTTGACTAATTCTGACAATCATTAGTCATTTCCTCTTGGACAAGTAGCATTTTGAGTGATTGGAGTGACAATTTACATTTTGACCCCTACTGACGCCAAATATTTTTCGATTTTAAAAACCGAACTATTATACATGCGTACTGTCCAAAGAAACATGTTGACCATTTCTCAGCATCCTGTGTCATTTCGCTAAGTAGCAAGGACGTTTTAAGTGAAAATCGCGTTTGACCCCTGTGTGACCTTTGACCTCTTGTGCTTTAAAACCTGAGTAGTGGTGCACATAAGGGTACTTGTGACCAAATATGGTCAAAATCGGCTCAATGGTTACGGAGCTATAGGTCCCATGGCTGAAGAAAGAAGAGGAAACAGGACAAATACAGTATATTAGTCGTTTCTCGACTAATATAAGAAGAAAGAAACAGGACGAATACAGTATATTAGTCGTTTCTCGACTAATATAACTAGACATGACCTGTGATCGGAGATCACGAATATTAGTCGGGTGTGTTACATGTTAACCCCTTCGAGTGGTAAATGGAGTAAATAAATACAGTTGAACCCCTAGTGACCTTTTCTTGACCTCTGACCCAAAACTTTTTTTGACTTTTTTGCTTGGCTGATCAATGCGCACAAGAAAAAGGTAGTCCCGTCAAAATCGGAGCATGTTTTAAGATTTTCACCTGTAAAGTTCAATGACCTCTAGTGACCCCGTGTGACATGTCACTTTTAGTGGAGAAGGACCCTATATGAACGTGGATGAGAGGAACCTTTTGACTAATTCTGACAATCATAGGTCATTTCCTCTCGGACAAGTAGCATTTTAAGTGAATGGAGTGAAAATTTACATTTTGACCCCTAGTGACCCCAAATATTTTTTGATTTTAAAAACCGAACTATTGTACATGCGTACGGTCAAAAGGAATATGTTGACCAATTCTGACGATCCTAGGTCATTTCACTAAATTGCAAATGCGTTTTTAGTGAAAATCACGTTTTGACCCCTAGTGACCTTTTCTTGACCTCTGACCCAAAATTTGTAATTGTGTTTTTTGCTTGGCTGATCAATGCGCACAAGAAAAAAGTAGTCCCGTCAAAATCGGAGCATGTCTTAAGATTTTCACCTGTATAGTTCAATGACCTCTAGTGACCTCGTGTGACATGTCACTTTTAGAGAAGAAGGACCCTATATGGACATGGATAAGAGGAATCTTTTGACGAATTCAGACAATCATAGGTCATTATCTCTTGGACAAGTAGTATTTTGAGTGCGAGGAGTGAAAATGTACATTTTGACCCCTAGTGACCTTTTTTTGACCTTTGATCTTAACGGTGTGATTGACTTTTGTTCTTGTCTCATCAATGCCCACAAAATAAAAGAAACCCGGTCAAAATCGGAGCATGCGTTATATTTTCCCCCTGTAAAGTTCAATGACCCCTAGTGACCCTGTTTGACATGTCACTTTTAGTGTGGAAGGACCCTATATGAACATTGATCCAAGGAATCTTTTGATAAATTCTGAGTATCATCAGTCATTTTCCCTCGGACAAGTAGGGTTTTGAGTGAATGGAGTAAAATTTACATTTTGACCCCTAGTGACCCCAAATGATTTTTAATTTAAAAAAACGTTCTTTTGTACATGCGTACGGTCAAAAGGAATATGTTGACCAATTCTGACGATCCTAGGTCATTTTACTAAATTGCAAATGCGTTTTTAGTGAAAATCACGTTTTGACCCCTAGTGACCTTTTCTTGACCTCTGACCTAAAACTTGTAATTGACTTTTTTGCTTGGCTGATCAATGCGCACAAGAAAAAGGTAGTCCCGTCAAAATCGGAGCATGTTTTAAGATTTTCACCTGTAAAGTTCAATGACCTCTAGTGACCCCGTGTGACATGTCACTTTTAGTGGAGAAGGACCCTATATGAACGTGGATGAGAGGAACCTTTTGACTAATTCTGACAATCATAGGTCATTTCCTCTCGGACAAGTAGCATTTTGAGTGAATGGAGTGAAAATTTACATTTTGACCCCTAGTGACCCCAAATATTTTTTGATTTTAAAAACCGAACTATTGTACATGCGTACGGTCAAAAGGAATATGTTGACCAATTCTGACGATCCTAGGTCATTTCACTAAATTGCAAATGCGTTTTTAGTGAAAATCACGTTTTGACCCCTAGTGACCTTTTCTTGACCTCTGACCCAAAACTTGTAATTGTTTTTTTTGCTTGGCTGATCAATGCGCACAAGAAAAAAGTAGTCCCGTCAAAATCGGAGCATGTCTTAAGATTTTCACCTGTATAGTTCAATGACCTCTAGTGACCTCGTGTGACATGTCACTTTTTGTGCAGAAGGACCCTATATGGACATGGATAAGAGGAATCTTTTGACTAATTCTGACAATCATAGGTCATTATCTCTGGGACAAGTAGTATTTTGAGTGCGAGGAGTAAAAATGTACATTTTGACCCCTAGTGACCTTTTATTGACCTTTGATCTTAACGGTATGATTGACTTTTGTTCTTGTCTTATCAATGCCCACAAAATAAAAGAAACCCGGTCAAAATCGAAGCATGCCTTATATTTTTCCCCTGTAAAGTTCAATGACCTCTAGTGACCTCGTTTGACATGTCACTTTTAGTGTGGAAGGACCCTATATGAACATTGATCAAAGGAATCTTTTGACCAATTCTGAGTATCATCAGTCATTTTCCCTCGGACAAGTAGGGTTTTGAGTGAATGGAGTAAAATTTACATTTTGACCCCTAGTGACCCCAAATGATTTTTAATTTTAAAAACCGTTCTTTTGTACATGCGTACGGTCAAAAGGAATATGTGGACCAATTTTGACGATCATAGGTCATTTCACTAAATTGCAAATGCGTTTTTAGTAAAAATCACGTTTTGACCCCTAGTGACCCCTGTGTGACTTTTGACCCCTTATGCTTTTCAACCTGAGTAGTGGTGCACATAAGGGTTCTTATGACCAAATATGGTCAAAATCGGCTCAACGGTTATGGAGCTATAGGTCCCATGACAGAAAAAGAAAGAAGACAAAGAAACAGGACGAATACAGTATATTAGTCGTTTCTCGACTAATATAAAGAAAGAAGAAAGAAACAGGACGAATACAGTATATTAGTCGTTTCTCGACTAATATAAGAAGAAGAAGAAGAAGAACTAGAGATAATTGTGATCTTAGATCACGGATATTAGTCGAGGGCTTTGACCTTTGACCTTGCTATATGTTGTCAAAGGGCAATAACCTTAAGTTGTACTATATGTGATAATTGTTTTTATAAATTTCAGCCCTGAAGTAGTTAAAAAAATACATTTTGAACCCTAATGACCTTTTCTTGACCTTTGACCCCAAACTTATAATTGACTTTTTTTCTTGGCTTATCAATGCGCACAAGAAAAAAATAGTCCGGTCAAAATCAGAGCATGTCTTCAGTTTTACACCTGTATAGTTCAATGACCCCTAGTGACCCCGTTTGACATGTCACTTTTAATGGAGAAGCACCCTATTTGAACATGGATAAGAGGAATCTTTTGACAAATTCTGACAATCATCGGTCATTTCGTCTCGGACAAGTAGTATTTTGAGTGCGCGGAGTGAAAATGTACATTTTGACCCCTAGGGACCTTTTCTTGACCTTTGACCTTAATGGTATGATTGACTTTTGTTCTTGTCTCATCAATGCCCACATAATAAAAGAAACCCAGTCAAAATCGGAGCATGCCTTATATTTTCCCCCTGTAAAGTTCAATGACCCCTAGTGACCCCGTTTGACATTTCATTTTTAGTGGAGAAGCACCCTATATGTACATGGATCCAAGGAATCTTTTGACCAATTGAGTGAATGGAGTAAAATTTACATTTTGACCCCTAGTAACCCCAAACATTTTTCGATTTAAAAAACCGAACTATTATACATGCGTACGGTCAAAAGGAATATGTTGGCCAATTCTCAAGATCCTAGGTCATTTCAATAAATTGCAAATGCGTTTTAAGTGAAAATCACGTTTTGGCCCCTAGTTACCCTTGTGTGACCTTTGACCCCTTATGCTTTACAACCTGAGTAGTGGTGCACATAAGGGTACTTATGACTAAATATGGTCAAAATCGGCTCAATGGTTACGGAGCTATAGGCCTTATGACAGGAGAAAGAAAGAAAGAAAGAAGAAGAAGAAACAGCTAGAATACAGTATATTAGTCGTTTCTCGACTAATATAAAGAAACAGGACGAATACAGTATATTAGTCGTTTCTCGACTAATATAAAAAGTAAAAAGTAATTTGGATTTGAGCAAACAATCATGTTCTAATGTTCAGTTAGAATTTGAATGTGAGGAAAATTTACCAAACACTTTACTCTGTGCCCCCCCCCCCCCCCCACCCCACCCCCTCACATCACCACATCTGCGCCGCCTATGACCGTACTTACCCCCCTCCTCCTCCCCCTCCTCGTCCTCTTTTTTCTTTTCTTTTTTACTCTTTGGTGGGGGGGGGGGGGGGGGGGGCATGGGCTGATGCTCTCCCTGTATACGCCACGTTGTGATCTTAGGCTAAATGTAAACAATCAAGTTCACTTGATGAATAGTATTTGCGAGTGACTTTGTTCCTAAGGATCCAACGATTCACCCACCCATCTTCACCCCGGGCCTACGATACAAATCTGAACCGAGTGGGGGCATAAAAGTCTTGCACTAATGGGAGGGGGAGTTTTCCGGTTTGTAAAGGGGGTGGATGGTAAGACACTGATCAAATGCAAGTCCCCCCTCCCACCACATTTCTGAACACTCCCTTATAACACAATCATCATACACATCCCTTTTGCACAGCAGCCTATAAACGGTGCCAGATGAACATGACCGTGACGTGGAACATTGCATCTTATTATTAGGATACCCCGTATTCATTAGCACTGATGGATTGACAACTAAAAAATAAGGTGATCCTGGGAGGGAGAAACCATATTCCACGGCAGCACTTTTTTGAACACTAAAAAAAGGACACTTTTCGTTAAATTGTGGAAAAAGTAAGTCGGTGACCCCCATTTTTTATTTAAGAAATAAAAAGGCCATATACTTGCGCATCTTTTTAAAAAAAATCCGGCATAACATTTCAATCTAGTTTTTTTGCTATGAAGCAAAACGTGTAAACAAATCCGTATTTCCCATAGACCTCTGTGTTATTTTGCTCAAAAAAAGTGCTTTTTAAAATAATTCTTGTGGAAAAACGAAGTCGGTGACCCCTATTTTTATTTTAGAAATGAGTTGCACATCGATGGAACTTCATTTATACGCAATCTTAGCAACAAATTTCAATAGGTTCTTACGTGTACCAAACACCTTAATAGTGAAATATTCTTCTTGCTTATAATTCAGTGACCTATTCAGAGAAAGTATCTATGTGTTCTTTTTATGATTTTTTTCTCACAAATAAGCAAGCTCATGTGATAAGGCAAATGGACCTCTCAGGTAGGGTCTGTCAAAAAAGAAAACAATTTATTGCTTTTTAATTCAAATATTTTTAAATATTTTCAAAAAATGTGTAACAAAAGAAAATGGTCGGTCGGGCCCATATAACTAAAGTAACTTACATAGTATAATAAATGCCGCAGTAACGGCTACAGCAATGCCAATCCACTGCACCGTAGTAAGTTGCCCACCTTCTGCTGGGCCAGGAGTCGGATGACTTGTCAGCGGATTCATGGTCGGTGTTGGCGTCAAGAAAACAGCCGACGACAAACTGGGTACAGAGGAAAGACTTGGCGAGGGAGAAGGCTGGCTTTGCACCGGGGTTTGTGGAGCTGATGTCATTGGGGGCATTGTTGCACTTGGTAATACTATGACAGTGTCCGATGCCATCGGTGTAGATGGCAATGAAGGTTCACCAGATGGTATTGATGTTGAAGGCACTGAAGATGAAGGAAGCAAGGGTGTTGTACTGATAAAGGATGCGGTAAAGTCTGTGCTAGATGGCGTGGGTGGTGGTACCGACACGGAAGTATCGGGAAGTGTGCTGGTGCTTGGCAGTGCATCAATATGCGAAACAGTTGACATCATATCATAAGTTGGTGAAGTCATCAGTACTGGTACACCGCTACTTGCCGTAGGGGTAGGTGACAAACCTGATGATGCTGGAAATGACACAACGGAGGATTCCATGGTAACGTATGCGCTCGATTCGTGGAATACACTCGCCGTATCGGGCAACTCCACCGTTGCCATGATCACTGGACTTGATAACATAATCTCTGGCATCTGTGTTGTCTCTAATAAGGAAAGCATAGTGGTAGCAGGGATGGGCAATGTTGGAGTAGCAGTACTTAATGAAGATGAAGGTAGTAGTAGTGTTGAGCGCATTGGTGAATCAATTAGACCAGTAGAGTCCATCAATACGATTATGTCTTGAGATGTTTGGCTCGGAGAAATTGTACTTGTACTACTACTGGTACTAACAATACTGGAAGGGCCATCTGGCGTTGAGAATGTTACAGTAGTTTGGTTAACTGCAGCTGGTGCAACAGTTATAGCATTCATAAGGAATTGTGATGCCGCGGTTGGATGTAGTGAAGTGGCTACTGCAGAGGGAGGTATATCGCTTGTTGAAACAGCTGTTTTGACCACTGCACAGGATACGATGAGGATGGCTGAAACAGAAGAGAAAACATAATAGGGTATAACTATTTGGTCATCTAGGTCGATAAATATTAATGATTAGAATTTGATCTTTCCCTAGAGAGGTCTATATATCGAAGAGCTTAACTTTCAAAACTCTATTGAGTGTCTGTCATCATCAGAGCAAAAGATCTGATGATAATCGCTAGAGTTTCGAAAGTTAAAGATATGGGCCTCTCTAGGGAAAGACCAAATTCTAATTACAACACAATAGGGTGTTATCTAGTCATGTTATCAACAAGGCTCAAGATAACAGTTATTTTACCAGGAGCTACTTTTTTCCAAAGTAGCGCCTGGATCATGGGATTTATTGAGAACCAGGAGCTACTTTCACTTTCAGTCTACCGGGAGCTAACTTTTTATTAAATCGTATTGTCAAATCGAAATTCGATGTTTTGGGCAAGCTTCTTGATCGTCAACGGGCGCTGGTTTGGACAAAATATCAGCGCTCGGTTGTTTATTTTTCAGCATTACCTGGCGCTATGGCAGGAGGACCGAGGGGTAAAAATCGCCCAGCGCCCGCTTATTTTGAGCCTAGGTTATCAATACAAAATTTTGTGTCGATACGTTGTCCGGAAAAACCTTGGACATGTCAATAATTATCAATATAATTTAAAGAAGGACTTCCGAATTCTGCAGCTATTGGTACAGATCAAAACGTCAGATAAAGCCAGATCAGATCGGGATCGGGGGAAATATGCCAATCAATGATGTACCCCACCGATCGACAATCGACACTTCCGGCAATTGATAACAGCACTAGTGTTATCAAGGAAAATGTAGTTAAAAGGCTGATATTTATACTACTGTCACAGACAACATCATAAATAACATATTGTTGGCAAAGTATAATAGTATACATATTCTACGGTAGCTCAAAACATAATAAAAGAACACATTTTATTCATAATTTCCAAAGCATCGCTTCAATTTTCTGCACACTACGAATTGCTGCAAATTTTGCTTCAAAATTCTGTCTGATAATGTAAGATCAAAATGAAAACAGGCAAACACACATGTTACACAAAGGAAAATGAACTCCCATCTTTGCACAACCAAAGTATGGTATTCAATCTGGGTGTTTAATTCACAATATTTTTCTACATTATATAACGTTTAATACTGTATTTTAATGTATCACCAACTAATGGCTATTCAAATTAAATTGAATGATTTATTATGAAAGACCATTAGCTTTTAACTGAATCACTAAATATGATGATAGCTTATGGGCCATTGCCTTTTCCAGGTAATGTTAAGTCCTATAAATATTTGATGAAGTGGAGTGGAGTGCAGTCAATCAAATAATTTGTTCACCTATTCATCTTAATCTGTAATTCATGTTAGTTAATTGCCAAATGACAGATGAAAGTTATTTCTGGAAAAGTTATCCAATACAAAAAAACACTACAAGCATAAATCACAAAAGCTTTAGGATAGATTTTTTTAAAGATGTGCCCTTAAGCGAGGCATTTCAATATAATAGCTCAAATAGGTTGGCATTTTCAATCTATAAGGGGCACTGAATTTTCGCAATTGTTAAAAGAGCAAAATGCTCAAAATTACGAGTCATTTTTACGACATTTCATCTGTCATCTTCATCAAGATGAGGCTGCATCTACTGGCTCTTATTCCTAATTGTGCATGGTCCAGCCTGGACAAGAATGTGCTCTCCTCTCACAATGACAAAATAAACAAACCAATAAAACAAACAAACAAACAAGTACTGTAAAAGCTGAAAATGTTGTGGTGGTTTTATTTTCGCGCTTTTCGCGCAATATATTTTTCCGCAAAAATGATTACACACGAAAATATTGTTTTTAACATTCATGCAGTGCAACCAGAAGGTCGCCCGCGAAAAAACCCATTTATCAAAATGCCCAAGATATCAAATGCGCGAAAATATTTGCTTTTACAGTAAACGGTACCTTTGAGCCAGGTGATAACTGCCATGTTACGTGATGTGTCACACCCCTGCCGCCAAAGTGGTATGTTCCTCTGCCAATGTAGTGCCATGATTGATCATCCAAATGTTTTCCGAAGTGCATGTGGCTCAACGGAATTCATGATCTCTGCAATTAAAAAAAAAACATTTTGATTTTTATAAATGTATTTTAAAAATACCTATTTAAAAATAAGAAAAATAAGTGAGCTTTCTTCTATTTGAGAATTTCAAATGGTATTTCAAAACAAGCGTTATTTAGGGAGAGGCGACACTCAGCGTTCGTGATAACCGGTGTCGCATCGCGAAATGCTCCACACTTTTGAAGTATTGCTATTCAATTACACAAATGTGTAGCTAAAAGTGCGATGCAAGAAGATTCCCTACTTGATATTTGATCACGTTCCATCAAAGCCAAACCTATTACTAGAAAAAAAAGTGCTATACAAAATGTGTGAATTGCTACACAAAACTAATAGTGCATCGCACTTTTTGCTACACAAAAAAAATGCTGGAAATTGAACGCTGGCGACACTTAAATTAAATGGGCGTATAATTGGACAGATGTGAGTTTAAACCCCTCTAATGGGGTTTTCAACATGGTGGTACAATTATGACTGATTTTCAGCTGAAAGGGACCCCAAATAAGAAAGTAATCTTTAAGCAAAACAGGAAAGACCCTACATCTTACCAAAACAACGACCCAGTAAATCTACAAATCTTTGTACCTATCTGTCATGTGGGTACCTCCCTTAAAACGCTTCTGGCTTCAACAATGAGATTGTAAGTTTAGAAGACAATACTTTCTAAACTAAAATGAATTTTATTTCTAAGGTAACAAAAAAAGAAAGTCTTGTTTTACAGCCCAACTATAAGCCCTCCACCCAGCGCCTTGAGCCAGTTCACCATGATCTTCAACAGTCACTGTACAGTGAGCTACAAATTTTCAGTTCAAGACTCGCTATTGCTCACTTCTTGTTTGTGCATGGGTATGAGACAAGCTCTACCGGCCCACAAAAATTACTTTTCCAATGCACAAAACTAGGAAAAACGGTACATTAATAACCAGTCCATCTTTTTAAAATCACATTCACCACTACTACCTGTCTCTAGAATGGATGTCAGTGAGTCCTCTAATATTGTGACATCCAAAAGAGATTTGTCAAGACACATTTGATAGTCTTACAATGGCATTTCTTGACAGGTGTAAAAGTTTGTAGTTAGTGGTCACTGTTGCGAACTTGGTGTTTTGACCCTTCATTTGGGTCGTTAGGGGGCTATCATTTTCTTCGGGAGGGGGGGGGGGGGTCACAAATATGTTAATGGCCGTTGTTAATAAATGTATAACCCCCCCCCCCCATCCGATACAAAATAATTGTATGACCCCCCCCCCCACCCTATCGAAGTTTGATTTTTTTATGACTAAAATAGCAAATAATGAAAAAATAAACAGGAAAGGTGTTGTAAATATGTACATTTATATAGGGATATGCTTAGATGAATGCGCGCGAACCGCGAAAATTTTAGAATCTGAATTGCTACACAAAATTATAACCCCCCCTATTTAAGATTTTACAAAATTATGACCCCCCCCCACACCATATTTGTGACCCACCCCCTCCAGAAGATACTGTGACCCACCCCCTCCTCTCAATACTGTTGGAAAATGTAGATCTCAGAGATGTTTCATATAAAATGCTAAAGAATTGAATCAATCATCCCAAAATATGCATAAACCATGCCTAAAGTTTGTGTACTGCACTCAAGGCTTTTGAGATAGTTAAGACGCCTTAATGCAATGCATGTGTCAAAGAAAGCAAGATTGATACTCTAAAGTAGCTTTGCAAGCAAGCCAACCACGATCATGACCCCTGTCACAAACGATTACAACGGGCTTATTCTCTGGGGTATAAATTAAAACAGAGGTAAACAAAGAATTGTGTTGGGAATTGTCAACTTTGGTGAGAGATATGTTGATTTACAAAAATATAGGAATGGTTTCAATTGGAGATGTGTAGCACAATTCCAACAAGAATGTTCATGTAGGGCCTATGAAAAATACTTTGGTATATATCGAGGGTTTAGTGCAACAAAGGGCTATCTGCATTTCAGCTATTTTGAGAAAAAGTGAATTAAAGATTTGTACCCATCATTGTCACCTTCTGGTTTTAAAGATTATAATTGTTACAATAGAACGTTGTGCATTATAAATAATTAGGAAAATTAGGATCCTGATCTTGTGCGGATCATTTTGATACCAAAATCACATTTATTGCATCTTAACACTTTCCATGCCGCAGGCGTGCAGACGACATTCCAAAATTTCACAAAATGTTTCAAAAATGATAAAATAATTGAATTTCATGACCATATTTGGAATCACCATGAGAAATGCATTAAAATAAGTACAAACATACCTAGTATTGATTCAGTAATAGAATTTGAAAGTTGGGAAAGGTTTCTGAAAACTCTGTTTATAATTATGGTAGCCAAGTGTTACAGATACGATTAGTACATTGCTATAATAAATGTACTATAAGGCCAAACAAATTAAATACTTTGTCTCAGCGCCTTTTGGCTAAAAAGCTTTGTGCTATGCGATTTGTTGGTTTTTTTGCTAAAATAAGCTACATGTATACGATTTGTTAAAATAATTTTTAAAAAAAATCAAAATATAGTCAATAGTTATGATTTTGTCTTTTTTAATAAAAGTAATCAGATATGATCAATGCACATTGTATGCTTGTGTTCTGTATATCTCTAACTTTACAAAGTTAGTTAAATGTGTGTTCTCAGTCACAAGGTTGCTGAGTATCACCGAAACTTACTAGTTTTTTATTTTTTTAAATTGAAAAATAAATGGCTGCCACACACGAAATTACATTTTAAAAGCAATGCGCGCGGGCCGCTGAGACCAAGTATTACATTTTGTTGGCCTAATTGGAAAGTAACTACATTGTAGTCCTAGACACGTTCAGTTTAATATTATTACAGCAATAGATGCTTATAGACATCCCCAATTCCATGGTAACCAATGTTAATGTCAAAAGTGTAACTTAAACAAATGTGTGAAGAATCTCTCTCCTTCACGGTTCATGACCTAACACATTCCATGTCCCATTTCATCAAATCCATTGCTCGGTATGATAATAGACTTGAGTGTTTCAGTGCCAGACTGAGCTGGGGGTATAGGTACATGTATGTATACAGGTATATGTGCCGTTTTACTGTGTTACTTTTTCGCAAACATTCCCCCCCCCCCCCCAAAAAAAAAAAATGAAATTTGCACTGTTGGTTTGGAGATGGGGAACCTCTCTCCCCTGACTCGGCAGCAAGTTGACAGCCTGGAAGTCCTTGTAGGTTCACTTCCCCCCCCCCCCCCCCACCACCATATGAAAAAGCTAGCTGCAAACATTCCCTTAACATGTGGTATGATTTGTGCTGGAAACCCTAAACATGGGTCCTGCATCATGAAAAATACTAACCATGAGTCCAAAATCTCCAAAAACAGTCAAATCATCCATTTTTTAGGTAAACACACCCTTAAAAGTGGGTCACAATTTCAACCCTTCAGTGGAACAACCCCACAATTTTTTTTGATAACCCCCCCCCCCCCCCTCCCCCTACGACTGCTTTGTTTTCAATTGTTTCCCTATACATTGCATGCTACAGTACGTCTTTCAGTTTCATTTTTTACAAATTGAAAATGACAAAATGGGTATTATTTTGGGCATAGCAATATCAATTTGCAAAATTCTTAACTTGGCAAAATATACAAGTTAGATGATGGAGGTACTCTTTCAATGCTTTAATAATAAAAAATTGGAAACCTGGATGAGGCTCAAGAGCTTTACAAAGAAGCTATTGGGTATTATCATGTAGGCCTACATAGTAATGTGCCAGGGAGGCCACTCACACTGTAAGCATAGGCCTACATTCATTGTACGCGCCGAATAAGATGGACTGGAGGGGTAACTATATAATTCCCCTTGATCAGATGCATTTCGCTCATATTGCGTTGATAAGGGAATCAAACTAAACCCATTTTTGCTGGAGCAAGCATGAGCTATGCCATTGGAATCCTAATAAATTCTCCACCACAGGCAGGTACTGTATAGTACATGTAGTAATGTCACTGATAGAATAGAACCATTATTAAAGGTAGATGTTCCGATTTTCAACTTGAAGTTTTCTATTCTACATAAGGCCCTTCACAATCAATTGTGTGTTTCCGGTTACAACTTTGAAAAAGAGGATGAGGCGACTTTTTATTATTTATTATTTATTAATTTTGGGATTTTATTATTTGGGCACGGTTCAAATTAATATCGGCACCGCTTCAGTCTTTTGACTGACAACAAAAGGTATATACACCATAAAACAAAGGCTATATACAATGTTGATTGATCAGCAAGTATGACTATGACCATGCCAGCAGGGGAGGGGTGGGAAATAAGATGGACCAAAATAGCTACCAATTGTTTTTATTAAACAAAATGTTGAAAAAGGGACCACCGGAGATACCAAACAAAATGAATATACAATTAAAAAAGGGGTCTTTTGATATACAAGATGGCATGGTCTGTTCTACAATAGACCTACTCCCACCCCTGGGGTTGCATGTCACTTTGGTTCAACTAAGGTAACTTATTTGAAAAATTAAACTGTTTTTTATGCATAGAAAATAAAAAGCTAGAAACTACAACGGAAAAACACAAAATCCATTTTAATACTCGGTTGTACATGTGAGTTTTGGTCATTGGACAGCCCTCACCCAAATACAGCAAAGTAACATTTTCCCTCCCATCACTCATCCTCCCTCACCCCCGAACCACCCAAATGATACCCACCCGACCCCACCACCACAGCGAAAATAAAAAATCATGTTGGCCATTTCCCTCCATCACCCCTTCACCCAACCGATCATCCTCCCCCCACCCCATCCCCAATCTCAAAATGTATACAGCAACAAGTTTTTCTCCATTACATCCACCACTACATGACTACCCCCCCCCCCCCCCCCCCCGACCCACCCAATCTATATAGCAAACTGCAAACTATCATACGGTCATTGATACCAACCGCAAAAGCCAAGAACCGCATCTAATTTAAATTTGACATTTTGAGACATGTGGTCAATTCATGGTTTGTTGTGACTCACCAAGCACCTAGGCCTACAACTACACTACTAGCAGGAATATTAAATATAACTCAAAAGAACACCGATCAAGGCTACTGACCACGATAGAAACTAGATAGAAAGCGCATGATTTTTTCAAACACCGGTACTCTAAGCCATTTGCACGTCACGATATGCGTGTCAATTTATTTTTAGGTTGCTGAATTTTGAACCGACCAAGCGAAAGTCATTTTCCAATGTTATTTCTATTGGAATTATTCAAATAAATACTATACAAATCTATTACAATCGATTACACACTCAATCTGGATTTGTAAAACATATAAAACCAAAACTAAATAAAATATCCAATATTTATACATTTACTTCTAGATCTGGATTTGTAAAACATATAAAACCAAAACTAAATAAAATATCCAATATTTATACATTTACTTGGTACTCGCTAGACTTGAACTGTGCTGAAGAAAGTTCAGGCCAACATAGTTTCAAGTATTGTCTTGTCATGACGGGTCAAAGGATCAATAACCTGAAGCATGCGATGTAGACTATATTCCATCTCATACACTACAGTTCATTTACGATTACGCATTGCCTGTAATATGCAATAGACACTTGTACTACAGCGACCCGTCGATTTCGTGTTACTGGCAAGTCATGAACGCAATGATCAAAATGAAATTCGGGTCTAAAAATGTGCGAAATAGATGGGAAAACAGCATTTTTCAAAGGGAAAATGTAATATAATAAAATATTATCAATAATAAAATATATGACGAGGGGGGACTTTTGGACGCGCGCTCGTAACAGGAAACACACATTTTATTGTGAAGGGCCTAAAAGGTCATCCTTAAAAAAGTCGTGTTCCAAAGTTTGAGTTGCATAGCTCTAATGGTTCTTATTTTAGACGCACAAGATGCTGTGAACTGTACCCATTGAGTAGTACACAAACTATATCGGTGGTTACCACCATTCACGGTAATTCGACGTTATTTCATCGATTTCTCCGTAATTATACCGATTTAGGCCGTCAAATTTCAGTATGATGATGAGAAAAATACGAGCTTTCATATGATATGAAAATCTCCATATGTTTGAAATAATTCTGTGTTACGAAAATGTGATCGGGTCATCTACCTTTATAAAGCAACATTTGATCGGGGGGGGGGAATACTTTTTTTAAAAATTATTTTGGTCGGGATGTGCCTCAAACAAAACAAAGATTGACCCAACCATTTACCAATTTCAGGGGGAAATAGTCCCATATGTTTACCAGAAACCCATATTTTTCTATATATTTGACAGATTTTGCTAACATTTCGGCAAAAAACAGCAACATTAAAGATTTTAGACCCATACATTTACCAAAAATGGCTTTGAAAGGTCATCCATTTACAGAGGGTGAAAAATAAGACCCTATTTGGCAGCACATCCCCGTAACCTCATATCCACTTGATATACCGTATTATTCTTATTAAGTGCCCGGGTGGTAAGCAAAGTCATTTTGGGTAAGCGCTTATTATGTTACCTTTTTAAAACTCATTTATCGTAGAGACTGTAGAATTCGGCAAAGGTTGCGAAGACATTTTGTTCGGTAAACATACCAATAATAGGGGAGAGCAGGCGGTGGCGGCGATCGAAACAGGCTTACTGGTATTGCTTTACGGAAGGAGGCCGTGGTGAAATTTTTGTTGTTGTACAGTGCTACAGTAATTGAAAAGGTGAGCGCTTATAAGGGATTGTTTGTTGGTAGTCTTTGAGAAAAACAGGGGTGGGCACTTATAAGGGCATGGGCGCTTAATAGGGATAATACGGTAGTCCTACTTGTTATTTTGTTTGCCATCCTGTTGATGACAGGTGTCTTTATTTGGCTATTTAGAACAGCAATTTAAAATAGAGGTGAGTCTGGTTCAAAAAAGATTTTAACATCACAGCACACAACGCATTACGCAACCTCCAGCCAACTAAAGATTTTTGCCACAATGCATTTGGATTTCCCCTGATATCGATACTTGTGTCGTATTGGGACACATATTTTTAATAAGCGTATTATATGCATTTGTATTTCTCTGTATTTTTGTACTTTTCTGTATCTGTAAAATGTCTTAATGTGTTGCAAGTTCAAAAAATAAAAATCAATAGAAAGAAGAAAAAAAAGAAAAAGAAAAAAAATCGATACTGGTATCAATACGATCGATATATCGCTTCAAACCCATCATGGCATGCATGACACTGTATCCCCCGCTGTATCCCCTATGTGATGCTGATCTATCATGAGTATTTCCATTTAAATTAAAAACAACAACTTTGCGGTTAAGAATAACATGGATAATGTGTCATGGGCATGTCTGCATGCTAGCTGAACCTGTGCATAAAGATGTATAGAAGAAAGGACTTGAATTTGATTTATTATAGCCGTAAAACTGTGACTCAGTTTCAGAACCCAATAAAACGCTCCATTACCTTCCAGTGACACCTGGGAATGATGGGGCGATCATGGTGATGACCATTGACTGCATCCCTGATTTCTCCATTTAAAGGGCACTGAGACTAGAGATACGTATGGGATTGCGCCCTCAATTGCTTTGTATTTTTTTCATCTAGGTAGGCATATATAGTATATACTAACTACTATCTGAAACCTTTTTCCCTAATTCGCTATCTATCATATAAATTTTCACGATTTGATAATTTCAATGTAGATCACATAGAAATTATCAGCATCATTCACCACATAACTTGCTTTTCAAATTTCAATCAAGCGCCATTAAGAAACCTTTTTTCCATAAATCATTACACTTCACGGTTCCTACATACCTTATTTATTGAAACAATTTTTTCTTCTAAATTTCATTTTTCTCAGCAATCTCTCAATGCCCCTTTAAATTGATATTGTTCATTGTTATAATTCAGATCTCAAAAATATAATCAGGAGTTATTCAACCAAATAATTTAAATTGCAAAATGCCAAAAATAAAAATACAGGTTCCAATTAATAAAACCTCAAGTTTCAGTCAATAATAAAATCGATATTAATTAAACCAAGCATGTTTTTATGACAGCTATGTTTAATTAATATCATGCCACACTTCCTCATTACACCATGATACAGATAGTAAAGTCAATATAAAATAACACACACCTGAATGAATTCCCTATATTTATACACAGTGACAGTCAGTCATTATGTTCAATTGTTGTTTTGACACAATGAAACAAAAGTAATGTTTCGCATGGCATATTTTGACGCTCATGTCATAAATCCAGGGGGAGGCATTTTAAAAAGCAACCATACCTACATGTACATGAACATGCCTGCGACCTGACATTAGGTGGGTCAGTGAAGGTGTTTGTTTGTTTGTTGTTTGTTGCTGGGTGTGGTGTTGTTGGGGGGGGGGGTTTGGGGGGGGAGGTTGTTAAGTGTGGACTCATGAAAAAAGGCACTTGAATATGAAAGTGATGTACATGACCTAATTCGTCGTCGTCTACGCTTTCCGGCTATGTTGCCATTGCGCTCGCAACTATTGCTTTCCAGGTCTTGACCTGTATACGCTCAAGTTGCGCTTTAACAATTAGAGTAATATACTCAGTGGTCCGTCATGATCCACTCCCGACAACCTAACCTAACCTAAATGTGTGTACAGACACAGACCGGGATGATCCCCTACTCTTTGCGAAGGAGTCTGTGACCTTTTAACGTGCTCGGGGATAGCTCTTCCGATACACAGGACCAACATTTCTATGTGTCTTCCAAAACACGATGCGCCATGTACATGCTATTTCTATTGGTTTGTTAACAAAACCATAATGTCGATAACTTGAAGATTTGTATTTGATGTTTTGAGATAATCCGTAACTTTGGTTAGGAATTATGTGATAAAACATTGACTTTGGTAGTGGTACCAAACTGTACCTCAACTAAATGCATAATCAATAACTCAATATTGATATGTCCCTCATTGTGCCTAATTTACTCGCGTTTGGTCACACATTTTGGCAAGTCAAGTCAACATGGTAGTACTATTATTCTAACATCAAATAATAGATCCTCAATTAAATTTACTGCGGAAAAAGATCCAAAAAACCCTTTGGGTTGGACGTACACAAAGAGTGCTTTTTACAAAAAGTCTTACACCTCGGCAGGCAAAATAACTGATGAATCGATTTATTTGGTGGGCATTTGGTTCGGTTGGGTTGGAATGAATCAATGATCATTGATCAATATATCAGCAAGTTATTTTTGCTAGCGGCGGACTGCGGAGTTCGCCCAGGAGGGGGGGCACTGACATTTGAAAAGGGTATACGTATGTGCCGCGCTGAAGACCCCCTTTTTCACCCTCTGCTGCTACAATCAAGGAAAATAATAGTTGGCACACTTGATACAATTTAATACAACTATCCCTGTGCTCACAATAGAGAACCGACTTGCAACATAGCACTCTTTAGTAGCACGCAGAGGTCTCCCCCCCTCTCTCTCATCCTTCCCCACCCCCCATCAATCAATGTTGAGAGAGCTGCCAAAGCTTCTGATGACATGTGGTTCGGATCAACATTGCCTCGGGGGAGAGGGGCACTTTTTTCCTTGATTGGGACAAAGTGTGCCAACCTTATTTTTCTTGATTGTAGCTCTTATGACCCCCCACTTGCAACATAGCACTCTTTAGTAGCTTGCAGAGGTCTCCCCCCCCCCCCTCTCTCTCATCCTTCCCCACCCCCCATCAATCAATGTTGAGAGAGCTGCCAAAGCTTCTGATGACATGTGGTTCGGATCAACATTGCCTCGGGGGAGAGGGGCACTTTTTTCCTTGATTGGGACAAAGTGTGCCAACCTTATTTTTCTTGATTGTAGCTCTTATGACCCCCCTTTTGAGCCTGCATCAGTTCTTAAGACCCCGATTTTATTGAAAATTAAACAATCATGAAATTTTGCGTTCCAAAGCCCCAATTCTTCGAAATTTTGTGTTCTAAAACAAAACAACAACAAAAATCGAAAATTTGCATTCTTGCTAAGGCCAAATTAAATTAATCGTTTGTCTCAAAGCTTCCGCGCGCATTAGTATATTGATGCGCATTAGAAAAACAAAAATCTGATTTTTTTTGTTGTTGTTGTTGTTGTTGTTTTTTTCAACAAAAAAAAAAATCCCAACATTTCAGATTTTCATTGATCACATCATCTTAAATACAAAAGTTCACTTTTACAAGGATTTCAATATTTTATATTTTATTTTTATATTTAAAAAAAACACAAAAAAAGCCTTTGAGACAAACAATTAATTTAATTTGGCATAATCATAATTGAATGGACAATTCCTTTTGGCCGAGGGCCTGATTTGCATAATATATGCAAACTGTTCAAGTAGAGGGCGTGATTATACAGGGTGTGCTAACACAGGTTAAGCCATTGATCGTTGTCTCGTCGGCACGACTACACGCACTAGTTTATTTATGATTTATGTGATTCTAAAAGTTTATTCTGAAGTTTTTTGTTTCAGCAGAGGTAAGTAAGGTTTAGTCGGAATATGATCATATAGGATGAGGTGAGTGAGTTGAGTGATGGTATAGGGCGCCTGTTGGTAAGTTGTTTACACGTTATTACTTTTTATTCGGAGTTATCACTGGTACACGGTTCCGACCGGTACTTACTGGAGTGACGGTCGGTATACGGGGCGCCCTCAGTCGCGTGTTAGTTTGTGCTCGTCGAGGCGAACGGTGCTCTTCTTCTAAGGTCATTTGCGCATAAGGCGCGAGCTAAACAGGAATTACCTTAATCTCGTTTGAGCGCTCCAGCGCGAATTAGAGATTAACTATATAGGCCAGTTCTCAAGACCTAATTTTTTGAAAAAATCAGTTCCTAAGACCCTATTTTTTCTATTTTCGCCATAAAATCCAATCAGTTCAGTTCTGTAGCCCCCCTTTTTGAGTGGTCCCACAGCAAAACAAAATTCAGGTCAATTAATGAAAAATAAAACACCTAAAAAATAAAAAAAATCGCCGGACTCGATGAGGACTCAAAGATAAGTCGTGTCTGAGTCCTTGAGTACTGGGACTTGAGTCCGAGTCCTTGAAAAAAGGACTCGAGTTGGAATCCTACAACACTGTTTTTTATTTCACATTTATATGGTCATGTGTTTTAAGCTCGCCTCCTTTCGCGTTACACGCGGATTTTGGCTTTCGCGACATGAATTTAACTTTACACATTTATATTTGCTTGTATACCCCCCTGAGGTAGTAAAAGTATACATTTTCTGAAGGGAAATTGCATGAGGAAACCAAATATGTCATTAAAATTATAGTACGACCAAGAACTAAAATGGTATGATCGGAAATGTTCGGAAAATATCAGAGTTTTTTAATTTTTAATTTGAGATCCATATATTTTGTATACCTATCCCTATCATTATTTTGTTTACATATTTGAATTCCTCATGAAATTACCCATTATATGATATATATTTGTCAAAGTTACTACGTCGGTATAGTAATTATACCGGCTAGTGAATATCTCAAATTTTTATTTTATATATTTTTAGAATTTTCAGAAATATTTTTTTAAGGATGAACCCTTCCCTGATATAAACTGCATTTCTGAATTCCTCTAGTTACAAGCTTTCCAAAAATGTATACTTTTGCTATCATAGGTTGAAAACTTTTTCTGTTATAGTCATTTTTATAAATCCGGTAAATTGAGGCTGATTATTCATGTTGACTGTGTAGCGAATAGGAAGAAAGCTGATGATCATTGTCTTATCCATAATTAATTAGTTGTTAATAATAGTTGACAAGTCTGTTGAACCACATACTTAATGACTACTAAGTATCCTTTGAAATGGGACCAAAATTGTGTTTTTTAACATTAGGGGATGACTAGTTATTGTAAAAAGAACAAAGCATGGGATTATCCCCATTGAGTTTGTACAGGCTGCACCCCTTCCAGAAACACCCCTTCCAGCACCACCCCTGGTCCCCAAACATCAAACAGCTGTATCTCCCTTTCTGTATTAGCTATACCAATGCCATTTTGCAGGCAGATAGCTTGTTATTAGGGCTTTAAAATGATACCAAATTTGTTGAGATAGCTTTTGTGGTTTTAAAAATATTTGAGGAAAATGACAGCATGAAGCTAAAAAATGTAACGGCACCACCCTATTGGGAGGCGAGTTCATAACGCGTGACCCTATAGAAGAATAGTTATATAACCACTAACTCTAGATCACCACACGGCAACAGATTTCTTTTCTGACCCCAAAAATTCACCAGAAAGGTCACCCCGACCCTCCCAGGATTTGAACCATGGACCTCCAGTACCAGGGCCCAGATCCTAGCCACTACACCACGTCTGCCAGTCGACACTCGGCGAGTATATGTGTTGTCTAAACGGATTAAGATAGCAGCTTCCTTTGTGTGTTCTTCTTTACGTTTATCGCTACCACCTGTGTCTCTTCAACAACTGTCAAAGTTCCCAAATTCCACTCATTGATTTTGTCGGACCACAGATAGTCAAAGCAGTCGGACGCACGGAATAAACCGTATACTCCATTAAGTATTTTATAGGTGTTTTTTTTAAATTTATCTCATTAGACCCCATCAAGGTTTCAGAAATACAACAAAAACATATAAAACAATGCAAGAGATAAAACAGAATTCATATAAATACATACAAGAACTATATAAAGTGATTTATTAAATTATAAGGCCTCGCCAACTTGATTTTTAGTTTCCCGCGTTTGAATTCATTATTGAAATTAAAAATACTGTTTTTGCAATGAAAACGTCTAAATTCATGCATTTTTTGTGATGAAATTGTGAAATGTTTATTCATTTTGACCAGAATAGCCTTTCTGTAACTTACATATCTAAATTGACCCATTTCATTCTATGATGGTGTGTGTGCAGCGGTGTATAACAATACGCCTGACATCCACATTTTGAATAATAATGAAAGTCGTAAAAATAATGAATAATGAATAATGAAATGGTTGCCTCCCCTGTTTTGAAAAAAAATGTTACGGGAAACTAAAGATCAAGTTGGCGAGGCCTAAATAACGAAAAAATTCATGAAATATACGGCATATCCCAGCGAATGGAAAAATATCGCGCACCAAAGTATGTGATAGGAGCGAAATCTACAAATGCCTTCAAAAACGAGCTCGATAGACATTGACATCCTCACAAAAAAGAAAATATAGGCTCGAATTCCCGGGTCTTATTTGGTTCTGCAAGATTGTACGAGTTTGTCCGCATGCTGACAGAAGCGCGACCGCCGCCGCAGGGAAAATATGCGCGGTGTCCGGAAGCGATCAGAAGTTGCCTGACCAGGTTGACCATGTGACGTGCTCAAAATAATGTCGCCGAATCATTTGTTTTTCCGACCACACGAGTCGAGTCCGAGGAATGGTTCTGCTTGTGTCCTGGCAGATGAGACAATGTCTGATGTCTCCAATATATGATATATGCATGTGAATGGGTTCATGCCATAAGTTCTATGTAATAGAGGCTTAGAGCTGTATGTCAGGGACAGCCTTCAATATATTTTCATATAAATGTAACTTATAACTTTGATTTTATTTGTAATTAATTGTAAGCTTATTACAAAAAGTATAACTTTTATTTTAAGCTTACAAGTCAAATTTAGTTTGAAGAAGGCTTTCCAATTTTATTCATGCATAGACGGGATAACAATTAAGTGATTGAAAGAAAGCGATTGTTTTAACTCACCTTTAGAGGCAATCGATTTGTTTACTACGTGATATTTCAGCAACCACCTTCACTTTCCATCGCCAGACTGCTGTGCTGTGTGGCTGCTGCTGCTACTACTGTACTTTCTTTCGTGCCAATCAGCAAACAACATGCCAACAACAAAACCGCAGGCATAGCAAACTTATGAGGGCGGTAACATCAAAATCTGACGGGGAAGTCTCAGGGAATTTGATTACGCAATACTCAACCCGGAAGTAAACAAACCAGTCCATGGGATTCATTCATTTGATGTAGTTGCCGGTCGAGTTTAGTGTGTTCAGACTTTGGACTAGTGGGTTAATGGTTAATGTGTGTGTTTGTTGTCTGCTCAACATAAATCAACATTCAACCAAGCCAGTCATTGCCATTTGAATTTCAAAAATACCCTGAACAACCCGAAGATCACAGTGTAAATGTAAGTATAACATTATAATGGATTCATTGTTGTTGTACCATAATGAGTACCTTGAGTAAGCTTACACACTTGACATGTGATAAACAAGTGACTTGTTTATGAAAATCCAAAATTATTCCATATTTGACCAACGTATCTATTGAGATAACTTCAAACTGATATCAACAACTCATTAATATTTATGAATCGCAAAACTCCGCAAAATTCTATACAAGTCATGTATAAAACGAAAACACTAGCTGTGTGAGCACCACATATGCGCAAGCAAGTTCTTTGCAAAGCCGTATCCATTGGTATCAACAATCATGGACTTTATATCAGACAAGTCCATGCAACAATCATATGTACACAGCACATTTCATTATTGGTTCCATCGGTACCATATCAACACTCAAGGGTATTATGTACACAGCAAATGTCATACTTTATTTGTTAGGTAATAATTGCAATTGCTATTGCATGTGCGTTATTATCTCATATTGTCAGAGACTTGCGTGTTCGTCAGTCACTATTATTTCTAATTTGTTTATTGGGGACTACATGGACTATTTTAGGGACAGGTATAAAGTCACAGGCTATATCTTGCCAGACGTCCTGTACGGAATAAACCGTCGACAACTGCTACACATTTTTATTGGTTTGAGCATGCGCACATGAGTTACAGGACGTCTAGCAATAAGACATTGCCAAGTCACATTTATGGCAATCGCAAACTTCACAACTCGGAATGTGATAAGGGATCATGCACCATTAGACTTCCAGGGGAGGGGGAGGGGGCTGGAAGTTTGGGTTGGATCAAGATTTTTGTCCTTGCCTCTGAAGCAAGTGTTTTTGTCCTTGCCTTGATCTTGAAGCAGATTTTTTTCCCTTGCCTCTTTGAAGCAAGTTTTTCCCCCTTGCCTCTTAGAAAGGGGTTTGTCCTTTTTTGTTGTTGCAAAACAGCCTTTCAAGTTTTTCCCCACAAAAACTTCCAGCTTCCACCCCCTGGAAGTCTAATGGTGCATCCCTTGCTGTTCTCTATACCATTTATACTGTTTCTTGCTGTCAGACTGGCAACATGTGTCAGCTGGTTTCCGAATGGTATTTATTTGTACGCGAATCCCTCCACCATTCATTCGTTGCCATCGTACCCCTAACAGCGGGCCCTAACACATTTCATACAATTTCTATTGCGTTTTCTTTATTTTGAATTTATTCATTTACTTTTTTCATTTTCTAATAAATTGGATCGATGTATACATCCTAGTCTTTTAAAACTCCGTAGAACTAGCTAGGACCTGTAAATCTCATCCCGGCCCCTTCATTTTAAGAAGTAGTTATCATAATGCAATAGGTTTATTCCAAAACAAGCAAGCACAATATTTTTGCGGCATGAAATGTTTTTGATTGCTGATGAACCTTCATATTACAGCATGAAATTTTCACAAATTAATACATTTTTTAATAATATCTACCGGTAATAGGAAAATTAAATATTTAAATACATGCATACATGTATATATTTCTCAACTAAAGTTATGTGACAGGGCAACATAAGAATGAACATATAAAGTATGTGACTCCTTTGGGTAACAAAATGCCACCCTACCCTACAATACCCCCTTTTTACTCCACCCAACCCTACCCCATAGTGGTATACTCGGAATGTGAAAGAAGGGAGGGGGGGGGGGCAATAATTGCCAATTTGCTTTTTTACTAACACACTAATTTGGTTATAATTGAGGTACATTCTAGATTAAAACAAGCTTCTACAATTCATTTTCTGGGAAATTATGCATGTATTATGTGTGAAAATATTTGTACATATTTCACCATCATAATTCCAGAATGTTCAGAGAAATAATGATTCCGGCCTCGTTCATTTACTGACAGGCTGCAATTTGTCAATAGACGGCCAAAGTTGGGGGCAGGGCCCTGGAAGGGGCCGGCTGCCGGCACCCCCTTTAAGATACACCACTGCTACCCCCACCCTAAATCTATTGGAAAGTGAACACATGTTACTCTATTCATCACACAAATTTACATATTCAAATGTTTCCCCTTTATGACAGAGAGAATACTAACAGCTAACCATGACAAGTGATCTTCCGCCGTTACCCAAGACCTTTGTAGGCTCTGCCATTTTGCAACTTCTGGCCGGTGCAGTGGCCCTCAATGCCGGTACGATATCACTGCTCTGGGGTTGTTTGCTGGGCTATATCGCTACTGGAATATGGGTTGGAAGTGTGGTGAGTATCCTGTATGTACAGGGTGTCCCGGAATAATTTATACTTGGAGAGTTACAGTTATTTGGCTATGGGTACAGTTACTGTTGGTCAGACAGAGTGCTATAGTTTGATCAGCTCAAAATTGGCGAGCCTCCTTTAACAGTAGCAAATTAATACAGAAGAATGGGTTTTTTTCCAATATTAAAAAAACCCTTATTTAAACTCAAGAAAAACAACTGAATCCAGTGATTTAGTGAACTATGCTTCTTCAAATTTTAATTTCACAGTGTGAAGTACCATATCAGCTTCACTTTCTTGCTTCATAGAGCCTGTCTCATGCTATAAAAAGAAAAGAAAAAAGATACAGTATTTCGCATAGCATCTGTTACTTCAAAAAAGAAGGAAAATGCATTTTGCATAGCCTTTTTTCAGGTTGCTTCTAAGACAAATTTGATTTTTTTATGGCCATATCCATGTTATTCACATTCGTTATGTACCATAGCTGAATATATGTGACCTGGCACTACAAAATGAGAGTAAAGTAGCAAAAAACAATAATGATTTTTTCACATTTTCATAAAGTAGATGTCCTCAGGTTTAAAATGACACCAAAGTTGTCATAACCCATAGCAAAAAAAATGCATGTTGCTGGGAGCTACCTGGTGGTCATCGGGTGGTCACCAGGTACTACTACGTAGACCCAAAACCATGAAGTACCAGATGTCTACCGGGTAGTAATCGGGTAGACATCGGGTAAATTTTCACATGCAAATTAGTAGGTACCGGGTGGTCACCTGGTGGCCACCCGGTGTCTTTTATGATAATTTATGCAAATTAGTTTTCAGGTTCCTGATAGCTACCAGGAACCTATGAAGGGATCCGAAGGCAACTGTTAACAATGAGGTAGCGGATGACCACCGGGTGGTTATCAGGTGGTCACCTGGTACTACTCAGTCTAGCAAAAATTGATGAGGTAGCTGATGTCCACCCGGTAGTAATCGGGTGGACACCGGGTAACTTTTCACATGCAAATGAGTAGGTATCGGATGGTCATCCGGTGGTCATCGAGTAGTCACCTGGTGGCTTATATGCTAATTTATGCAAATAGTATGTTACTGGTACCTTATTATTCCTATTAAGTGCCCATGCCCTTATAAGCGCCCACCGCTCTTTTTAGCCACTGCATGCAGCTCAAAATAAGAGCATGAAAGTAGCATTCGAAAATCCCGGCATCACCAACATGTTGGCGATTAGCATCAAAATTTGGAAACAATTTGACAGTTTCCACGATAAACGTTACTTAATAAGCACCCACCCAAAATGACTTCGCTAAGAGCCCTGGGCGCTTAATAGGGATACTTCGGTACTGTAAAAGCCAATATTTTCTCGCATTTTGATATCATAGACATTTTGCGAATTGTTGAAAACAATATTTTTCGCGGAAATATATTTTGCACAAAAATTTAAGCTTTTACAGTAACCAACCATAACCATAACCCTACCATATACCACAATATACCACGACTGGGCACGTTGGTACCACCCGGCGTGGAAGTTTTTCGATGAAAAAATGGACCCACTCCATATAGTTTGCGCAATACACTGCGCAAACTGTGCTTGGAAGCCGTGGTGTAGTGGGGAATTGGAATGCTTCACGTGCTGGAGGTCCCTAGATCAAATATCGGGGATATTTTGGTCAATTTTCCACGCTGAAGAAAAAATTCTGAAAAAATTGGGGGGTAGAGTTAATGGGGAATATGCTTAGCATGTAACCCATGACTCACAATCATGTCCCACACACCAACATTTACCACATGATCAAGACGAAACCTCTTATCCACGGTGTAAGAGTCGCCAGTTGAGATTCCTTGGACACATTCTCCAAAGTATGCCACCAACACATGGCAAAAGCTAGGAGACTGATCTAGGCACATCATTACACCACACCAGATGCTAAACATCTCCCAAATCTTATTTAGTGTTGTGAGCTAGCCCTTAATCCCTTCTAGGCTCTAAATACGTCACCCAATACCAACACACACCCACCCCTCACACCAGATTCATTCAAAACATCACCCAAACACTTATCCACATCACTTAAAGTGATGTGACCATTAGAGGTAAGCCACATTAACATGGTCTATATAATGTAAGTGTATTAAGCTTACTTTTATATGTAGCTTATTAAAGCTTACTATATTTACACATTTTAGTCATCTACAGTACAATTCCAGTGACATATATTCCACATAACTGTTCTTTAGACAATAGGGATTCACAATTCACATACAAATGTCAAATACCTTCAAAAGGAACCAAAATATCCATCATATATGCTCCACATCACAACTGCCATGATCACTGCTATATAGGGCAGACAACAGCAAATTTGAAATCAGTTGGTATCATGTGATCTTTTGCCTTGACCTTTGACCATTTGCTGGCACCTTCCTGGGAACTCAATTTTAGAGACTAAGTTTGCTGGTACCTTCCTGGGGACTCATTTTCAGAGACTAAGTTTGCTGGCACCTTCCTGGGAACTCATTTTTAGAGACTAAGTTTGCTGGCACCTTCCTGGGAACTCATTATGTTTCCTGGCACCTTCCTGGGAACTCGTGTGTGTTTCTGGCACCTTCCCGATAACTTATTTTAGTTATCGGAAAGGTTATCAGCTAGCCGGTGTCATCGGGTGCCTTCAAAAAAGTTACCGGCATGATATCCGGTAGCCACCGGATGTCTACTGGGTGGACACCCGGTACCTTTTTTTTTTGCTATGGGAATAGGCCATTCCAAAGTGAAATGATGATAAATTGAAGTTAATCACCGCTGAATTATTGAATTGGAGAAAACAGCCTTCAAAGTCAGTGAAGCTTGACTTGGCTCTCAAAAATATTCTGTCAAAACTTAATCGAAAGATTGATTATGCCAAAGACCTCTTATTAAACGGCCTGTCATTGGTTCATTTGGGAATTTACAGGGTTCAAACTACTATTAATATCTTCGGAAAGCCTGACCTTTAAGACAAAAACCAAATTTGACATAGGGGATACTATTTCAAACCTGTGGAAATGATGATGTTAACAAGGTAATTTCAAGACATTTTTTTTACTCTCTTTGCATTCATTTCTTGAGATGTAAGAATGAAATGCCCTCTCTAAAATTACTTAAAATACATATTTAGACCCAAAATATTTTTTTTAATACTTCGGAATGTGATACATAAATAGTTTATCTTTCCGAAAAAGAAAATATCTCATTTTCGACCTCCCCTTGTCAAATCGACTATTTCAGGCCATAATTCAAAATCAACCCCATAAACCTTTTTGATGTCAAAACAACAATTTTAAATAATTCACCCCCCTCCATGCCCAAGCAAGCTGACCGATTGACCCTACTCAAAATATTTCTTCGCCCACAGAATAAATCTAATAAAAGTTCTACCATTTTATCCCTAATATACCAGGTGGTCATCACATCAGTGATTGGAGTTCTGACTGCTGTGTACAGAAGTAGAGCATGGGTAAGGATCAAAGAAGATTTTAAAGACCGCACCACAATGCATTGCATTTTTGCAAAATGCCGTAAATCTGGTCCTCGATTCATCTCGGGTCCCATAGAAATATGCACAAAAACATGGCTTCATAGCGCCAACATTCTGCAAGCTCTTGGATTCTTGTTTACATCCACAGATAAATTAGTTATCAGTGTTTCTAAGAGCTCGACTAGTTTTTTTTTGCACACAGTTGAAATATTGGAAAACCAAAAAGACAGGGGGAACCATCAATTTTCTGATAAATGTTATGCTTAACAGAAAACCACAATATCGATATCTCTGGGTACAGAGGTCACTGATATATAGATCGTATTGATACAAGTATCGATCATGGAAAATCCAAATGCATCGTTGGAAATCTTTTTGAGTTGGCGTAATGCATCCTGGGTGTGACGTTTAAAATCTTCTCGGGTAAGGATTATCTTTTGAAAGCACACAGGTTATAGTGCAAAGCAAAAAAACTGCAAGCCAAGTCTTTGTGAACATTTGCCAGTTTACATGCTGTGTTGATACGGACGAATTGGTCGCTAACAGAGTTGATTGACGGACAATTAACGATGTCGATCTTACATTTACAAATGTCAAAAAGCTTTATGAAAGATGCCCTGTTACAAAAAACCCACAGTAACATATGATTTGTCCGTAAATTATAAAAGAATGAACATCACAATCCCACCGCTGCCACCAATGTAATATTTAGTGGATTCTTTACTTGGCCGTGCATTCGGTGAGACGGTAAAAAGTCTCACACGATGTCCATCTCGATTAGATGATTATCGGTAACATTATTAAAAGTACTTAAACAACAGTCCATCACCAACATAGACAATATCCAAACTTGCATGGATATGATGGTAATATAGACCTAAAATATTTTGTAATGTTTCATAGCAAATGTGTGTACATTGAGACTGAGATGTACTCATTTTTAATTGCTTTATCTTTTTTAGTTTTCAACATCCACAATAGTGTGTACATTTTCAAACAAATATGAGGTATGAGGTCATTGGGTGCAGTGTCGTAACTAGGGTCTAGAATTTCTTGGGGCATCAGATGGGACAAGCCTGTGATCAAGAGGGGCATAACCCACTACTTTTTGTTAAAATACATCAAGTTTGTAATTTCATTGGGGGGGGGGGGGGGGGAGCATCCGTGGGAAAGCCTTCCGACAAGGGGGGGGGGGGGGGGGGGGGGGGGGGAATGCCCCCTGCCCCCTCTAGTTACATATATTTATGAATCTGCTATTGTAACTTACATGATATTTTGGTTGATTTATCCTTTAGCTGATTTCCTATCTGTCACTGTCAGCCTTGTGCAGTCTACTTGCTGTAACCCTGGCCAGCATTGAGATGGCAGCCTTGTACGAAGAACAGGCACCGTGTGTCACAATCAATTATGGACAATGTGATGTAAGTTATGTTCATTACCCGGGGGGGGGGGGGGGGGGGGCTTTGGTACTCTTTTTTTTGTTGGTCGGGATGTGCTGCCAGCCAAAATGAAAATTGACCCAAACATTTACCAATTTTCTGGAGAAAATGGACCCATAGGTTTACCAGAAACCTATAATTTCCTATATATTTGACAGATTTTGCTAAACATTTTGAGCAAAAACAGCAAAATTAAGGATTTTAAACCAATAAATTTATCAAAAATGGCTTTGAAAAGGGGTCATTCATTTACCAGAGGGTGAGAAATGGGACCCTATTTGGTGGCACATCCCCATAACCTTATATCCACTAAGTACCTTCCCCCGGTTTATTACCGGAAAGGGGTGATGGGGAGGGGGAAGGTGGCTGTCAACTATAATATTGCTGAATAAGAATGTGTGAGAAAAAAACCCACATAAAAATAAGACATTAGGAAAAACCCTGTTCTACTGGTAAACAGCTTGTGGCCGAGTTCTGCTACAGCAGCAGGTAAAAAACGTCTTATCCAATGACATCTATTGCTCATTTATTTGTGCATTTCATACTCGGGAGGCCACTCATATATAAAAGTTGTAATCATCCATGTGAATGCACTCTCAAAAACTACCTTTAACGCGGATTCTCGAAAGGAAATAGTGACCCTTAATAAGGATTTAGCTCAATGAATCATATTCTTTAACAAAGGATATAGCCTAGATCCTCAAGACGGAGTTTAGACTGAAACGAACGTATGAAATAATTGCCTTATAGGCCTAAACCATTTTGGGTTATTTTTACAATGATGATTCGTGACTATCGGCCCGAGCTATCCTTAGCGCGGATTCAGGTTGAAAAATACAATCTTGTTCTCTGAAATTTAGCGATTTTAATACCCTTAGCACAGGCCAGCGTTGTGGTGGAAATAAGCACCCTTAATCCGTGTTTTTGTCCATGCGGATGATTAAAACATTATACCTGACTGCCCCCCCCCCCTTCCGTGATTCCATGTCTGATCACTGAGGACAGTGAAAATAAAAGTGGCATTTAAATTTTCTGAATTTTAAATCATCCCAAACTTGGGTTTAATATATGACACCATAATATTATCAGACTTATTTTCTCATTTTCATTATCCAGACCCAGTGCACAAGAATTCACGAGTTCAGCGTTGGTGCCGGTGCCGTGGAGCTCGTCGCTGCTATTGGAGCCATGGTCCTGTGTATTCATGGCTTATTACATACCATGGTGACACCGTATAAAAAGCTTGCCAAACAGCCAACTAATATCTAAATGCCAGAGGGTTTTCATCACCTGCAATTTGTTTGCGATTTTAAGCCCTATCCTCCGACAAATATGGTAGTTTTGATTTTGAGGGGGGAAATTCGTTCCGAAAACCACATTTTATTTAACATAATCAGTTTGCCAGTCCTCATAGTGCAAGGATGGCATTCATACCAAAGAAATCCAATTTATTATGTTGTAGTTCTGAAATATTTTTGTAGTGCTAATTCACCAAAGATTTATTTAAGCAATTGTCTATGTTTTAATTTAATTATAACAATTAATCTGCGAATCAATGCAAACATTCCATGAAATTATTTACTCGTTTCATTTGTCAAAATACAATGTAATTGACTTTGGACTTTTATATTGTCATCTAAAACAAATCACTGTAAGGCAAACAAAAAAAAGAGTTGACTTACCCTTTCCGACCGACCCGAATTTTCGGAAATCTAGGGTCGCTATTTTTTTTTTTTTTTTCAAAAAAAAAAAAAAAAAATGATTGGAAAAAAAAAAAAAAAATTGAAAGAAGCACATAACAATAAAGAAAAATGAAAACGTGTTTTTGAGTAGTATCTGCTTGTTTAAAAATCAAAAAACAAAACAAAAAAAGCAAACAAAATCCGACCGTCCGACCCTGACTTTGACCCTGAAAGGGCAAGTCAACTTTTTTTTGTTTTTGCCTAATGATAGTATCCATCCGCACAAGTCAAAACAAGATTGTTTTCCTTTAGAAAAGTCAATGATGTTATGGTGCTCTGTGTAACTTATCACATCATAAATGATAGTCTGTGAAAAACGTACACTGGCCATCCATGATTTGAATCTGGGACCTATAGTTCAGGATTTGAACCTGGGACCTCCAGGTTCAAATCATGGATGGTCCAAATGGATGGACAGTGAGAATTTTTGACTATCATTTATGATATGTTGAGTTCAGAAGAAATAATTTACTCATTTTGATTTTCCCACATGACCTTACTTGTTTACGTTTATATATTGATTAGAATATGTTAGAAGATAGGATTAAACTGAAGGCCAATAGATAACAAAAATGCAGTTTTTCCCCATCTGACTCATTAGTTCAGTTGGTAGAGCGCAGGTCTAGAGATGACGGGTTCAAATCCTTGGTCAGTGGAAAGAAATCACCGACTATCATCTGTGTGGAGTAAGAAATAGTAATCTATTATCATTGATCTATAATTATGTCATATCAACAAACTGAACAGATTTTGTGATATTTTTCAAAAGATTTTGTGAATTTTTTTCAAAAGATTTTGTGAATTTTTTTCAAAAGATTTTGTGAATTTTTTCAAAAGATTTTGTGAATTTTTTCAACAGATTTGTGAAATTTTTCAACAGATTTTGTGAAATTTCCAGATGTCAATCACAATAAAATGCATTTAATTGGACACCATGGCCATATGGTACTCATTTCATAATTCTGATTTTATACCTATACCTATTCAATTTAAAAGTTGTTATGTTTTAATTTACAGAACAAAATTCAAGTAATAAACCTGAATGATGAACTAAAAACAGACTGTGATGCTATTCTGTGCATTATTCTTTGGTACAAAGTTGAACCATTGTTATGTTGGGGTTTATTGAACTTTACTCATTTGTTTATGTAAAGTACATAATAATATGTAAAACCACTTAATTTCGCGAGGGATTTAATTTTGCAAATTTTGCGAGGCGCATGGATTTGCAAATTTAGATACCCACGAAACTGACAATTTTGCATTGAAAGTAACTGTAACATTTTGAGATTCGCGAAACTAAATGTCCGCAAAAATAGCAGAAATGTCGAATTCGCGAAATAAAGTATCCCCCGAAATTAAAGTGTTTTACAGTATTATTTGTTTTACAATATTGATAACGGTTTGCAGAATGATATGAACTTTAGACTTGATTGATCACCGTAATTGCAATTGTTGTCGCAATTGGTATCAAATAAGAAGTAAACCGATCCACCATTGCGAAAATGAAAGAAATTTAGTTACTATAATCGGTTTCAGCAAATGTGTCACCTCTTGCATATTGGGGGAGGTGCAGGGTTGATTTGATGGGGATGTACTGGTTGTAAATTGTTATTTGCCATGTTAATACCCAGTTTAATCTTCTTAAATATTGCGCTAGAGTAACCAATAATCAATACGTCCTTATGAAAGATAAAAGCTAAAATACTCAAAATGTTACTTCATGGTTACTTTAACAGGTGAGTATTAGGCCAAATAAAGACATCAAAAAAAGTAACTCGGCTGTTGTAAAAGCACCTATAATTTTAAAATTGTTACTCATATCCTAAAAATGAAAATACCAGGAGACGGAAAATTTAATTACGGTGATTTTGACACCTTGTTTGTTAAAATCGATAAAGTATTGTTGTCGCGGTATGTGCTTACAGATGAAAAGTGCCCATTTCCATTGTTGCAGTAACTCCCTATTGATAACTCTGATTCAGCGTGAAGATAAAAGCCCATGTATTACCTGTATACTTTTTTGATGACTGTATAGTGTATATAGTTTTCCTTTCTGGCCTGTTTCAAGATCAAAGTTATATTGATTTATTCGGGAAACAGTTTACTACCGCTCCCGAAGTGTGGACAGGCCCAAAACTTTTAATGAGGTGACACATTTGCTGAAACCGATTATAGGTGATGACAAAACAAAAACCCTGTTCTATGGGTAAATGGACCTCTTGGGTAGGGTAGGTCAAGCAAGCTTATTTTCCAAAACATTTCTTCATAATTTAAAAAATAGAGCAAAACATTTGTAAAAAAATCATAAATTCAAAATTTAAATATAAAATGGGTCAGCCCAGCCAGTAGGACAGGTTTAGTGTGTGTTGCCTTATCACAATCAACATCAGTCCAAATGTGATATGGTGTGAGGATGAATGTTGGTTTTTTTTACTTAGGGGTGGGGTGTGGAGAGGGGAGATGCTTATGCAGTAAAGACTGGATAATACATTCATTTACAACCTTAAGATTATAGGGATTATTATGCTGATTGCTAGGTTTAGATAGCATATGTGTGTGTACTGTCACCGCAAAAGGGTGCAGTTGTCTGTAAAATGTATTTTGAGATATTGATGGAATTAGGCATGGATAAACAAAGAAAATAAAGACAATTTGACCTCATTTTACTTCATTATCCAATCTTTACCATAAGGCGACGGAAAAACAACCACCCCTGTTTTACGGGCGGACGGACCTGTCAAGTAGGGTTGGGTTTTTTCTTCTTTTGTTGGTTTAGATCTCAATTTTTTCTTTGAGAGACAACTGGACCCTTTTGCTGCGGCTGTACACATCAAGGTAACATAATTATATTTCTGCCCATTTCTATCTCAACGTCAATACCAAATACTGAAGTAATAACAAACACTTCTACATATTAGGAGTTGCCTTCTCACTCATTCATATTTAATAAATAAAAACTGTATGTCAATTTACATTCTCAGACAAAAAATTAGTACAGATCTACTAAAATCAAATATAGAACAATCCAAATGTGGTCATATCCTTTCCTTATAAAGGAATACTTGTTTCTTTACACAATATGTGGGGTTAACTCAAAGAAGATTTTTTTCAGCAGTACCATAATGCCTCATTTCTTCTGTCACCTGACCAGCATTTATATCACATGACCAGTGTTTTATTGTCTGATCTAGATCAGTGGCGTACCCAGCTTTTAGAAACTGGGGGGGGGGGGGGGGGGGCACGACCCATAGTTGTACCGACGAGAGGCATATACCGACAATTTTTTTACAGACTCCCCAAAAAATCGTAAAACATGCACAATTTTTTCTCCGTCAATAGCTGAAATCTTGATAAGTGGTGGGGGGGGGGGGGGGGGTATAGCGATAAAGGGGGTAGCGATAAACTTGTCCGCATAACCGGCCCAAAACAAATTCATGGCCAAAATCGCAAATCTACCGACGGAGGGTCGTTTTTACCGACGGGGTTATTTCAGGGGGGGCGGGGCCTGGCCCCCTGGGTACGCCACTGATCTAGATATTGCTTTAGCTCATGGTACGTACAGCCATAAAGCATTGCTTGAGGTTAAGAAGGAGAAAACTGACATTGTTGGCTATCTCGAGATTTTTGTTTGTTTTTAAGAAAATATAATTACAGTCATGCCTTTGAAAGTCTGGATTCAAATGTTTTATGTTCATGATAGAGACATTTCAAAACAATGGACAACTGACCATAAAAGAAGCTTTTTCTGAAAAATGACAAAAATACAGATACAACCTTATTGCACTCAAGCGATGCCAGATATTGCGAATGCCGCTTTGATGACAGAAATATTGCAATGCATTCTGGGACTGTATAGGAAATCTTTGTTGGGTTTTATTTCAGTATTTACTGTCTCCAATAACAATACAACTCTAATAACAATTATGAACGAGGTATTTCATGTGAGGTCTATACTTTTGTGTCCTCACAAAATTAAGTAGTTTTACAGTAATTTGAATCATTGAAATATTATTATGAGAGATTTGCAAATTAAAGAATGCAATATCAATAATCACAATATATTATCATCCAAGTCGTAATAGTGCAAGCTATCATGTTTTGGGTTTAAATCATATCAACCCTTTCTCTGTTTTGCTCTCTACTTTCACAACCATGTGACATATAAATCTTTCATAAAAACATTATCTAAAATAATCTAGTAAAACATGAACATAGAAAAAATGCTTTCACATATGTGACCCGTCACATCAAAATGGACATGTAAAATCTGAGTTATTGGTATGACTGGAAACAGCACATTTTAAGCTTTAAAATGACACCATGTTGAAGGTGATCAGACTTTTTAATCACACGATATGATATGAAACATATTCTTTCTATTTTTTCTTTATATTTCACCAAATATATTGCGCTCTATCTCAAAACTGTATTATGTCTTTTTTGACGTGGCTAGTCACATTTGGTGGTCATGTTTGTCTTGTCCATAAAAAATGGAATTCTAGTGCACAAAAAATGAAATTCACAATAAAATATCTAAAAATTATTCACCAAAATACTGTAACATCAAAATTGTTTTCGTAAATGGGATATACAATACACCATACAGAGTTGTAAAATTTCATATACATGTACACAACCATTTTCTGTGTCTGGCATCATGGTTACTTGGTACCCATGATATGGTACGCTTGTACCTGTATGGGATCTGCACAGTACCTGTGTGGTACAGCAGCAGAGTTACTGGTACTATGCAACTACTTAGGTGGTACCTCACCGATCCTTTAACAGTAACAGTACCCATATGGGTGCACAGCATACAGTACCCATGATGCCTGACCTAAGAAAATGACTGTGTATGGTATTGTGTTTATCACAGTACTGTTTTGGCAAACTACAAGCATTTCATATAATAATAAAAATTGACAGATGGTCTGGTGTATACAATGTAACTGATCCTTCACCGACCTTTTAACAGTACCCATACAGGTACAGCATACAGTACTCATGATGCCTGACATAAGAAAATGACTGTGTATGGTATTGTGTTTATCACAGTACTGTTTTGGCAAACTACGCGCATTTCATAAAATAATGAAAATTGACAGATGGTCTGGTGTATACAATATAAATGATCCTTCACCGATCCTTTAACAGTACCCATACAGTACCCATGATACCTGACCTAAGAAAATTACTGTGTATGGTATTGTGTCTATCACAGTACTGTTTTGGCAAACTACGCGCATTTCATAAAATAATGAAAATTGACAGATGGTCTGGTGTATACAATATAACTGATCCTTCACCGATCCTTTAACAGTACCCATACAGGTACATGCATACAGTACTCATGATGCCTGACCTAAGAACATGACTGTGTATGGTATTGTGTTTATCACAGTACTGTTTTGGCAAACTACGAGCCTTTCATATAATAATGAAAATTGACAGATGGTCTGGTGTATACAATATAACTGATCCTTCACCGATCCTTTAACAGTACCCATACAGGTACAGCATACAGTACTCATGATGCCTGACCTAAGAAAATGACTGTGTATGGTATTGTGTTTATCACAGTACTGTTTTGGCAAACTACGAGCCTTTCATATAATAATGAAAATTGACAGATGGTCTGGTGTATACAATATAACTGATCCTTCACCGATCCTTTAACAGTACCCATACAGGTACACGCATACAGTACCCATGATGCCTGACCTAAGAACATGACTGTGTATGGTATTGTGTTTATCACAGTACTGGTTTGGCAAACTATAAATCTTTCACATAAAAATACAAATTGGCAAATGAGCTGGTGTATACACTGTAAAATATTCATGAGCTATAATAGTCTGGAGCAAATATTTCATTACAGAATAAAGCTGTTTAATCATGTTAATAAAAACATTTGTGCTAGGTCAATTCTGTGCAGTCTTTTTAAACACAGTTTAGTATTTCCAACATTTCCCATTTCACAGGAAGCCTCTACTCTATAATAAGGTGGGGATTTGCTCATTTACATACATGGAGTACCACTGAACTTGAATTGTTTTACAGCAGCATTATTGATATTACACTTAGCATACAACTACCATACTCAATCACTAGTACAATGTCATTCACTATTTACTTCAAGGTGTTATTACAAGTTTCATTGATTCATTGATAGAAGGGGAGGTGGGGGGGGGGGGGGGTTGTCTCACAATTGAGAATATCATATCAAGTATAACTGAAGTGAGGGGGAAATTCTAAAACACCGCAAGCTCATTCGTAAAATACATTCTATAGCCTTGTTTTTTATGATTTGGTGGAGAGTAATTATATTTAAAGGAGAATATTCTAGGTGGAAAAACATCCTCATTAGAAAATGAGGTTCCTTTGAAGAAAAAAGATGTTGAATAATTTGTGAGTGAGGTGCACTTGCATGACATTAGGGTTACGATTTTGCGAGTTTGGGCATAAACTGGAAGCACATAATTGCCTTTTTTAACATCAAATTATCAAATATAATGGATTTCAATAGGTTTACATAACAACATCTTATAGATGAGTTTACTTTAAGGTCCCTAGTCCAGATACAGGCACAGAGGCATTCCTTATCTAGCAAAATGATCAATACCTTACAAAACATACACAGATGCTAATTTGGTATTCTGTAACTCGGAACAGAGGGACACCTTTTCTGAGCAAAATACTGTCAACTTGGAAATGTTCGTGCTACATTAATTTTCGAGCTCTTCGCGTTCCAAGCAGCTACAGCTCAAAATGTTTCCGACAACGTAACAAAATCAGTTATTGGTAAAAAAATACAGAAATTGCACCCAAATCAACTAAAGACACTTCTCTAGGAGTGGTATTTTTATTTTTTCATAAACCTTTATAGGTTTTCAATTTTTGAGTTACAGCTCTTGATAAATTTCATATTTTTTGGGATAAAACCCCCCTTAATATACCCCACCAAGACATTTTCAATGGGGGCTTATGAAAACCAGCCAATAGAGATACACATTGTTCGCAGACAAGGGTAATGGTATGCTTAAGGGTGGCCCTCTATTCTTGTCAGACAGTTTATACAGGGATTTAGTTACACATCAAATATGGGCGCGTGCGTGTCCTCCGCATCTTTGATGTAGGTACTTTTGTGTTTGGCGAGTATCCGTAGCAACGGCCTCAGCTTCATCCACCACTGTTTCTTGGGAATCCGATGCCTGTTGACGGATAATATATGGTACATAGGAGAAATTGTTAAAAAAGGTTAAATACATTTAATGGATATGGAGAAAATATTGTCATTTATATAAACAGGGTTCCTGCACCTTTGGGAAAATTAAATTCCATGACTTTTCCATGGACTAAATTATGAATATTCCATAACCTAATGCTTGTATCTGCGAAAAATTGTTGGGCATAAAAAGCGGATTTACGATGCTGAAATATGAATGTTCAAGCTCTAAAAAAATTGTCTTCACAAAATTCCATGACTTTGGTCATTTTTACAAATTTCCATGACTTTTCCAGGCCTGGAAATTGAAAATAAAATTCCATTCTCAAAATATGCTCAAAGCGTGTACATTTAATCCACTGTCACTATAGGATACATCATAATTCACTGAGGTTTTTTCATACAAAAACGGATAATTGCGCCCATATCCATCAGACACTCAAAATTATGATTATCCCCAAACAACTTCCCCATTTTAACACCAGAATGGAGAGAGGCAAGTGCAGTAAATGTCTTGCCCAATGACACAATATGTTGGCTGCAATGGGACTCGAATACAAACAGTTCAAGCGATACCAAGAGAGGATTTAGCTATATATGGATGGCCTATTCTAAATTTAACCTCCCACCAATCTACAACACACCTGCTGTGTTCATCATATAGAAGGAAAAAAATTGTAAAATAAAATTAGGAAAACATGTACTTTAAGTCCCAGATTCTGGACTGTACTAGTATCGTCCAATACTGGAACACCCAGTATCGTTCGATACTGGTACAAGGTCAGTGTTCCAGTATCGGCCGATACTGGCACATATCAAATGTTCCAGTATCTGGCTGAAACATAATTGTGTACCAGTATCGTTCAATACTGGGACAAATCTCACTAGTATCATGTGTTCAGGCGATAATGGAACATAAGAACGTTCTATTATCGCTCAAACTGGAAGACAATTTCGGTACAGGAACTGTAAAATAGTACCAGAATTGACCGATACTGGCAACTTTTATGTTCCAGTATTGAACGATACTGGTATACCAGTATCTGGGACCTAAAGTACACGTTTTCCAAAAGTTGAATCCAGGAGGTGGTAAGCCTTATTGCTGATCATGATCAATCACTGTTTTGAATCAATATACAGTCCCTTTTCAGCATCCGAAATGCATCAAAACAGTGATCGATCACACTGAGCAATAAGGCCTATATTTTTGCTATCCTACTTACTCAAAGTCCGTCATTCCTTTGAGATCTGCTACTGACGTGAATCCTACAACTCTCTTTCTGATTCCTAGTAGACAAGCTGTGTCATCACTGTTGGTATACACTTGACCTAGGAGGGAAAATATATGAACAGAAATGCATAAAAAAGTGTTGTACCAAGCTAATCTCGCGCCGCATTTCTCTTTCCTTGGCATTTGGGACAGACTCCTCTCTGTAATTTTTGCTGGGGGGGGGGGGGGGGGTTACCACTCCTCCCACACAGCGAGTCTGTTTTACCTTCCTAACATTAATTAACCTTCCTAACATTCCCAATGGACACAACACGCTAATAGCCGCAATGGGACTCGAACCCACAACCTGTATTGTATTGAGGAGAGAGAACTTATCCACTGGACCATGCATGCCTGTATAAGGGATGCACATTTAACTCTCAATGATGGAAATGAAGCTATGTTTTCAAAAGAAGATGAGAAACTGTTAATAATGGAGATTCTTTTTTCTAAAGATGTACACCGGTTCCAACACCATCGGACCCAGTTACATCGCTTCAACGCTCACCATCTATCACCCTGCTCGTCCTAACCTGCGTTCAGCATCAGACACCACCCGTCTAACTGTTCATAAAACCACCAAGCTCCTACAATCTGCTGAACGTAGGACATTTTATTACACTGCCCCCTCCATCTGGAATGACCTCCCAATTCACATCAGAGAGTCTCCATCTGTAGCCATTTTTAAAAAAGCTCTTAAAACCCATTTGTACAGTAATTAGTTTTGTTTTGTTGAGTATGCTTATTTTTGTTTTGTCATAAAGCGCTACGATCTCGATGTAGCAGCGCTATATAAATACCAATAATGTATGTATGTATGTATGTATGTATTTAGGATGAAATAATTGAACTTCAACATGTGATGTTATTTCTATTATTTTTTTGGGGGGGGGGGGAGGGGGTATTATTAAACCGTACTCCCCTTTTTTCATTATGAACCAATATAAATTAAAAATTCAGGCAACTTCTTTGAGCCTTGGTTTCGTCTAAATAAAACTAGAGAATTTCGAGAAAGGATAGTTTGCTGTGTGTATTGGTTTTGAATTGGAAGTTTTTGCTATGCTGAGACTGAGAATGATAAAAATATTGTAGCGCACGAGTCATATTTTGGGTAAATAAGTGGAAAAGGACCTTATCTATGAGACAACTCACCATTCTCTGAGTGTTCCTCAATCATCTTCTGCATAAATTCAGCCGCCTTGACCGCTAGTTTTGTCGCCATGTTGCGATCGAATACAGATGGACTTCCACCCTACAAATTGAAAGAATATGATTAAAGCATACATACTAAAAATGTTGGATATTCTATTAACATGTCCAATTTGCACTCACATTATCAATGTTTCGCAATCATCTTTATTGGGTTTTTTTCTTTCCGGAATAATGTTTAGGATCAGCTGATTTCATGCATGACTAAATTTATAATATACACTGGCACTCATAAGTATTACCGCAGTGAACATACCCTAGAAATTTCATCTTCTATGAACAAACTATTGATTATTTTCACTAGTAACAACAGTGTATGTCTGCATTACATAGTTGTTCTTCATAAATTCATGTTTGTTGTATGTTGTGTTCATCAGATTTTCGACTAAACCCTATAAATTGAAACCAGTCTAAAGCTACACAGTGAAATCCCATAGACATTTGCCTCATTATATATTCATGAGCTCATAATCTAAGAAAGTAAAAAATCTAGCTCAAAATAGCCACATGAACCAATTTGATTTGTGACTATACTAGAATAACAGATACAAGTCAAACCATTATAGATTTAATTTTTGTTTCACGTCCAGAGCTTGTAGTAGCATCTGGAGTTCATAGCTTAGGTCTTAGTGACCATTCATTGATATATGTAGTACGTAAACATAGGCAAATAAAACTTCCTCCTAGAACTGTGAAATCCAGATGTTTTAAACATTTTGATGATGCAAACTTTATTAACTCAGTGCATAATATTGATTGGGATCAAATTGGTTATATTGATGATGTTAATGCTGCACTTGAAAAGTGGCAATCACTATTCACTAATGTATGTGACACTCATGCACCATTCAAAGAGAGAAGGATTAAGGGTCACCTTCCTGAATGGGTCAATTATGACTTTCTTAAGTTTTCTAAAGATAGGGACTATTACCACCCGACACTATAAGTAGGTTGACAAGGAAAGCCAAGGTGTTGCGGAGTTTCTGTGCGACTCGAAAGGTTGCATTTATTTTACATACAAAATGTACTTTCATTTCAAGTGCAACATAAATTATAGAATTTCACGTTTTGGGGACGGAAAGTTCCCATCGACCCTCATTCATCCGAACAGTAAGATACCCCAGAGAATGTACAATTCAAAAATTGATATACCTACAAAAGGCCATCCGCCAAGGGGATTTCCTTATGCCTACAAGAGGCGATCCTCCAAAGGGATTTCATTATGCCTACAAGAGGCGATCCGCCAAAGGGATTTCATTATGCCTACAAGAGGCGATCCTCCAAAGGGATTTCATTATGCCTACAAGAGGCGATCCTCCAAAGGGATTTCATTATGCCTACAAGAGGCGATCCTCCAAAGGGATTTCATTATGCCTACAAGAGGCGATCCTCCAAAGGGATTTCATTATGCCTACAAGAGGCGATCCTCCAAAGGGATTTCATTATGCCTACAAGAGGCGATCCGCCAAAGGGATTTCATTATGCCTACAAGAGGCGATCCCCCTAAGGGATTTCATTTAACTAGAATTTGAGAAGGATCATCAGCGCAGAAATGTTCCACCTAGACGTCTTATGGACATTATTACCTATGGAGAATTTCCGAAGTAGAGATCACAAGCATCTCATTATTGTAATTTCTTAACAATTACACAACATATATTTGACTGTCTATTTTTGTAATTTTGTATTTAAATTTATCAACTACTATAGTAAGTGCTATAGTTATCACGATTGGTAATTATACAACTAGTATTTTTTAAATCATCTTAGCAATGTATTTATACTAAATAATAATTAACTTTTCATTGCAAAGATAAAGACACACGCCAAACAAGTTTTTGACTTTGTCCTGACAAAAAGGGAAAACTTGACAAAACCGGGGGGGGGGGGGCTGGTCAACAAAAATAAATGTGACCCCTCGTATGGTCAATTGAGTGGCTCTGGGGAAGCATTTGGCCCCTGGGTTTGCGTTAGAGTGACACAAACTTTAGCGTTGCCCCAACATAATGCAGGCCTACCCCTACTTTAAAGTTAGGAAAAACATTTAAGAATCCCACCGTGACAGAAGCAAGCTGCGGAAAACTCGAAAACCCTTTGGGAAAACCGAGAACCATAGTATTTGGCCCTTGACTGCGTTACCATCCCGTGCCAATCCGGAGGTAGAATTCTCAAATATAAATCCCCAACAAAAGTTCCCCATCTATCGTATCAGGTAAAACAAACAAACATAGGCACCATAAATGCCTTTACCTGTTCAATATGTACAATATTGTTGCCCGTAAAACATTGGAATATACACCTTATGCCCTTCACAGAGTAATCAACGTTATACAAATATGAATTTGGAATTGTCTATAAAATAACAATTTCGCAGGCTAAGGTGATGCTGACGTAAATTTCCCAATGTTGGAATACTTTGTTATCGCTGATACATTTTGTTAGCGGAGTTAGTCAATACATAAATCTCCCCTATGTCTAACATTAGCATACAATTAGAACAATAAAACCAGTGTAATCTGATCCAATTAATGTATAGACACTCAAATCACGTACTTGACTTTTTTGAGGCACCAACATTATTTTACAGGTGAGTACAATGGATTAGCAAAGAAAGGTTAATAAATATAACGATATACAATTATGAATTTGTAAAATGTCTTTAAATAACAATGTTTTATTACGTAGGCCAATGTGATGCTGACATGAATTTCCTAATGGAATTGCTATGGACTCTGATACATTTTATTAGCGACATTTGAATAATTAATAGTCATACCACTTACATGACTGTTGACAAATTGCAATTTAGTGTTGTCGTGATGATAAAAAAATTATTGACGTAAGTAAACAAATGGCTCCTTCTATTACCCGTAGCTAGCTTACTATGGCTAATTCTGTATACGAGTCCGAGCTAAGAGACCATTTACAGCGTCCACCGTTTCTGATACTGGTATACATGTTGGTCACGTGATCGATGAGAATTGCAGCAGTTTGCAAGCTATGATAAATCAAATTTAGGATCTGGAACAGACACATAACGTTCACATCATTTTATATCCCGGAAAAAGCGTGACTTCTGTATACGACTACTTCTAACAAGTATATATGGTACATTTGGCGAAGTCCTTGGTACGGTACATGGTATGGTAATGTCGTCAAAGCCCGTCGTACTGGAATACAGAACATACTGAGGGACCAACCCTGTAATATTCAGGCAGCCCGGTCAGGCAGCCATAAGTGGGCCATCTCCTGCAAGAACGAGAAAGAAGAAAAAACAGCAAGAAGATCTGACAAGGACAACGCACATTCATTCATTCATTTGCATATATCTATATATTCACCTATTAACCATTCACCTGCCTAATCACCTATTGTATATCCAATCGACCAATTAAATCGATCGCCCGTCCACATTTTATCATTTTTATAAAATACACACAACTGTGTATAAACAAGAACATGCATTAAGTTAATGCATGCAAGTGATGAAATTGAAACCTAAGACTAAGTAAGAGTAGCAGCCTAGAATAGCCCGGAACACGTAGCAACGAAGCTTATCAGTCTATTGGGAAAGTTATGTAATATATGACAAAAGAAAGTTATCAGAGGGAAAAATACATTTTTAATGAAAATGGCGAACAAAACCAAGTTATTAGTGAATACTAGTCTCAGTCACATATGAAAACCATTATCGAGGCCACCAATTATAATACAATTTAAATTAATTGATAATCTATTCACGCCAGATTGTCGGAGTTTATATATTATTATCGTTTAATAATTAATTTAATATACGAGCAAATACTTAGAGCCCGTCATCACCGGTCATCAAAGCGCTATATACCCGTATACAAATAGAAAAATACAAACAAACAAAAATAACCAAGAAATTAATCATTCATGATGATGAGAAACAAGACGGATTTAAAACATTTACAAGTAAGTAGTAGTCCCCACACAAATAGCGCAACATTTTTTATTGAAAAATCAATATAAACCCACGCATTCACTATCTAACCTGATCGACACTCTACACCTTATTGGGGGGACCCATAGACACGCTACAATAGTAATTGTGAATATAAACATTGTTGTTGTCAATCAACACGCGTCTGAATATTTACACCACAATACTGTGAATAGAAACGCACACTCGGCACTCACGCATGATGCAAGTGACATAATTGTAACAAAACGGGGGATGTGTAGAGCTATTATCTATCAATCATATTATATAATGCCAATCGATATTAAACCCCATCAAATTATGCGAGCACAAAGCCAGGTCGATTATCTGTGATTGAATCAACAGCATGATTGTATGATACCTGTAACTATCTAACATGGCACGAACTTAAAATCTCAGTCCCGTACAATATGTATACTATTATAAATGACCTATAGAATAATTAATGAAAGATCACATTTGGGGATTAAACAGCCAAACACGTAAACAAAATTGTAGTACAAGGCTTACACGCCCTAGTAAGAGTTGGGGTCTGTTTGTTCGCCCGTAGCATAAACCATTATTCTTGGCAAGCAATTCTATACTTAAAATGGCCAGAACTTAACGGCAATTCCCCTACGTATGCAATTAATAACAATTAATAATATGCTCTCACCGTTCTATACGCTGAGCTTGAAACTGAGCGCCTGTTCAAATCGTTGTGTCCTGGCTTGCGCAGCCGGCCCTTGTCTCCCGTACGCCCGCCCGTACGCTGATTCACTCTAAAATTAGTCATTCAACCGTCCGTCCGGGTAGCTGGATGCTAGCGGCTTGTAACTACAGGAATACTTTTATACTATTATCGCCGGCAGAAGAGGCCCCACATACAACAGGCACTTGGAAATATTTGTGTAAACGCTATCTGTATAGGTTGAGGTCTGTTAAAATCTCTTCTTTTTACAATGGAAAAGACAAACACACCACCAGTGTCACTAACTAATTTGTAGACAACCTTCTCGTCAGACTAGCACAGAACGAATGGTTGTACCAGTGTTGCCCAAAAACTGCAATAACTCGCTGGAGGGAATAATTACACGCATCACTGACTATGACAAGATCTGATCGCATCGTCACACGGACGGTCCCATTATAGTGCGGGGGGTAAAATGAATTTGTTCGTACGAGCCTTCCAAATTCTGATTATTACGCTAAGGCCCATAAAACCAATGAACAAATATATTGGGATAAGGCTAAGACTCTAAGAAATAAAGTAAATAATATGAAATTTTATCTCAAGAAGAACTATTATAATGATGCAGTTAATAATAATATTCATAATAGTAAAAATGTATGGAAAGTTATCAAGAAAATAATTCCCAACAAGTCTTCACCTGTTCCAAGTAACATTGTATATTCTGATGATGGCTCACCTAGTTCAAAGGATACAGCTAATGCATTCAACAAATATTTTACTTCTATAGGGGAAAAACTTGGTGAGAAGTTTGATAATGATATAAATAATAATTGTCCTTGTAATAATTCATGTTCTGGGATTGACAATAATATTAATAATACATCTAATGATAAATTTAAGTTTTATGATATTACACCTGAATTTGTTTATAATCAAATTAATAATATGAGTAATGATAAGTCAGCAGGGTTAGATCAGATTAGTGTTAGGTTGCTCAAATTAGGTGCACCCAATATTTCAAAATCTCTTGCTTTTATTTGTAATTTGTCACTGAGAAGCTCCGTTTTTCCTGATGACTGGAAAAGGGCAAAGGTAACACCTATTTATAAATCAGGGAATAAATCAGATGTTGGTAACTATAGGCCAATTTCAGTGCTGCCAATAGTGTCTAAAATCATTGAAAGAGCTGTTCATAACCAACTGTATAAGTATGTAAGTACTAAGGGGATTCTTTCAAGTGCTCAATCTGGCTTTCGTGCAAATCACTCTACAACAACAACTCTACTTGATGTACAAGATTTTATTCTCAATAATATGGATAATGGTTATGTCACAGGTGCCATTTTTCTCGATTTAAAGAAAGCATTTGATACTGTCAACCATAAAGTACTAATTGATAAATTAAAAAGGTATGGTGTTGATGGTATTGAGCTTTTATGGTTTAAATCTTATCTCAGTAATAGATCACAGGCTGTAAATGTTAATTCTTATCTTTCAGAGTTTGAGCGTATAAATATTGGTGTTCCACAAGGCTCAATATTAGGACCTCTGTTATTTATTTTATTTGTAAATTGTTTACCAAATGCTGTAAATTGTAAAACTAAAATGTATGCTGATGACACCACTTTACTATTTAGATCAAAATGTCCTGATGAACTTTCAACTTCTTTGACATCAAACCTAGATCTAGTTGCTAATTGGTTGAAGGCAAACAAACTTACATTGAATATCAATAAGACTAAAGTTATGCTATTTGGTACCAGACAGATGTTAGATAGGTTTAATGATATTTCACTCACATATAACGATAATATGATTGAAATGGTTAGAGAATTTAAATATCTCGGTGTCAAATTTGATAGTACCATGTCTTGGTTATCACATATAGATTACTTAGCAAATAATGTTTCCAAGAGAATCGGTGTTATTCGTCGTGTAAAGCATTTTCTTCCACATCCAACTCTTGTGATGTTATCCAATGCTCTTGTGATTCCTCATTTTGATTATGCCAGCCCAGTATGGTCCAACTGTTCAAATACATATCAAGCAAGACTTCAAGTCTTACACAACCGTTTAGCCAGAACAATATTATCTGCTGATATCAGAACACCAATAAATGATATGATGAACTTACTTCATTGGAAAAAACTAAGTGATAGGTGGAAAATTCAAATACTTATTATCTTATTCAAATGTTTAAAAGGTATAAGTCCAACCTATTTATCATCCAACTTTGAATTTGTACATAACTATCACAATCATACTACCAGGAATCATTCAAGTAATACTTTAATCATTCCTAAAATCAACTCAAATTCTGGTATGCACACTTTTCTTTTCAGATCTAGCCATCTGTGGAACAATTTATCACCATCTATTCGTATTGATTTAGAAAATGTGTCACTCGGTCAATTCAAATCCTATATTTCCACTGTATCATAATTTGTATTATAATTTGTATTATATTTAAACACTGTAACATTTGTTATTTGTATGTACTTATGATGTATCGAAATGAGGGCCTGCTTGGAAAGCAGTGCAAGTCACTGAAGCATATTACCCTCAATAAAGAAAGCATAAATAAAATAATATCGCCATTGTAACGCTATGGGAAAATCCTCTCTTACCCATACCTTCTTTGTAAGAAGTCAGTGCTTTAACAATTAATTGCTAAATTCACAAATGCAATATCCTATAAAGGATGCCCAGTACTTATAAATGCCTAAAACATGGTATTAAATTTGATGAGGAGGTAATTTGAATTTTCAAGAAAATCCTGAAATTTAAAAGACAATTTAAATATTTTGGTTTGAAAATCAGTGTTCGAAAATGCGACAGAGAACCACGCAGAGTGTCTGTATTTTACGCGAGGCAGCACACAGGCCTACAATGCTACATGTAGCCGGTTTTAAAATTACCGCGACAATGATTTGCATTCATGCAAGTCAGTCACCGTAACATTTTTACGAAGGTCAGTCAGTCGGTCTCTCAGTTGTGCCATATTTATGTGAAGCAACATAGCCCAACAGATTACATGTATACACCACCGTACTAGACGAACGGGTACTTATTGTCAGATGTGTTTAATTGAGCGATATCTCTATCTTTCACGTTATAACAGTCAACTCTCATTCATAAAATAATGCTCTAAAAGGGTGATCGATTCAAGTCTAACAAAAGAGTTGAACAAGTCAATTCAAAATAATGTATGCTGGATCATGCGATAACTAAACTTATTCGGTGATTAATATTTTCTAATAGCGTAGGTCAGGCTTGGTTGGTCTCAAATTTTTCTGAACGGACTTGACAAGCCGTCTCACTAAGGGGGTGTCACTACGTTGAACATTTTTCTGAATCCAAAAATACGAAGATTGCAATTAAACCAGACATATTCACCAAGATGAGCTCAACATGCTCAATGGTGTGTAAAAATGCATTGTGTGCTTGGTATAAATATCATGGGCATCAGTTCAAAGTGTTTATATAGCCCATGTTCTATCCACACATTTCAATATGACAGAATACCCCTGTATGTAACATTGTAATTGCTGCTGCAAGTTTTTAAAAAAAAAATTGGCTGGTTCCCAGTACGTGACAGTTATCCTTCTACAACCAAAACTTTAATAAAGTTATGTCTCGAAATATTAGCTTTTCTGGAAGATTCCAGTAACCTTTTCAAAACATGAGCCGAGTTGTAGGTATTAATGAGTATTGGAAGTCCCTGGCATAATAACTACGTGCTGAGATTGTATGAAATAATGTAAAACTAATGATTTGTTGGAGATGATTTTCGCAAGTAAGGTTATCCCATGGCGTTACACGGCGATAATGAGCTCATGAATATATAATGAGTCAAATGTCTATGGGATTTCACTGTGTAGCTTTAGACTTGTCTCAATTTATAGGGTTTTGTCGAAAATCTGATGAACATAACATACAACAAACATGAATTTATGAAGAAGAACTATATAATGCAGTCATAGAATGTCATTACTAGTTAAAATCATCAATGGTTTGTTCATAGAAGGTGAATTTCTAGGATATATTCACTGCGGTAATACTTATGAGTGCCAGTGTATAATCAGCTGACCCAGACGCCACCTTTGGATAAATAAAAACATCATTCCTGTAAAAAATCACCACATCAGACATCTAGTAGTGAAACATCATTAACGTGAGTACAAAGTCGAACTGCCAAAATATGTTCAATTATAAACTGCTCAAAAAATAAATGTTTGGAAACCTTTTCCAATCGCCAATTTTGTGGGGAGGTCCATTCAAAATGTGGCTCAAGACATTGGATCGGGTAGTAAACCTGTTCTTTCCTTCCTCTGAATAAAATAACAATACATTTATCAAATAGAGCCTTTTATGTGCTACTTTTATGGCAACACTGATCACCTGCTGCATGTGGTCCAATACATTGGATCAAGTGGTAAATATACCCGCCCCCCTCTTCTCATTGAAATATAACAATACATTGACCACAAAGCACCTACATTGTGCTACTTTTATGGCAACACTACTCACCTGCTGCATGTGGTCCAACACATTGGATCAGGTGGTAAATATATCCCCCCCCCCCCCTCTTCTCATTGAAATATAACAATACATTGACCACAAAGCACCTACATTGTGCTACTTTTATGGCAACACTACTCACCTGCTGCATGTGGTCCAACACATTGGATCAGGTGGTAAATATATCCCCCCCCCCCCCTCTTCTCATTGAAATATAACAATACATTGACCACAAAGCACCTACATTGTGCTACTTTTATGGCAACACTACTCACCTGCTGCATGTGGTCCAATACATTGGATCAGGTGGTAAATATATCCCCCCCCCCTCTTCTCATTGAAATATAACAATACATTGACCACAAAGCACCTACATTGTGCTACTTTTATGGCAACACTACTCACCTGTTGCATGTGGCCCAACACATTGGATCGGGTGGTAAACATGTTCTTTCCTTCCTCGGAATACAATCTCTGGATGAAATCCGTCGTGAAATTCTTGTTGGCATTCTCATTCCTGTGTAGAGGGTCAATATACGTCATTGATAAAATCAATATTTCATAATGAATATTACTGTAAACGTGGAAATTTTCGTGCTACATGAATTTTCGCGCTCCAAGCAGTTACCTTGAAAATAATAACACGCAAACGTATTTATTTTGTGTATAAGTCTATGTAATGAACTTTTAATTTGTGAATTTAAAAACAAGCGAAATGACTGCAAGTCGGCAAACCGTGAAAATTTAATCGCACGAAAATTACCACTTTTACAGTATTATTTACATCAGACTACCCAGCTATACAAGAAAACAGTGCATTTCATGTTTGAAACAAAGTACTTGGATGAATACAATATTCAACATATTGTATGTGCAGATGATGTGCGCTATCATCTATTGCTAAATATAAAGGCCCAACAAAATAAATTGTTGTGTTGCCCTCAAGTGCCAAGAATGTTGAATTCGGGTTAGTCGGTTTTCCTTTTTTCCCTTTTTTTTGCTGACAAATATTACTGACTGTCATGGTTCATGACAAGACAAAATTGGTAAATGTCAATTTGTCTAATGTTTCTAGTTTGATAATAGTTTAAAAGCAATCTATGCAAGCAAACTTATTCATTTCAAGCAGAAAATAGTAATATTTTGACAAATTGGGTAAAATTTAAATCTTAAAAAAAGAAAAGAAAAAATTGCAACCCTGATTTTTTAGATTTTAGGGTCAGTCGTTGAGGGCAACACACCACATTTATTTGCTGGCCTAATAAAGGGTATGCAATGAACTAACCGGAACGGTATAACAATGGATTGGGCAGCCATCATGGAGGTATAGGCTAGTCATGTATTCGGCTTGACGATTAAAATGTCCCACTCCATGTGCTCCGAACTGATCAAATTATATTGTTCCATGGAATCATCTTGGAGGCACAGTTCAAATGAGAACATATAGTGACATAGCATTGCATTCTCTCTATTGGCATTATTGTTGAGCTAAATGTATTTGGAACACATTTATTAATTTGAACAAAGTAGCCTAGTCTGTTAAAATGATATTGAATGCATCATGCGATATCAAATATATTGCAATTGACTTTAAAAGTATTTTTGTATCACACTGATAGTACATTCGATAGTACAACAAAAAGGCTCAAAATGCATACAGGCACTCACAAACATTATAGTCGTCGACAGAGAACTTCAGCACTTTTTAAAAATAGCCAATGCACACTGTCTAGTTAATGAGCGCAGTGTGAACCATATACCCATAAGTATTGATCGGCCGATCGGATAACAGATACCACGTTGCGTCACCACTGCTCAAGATAATGCAGTTCCGTGTTTACAAGCTTATACGCAGTTGTCACAGAAAAAAGCGCTGAACTTCTCTGACACCGACTATAAGCTAACACAAGTTCAGAAATGACAATGAAAGCAATTACATACTAATTAGGAATACATAGGCTAAATGCTGTATATTTATATCACCATGTTCCTGGTTTTGTAACTTACTATTACTTACATGATATGATAAACTCCAACAAAACCAGGAACATGTCCATTTGGTATGTAGAACATTTCGAAACAACAAACGTCAAGCTAATCTTTTGCGGACTATCACAAATGAGTTGAATTGGGTGATCTAGCATCTATTTATTTTGACGCCACACTTTGACATCAAACTACACTTGCTTATAAAGGGTAAAAAAAAGTAAGTCCCCCATAAAATTAGTTTACTTTTGTTTACATAACTTCACACACAATTAGACGTTTTGAAAAGTTGAAATGATTATGAAAAGAGAAAATGCTTGGCTACCATTAGAACGTTTTAAATTTTCGATATCATGTTTACTTTTCCCAAAACAGTCACATTTCCCCAAAATGATGATTTCAGAAAAAGTGGCACTTGGTCCATACCAGTAAATTTAAAAACTCTCTTCTCTCATGATTGTTTGTCCGAAAATTAGACTAAGTTTGTTTGCATAACTCCGCACAGGATTAATCGTTTTGAGAAATTTAAAAACTTGTGAAAAGAAGAAGTGCTTGGCTTCTCACATAAAGTTTCTTCTGTTCAATATCATGTTTGCTTTTCCCAAAATTGTCTCATTTTCCCAAAACGATGTTCTCAGAAACAGTGGCAATTTTCAAAATCCTGTACGATTTTGTATGCGTAACAACACCACATAATTAGATGTTTTAAGAAATTGAAACTTTTCTGAAAAGGAAAAACACTTAGCTTTCTGTACAAAGTTTCCTATTTTCAATATCATGTTTACTTTTCCCAAAAAAGTCAAACATCCCCAAAATGATGTTTCCGTTAACATGAAATTTGCCAAAATCCAATACAAGTAAGTGCCACTTTTTCTGAAAACATCATTTTGAGGAAATGTGGCTGTTTTGGGAAAAGTAAACATGATATCGAAAATGTAAAACTTTCTATTGGTAGCCAAGCATTTTCTCTTTTCATAATCGTTTCAATTTTTCAAAACGTCTAATTGTGTGTGAAGTTATAGATGAGGTAACCATTGTTTACATCAGTAGTGTTTACAAATTGATTAGCGCCTGGTCTAAAGACATGCTAGAGGTACTAGTCCATGACTACTGCATACATACTATTCGAAAGCAAAACACACATCACTGAGCGCCAATTTTAAAAGCACATGCCCTTATGTTGCGTACGCATACTGCCGGGCAACCAGATTTAGTACCTGGTCTCTCACTGTGCTTAGGGATGCAGACCATGACTACTGCACTATTACACCGTAAGCATTGTAAGTAATGATCAATCAAGTGTGAATTAAAGCACATTCCCTATAGGTGCGCATGCATACTGCCGGGCACTACGTCACTGGTCACACCATCTATATTAACAAAAGTAATTCTAATTTTAGGGGGTGGGGGGGGGGGGGCTTACTTTTTTTGCCCCTTTATTAACACTTTCCACAAGGCTATTAGTTTTACCATACAAAACAGATATTTCAGAAACATTTCCCAACTTTCAAAGTCTATATCAAGGATTACTGAACCAATACTAGGCATGTTTGTACTAATTTGAATGTGTTTCTCATGGTGATTCCAAATATGGTAATGAAATTTAATTATTTTGACATTTTTGAAACATTTTGTGACATTTTGGAATGTCGTCTGCAGACGCATACCGCGTGGAAAGGGTTAAGGGTGAATAAGCATCTTGCAGACATGCTAAGGATTGGTCATGCAGGGATAACAGACTTGCCTACGGACTAGTTATGCATTAAGTGTGACTTGCCTATTATAATAGTCTCCGTCATTAATGCTATGGACGAAATTCAAGCCATTTTATGCGAGCATAATTTGTTGTTGGAGAGCGAACAACTTACATGCATGCAGCAATGCGGCCAGCGTTCAAAATAGCGGTAATCCGTGCACCAGAAATGACCACATTTCCATGTTGGATAACCTTTTTTTTCTTCTTGCTGATGATCGAACTGATAACCAAGATTTTGATACCAAAACAACTGAAACAATTGCAGATGACAACAAATTGTTGTGGATAACCAAAATCTTCTGCTAGGTTATCCACTGGATGACCTATATCCCCCTTTATTTCTAACGCTGCGTGTGGTGATCATTCTTGAAAGCTTTTGGTACGCACTCCTGGGTTTATGCACGTACGTCTGCATCGGTGGAATTTTGTCCATAGCATTACGATGCTGACTACAGTCATCAAAAAAAGTAACTATACAGGTAATAAATGGGCTTCTAACTCTAAGAATATATATCCTACCTAAAAATATTAAATAATAAAGTTGTTAGGGAAATTTATCTTTCTTCAATATGAGATATTCCACGCTAGAATCGGGTGATTATTGAGGAAGTGACACCCCAAAATGTAAGGCGAAGTCCGATTTTCATTTTCACATTTTACTTTTCTACACGCAGACCCAGCTACGTGTACATTATCGACTACCGGTAGTGCAATTGGAGGATGCATGCCCCACACACACGCTACCTGTCATACTCTCCCACGTGTTGAAATATAAAATGTAAAAATGAAGTTGTGACTTCACCTTACATTTTGGATTGTCATTTCTTCATTCAACCGATCCTATCGTACAATATCTCATATGAAAGAAGATAAATTTCTCAACAACTTTATAATTTAATATTTTTAGGTGGGATATATATTTTTAGAGTTAAAAGCCCATTTATTACCTGTATAGTTACTTTTTTGATGACTGTATAAGGATTAGTCTTCTCTGAGTATGCCTAAGGACTAGTCATGCATTAAGGATTAGACTTGCCTAAGGATTAGTCCTCTCTGGATTTGGTCCTCTATCTTTGCACCAAGATGAACCACGTCAGCCTTATTATTTGAAATCCACACAAATTTGGAAAATGCACAACAAAGCAAGACAGAAAAAAAGCACAACAAATTAGTTTAAATGTCGGTGATGAAATGGTTGTGTTGGTTAGTTATACAATGGTAGGAGGTGGATGAAAGGATACTGTATTTGCATGAATAGTCGGGGGTGGGGGGAGGCAAAACAAATCCATGATAACAAAAACAGTATCCTTCTTTTGCTCTTTGTGAGCCATATGTGTCAACCATATTGCAAAGACATTAAACGATATCATTTGATAAACCTATCCATGGATTATACGAGATTAATCAGAGACCATCCTATTCAGATGTTTAGATTAAAGATTTTAGGACAAAATTTGTTCCTAAGAGCCAGAGGATTGTAATCATAATAAAAAACATGAAAACATGCAGTTTTCTAACATAAGTGTCCCATATATCAATATGGTTGCCAACCATAATGACAATTAACAACATATCGAATGGTTTATTTGGTAACCTTACATCACAAAACGATATCATCATTACACTACTCATAACTTGTAAGTTTATTCCAAAGTGCAACGGTTTACCAAATAAGATACTGTTTATTGTACCCAACAATTAACGCATAATGGCTCACAAAAAAGGGTAGGAAAAGCTATGTTTATCTTTCCCCATAACACACCCCAACTTTATGCAATTACTTTGCATCCAAATGAAAAAGCTCTTCCGTCGTGGATGGTTACGCAGTACATGTCAGTTGAATGCAAATGGTTAAATCGTATCATTTGCAAAATTCTCTGAAGTAGATTTGTGGTGGGTTTTTTTCAATTACTTTTTGCATGGCCATACAAACAAATTGCATCCTCTGTCCTTCGTCTATATATTGGGCCAGAGATTCACTGGGGATTATGGATCTGGAATAAACCATAGCTTTCTACAGTAGGGCTCCAATCAAATTTTATGCGAGTACCGTCTATTTCGTTGATTAACGCAAATGAAAGTTGGACTCAATATACGAATAACTCGCATCATTCGAGGATAATCGCATACAATTTGATTGGAACCCTGTACTGTTCTACAAATGCACCACTCTCGCCATACATCTCCTCCTTGACAACAAACCTCAGGAAAAGCGTTGAATAGACCAAATCTTCAAACTTGAGCTTGATGTGTTTGACGTCACTCTGTGAATCAATGGGGGGCAGGGGGTGATAGGGATGTATAGATAGAAGCAGATTTTCCACTGCAAATGGTTAGTTTATATATATATAGTACTCATCTCACTCCCTCTCCTCAACAGGTGTGTGGTATACCATGCTCTTTGGCTTTAGGTGTTGAAAGACATTCACCAGGGGAGGGTGTTGAAATGTCGGCAGTGTAAGTTGTTAAATGACATGTGTCAGGAGGTTAGTCACACAAGTGTTGCTTGTGTATTTTGTGTTTCCTGTAGATAACGACACTTGCAAAAACAACCCTAAATAGATGCGGGTATATTTGCTTGCACACACAAGTAGCGAAATTATATATGATCCGTATTTTATCATGCAATTGACTCACACACGTTTGATAAGAAAAGTACCATGGTCAAATAAAAAAGGCCTTAGGGCGTATTTTTAAATATAGAATATAAATAGAATATGATGGTGCTGATGAAATACATCTTTATTTGGATTTGATTTTAAAAGTTGTTGTTTTGAGACTGGAGAGCCATTTACAGGTAAAACCTTTAACAGGACATTTAATTAAGACGGACAGATTTTTAAATAGAATTTTAGAGGTGTTTATTATAAGAAAGGGGTGTTTTAACCTTAACTGACCCAAGGAGTGTTTTGGGAATCAAACTATCAAGAGAGAAAAACGGATCAAATAAGAAGAAATTCCCGGCGCCGGGGAATGAACACAGGACGTCTCCATGGCAGTCTGGCTCCTATCCAATTGAACTATGGAGTCGGCTTATGGACAAGACTAAGATTTTGCATATGATAGCCCGGCCGCCTGATCGCACCACAAGATTATCAAAACAAAGGTATGGTGTTTTTGGTCATTAAGAAAAAGTTCCACGGGCCTGACCGACCCATTTTTTGTAAAATTGAGTAAAACAAATTTTACCAAGTTTTCAACAACAAAAAATTGAAATTTTTGAATGTTTTTGAAATTTTCAAGAACACTGTTGAATATTTAATAACAATTTTCACAGAAATTTTGAGAGGAAAATGCCTGACAGACCAACCCTACTGAGAGGTCAGTTTACCAGTAGAACAGGGTAGCTCTACATTTAATAAACTATAAGTGGGATGTGCTTTAAAGGGGCATTGAGAGATGTATCGATATACTAAATGAGCAAATAAAGTAAAGATAATCATCAACATAGCCCAAATCCAAAATGTCATACAATTCTGACATCGCCTTCAAGCCAAATAACGGCACTTCCGGGTTGAGATTTGCCGCGAAAGCCCGCACGTAAAACGATAGCATAACTTCAGAATTCAGCACCTCAAGTTTCGATATCATCATTTCGAAACCAAGAAAATCATGAAATTTTATATGATCAACGGCGAATGTTGGTAAACTGTTTCAGATGGTGGTTAGTATATGCTTAAGTATTACTTTGATGCAAAAAAACTGATTTCCAGGATAATTGAGGGCACACTCCCATACATATCTCTCAATGCCCCTTTAATTGCTTATCTAGTACTTCCATTGACCATGGTACATTTTCTTGGCAAAGATAGCCACCAGACATTGCCATGTTAATTGAAATTGAATTAAAATGATTCCGTCACACAAATTTAGTAAAATTAGTTATGAAACTTCATGCCAATTAATTTTGAAAACCAAGAGCACAGTATATCCATAGAGGGCGCCCCCTTTCTTTGATACGACAACACACCTGATCATCAGACCTCGTTGTACGTTGTCGGCAATCTTGTGTTTTAAATGATCCACGTCGCTCTGCGGAAAAATACAATGCAGTTTTTTGTAGCTCCCTTTTGGATTTGTCAAACATTCGTGAAATTAGACACGTGGGGATGGAGCAGCTTTTTTTACCACAACCCTCATAGGACCATTACTATATAATAGCTTTTTTACCACAACCCTCATAGGACCATAATAATGTCTATGTGTAAAATTGTTCTCCTACCCTACACATTGAGCGAGATTATCTGTGTAGGTAGGAGAAAATATTCATTGTAAGGCAAAAAAATTGTTATGTTGTCCTCCACAGCTTTCAGAGAGGAGGGGCGGGCGGGCAGATTTTTTTTTACCAGCGGAAGCTCAAAGTTCAGCTAACAAGAAGTTGAAATCACTCTAAGAGTTGCACATATATCATATGTTATAAACACTTAATTTAATATTCAATGCCATTTAAACTGTTTAAAAAAAAATCTGAAGAAAAAAAAATCTGAAGAAAAAAAAATCTGAAGAAAAAAAAATCTGAAAAAAGAAGAAATCGGAGCGGCCCTAAATCTGACCGAGCGGGCAGTCGAGGACAACATAACAAATTTGTTTTGGCCTAATAAAGAAAGAAAAAGAGAGCAAAATATTTGTATTCGACATTGGGTTTTGAGAAAAGAGTTTTAATTTAGAGTTCTCGATCTTGCAATTTGTTATAAATCACCCGTTAGATACTGTTCCAAATTAGTTTGTAAGGGGAGAAGTTAATTATATACTTGCACATTATCTCTTGATTATTTCAGGAAACATTACTTCTAGCACTTGTTATAATGGTTTTAATTTACTGTTATATTCACTTGTTATAATAATTTTAATTTGAAGTTACTGCGCTCTATACACTCTGATTTTTGTTATGGGTCTCCTGTTACATTCTCTTTCAAAATAGTCCTTAGGCCACACAAAAACCCTATTCTATGGGCCTGACTGACCCATTATTTTGAATTTTCAAAAACAGAAGAAAAAAAAGAGAGAACATTTTATGCAAATTTACGCAAATCCTTTTTTTTTAAACTTTTGAATATTTTGAATTTTTTTGGAAAACTTTGAAAATTCACCAATATGCCTGACTTTTTTTGGAAAAAAACCACCACAAAACAGACAAAAATGCCCAATTGACTGACCCTTACGGAGAGGTCCGTTTGCCCGCAGAACAGGGGTATTTTCCCGTCGCCTTTAGAGGGAAAGGTAGAAGTTAATTACTTACAATATAACTATACAGGGTGAGTTAAAAAGAAGTTGAACGGATTTGAATATTTTTTAAAAAAAGGGGTTATTTTATTAAAACAGGCATAGCTCCTGATATAATTGATCGATTTCAATTATTCCTTTTATCATATGAGCAGAATAAGTTGCTCTTTGAATACGTGCCTCGTTAGTTTGTCAAATTAGTTTGGTCTATTTTTAAACAAATATTCATTCCTGTACAACTTCTTTTTGACTCACCCTGTACTTTGTGTCCCCTCAAGTTGGGAGATGACGTCCGCGCGTATTCTGGTTATCGCATCATAATACCAAGCACATAGGTTGATGCTACTGCGTTGGCATCTGCTTGATCAAAGAAGAACAACAGCCATGGTGCAATAAGTGCTGCGCCTACGACTACATTATGCGCTAACGCCACCTTCCAAGTTGAGGGGACACAGAGTATAGCACATAAACTGCTCCAAAATAGTTTGGCAATTTGTTTCAATCACAAATTTTTTGAATATCTTGGGGTATGTTGTTCATTGAGTTGCATATCAATGGAAAGCTGATGTGTTCATCATTTCAATGATACCAAATTTGTATAGCATTTACTTGTTTCAACAAAAAAATCCCAATGTTTTCACTGATTTTTCAGATTTCATTAATCACATCATTTTATTTTTAAATACAAAAGGTCACTTTTACAAGGATTTCAATATCTTATATTTATAAATAAAATAAATAAAAAACGTTAAAAAACACATTCCGCACTAAGTTTTGAAAAACTGAAGAGCTTTCAGATTTTTTTTTTAAATATAGCTTAAGCACTGAAACAAGTAATTGCTACAAATTAGGTATCGTTAGGGGAACACATCAGCTTTTCATTTTGATATGAAATACAATACAAATATATCATGAAATATCCAGAAAGATTGACGATTGAAAACAAATTTCGGAACTTTTTTGAGCAGTTCATTATAATGATGTTGGCCTGACATTATTGTGTTATATAATGGTGATTATGGGATCCTAGTGTTACTTGTAGTCCTACCATACCTGTAAGTCTAAAATGCTAAACTCCTCCTCGAAAATGTAGGCTGCGTCCGCCCCTCCTGCCAGGCCACTCATCGTTGCTAGGTAACCGCAATATCCTCCCATAGTTTCAACGACAAAGACACGCCTCTTTGAGCCGCTGGCAGACTGCTTGATTTTATCAATGGCCTTTGGAAATAAAAGTAAATATTGCAATGACATGTCAGAGGCGAATATCATCAACCTGCTTCGATAATTGCCTAACTCACTTTTCAGCGAAATTTAGTTTTTTGCATAAATCATGACTTCATTACATTACGCACATGCTGTTATAATACCCAAGTCATTGACCTATCAAAAGTGTTGATAAATGCACAATTGCAATTCTGCCTAAGTCAGCATTGTGAGTTAGGCAGATTGTACTAATGATGAAAATTGTTTAAAATGGGTCATATTAACTCGTATTAGGCATATAACAAGCCACATTTCACTTAAAGGTATATCCCCAACCTAATTCTATCAAACAGTTACTGCTCTTGTTGGAATTCACCTGCACTATTCATGTTGCTATTCAACATATCGTCAGCCTGCTTCGATAATTGCCTAACTCACTTTTCATATATTTGTTGTTTTCTAAGAACTAGAAAAAATGAGTTAGGCAATTATCGAAGCAGGCTGACGATATGCTCTTGAGTAGCCTGATACATTGTGAAACTTATTCAATATATGTGTTTTTTGTTTGCAAATTGGTATAAATTCAGACAAAAAGTGACCAAAAATAAACCAGTTTACCTGCTAGATTACAGATTTGGTAACACTTAAAGAAGAAAAAAAGATACAATAAAAAATATCAATTTCACAAATTCTTAAAGGTAGATGTTCCGATTGCTGGCCAGATTTTCAACTTGAAGTTTTCTATTTTATATGAAAGGTCATCCCTAAAAGTGTCACATTCTAAAGTTTGATCTGCATAACTCCAACGGTTCTATTTTTAGCAGCACAGGGTCACAAAACATTTGCCCATTGAGTCATACACAAACTGGTTGGTGGTTAACCACCTTTGGCAGTAATTCACCACATTTTTGCCTATAATTTCTTAATGGAACGTTTCTGGTCCCTAAGATTTTACAGACAAAATGAGAAAAATATGGGGATTCTTCTAATATTAAAATATCTTGACGTGAAAAAAAAATCATAGCCCCAAAAAAGTGATCGGAATATACACCTTTAACCCCATAATTAAATATTATTACACCTCTGCGATAGTATTGAGCGTCATATCGCATCCCAAGCTATAGTCTGTTCCCGGCATATTATTGCTGACTGTAGCAGGTACATGGATGACAACCATGTGTTTGCAGGATTTACGATTCAGAAACAAATATCAAATCCAGAAACTCTTTGTTGATCTTTGGTCAGGCTTGCAGAACATAATTGTTCATGGTCTGCAATATTTAGCCTTTTCGCACTGACCAGAGGACCGATCTTTGGATGACCGATCGTTATTGCATGGAGATTAATTTAGCTGTTACAGAATGGAAAATTCAATAGATCATTGGACTCACACACAGAAGGGGCCTTTATTTGATGATCGATCATCATAGCGACTGTTATTGCGTCCATAACACGGCTGTTTGATCCCACATAATTTGTCCGTTTTATTCTGAGAACACTGTAACTTGCTGGCCCAGTTCTGGTTTTAACTTATTCAAGTACCTGAATATACTGGCCGTCTTTTGTAGAAATTTCAGAACATTTGTTGGTGCCAGTTCTGAGATATAGAACTTTGAATATTATTATAGCGCCCTCATCGGCCACATTTCCCATAGAGTTACATGTAAAACGTGTGTCAAGTAGAAAATGCCTATAATTCAAAAATACTGCAAGTCACGACTTGCGAATCCCCCTGGCTGGGAGATCAACTAAATGAGGTCAACGGTCATATATGGGTCATGTTCCCCCGGTGTTCATGTTTCTTTTCTCCAAGTTTGAGGTCAATCGGTCAACTTTAACAATTTGACCTCTTGATGACCTTTGACCTCATATGACCTCTAATTATTTTTTTACATGTTCCCACGGTGTTCATTGCACAAATTAACCCCTTGTTGACCTTTGACCTTGGTTGACCTCTAATGACCGTTGACCTCGGATGACCTCTAATTTATTTTAGACATGTTCCCCAGTGTTCATGTTTCTTGTCTCCAAGTTTGACATCGATCGGGCAACTTTTACGATTTGACCTCTGGATGACCTTTGAACTCAGATGACCTCTAATTTATTTTAGACATGTTCACCCGGTGTTCATGTTTCTTGTCTCCAAGTTTGACGTCAATCGGGCAACTTTTACGATTTGACCTCTGGATGACCTTTGACCTCAGATGACCTCTAATTTATTTTAGACATGTTCACCGGTGTTCATGTTTCTTGTCTCCAAGTTTGACGTCAATCGGGCAACTTTTACGATTTGACCTCTGGATGACCTTTGACCTCAGATGACCTTGGATGACCTCTAATTTATTTTAGACATGTTCACCCAGTGTTCATGTTTCTTGTCTCCAAGTTTGACGTCGATCGGGCAACTTTTACGATTTGACCTCTGGATGACCTTTGACCTCAGATGACCTCTAATCTATTTTAGACATGTTCACCCGGTGTTCATGTTTCTTGTCTCCAAGTTTGACGTCAATCGGGCAACCTTTACGATTTGACCTCTGGATGACCTTTGACCTCAGATGACCTCTAATTTATTTTAGACATGTTCACCCGGTGTTCATGTTTCTTGTCTCCAAGTTTGACGTCAATCAGGCAACTTTAACAATTTGACCTCTGGATGACCTTTGACCTCAGATGACCTTGGATGACCTCTAATTTATTTTAAACATGTTCACCCGGTGTTCATGTTTCTTTTCTCCAAGTTTGAAGTCAATCGGGGAATTTTTACGATTTGACCTCTAAATGACCTTTGACCTCAGATGACCTTTGCAAATTAAACCCCCAAACAAGCAGCTACAGTGTTTGACCATGGCCTACCTATCACTGAAGGTTTGAAGTCAATCCGTCCATCCTTTCAACAGATACAGCATTCTGGCAACTTTTACGATTTGACCTCTAGATGACCTTTGACCTCAGATGACCTTTGCAAATTAGACCCCCCAAACAAGCAGCTACAGTGTTTGACCATGGCCTACCCATCACTGAAGGTTTGAAGTCAATCCGTCCATCCTTTCAACAGATACAGCATTTTGAAAAAAAGGCTAACCAAAAGGCACACACACCCCCACACCCCCACATACACACACACATACATACGCACGCACCCCGACATGATGACAAAATCCCCTTCTGGTTTTACAAACCAGGGGGATAAAAAGGGCTCGGACTATTTTCTTGAAATTTTCACCGTATACTAGTATTCTTTAGCGCTACCTAAATCAGGTCAACCATAAATGGGCCACTATGTAATCTTTTTTTATCCCATAATTTTAATTATAAAGCGAACAGTAAAACAGCCGTGACAAAAGGATGATGGTTGGTCCAAAGATGGACCGTTGGGCCAGTGCGAAAAGGTTTTGTTTTTTACCTCTGTGATAGCATTGAGTGCTGTATCGCATCCCAAACTAAAGTCTGTTCCTGGTACATTATTGCTGACAGTAGCTGGTATGACGACCATTGGGATACAGAATTCTCTGTGCTGGTCTCGGACTTCGCTCATCTCCAATACGCTCATGTATGCCTGGTATAAAAAAATGATATCAAAAAAAAGAAATTGTTTATACATAAAGTAATGATTTTTATGAATTTTAGTTAGATATATCTTCAAATCTGAATGTGGCCTCATAACAGCATTCTGACCATGCCAGTCGCTTTTAAACTAAACCTCTAAAAATAATTTAAAAAGTTGAATTTCAGTCAAAATGGCTTTAGTCAAGTAAAATCATTTTTGATGCGAAAGTTTGGAGCAAGTAATTTTTTATTTGAGACTAAAATCATTTGGATTTGTGACTAGAATCAAGTAAACTCAAGTTGTTGCTACACTGCATTCTATTCAGTCTATATGGACAGTCTTGCAAAGATTTGATATCATAAAATCACATCCTATTAACATGATTAAGGGAGGTGTAAACCCTTTTATGATGACATTTAGCAAGCGCTGTAACTTTTGAACTAACAACTTTTGAACTACATCATGTACATAAAAGTATACATTTTTGTAAATCATGTCATTTTGGCTTACTTATTCGTTTCAAGCAAAAAATAGTAACATTTAGACACGTTTAATCAAATTTAAATCTAAAAATAAAAAATTAATTTAAATTAAAAAAAATGCAACCCTAGTTTTTACATTTTTAGGGTCGGTTGCTGAGGGCAACACAACTTCTTTTTTTGTTGCCTAAAATCTTGATAGAAGCCAAGCCAAATCACCAACTCACCTCAAATCCTCCAACAATGAGTAATCCATGTATATTGTGTTGTTTAAATTTTGCCGCTATTTCGGCCATATTCTTCTTGGGTGTTGTCCTGTTAGTTCCCAATGCAGATCCTCCCTGGCCAACCCATTCCGCTACGTCCATCCAACCAAAGGTCTGAAGCTGAGAGTCAACAATTACAAAAATGGAAAAACAAATGTTTAATTTTTTCAATTCAAGGTTTAATAAACATATCATTATCACAGCAAAATGCTGAATTACAACAATATTTACAATATGTAATATATAGAACAATAGAAACAATATATTCATAGATATAACTAAGCATGCATAACACAACAACCCACCCCCTACTGGAAACAGAACTATAATGTTTGATTTAAGAGTTTGACCAAGTATGGAATTGAGCTTCGTGCGTAACGCATGGTACGTGTTTTAGGAACAGTTAATTTGTGAGCACTACGGAGAGTCATATGCACTTGTTCACTTCTAGATCTTGGTAAACAACCCCGGAACTCACTGATTTTAAAAGGGATTGAGCAAAGTTTAAACAAATTTGGTCTCTACGGTTCCTGAGTTCCGGAATAGCACATGTTATTAAAGCATCCTGATAGCCTGTGTAGTTAAAACCTAAGATGATTCTACACGCCCTCTTCTGAATCTTCTGAAAAAAGAATTGCTCCTTAACCCTCCCTCCTAACCCCCGAGGCACCTATTCCAAAGATGTTTTTTCGCGGCCAAAAAGGCCTAGAACCCCGGACCTCTGGGTTCAGAGGCAAACGACTTACCAGTAGGCCACAGGAGTCAACCATACTTGGCTCAGTATACTTCGCCCAGTATATAGCCTGGGGCCATTATTTCATCGAAAAACTGCCACGCCGGATGACATAAGCACACCGCAGTGTAGTAATTTGGAGTACTCAAAAAGAGTGTTAGGGTTAACACACACATTTGACTTACATTATCCTCAAGAAGCCCTTCGAATCCGTCATGGATGCCAATTACATGATAACCGTTGAAAAGACCTATACGCACAAACGACCTGGCGGCTGCGTTCATTCCGGCGGCAGGAGCCCCAACATTCATTATGGCCAGGTTGAAGTTTTTCTACAAAGCAAAGATATCATCAACAATTATTTGACTTTGGAATGGAATAATTTTTCTAAAATTTCTAAAATTTCACTTTGCACATTTGAAAATAAGAACAAAACATGAAAGCTATTTCACAACCATGAAACTGTGCCAGTCAAAACGTTGACATACAACATGCGTGATACTAATTGACTACAGGGTGTAACGCTGTCATTGTGCGATATTGGGTGAAATTGATTTTGAAACTATTATATTTATGCTAGATAAATAAAAAAGTTGATAATGAATTTTATAACTGTATACATTGGCGTCCGAAACAGATCTTAGTCTAATTCACATATTATGAGACTATGTGATCTCTGACGAAGGCAGTAGACATGATGATACGTCCTACATTAATGATTCAAGTCCATAAAAACGTACAAACATTGAATTGCGTATGTTAGTACAATTTTGTAACAGTATATGCAATCACTTTAGCAAACATGCACACAAGGAGGAAAAAAAAGGAATAACAATATAATACAACCTGTACACATCACATGGATTAAGGTGTGTTACACAATAAACAGACGTAAACACATATATATTTATTCAGTTTGCAATACGAGGGCGGATCAAAAAGTTCTGTCAATGGGCACATGTTTCTGAAGATGGCCATACAATTCCAAAAACCATAGTCGCTAAAGTAGCTTCCCTTGACATCTAAACATTGTTCCATCGTCATCCTTCACTTCTCGAAGCATTGGCGGCACTCCAAAGTAGGGATTTTCCTCATCTCTGAATGTACAGCTTTAGCTAGGTCTTGAATCCTTAAAAAAGGCCTCCCAGCAATCTTCGATTTGATTTTGGAAAAGAGCCAGAAGTCGCAAGGAGCCAAGTCTGGTGATTAGGGTGGATGTCTCAAATAGATACCATTTTCATCAAGGTAAGTCTGGGTGTGGCAAGCTTTGTGAGGACTTGCATTGTTGTGATGCAGCACGATTCGAGACTGTCTTTGTAGGCTCCATTTCACAGGCAGACAAGTAGCTGCAGAAATAGGCCCGGCAAATTATACATAGGCTATATATCCCCACTAAATTTACATAAGAGGGAGCTAAGAATGTGATGTAAAGGATGACATAACACAATAAAGACAGCATTGCCTAGTGCAGCTGGGGCAACCTTCGGTGAAAGAACTTACTGATCTGCCCTCATAGCGCTATCTATCTACAATATAAACATCAATCAAACTTAAAGGTAGATGACCCGATTTTCAACTTGATGTTTTCTATTTTACATGAAAGGTCATCATTAAAATTGTTGCATTCCAAAGTTTGAGTTGCATAACTCCAATGGTTCTATTTTTAGAAGCGCAAGGTCAAAAGACATGTGCCCATTGAGTAGTACACAGACTGGCTGGTGGTTAACCACCTTTGGCAGTAATTCACCACATTTTAGCCTATAATTTCCAAATGAAACATTTCTGGGCCCTAATATTTTACAGACATAATGAGAAAAATATGGGGATTCTTCTGATACCAAAATATCTTGATGTGAAAAAAAAAATCATAGCCCCAAAAAAGTTATCGGGTCATAAGTATAAAGTATAAATACAGGGTGTCCCAGAATATGATTTATACCTAATACCTGCTTTGAAAACAAATAAGGTGTAAACCCTTTTATTTTTGTTGGGTCTTCTCACGTTCATCTCATTTAACACATTAACCCCCTTGGCACTACTATCTTACAGTGGTTCTGATTGGTGTATTGCAAGATATACTCATTTAAATAGCCAATTAAAATGCAGCTTGTAAAATATTTCACTCTAATCTTTATCAGGGATACAATTATTCTAACACTGTCTCTGATTGGCACAATGTATGATGAATCTATCTTTCTGACCAATCGGCCAGAAGTTCTCAGGGGGTTAACACGATAAAACCTCATGCCACACAAATTATGTTCAAAACTGCAGCCAAAGCATTATAGTCATAGTGTCATAATGCTATGGACATAATTCTAATAATGCGTACGTATGTGCATGCATGTACACACACGTACGTGCGTAAACACAGAAGTGCATACTGGGCTCTCTAAAAGATAACCGCATGTCCTGAATGGTCAATCCGCGAACAACAACAAAACGCAGCATTCGTTCAGTTTGTGATCAGATTATAATGGTTTCTTTTATCATGCATTTCCAGAATTGATCCAATCAAGATTCTTGTACAATATTCATTCCCATGCTTAGACCTTACATAACTATGCTACAATGATTTCATAGAAACTATATTTAAATAGAGACAAAAAAGAGGTTCAGCCATGTGGGTGTGTATAGGGCAACAGATATGTTTTGTTAACTTATGAATTACACACTCGGTCAAAGTCAAGACATGGCATTAAGTTAACACGTCACACAATATTGGATTAGCTGGGGGAATCAGATGTGGAAGTTCAGGTTTATATACAGGGTGAGTCAAAAAGACTGCAATAGTGGAAAGAAGCCATTTTGTTTTCAAAACCAAAATGAATTTTAAAACTTTTTAAACGTTGCAAGAATGATGTATTTAATCCTAACTTTGTGTGAAAAAATGAAGTCGATCACATTTTCCGTTTGTCTTTGGTGAACTTTTTGACCAGTGCACCCATTTTACACGTTTGTCCACGAGATACCCAAAATATGCATCAGATCGCAAAATGTGTCTCTCATTAAAATTTGGAAACTTGAGTTCATTTGTGATGTTATTGGAATTTGATGCATCCTTTCTTGTTTACATGTTAGTTAGCATAATCAATTATAATCGTGCCCACTGCCCATGCAATGAAAGCGTATAATGTTCTAAATTTTAATAAAAAACTAAAATTGTCCATTTTTTGGTTGGCGGGATATTCAAATATGAAAATGCAATGTGTGCCATTTCAAATGAAAATCACTGTGCTCGTGGACAAACAGGTAAATTTGGTTGTGCAGCAAAGAGGGTCACCAAATACAAACGAAAAATGCGATCGACTTCATTTTTTCACACAAAGTTAGGATTAAATACATCATTCTTGCAACGTTTAAAAAGTTTTAAAATTCCTTTTGGTTTTGAAAACAAAATGGCTTCTTTCCACTATTGCAGTCTTTTTGACTCACCCTGTATAGCTAGAGAAAATGTGTAATCTGTACTGTGGGAAACATGAAGTGTGTTTTACATATTTGGATCCGAAGCGGAGGTTGTGTGGGAGGGGAAATTAGGGAGCGGGGGATTTTTGCGCAGCTATAATTATCAACATATAATATTTTGCAGTATTATGGATATATTTCTTTATACAATTATAAATTCAAATAATTATACAAAAGCAGCTGACATGTACTTTAGGCATTGAAATAAAATTGTTCGTTTGGCAGAATGGACAAATTGGGATCGGTCAGGTTGGATTAATTTAAAACAAAATGTAACGTTAATATTACAATCTTTAGATTTTGTTATTCAGCATAATTTTACGTATGCTGTCTTACAGTATAGTGTTTAAGTGAAATCAACATATTCAACAACAAGATTTATCAGGACTTAAAATGAGCAAAGATTTGTATGACCATTTCTGGGAAACTCACTTGCGCCATACAATTTAGTTTTGGGGCAGGGGCAGATACTTTTTTATGGAAGCGATTTTTACCTTAATTATCAGTTAAAATAATTGACCCATGTTAAGCTGTCTACAATTTTTGAAAAATGTTGACAAACTTTGCCTAAATGTTTTTGGAAAAATAACAACTTAAAATTAGACCCATTGATTTTCTAATGTAGCCAAAATGTTCTGGAAAAAAAGAAGTAAATATCAAGAAATTGATTTCAATGATTTACCAACAATACCAGCAATGATTTACCAATAATAGGTATAAAAAGGTGGTTATTTTGAGGGCACATTCCTGTGCCCTTATATCCACTATAGTTCAATCAATTCCAAATTGGCGAAAAATATTTGGTTTTTATCTCTCTGCGCACAAAAGTAATCCAAGCATATGCATGCGATTTTGGCCACACACACACACGATTTCGCACACACCCCCACACATTTGGTGTACAGTTGGCGTGTTGCCATCATGCGCGCCCGCATCCTTCTGTATTCATTCGCTTTTGTAAGGAGGCTTCGCCAATTTGGAACAAATCAAACTATACGTACCCCCTCCACCCCGAAATTTGGTTCACGACCAGTCTGCTTCCTTCTTCAGTGGCTTCACCATGACATCACCAGACCTCGTAACACCACAACTAAGTCAAGTAGTCATCATTAGCCACTTGAGGAGGGCAACAGATTGGCCGTCTGACATTATGAGGAACAAAAGAGAGTTTTCCTGCACTATATCTAACACAAATCTTTTCTCATTCATTTTGAAGGTGATCTCACTATTATTCCCCAGTGGAAATCGTGAGTCGGGCACTTTACAAAAAGCAATCACCAACCAAACACTGTCTAATAATTTGTATATGCCTATATATTGTACAACATCACTGCATAGCTAGATCAGAAGACTCCTATCTGGACAACGGACACATCATAAAACTTACCCCTTTAAGCTCCTCAGGGCTAGGCCTATCTAGAGGATCAGGCTGGTTAAGGTGGGTGTTGTTAGAAGGGTGAGAGAATGGAATGTATCATATCAAATCATATGTATTGATAAATAATAAGTGGTTTTTTTAATGGACACCCTGGAATAAAAAAAAACCAGATGAACAATAACTGTTTCAATAACATTTACGAGGGGGTATCAATACGTTTTTGAAATCACCAAGAAGTGAAGGAGCTATATCGATGAAATTTTGTCCGTGTAATCACTGGTCCTGAAAAACATTATGGTGCAAAAATGGTTTCATAAGTATGTTTACTTTTTATACAGGTGGCGCTAGATGCCATGCCATGTAAATCAATGACGTCTTCCAACGCTGATGTGTACATGGTAAATTATAATGGTCCAATACAAGCTTCGCGCTAGGCTGCGTTTTTGCGTCCCGGACGCTCCAAAAGCAATTCTCACGCACGAAATGTGTCAAAGCAATAGGTTCATGCGTCCCACGGGACGCAACTCAAAATTTGTAGGGAACGTCAACAAAGTAGAAAGTAAACACGAATAACACCATTCGCACGTGTTATTTCTATTTTTTATTACACAAATTTCGTTTTCGCATGTCGGAGGATGGCTGAAATTACCGCGATCGTTCATGTATCATCTGGTGTAGAGGTGGATTGATTGATTATACTCGTGTAAAATACACATTACTCAGATCGCGTATTACTACAGCGAGCGATCGTCCGTGTTTCATCTTGTGAAAGAGGTGGAAAAACAAGATGGCCTGCGCACAACCAAGAATAATTGTAATTTAAACCGACCGCGCATCCGCTTGTAAAGGTATAGGAAAATGGATAACTCGCTCTCTGATTTGACTGACGAAGCATTTTGTCAATAATGGCGGACAAGGCACGACACAGTACATTTCTCGCACATTGGAAAACAACTTTCCCGTGGGTTAAGTATGACCGGGCGAAGCACGCCATGTTCTGTACCCTTTGCAGCATCAAATAACGCAATGCCATGCTTCGTGCTTGATAATTTGATGGGACCCCCAAAATTTGTGTGGGACCCCTCATTTTTGTATTTTGTGCATGCTCATGAGTCCCATGGGACCCCCAAGATTTTTGACCCAGCGCCACCCTTGGTCCAATAACTGATTATTGTGGGACGCCTTCGAGATGAATATTAAGCTCAGATTATGTTTAAATTTTGTCATTTGTCACTCGTTGATCTCAATTTATCTCTGTAAATGACAAAATTTCTAAGCTTCATACTCCTCTGGAAGGCGTCCCACAAGGATCAGTTTTTGGACCATTATTGTTTACCATGTACACAGTACCGTTGGGAGATGTCATTGATTTACATGGCTTGGCATCTAGCGCCACCTGTATAAAAAGTAAACATACTTATGAGACCATTTTCGCACCATAATGTTTTTAAGGACCAGTGATTACACTGACAAGATTTCATCGATATAGCTCCTTCACTTCTGGGTGATTTCAAACACTTTTTGAAACCCCCTCGTACAAACAAACTATAATACAAATGCACATTTTGTTTGGTCATCCACAACGGATAGGAACAAACATTATGAACAGAGATGAAGATGCCTATCCTAAAGTAAATAAATCTTTAATATCAGAGACATCACACACGACTGTATACAATATGTATCAGAAGAGGTTAGCCTAAGGAAGTATAAAGACCACAACACACAGGGTCATTGATGGCCAAATTATATATATTTGAAGTAAGGTCAGAGGGTGTTGTTCGATAGTGTGACAGGGCAGTAAAACAGGGTGTACAAGTACAGACTAAATTAGATAGGGCCCAGACCATAGCTAATTTATAGCGTTTAGATGGTCGTAATGCTGGGATGAAAGTACTTAAAAAATTAGCAGATTTTTCTGATGTGGCAGATCTTCTTCAAATTCAGACCACATTCAATTGTCTTGATAGCAAAATTGACTTTGGCGACGAAACAAACCCTGTTCTACGGGATCGACCGACCCATTTCATTACAAAATAATAACAAAATGTTCACGTGCAAATGAATACCAACCCAAAATATAGTTTGGCTTGTCAAAAAAAAAAAAGATTAAAAAGAAATTATGGTCATTTAAAAAAAGAAAAATACCAACTAATTCAACCTGAGAGGTTCTTCTCTGCCCATAGAACAGAGGTTTTTTTTGTCGCCTTATGCTGTTAGTTCTGCAGCCTACGGGTTTGGGATGCGGGGAAACTCAAGGTTGATTTTGGTAGGGGTGTGCCGCATCAAACCATGAATATCCGGATTTTCCTAGAAAGTTGCTAGGCCTAGATTTCTTGTCAAATTTGACCCAATATTATGTGCTTAATTGTCACAAATTAGCAACAAAATGGCAATTTTATCAAATATTTGCCCACATTTTTCTCCGATAAGCAAAATGTATCTATTTTCATAAATGTTGCCATCTTTTTGTGTGTGACAGTTTACTTGCTGATAAATCGAAATTGACCAAGAAACAGAGCTCAATTGATATACACCAATAACAAAATAGAGAGGATCATTGATATAACAAAATTACAACCTTTAAAATTATTGGTGGCACATCCCCATAAAACCATTTGTAACAAGTACATCTCCCAGGTAGTGTATAGCTAACAAGGGTATGTATTTTCAAAGCTAACAAACTGCTTCATGGAGGAATAAATATGAATGATAAATTAGGTGGACGGACAAACACATGCCTGTTAGAATCACACCGTTCAACAAGCAACAAATTGAGGGGATATGTGCAGAGTGTCACAAAAGATATTATATTATACCCTTTTGAAGCTTCATAATATCATTGTTAAAATAATTCTCAGAGTGTGTGTGAAAAAATTATTTAAATAAGAAAACATGTGTAGAATTAATTTGATACCAATCTTGACCCTGTTTTAGAGGTGTTTTTAAATATAATAAAATTAAGCTTAAGAGATCTGGTCCACAACATACACATTTGTATGATATTAATTTAGATGCCACTTGTGCGGTATGGAGGAGAAATAAAAAAGAATCAAAGGTATATTTGAAGCTCATTAGAGCTATGCAAATCGGCACTGATGCGTTGCATAGTTAACACTTTCCACGTGGCTATTAGTTTTACCATAATACAAAACAGATTTTTTCAGAAACGTTTCCCAATTTTCAAAGTCTATCTCAAGGATTACTGAATAAAAACTAGGCATGTTTGTACTTATTTCAATGCATTTCTCAAGGTTATTCCATGTATGGTAATGAAATTCAATAATTTTGACATTTAAAAATTGTGAAATTTTGGAATGTCGTCTGCAGACCCCTGAAGTTTTAATTTGAAATGAAATATTTCTCATAGAAAACAATGTCTTTTTATCTATCTTTTACTGCACATTTCACTTTCTGTGAGAGGATTTTACCACATGTCTTCTATCCAAATATATTTTCATTTGACACTGAATTATTTTACCAGAAGATATGTACCTTCAATAAAAAGATATTGTAACTTTCGTAACACCCTGTATTACAGACTTACATGAGATGGGAGGCCGGGCCCCTGAAGTATACAAAGAAATGAAAGTAACTTTTAATTACTTCATTACAACATAATATATTATGTATATTTGAAAGTCAAGGGGAAAAATAGAGGGAGATGTTTGGTCCAAGTTTCCCAAAGGCTTGCAGAGGATATTTATGAGAATCCCAGCATGGATTCTCCTATATATAGATCGGCCCGGAATTATGTCACATGACGTTGATAACATATAACAAGAAGGAAACAAATTTCAGATTGCACCATCACCCACCAAAACAGCCAAAATATAGCCCTTTTTGTACCTCCTTGAAATGGTACCATCAAACAGAATATTTGCCCAAGGGATTCCTCTGCATATGCATGTTATCGCATTTACACATAATGCAAGTTTTCACATGTTTTTTACAGGTGAAAGTCCAAAAATCGGGTGAAACATTTTGCCAATTTATGAAAATTTGCTAATGGAAACAACAGTCGCTTACACGGCCTGACGCGGTCACTAGGAACGATCTTCTGTATGGTTGAGTAGAGGGCAGTAACTTGCTTTGTTTATTGTATTGCTTTATTGTCAACGGCAACAGTTGAAGGTTCGGGGTCACCTATTCAAATACAATCTTTCGAGAATCTACTTGGGATTCTTGCAACACTACTGGCAAGAATCTCTGACAAGAATAGATTCTTGGATTCTCGTTGAATTTCTGAACCTGAGAAAGGTGACCTTACTTTGATGAAATGTAATCAGGATTGTAGAATTTGAGATGGTAGAATAGATGAACGGATGAGATATTGTAAAACCAGAAATTTTAAACATAACAGTAAAATGTTAACATTCCAGTATTTCTCAATACATTGCATTCCCCATGCATACTTACGGCACATATTTTGCCATCCAAACTACAGGTATCTGCCGGTGGCTTTGTTCGGTTTAGAGTCAGGTACGTCCTTAAGTTGTTGTTGAAGCTCCTGAAAGAGTCAAATCAAAATGTATCGTTTATATTTCAAATGATAGATGCTTATGTTGGTACATAAAGTCTAAATACAGACAGATAGCTGGATCACTATCAAGTGTGGTGGTAACTGGATCGTATGGTTATACAGACTTGGAATCTGCTTGAGTGAGTTAGACTTTACTGGTGAAAAACAACTGTATAACCTTAACCATACTACACCAGACAAAACCATAAAGGCCAGCAGCACCTGTGTGATATGAGGTTATCCCATGCTGCCCCCCCCCCCCCCGGGTATATAGTCAGAAAAGATTTAGCTTGGGCAGCCTAGCGCTTGTGGTGTGATGGTTGACTCGCTCGCCTGCCAGTCCTGCGTTCGATCCCTGGGGCGCGGACCAAATTTCTTTTTCCCTACTCTTTACCCCCTCACCCCTTTTACGGTCCATCATCGCTGGAGTTGGGGGGGGGGAGGGTTACAGTTACATGAGCATGGATGATGAAACACTTACTTTCCTCGGAGTGCAGCCGCTTTTTCAAAATCTCTAGCTGCCAATGCCTTGCCTACTGCTTGAGTCTGCAATGAACATGAAGACAATGGTACCATATAAAGAGTTTATATGTGTAATACAATGATGACATGAATGAGACTGATCAATTTGTGATGTGCAGAAATTTTATAAAAATAACTTTTGGTAAGTACAGAAACCTATTACATTCCAACTACGAAGTAAGAGTTTAACCAAATTAAATGGTGATTTTGGATTTTGTTTACAATTGAGGTTTAGGTTAGACATTTTCATTTTTAAACCCATAGGAGGAAATCTAGGGACATTTGCGTATTTTCATAATCCACACTTAAACAGAGTATTGAATAAAGCTGGTTGCATCTTGCATGTCAGGGCTCAAATTAATAGAGGGCATCGAAGGCAATTATTATCACCCAGTTGCATTGATGCCCTCTATTTCTGGCTGTTTCACTTCATTCAAAAGTACTTAATTGCCTTGGAGAAAGTTGATGCCCCTTTCAATTTGCCTTAAATTGAACGCCCTCTCCATTTCTTAATTTGAGGCCTGTTGCATGTATTATATAAACTGTACACAAACACATTTTAGGTTTAAAGATATTTTAATATTGCAACCTATGCTCTGAACTGTTCCTGATATGAAAATACAGTCATGTTAAGTAAAATACAAACACCCAGAACTCAAAAATACTTCCTCATGAATGGAAATCAAAATGGTGTCGGCTGAACTATTTTTGGCAGCCATTTTGTGATATAGTCCACCACTGTTGCCAAGTTGTGTTTACCTTTAGTACACAGTCCATAAGCGGTACTCTGACAGCTTTATTCCCATCTAATGACACGACACACGCCTGCGTGTTCTCGTCTGCTTCAACGAGGGCCAACACAGCCTCAGCTCCCATACGGCAAGCCTAAAAGAAACAACACAACTTGTCAATATTGCGTAGTCTGCCAGGTGAACTCATCAAATGAATGTATTTGGTTGCAGTGCATCTTATATGCTGGTTCCCTGCATCAATGGGCTCCACACAACTTATCCATAGATGCAGGTACGCGCCGATTTCCACTCAAAGCTGATTTGCTGGCATAAAAGTCATGCATATTCATGATTGACAAAAATAGATCCACAAATAAATTCGATCAAGCCAGCGTCACGCTTAGAATGGTAACAAATTTGCTGATTGGCACAAACTACACGTTTATCTGCGCTAACCACAGCGCCGGACTTCACACGCACATGCACGCATGTCATAGCGCGTTCCACATCGCGCCGTAGCTATGGCAGCGCGGCAATGCATTCAGCGTTCGATGCGGTATCTCAGCTACAGTGTGGTGATCGTTATTTACCTTATGCCATGACAGAGCGACAATGCAATGTGTTGAACTTACGGTTACGGACGGCAATTGATTTGCCCGTACCTGCACCTATGGATAAGTTGGCGCGCGGGGATCCCGGTGCAGGGAACCAGCATATGCATCTTAGTGGGTGAAGGTAGGGGATGGCAGACGCACTCAGACGCGGTACCACTGCCTAATCTTTGCATTTTCAAACATTTGATATTCTTGATTTGTAGCACTGAATATATCCATGGTTACATAATTGAAAAAATTCAATTGGTACCAAGTTTGATGTTATTGTTACAATGCTCTACTGCAAAAGTGGAAATGTTTCCGCTACATTTATTTTTGTGCTAAAATCAGCAAGTGCGAATTTAAAAATGTGCAAATATATCCATTTTGTATGTAGGTTTATGTAAGGAAGCTCAAAATCGCAAAAATAAAAACAAACAAATTTGTTCAAAATGAGCTAAGCGCGAAAAGTTACACATGCAAACATTTCCACTTTTACATAAACTATAGAGTGGGGAAGGGGGGGGGGGGGTATTCTATGGTTTTAAAATTTAAGCTTACCAGAATGGTATCAAATGCCGATGGGTTGCCTCCACGCTGGATGTGGTCCTAATATACAGTATGGCCATGGTTACACAATTGGCAAAATACAATTGGGTACCAATTTGATGTTGTTGGGTTTTTCAAACTTTTCTGATCTTGATTGTAATGCTATATACTTTAGGAGGATTGGGGTATTCTACGGTTTTAAAATTTAAAATTTTTATTCCAATTATTTTTTGAACAAACAATTGTGGAATTGTTAACAAGTCCAAGCAGCTTGTGCTGTGTATACCGCATAATGTGGCAATCGCTAGTACCCACGCTAGCACTACATCAATTGCATATCGCGTAGCTGCGTATATGCTAGGGGAAACTTATTTGTTCACTAATTAATCAGATTATGATTATGCTGTGTAAGCTTACCAGAACTCTATCAAATGCCGATGGATTGCCTCCACGCTGGACGTGTCCTAATACTGTGATACGAGTGTCGAAGCCCAGACGTTTTACTATTAACTGATATAAATAAACACACTCATTAAATTGCAAGTTTACATGCTTTAAAAGTGGACACTTATAACCATAACCCTACCATATGCCACAGAATACCACAACTGCGCAAGTTGGTACCCCCGGCGTGGAAGTTTGGACCCAGGTTATATACAAGGCGAAATATACTGAGCCGAGTAGCCTTGACAGCCGTGGTGTAGTGGAATGGAGATGGGCTTTGGTGCTGGAGGTCCGTGGTTCAAATCCGGGGGGGGTCGGGGGGTCGGGGGATATTTTGGTCAATTTTCCATGTTGAAAAAAAAAAAAGTGGGGGGTAGAGTTAGGGTTAAATGACCTTATTTAATACATTTTCTGGATTTTCTCATCAAAATAAATTCAAGGGAGGTCACTATATAGAATCAGGCTATTTGTACTTTATGGTTTTTGGGTGTGTTTTATTTGGTAACATTATTTCATTCAGTGTTTGATAGCCATCTTTTATTCAGTGTTTGATAGCCATTCTTTCTTCAGAGGAATTGTCCTCAACAACCTATATTTGCAAGAACCAGAATTGTTGTTGTTGATTTCTCTGTAAAATTTGGCAAATATTGAACATGAGATGTGTTTTTTATTCACTCAATACATTTCATTTGCTATTTTTGCAAAAGTTTTCTTTTCTTTTCCCCCCTTTTTTGTTGTTGTTGTTGTTGTTGCATTTTGCAGGCTCCAACTATAGACAAGAGAATGGTCAATTTCATAAAAATCAAATTTAAGATTTAGCCTTTTGAATTTCAATACGCTCCATCAAATATTTTCCACGGAGACTTCAATGAAGCGATGCATACACATACACAGAATGACCAATCCCAATACAGGGTATTCTTCTGAAGTCCTGCCCATTTTGATTATAACTAATAACTTACCTCTTGTACATGTGTGGCTGTAATTGGATTGCACTGTCTATCGATGGCTCCCTCAGCAATTATAATAATGTTTAATCGACGACCAAATTCACGAGTCTGTGGAATGAAAAAAAAAAAGATTATCACTAAGTGTCAGTTTAGCATGAAAGCAAATACAGATTGCTATAGTCTATTCAACATTAGGCGATGGAAACAAAACCCCTGTTGCATAAGCAAACGGACCTCTCAGGTCTGATCTGTTGGTCGGTCTTCTTTTTCTTTTCTTCTTATTTTCCCTAGAAAATGACGATTTTTTTTTTAAATCTGTAAACATGTACATGATGAACATTTTTTCTCCAATTTCTAAAAATAATGGGTCGGTTGGGCCCGTAAAATAGGTGGTTTTTTTGCATTGCCTTATCATTTCACTGTGTCATTTCTAAATGCTGATACCTACTTGAAGCACTGGTTTTTAAGGAGATGTCAGTTCCAAATTGGCGAGAAGTATTCAGTTTTTATATCTCTGTGTGCAAAAGTAATCCAAAAGTATGCGCACACGCAATATGATTGATATACTTACTTTTCCTAGTTTGTTACAGAGCCTGTCCTCCCAATCATCCTCCGGTGGCATCTCTGGTAGGAATACCCAATCAGCGGCACTGGCTAACCCGGCAACCAATGCTAGGTAACCACAATGACGACCCATCACTTCTAACACGAAGCAACGTTGATGACTGCAAACACAAATAAAGATTACATATTTATTTCCGCAAATTTGCAAATTTTTGATTTTTTTGTTGTTGAAAAACTTTTGTTTTCTTTTAAATTTATTGAAATTCCCAACGCGAACAATTTACAACAAAACCTGACTGATCGTACTTGTGAGGTCCATTTACCTGGAACAGGGATGGGGGTTGTCACCTGATGAAAAAGACATCTTTATCTTTTATGTTCAATCTAACTTGATGTACACCTTTTTCAATTATGGGTTGTTTTAACTATCCAGTTGCAGTTATTTATGGAAAATTAGTTGATTAACTAACTGCTGCCCCTCCAATGTCAGGAGAAGCTGCAAAGGATTAAAGACTGGACACAAAGTCATGGAGAAACATCCTGGGCTTAGTATATCATCATTTATTCTGTGCATGTCCAATTAAGGTCATTGATGCAGACCTAATAAAGCAAGTTTTTTACTTGTTTTCTTCAAATATCCAAAACGATATTCACATATGAATGATGTAAATATCATATCATTTGGTCGTTGTTGGACGGGGTTCAACAAGGTCTTCGTCGTCGTTTATCTTGATTCGACAACAGAAAGACAGGTTTATTTTGCTCGCAAAATAAACCCCTCTTACCGTTGTTGATCCAAGATATTAACAACTCCAAAACCATATTGACCCCCTAAGTTAACCACTGCCAACATTTCAAGTAATTTGCGTATATGTGTGCTGGAGGGGTTGAACTTTGCTGTATGAACATGTTTCGAGTTCTAGAATAACATTATTTCTGGAACATATCCCTGTATCTGACCTGAGCTGTAATAAATGTCACCAACACCCTTTATGATTTGGGGGGGGGGGGGGGGCGGTATTGAATCGACAGCTGCTATAATGTTATACTGGGTCACATTCATTCCTACCTTTGAGCTGTTGTTGATATAGCATCAACAGCTTCTATGATTCTATGAAGAGCTGTATCTGTTCCTATTGTCATATCCGTCCCACAAAAGTCATTGTCTATAGAGCCGACCTGCAACAATAGACAAAATATACACCAAGAGATTAGGATACCTTCCAAATGTAAAGGATAAATGTTTTAATTCACAGTGGCTGAGACACAGACTTTGAAGAACAACTGTGTTCGATCAAGACAAACATTCTGAATCAAAATTGTTTGATTCAAAATGATCAGGCCCATATTTTGAATATGTACTAACAATCAATTCACTGTGTAATCACAGCACTATAAACTTTGAATCATATTATAATTTTTGTTTTATCCCTAAGATCCAGATATGTAGCGGTTTGATTCACAATGATAAGGCGACGAACCCCCCCCCCCCCCCCCCCCTGTTTTATGGGCGGATGAACCTGTCCAGTACCAGTGAATTTTGTCAACAATTTGTGAAGACAAAAAAAATTGACAGATTTTCGGCCAATTTTTTGGTAAAAATTGGTGGGAAAAAAAATTCAACAGATTCTCGACCAAAAAAAGACTGGTTTCACATGATTTGAGAATAAATAAATTCTAAATTTGTTTTGTCGCCTAGAAGTAGTAAAAAGGGTATAAATTGGAATCATAACTACAATCAACTCGCTATGGGATTAGGGCATGAATAACTATGGACTTGATCCGCAATGATCAAGACCGAAACACTAAATCAACACTTTTACGTTCACAATGATCATGGCTCAAATGTTGAAATCATAGCTACACTCAAATCACTATAGTTCAATCAGATCCAGTTTATTATCTCTCCGCATGCAAAAGTAATAAAAGTCTACGAGTGCGATTTTGGTCATATAACGCACACAAGTTTGGCCTACCACACACGTCCGATGCACAATGCGCTTGTTGCATTTGCATATGCCTACACCCTTCTGTATCAATTCGCTGCTGTAAGACAGTAAGGAGGCTCATCGCCAATATATAGAGCTGATCAACGGATAGGTGATCAGGCACAAAAAAAACTATTTTGGTCGCGATTAATCTGTGTTATGATCCCCAGAGATCAAGACATGTGCTAAAATTACACTACATTTAATGTATTAGGGGACAAACTTTGAATCGTAGAGTTCGATCAACAATTATCAAGGTGCAAATTACAAATCCCAACTGTTCATAACCACTACATTGATCAAAGAATGTAACTATAATATGATAACTATATCTACAAATTACAGTGTGCTCAGGATATAACTTTCAGTGGTACCTATTCAATCCAAAGTGATCAAGATACAAGCTTTGAATCCCAGCTTTTCTTAAGCATAAAGATCACACCAATAACTGTAAATCATAGCTGTTTCGATAATAATTCATGACGGTGCTCATAATTGTTTGTTCAAACAATAATTAAGACACAATTTGAATCATAACTATGTCCAACTGACAATTAGATCAGAGAGGAAAACTTTCAATAACAAAATTAAATAAACTAATTCTAATCAGGAAACAAATTTTGATGATGATCAAAACATCAACCTTTCATCCTCAATTATAAATACTTAATCAGTTTTTGTCAAATGTTATTTATCAGGGTTTAAAATCACGAAGTAATTCTGTTATACCCTTCACAGAGGTATTCATAGTGCATGATTTTTAAGAACGACGCATACTACCGATGTTGGTGTGTAGGGTATAACAGAATTATGCCAAATCAACTTATACAGTATTATTAACAGTGATCTTGCGCAATCATATAGACCTATACACAACAGAAATATATGTGGGTGTTATTATTTTTGCGGTAGCTGGTTAGAGCCCGTATATATCGTGAAAATATATGTAACACAAATATTTCTGCTTTAACAGTATTTTAAGTCCCAGCCATGCATCAAGTCTTTGATGGCATAAAGTGCATGGCCAAAAAATAATAATAACTAGTTTCTTGTCCTCATTTATTTCGAATAAGCACACCTTTTTTCCTTCTTTTTTTTAATAAACAATGTGAAATCGCCATCACCAGCATGATATTGCATGATAGTTGTGTAACCTGAAGTCAGGACGAGGCCTCTGTAAAATCTTTTCATTTCATGGTGTGTGTGGGGGTGGGGTTTTTTTTTTGGGGGGGGGGGGTTGATTAACACTAACTTGCATTCAAATGCTCATTGGACCAAATCAAATATATTACCAATATACCAGCTTCTTAAATAATTTTAACAAAAGGCCTGAAATGATGAAAAAAAAGTCCATTAACCCTAACCCACCCGGTGGATTTTCCAACGAAATTTTTTTCAAGCGAAAAAAGCACACACAACAAGAGGTGCCACGCCCCGGAGTTTGAACCCACGACCTCTCGGTTGGCGGGCGGACACTCTACCAACTGCGCCACGGGGGAAGCTGTGCTGGGCGAGTGTATTCGCCCAGCTATATAGCCCGGGGCCATTATTTCACACACAAACCTCAGCGCCACGCGGAACCAGGATGCTGGGAAATGGGATTTCATGGGATCTGGGGCTGTAAGGGTTAATCAGGGTAAAATTAGAGAAAAAAAGTGAAAATTAAAAAGAAGAAAAAAAATCGTTCCTTAAAGAATTCCTGAAAAAGATGATGCGTGAGGGGACGAGAAACTACTTAATATTTGTTCTTGGCCTAATGCAGTCAAGTTTTGTAATGTTTCATTGATGCATAGCCAGGGCCTGAAGTACACTGTATCCCTGGTAAATGGTTTGCAGAACTGTAACAAATACAAGCCAATCTAAATTGACTTTTGCTAAGTGCTCTGGGATATTTATAGAAACAGTTGATGAGTGTATACTGACGAAAAAAAGAGAAAAGTATTTGACTCTAGAATAGAGTAGAATTACTTACTAGTAGCATTATACTAGGTCCACAAAGCCAGCTATTTCAAAGAAATAGTGCATTTGTAGCTATAACTTAGTTTGTTATAGGATAATTTGACAATTCAGCCCATACTGGATTTGGAAACAAATTTCTGTCCTATTTATTTTTGAAATTCAGACAATTTTTATGTATAAATTGGGTGAAAATGTAACTCAAAAATATCACAATTACAGCTTGAAGAAAGAAAAAAATGTACAAAATACAAAAGGTGTATTTGCGTAACTTACCATTCCAACAATATGGAGACGACAACATTTTGCAGCTTGCTCACTAGTAATTTCACCTACATGGAAAGAAAAAGTAATGAATAACCATACAATTGTAAAATTATAGTACAATTTTTAATAATTCTGTCCGGTTGTGGAACACACCTACGGATTTACAAGGGGAAATACAGTCAGTAGTTTAGACATTCATCATTTATGAATTCGTTAATCCTAAGGTTAACGGATTTTTTTTTTTTTAATTCGTAAAAAAAAAAGAAAAAAAAAGAAGTGTTTTTTGTTTGTTTGGAATTTGGAATTTTTAAAACATTCATTTGAATGACCTTAATTGAACCCTACATTACTCCTCATGTGAGCCCACTCCCTTTTCATGTTACCTCCATGTTAAGGACCAAATAATTCAGAAATGGTACATGATAAAAGTTATACTTTTGAACAGAATAAAACTTTAATACTGTAGTAATTAGGATCTAAAGATAAAAGTTTCTAACGCTATGCTGTGGGTCATGGGGTATAAATATTAAGGCTGTGAATGCACGGGTAGTTTCGTAGGCTCAAAATGGTGCATGCTTGTTTTTGTGTTTGTAGGATAGGGCCAGAACAACCAACGTTAACAAAAAAAAAAAAACGAAAAAAAGAAGATTTTCTGACCTACCAACCCAACTTTTTTTAACCAATCTATGGGCAAGCAAACATTTTTGCCTATCTGTTCTACGCACTATAAGTCATGAACAGTGCTTGCTGCGCTTCCCTGGTCTATCTTGTGGCACGATCCGGCGGGCTATCAAATGGCGAAGAAAACGTAAGTCTTTCAAGCTGACCAGTTAGCGCGATCAGTAAGGTGTATGACCAGTTTTTCTCCCCGGTAAAATTTAATTCCCAAAAGTTATCCATTAGTTGAAACTAATGCCCTGTAGGGCACCCAAAATCCTAATTTCCCAGGAAAAAAATTGAGTCGGGATCCATCTTTTCCATTATTTACCAGTCCGGTTAGGGGAGCATATAATAGTCGAATCGGGTCGGGCCAATTATTCTTAATATATCACAGCTCCGAGAGAAATTCAAAAGTCTGAAAATTAAGTATTAAAGTTTGCAAAGAACTCGGTAAATCAACTGAAACAAACTCGATCATTAACCTTATCCATGAATGTAAATCTGTGAATATGTGTTTGCCAAATAAAAATTATATGCTTTAAATCATCGCATATATTGCTTTCACATATGATATATTTTACATCTCCGCATGACCAATCAAACATATCACAAGGCAAACTGTGCTTGCCAACCAATAACCAGTGGTTGATTAGGACAACGACAACAAATTGTTGTGTTTGCCCTCAAGTGCCAAAAATCTTTAAGTCAGATCGGTCAGTCGATTTTCCTTTCCTTTTTTGGTTTTTGTTTGTCTCTGACAAATGTTACTGGTTCATGACACGATAAAATTGGTAAATGTCAATTTGACTAATGTTTCTAGTGTGATGATATTTTTAAAAGCAATCTATTCAAGCAAAATTATTCATTTCAAGCGGAAAAAAGTACAATTTTGACAAAATGGGGACAATTTAAATCTTAAAATTTTTTTTTAACAAATTGCGAGCATGATTTATGAGTCGGTAGCTGAAGGCAAAACAACAATTTTTTTGTTCGGCCTAAAGATGTTTGAATCACATTTCATGCTGTCGAAATCGCCCATGGCTACAGTGATTCAAATATACACTTGCAGTATATCTGTTTCCGAATCTGACCCAATAAAACAGGTCATATACCATGCTATTGACAGCTATTGTTCAGAATTATTTGATTTTTATTTGAAAATTTCAAATTTTATTTTAGAAAATGTACCAAAATGTTCATCGCCTTACCAGATTTGACGAGTGCTTGGACGTGGTCTTGCCATTCTTGACTCAGAATGTTAGCGCCGGTCAGACTTCCGTCTCCTCCAATAACCACCAGGTTTGTGATGCCTTTCTTGATGAGATTATGAGCAGCTTTTTGTCGATATAACTTCTCCCTGAAGTCCTTACATCTGGCACTGCCAATTACTGTACCGCCCTGTATTATGGTGGAATTCAAAATTGAAACGTTACATGGCATATGCAATCACAATTCTCCGTATTCGCAATACGATGCGCCGTCTGTGTAATACAAATTCAACACAGGAAAGCATGTTATTGTGTGTGTAAATAACAAGTACAAACATAACAAGTACAAACATAGCGTAACAATTATTGTTTATAAAGCCCTATTCCATCTACAATCAAGGAAAATAATAGTTGGCACACTTGTCGCAACTTATTACAACTATCCCTGTGCTCGCAATTGAGATCAGACTTGGGACATAGCATTGTTCAATAGAAAGCAAAAGTCTCTCCCTTTCTTATTACCTTCCCCACCCCCCATCAATCAATGTTGGGGGAACTGCCACGGATTCTGATAATATGACTCGGATCAACATTGCCTCCGGGGAGAGGGGCGTTTTTTTTTCGTAATTAGGACAAAGTGTGCCAACCTTTTTTCCCCTTGATTGTAGATCATAGCGCATGCGATACAAAACTTAAATTAGCATGGAAAAAAGTGAGTCTTAAGATTACAACAAAACTGAGATATGTTGTCAGTTTCTCTTATAGTACGAGGCAGATTGTCCCATGACTGCAGACTAGCTACACTGAATTAATTTCTGACCCAAGACATTTGTTCTATGAACATTCAGGCGGGTTATGTCATGAGCAGATCGCAGACTTCCTGAAGCACATATGGTGACAGTATAGTTTTGATAAATAACCAGGTGCAGTATTTCATGCATTTGAAGACAAAAAGACGAGACAAATAAACCACAATTATCTGTTTGTTGCTTAGATTATCGACACAGGGATGGTTAAGTCCCGGATTATCTCTATTGAAATGTTGTGCGGAGCTGATCTATGTCTGTTTCGCAAACACCTGTATGACTAGCATTTTTGAAAAGCCCGGTAAACAGAACGGGTATTGATAGTCTTGTGGCAACTGCAGATCTAATACTAGCTAAAGGGATACATAAAATTAGTTTGATAAAAAAAGCAACAGTGAAATTTACGATACTTATGTAACGCTATTTGTGAAATTTATAGACACTATTTTCACCCAGTTTTCTATTACACGTAAACTCGAACCCATGATGAGTGCGATGGACAATAGTACTTCTTTTGAAATTGATTCCTAGCGATTTCATGCATCTGGGAACGAGAGTGGCATATTATTTATGGATGTTAAGAAGTTATTTCATGACAGGGCGAAAGGCTACATGGCTTTTGTGTTGAGCGACCTTGGTCCAAAACACACATAGCTTCAAACAAAACACCATCTTAACCATCCGTTGATTATCTATGCTTTGGGTAACCCCTTCTGCATATGCATCAATTGTTTTCCTGTTGTGATTTCCCCCTTGTCAGTTGGAGTAAGGTTAGGCCAACCGTGGACATGTCAACTTACCAATTGAATAATTCCTGTGACATCTTTCCAGATCATTTCTTTGATATGTTCTTCTCCGTCCACCATACCCTGGTAACCCTGTAATTATAATTTAGAGAAAACATGATACTAAGTTCAAGATAGCGTAACAACCTACAGTGCGAGTCAAAAAGAATAAATATTTTATTTCCAAAAGACCAAACAAATCTGTCCAATTAAAATGAAGCAAGTAATCAATGATTGAATTCATCCGCTCATCTGAAAAAATGAATCACTGTAAATGTAATTGCCTTTCACTATCAAGAGTTAAAACCATTTTGGCAGCTGTATACGAAATACTAAATACATTCCGTCTAAGAGTCAATTATATTCAAATGAGATTTAAATGTCAATTTGACTTATGTTTCTGGTGTGACAATAGTTTAAAAGCAATCGATCTATTCAGGCAAATTTATCCATTTCAAGCAGATAATAGTAATATTTTGATAAATTGGGTAACATTTAAAGCTTTAAAAAAAACACATTAAAAATTGCGACCCTAATTTTTTAGATTTCAGGGTCGGTCGCTGAGGGCAACACAACCAAACACAAATTTGCCTTACCTCATGAATTGCGTACACTTTAAATCCAACATATATCCCCATACGTGCCACTGATCTGACTGCCGCATTCATACCTGCATACATATGGAAATCAAAAGGAAACAAAAATTGTATTATAATAATATCACAGCATCAAAACAAGTTCACAACACTTTTAACTCTAAATTCAAATCTCAATTTAACATCGAAAATAACATTCAAAATGTCACTAATATCTTATTTTGTGAACATAAAAAGCAAATTGACACATTTTCAATTTTGAATGTATCTTATTTTGTGAACATATAAAAAGCAAATTATTGGACACATTTTCAATTTTCTACATAATGTATGGTTACTTGGGAGAATTTGCAATATTTATTTTGGGGCAACATATGAACAAGGAAAATTACTATATAAGGCCAAATTAAATTAATTGTTTGTCTCAAAGCTCCTCTCCTGTTGTAAAACTAATGCGGAATGCGGGGGTTTTTTCAAGTTTTTTTTTTTTTTAAATATAAAATATTGAAATCCTTGTAAAAGTGAACTTTTGTATTTAAGATGATGTGATCAATGAAAATCTGACAAATCTGTGAAATTATTTAATTTGGCCTAATCTAATGATCAGTTAAATTATGCACACAAAGAAACTTCACCTAATCTTTCTGAACTTATGTATCAGGCAGACAAAAAAACACCCGAAACATAATTTCTAAAAATAGATCCTCATCAGTGGTATAAAGTGATGGTTGAAAAAAAGTTTGAAAGCAAATTTAGTGAAATTGTTGAAAATATTTTTATGATTAATAATTTAATAAGCTGGTAATGGTGATTTTGCATTGTTTTTTTTTAAAAAGTGCCCTCATCCTCCTTTTTTTCAAAAGTTAGGACGAGAAACTAGTTTTTATTTTTATTTACCCTAAACATTATGGGATGTGAGGATACAATTTGTATTTCAAATTGTTTTAGCTTTTAGCTTTAGATACGGATGTTTGGATCACATTTCACGCTGTTGAAATTGCCCATGGCTACAGTGATTCAAATAATACACTTGCAGTATATCTGTTTCCGAATCTGACCCAATAAAACAGGTCATATACCATGTTATTGTTCAGAATTAGAATACTGTAAAAAAAAAGGAAATTTTTGTGCCATCCCAATTTTTGCACACTGTGTATATATTATTGAAGCACAAAACATCATGTTTCACAATATCTTCTTGTCTGTATAAACTGCAAATCTAATAACACATGTATTAAAATGTATTAAGAATTTTGCAATACTATCAATAACGTTTCAAAGGTAGATAACACATGCCTGGTGAATTTGTACAGCACAGAGAGTCAGTTCAGTGCATGTACAATCCAAAATACATTTGACCTTTAGTATTCGCTGTACACCTGAATACTCACATTTTTTACTAGGTAACCTGTATGTCCTACATACAAACCTGTATATTGCAAAGCAACAAAATTTCGCTAGCATTTTAATTTCGCTAATCGCTAGTATTTCTATTTGCTAAATTAAAAAGAGGCTAATTAAGATTTTATTACATATGTAGGTTAACATACCAAGATGAATGAAATTAGTGAAATTAAATGCCACTAAAATGTGGTGTTTTGCAAATTCGCTAAATGTTAATGCTGTGAAAATAGTGAAATGTTCGTGTTTTACAGTTTATTGACAACAACACCGACCCAATATGCAATTGCATTCCACCCACATTTTACAAGCATATAATTTTTGAGACTTTGATCAAGAAATCTTTTTGTATGACTGCGGCAGATATTCAGCTGTTTTGCGTGTTTTTAGATTCGCGATTGGTAGTTCCATCACACATAGCCCTACGCAAAAGAAATATATTTGTGTATTATTATTTTTGTGGTAGCTGTGTCGAGCGGGAACAGCGAAAATATAAATAAATATTCTTACCACAGATCTAAAACAAAAATAAATCCATACAAATTCCACCATAGAACGGTAGTGAAGTGACACATTAGACAAGCAGGAATTAATTTAACTCGTAGGGGTGTTCTTAGCTTGTATTTCATGAAAATGTCTGTACTTCAAAATAGCACCTTTTACTCTCTACTACATACTAAGGAACTGCACGTACGCACTCTTTTATATATTATATTAAGGGCAAGGTACCGGGTATATCCTATGTCAAACACTGCATATTGTATTGATTATCATTAGATACGCTCTCTTGAACAGCCTTGACCATGGTCATTTTTTTTCTTTTCAAGATCATATTTAGTTTTCAATGAAAAATAAGCAATGAAAATAAAATATTAAAAAAGCTTGATCTTAATCTATTTGTTCTGATTAGGAGACAAGAGGAAATAAAACTGTAATTTTTTTTTAAATTTTATTAATTTATTATTTATTATATTTTATTTTTTTTATTCTTATTTTTTATTTATTTGTAATACATTTGTATATATTTTATATGTTGACAAACAAGCAGTTAAAAATAAATAATTATTTATACACATGTGGTAACTGGCAGTTTCATGCCCACCAACCACACAGGTCTGCGGCAATCATCAGACTGGCGATTATCTAATTATAAAGATAGTCAAAAATACCGCATAACAGTTATTGACACATATGCAAGTGTTAATAACTAAATCATATTACGCTCTACTAAGGAATCGAGCACTTTTGAGATACGGGCAGTGCATAATTTGATTTTGATTTTTTTGATTATTATATCTTTTTTTGGGGGGTGGGGATTTTGAAAATAAATATTTGAAAATTATCCCAAGCCCCACCAACCTTCCTGAGAGGTTTGTCCTTCAGGATAAAATTTAACCTTGTTTTAGATACAGGCAGTTTGTCCTTTAACCCTAACCCGGGGGGGGGGGGGGGGGTACTCGGATTTGGTTTGGTCGGGGTGTGCCGCTGGAGATTCAAAACCCATACCCATTTTTAGGGGTGATTTTGGAAAAATCGGTACCCATTTTTAGGGGTTTTGCTTCATTTTAGACCAAATTTTCGCAAATTATCGGGAAAATAGACCTAATTTTGGCAAATTTTCGCGAAAATAGACCTAATTTTGGCAAATTTTCGCAAAAATAGACAAAAAGTTCGCGAAAATAGACCCATTTGTAAAAAGTGACCCCATTATTAGGGATTTCCAGCACAAAATCATACCCCATGTTTAGGGATTTTGTGCCCAAAAAGCTACCCATTAGAGCGGCACACCCCCGTATACCGTCTCAGGCGAGTACCCCCCCCCCCCCCCCCCCCGGGAACCCTAACCTTACCAGAGGCTACAAAAGGCCACAGCAAATAGCTGTACTGCATGCTTCACAGCACAATCCGGCGAGCTGTCAAATGGTCTCGAAACGTTAGCGCAATCAGCTGGTCGTCCGCCTGCAATGCAGGCAACCCGGGTTCGATCCCCGGCGCAGGCAAACATTGACATTTTCCCCCAAATTGACCCTTTTTTCTCCACTGATAGTTTAATTGTCAAAAACACGCGGAGGGAGTTCAAGCGTGTATTTCAGGTTAGCGCTTATCTGCAAATAGTTCGTTATATTTTAGCGTAACCTGCAAATATTGTAATCATATTGCAATTTATTTCATTTACCATGTGAACTATTAAAACTCTATTTGGTGACAGTTGTGGGTTAGGAATTCCCTCTCTGATACATATTTATAATTTAAGCTAGTATAGCGTTAACCTGCAAATATTTTTTATTTCTGCTACCATAAAGTAAACACAACACGCCCAATTTATATTACTGGTAACCAAAGCTACTGCACTGGCCGCCGCCACGCAGTAGCGTAACTAGTGTCTTCAATTTGGGGTGGGGGGAGGCGGGCGGGGCATCAGGGGGTAAGCCTTCTGACTGACAGGGGCATAACTGACTCTTTTTTGTATATATACATAAGAGTTCATCCTTTCATTGAGGGCATCAGGGGGCGGGGCAAGCCTTCTGGCAACTGTCCATGTGATGTGCATCACGCTAGCTATAACAGGGGATGTGCTCCCATTCACAAAATTACATTTTCGGAGCCTATATGTACCTTTGCATAATTGCACAATGAGATTGGGGAATGGGGGATCCACCGGTACGTACGTACGGTGCTTCTGTTGGATTTTGTTAGCAGAGTTAGGGTTAAATGTTACAGCCTGTCATCATGTGACAAGCTGGAACGAAAGGGATAAAGCCTGAGCAGAACTGATCACAGATCATCAGCAGTGGCGTACCCAGCTTTTGGAAACTGGGGGCGGGGGGGGGGGGGGGGGGGGGGGGGGGGGCACAACCATAATTGTACCGACGAAAGGCATGATATACCGACAGGTTTTTTACAGACTCTCCACACAAAAAAATCGTCAAACTTGCACAATTTTTTCCCCGTAATTTTTTCCCCGTAATTTTTTCCCCGTCAGCACTGAAATCTTGAAGTGGGGGTGGGGGGGGGGGGGCCGCCCCGGGGGAGGTCAAAATCGCAAATCTACCGACGGAGGGTCGTTTTTACCGGCGGGGAAATTTCAGTGGGGGCACTGGCCCCCTAGACCCCCCTGGGTACGACACTGATCATCAGGTCTAATTTTACTAGAGTAGACCCAATCTTGTACCTCAGATCTATTAGGTCTGACCGTCTGACTCTCACAGCATCTGATCTGAGAGGTCATGAGTATCAGGTCTAGTACTACATTGTAGTATCCTGTACAGTACCAAACTTTTTATTTTTTTTAATTGGTTTGTTTCCCTAAAATTTTGACATTATTGCAAATTAAGCTTTTACAATTCAGACTGACCCATCTCAACAAATCCACCCTTCTCTCAAGACACACACACATTACTTGTTACTCACCTTGCGAGTCTCCTCCGCTGGTGAAAACACCCAGTGATTTTCCCGCACCGACCATCCCAAACCCCTGGCCTTTCACAGTGAATTTAGACACTGAGTCTACCATATCATAGTCCGACGACATCGTGGATTCGACTTCTCCGATTTTCTTCAATGATGATGAACCAACAACTGAACGTCTAGGACTAGGTTGTGCAGATGACGATTCTCCTGCGGGAAAATTGAGGGTAAAAAGCTTCAAGTTGACATAATTTCTCCTCAGAATTAAGTTATCAACGTATCATGACAGTAATGACACTATAAGAACAGTCAAATTCCACAAGCCTACCACAAGCGCATCACCAGTTCCTGCAATGATCGGCCGGATGCCAGTACATGTGATCGCTGGGTAGATTAATATGATGATAGCTCGCTGCAAAAATACGCCGGGTGCCTAGATAATAATTTAGCATAAATATTTTTGCGTGCAAGACATTTTCAATGAACTGCAATAGCGAAATATTCCTGGCCCCTTTACGGGTAAATTTATATACATATTGCATTGCTTACTTTCAAGCGTTCTCTAGTCTAGCTCTAGAAAATATGAAAGAAAAAAATGGAGAATTATTCTCACCATGAAATAAGCAGTTCGCGCAAACAATATTATATATATGTTAAGCGAAATTAAACCTCACTTGGCGCGCTGCTCTCGTATTGACAGACCGTACGTAAAGAACAAATACTTTGCGGCACACATATTTTCATAAAAGGATATGGGATTTGTACGCCATGCCACGGGGATTTCCCGGATTTCCCAGTGGTTATTCAGGAAAGGTGACCTTTCCTGGGTTATTGCAGGCAGGAGGGTAGGCGCGGTTTATTACTGGGGTTAACCGGTTCACTCTAAAATACCACCACCATCCCCCACCCCACCCCCCATTCCATGACTGATTCCCCTTTCAGGCATAATTCTGTTATACCCTGCACACCTACAACGGTAGTATGCGTCGTTCTTAAAAATCATGCACTATATACCTCTGTGAAGGGTATAATAGAATTACTCCCCCATTTCATTCATCAATTGGTCAATTCCAAGTTTGTCCAAATGGTCCGATACAAATTTGGCCCATATACAAATAAGTTTTCACAAAACCACTTTAGAAGTCCAACGGGAAGTCCAACTTCTATCTTGGCCTCGATCTTGGCTATTGGTCTATGATCCAAGCAAGGGAGTTATTACTCCTTGATCCAGGAATAAATACTTGCTTTCCAGTATTAAAGTAAAGTCCCATCGCTGCAACCCAACTCGTGTGGTTCAAAAAGTACCATTCGGTCCCCTGTTCCCAGTTCATTCATTCGTGCTCTGGGGAGTTATAGACTATTTCTATTCATGCAGTGGCGTAACTAGAGGGTGGGGTGGAGGGCATTTCCCCCCTGCCAGAAGGCTCCCCCCCCCCCCACCCCCACCCACCTGATGCCCCCACATAAAATAGCACAAATAGCAAACTATATGTATTCAAAAATAATAGTCGTGCGTCGCCCTGATCACAGGTTTGTGTCCCCTCATGCCCCGCCCCCACCCCCCCCCCAAAAAAAAAAAAATAAATAAATAAATAAATAAAAATAATTGGTCCTCTTCCCATAAGATCTAATTTTAGACCAGTTTCAAATCTCAGTTGGTCCAATACCATAGCTGGTCTAATAAGTTTACACTTCATCCAACAGATGTAATTCCCATTTTAAAAATACAATTAGGCCTATAATACACAAAGTCCAAAGATTCTCATTTTTGTCTCGATAATAGATTGATAGGCCTATCCTCCAATTGTCACTTCGTCTAATCACTAGTCTATTAAAGTTGTATCATTATTTGGTCCAATTTTACATTATTTGGTCTATTTTTTTAAAGTTTGATCTGGAATTCCATACTTTTTTGAAGTTTGATGTGGAATTCCATATAGGCCCTACTTTTCATAGAGGGAGTCATGGAATTCCGACTAAAAAATACTATTGGGGGGTCATTATTATCTGGAATAGCCCAATACACGTTTGCCAATCCCTTTAGGCCTATTACCTTTAGGCCCTATACAATTTTATTTTCTTACAAGTCTCATCCATTTGGTCCAATTCAAAAGTGGTCCAATACCAGGCCCATAAGCATGATGATTTTTTAGGTGGGGGGGGGGGGGGGCGTTTTTTCTGGAAAAGACCTGTACAGTGGTACCCAAAAGGTTGCCCCTCGCCCCCCCCCCCCCCAAAAAAAAAATATATATATATATAATAAATCAGTCAGCTCAGAATTTTGAGAGCGGGTGGGGAGGGTTGGGGTGGGGAGGGTTGGGGTGGGGGAGGGTTGGGGTGGGGGAGGGTTGGGGTGGGGGAGGGTTCGGGGGTGGGGGAGGGTTGGGGATAGGGGGTGGGTAGGACATATTTAAAGGCAAAATGGCCCAAAACATGGTTTATTACACCATGGGGAAGGGGGAGTTTTCCCAAAACGGGGTAGGGAGGGGAGCGTTTTCACACATTTGTATACACATTAAAAAGGTACATGGCCTGTTCAATACCAGTAATTTTTTTGTCCAATAATACACGTACCGGTCCATGATGCTGTGCAGATTTCACTCTCATCACCAAACATATAGCTAATACTGGATTCTCGTTTCGTGCGTTTCTTTGACATCATCTCGTCATACGTAACAAACCCTGTGTTGGCATCCTCGGCAAAATCGTCCATGCGTCGTTTACCCGCAGTTGAATCGGGTGCTGCTGCGGCGATCGCAGCCGACGAGGCCGCCGTACCATCACCTATGGCCCGCCTGGCATTGGGTGCGCCATGGCGGAATATGATAGAGGTGACCAGTTTCAATAGCAGGAAGCAAAACACTATCATCTTGAACGACCTTGATCTGATGTAAATCAATGAAATTGCGTTGCTTTCTACAGGGGGTTTCTAGCCCACTAATCGCCACATTCGACAAGCTATTTTTGGGTACAAATTTACAACGAAACGCAAAAAAATAGTCACGCAAAACACGTCGGCCGGATACACCAACCAGTACATGTGCTACACGGGCAGTCTGTACACGGGTATTCTTCGCTCAGGGCTTGTGCATTTACACAGTGTTTTCACTTGATCATGCTTTTTATTAGGCCGCCGCGTGTATTCCGTGATGCATGGACGTTTTATTGACAGGTCATGCTCAGGCCAAGGCAACAGCGTTTGGGGCTTTACTACTGTAGTATTATCTAAATTGAATTCGTCCTGATGTCATATTTACAATAACACAACAGAGTAAACACATGTGTCAAAATTGTTTGTCAATTTTACGAATTACGTGCGTGATTTAGATATGATAATTTTATCATTTTCACGCAGTAGCTATTTTTACGAAACACATAATAGAATCACCGCGTCCTATATAAATCAAAATCCCAGTATACAGGATTTATTCAATTAGAGATTTATTGGTAGGCCTACAATCTGAGACTAATTTAGGTATATATTAGTCTCAGCTCAGGTACAATCCAACTTCATTTACAACATGATATTATGCATTAGCTTTATGCAGTCTGTAATTGAAATTCTACATAAAATGACCTGGTCAAATTTGTATTTGCATGATTATAAAATAGGGCCTGAGTGTCTTTTCTGGTTCCTGGTAAAAACTATAGGCCGGTTTTATAGTGTGTCCCAAAAAATAAAGAGTCCCAGCAGATAGTATTCGTCACTACCATTTTTTTGGGGGTGGGGGGGGGGGGGGCGAAGCCACCCTTATAGCATGTTATTGCAAAAACTTACACATTTGGGTCTTTCTATAGACATAAGTGGGGACCGCCATGTTTGTAGTCTTTGTAAATTACATCCTATGCAGCTATTTCAACAGTCCTGCAATCTGTGATGGAGTCAAAGCTATATTTGTTTAGCCTTGATGATTCAATCAGAGAGATGTTATTAGACTCCCAACAGAGAGACATAATAGCTTATCTTGTTTGACTCCCTGGTTTGACTAAGGAGAAATCTCCCAATTGTTGTGGGGTTGTCTAATAAATCAGAAAAGGCTTTGAATAAATGGTGAGTTGTGGCTGTCATATATACCTAGATTGTTCTTCAGACGGGACCCCCCCCCCCCCCCCCCCCTCCCATGCACACAAATCAACTTTATTGGTTTCCTGTACTATTTTTAGACTGCGGTGTTTTGATTTGTTTTTTGGTTTGAATTATCGAAAATACATACACCATTTCCATGGTATTTTGTTTGGTATGCAACAGAAAATGATTACAAAACATGCTTCTTTCTCTTGGATCGCCCCCATTCCATTTCAATGGAATTTGTATACAGTCTTATTTCTATTTTACGGCCTATTCGGTCATATTCCCATTTTGTCCTATTGGTCCAATACGTACCCAATAATGGTTGGTCCGATTCAAAATGCATTGGATCCCATTCCCATAGTAAAATAACCAGTTGGCCGGTTTTAGTTGGGCCGGTTTTAGTTGGACCGGCCTCATTTTGATCCAAGTAGTCGGGCCAAGTTCCATCTGCATGGTCCCTGGCCCACTACTTGAAAAAGCTCATTTCACATGAGTGAGCCCATTCAGCGGCGTAGTACGTAACCATGGAGGTGGTGGGGGAGATAAACCGTGGGAAATCTTGCCCCTCCCGGCCCTGGCCCTCCCCTTCATGAAATTCCGAACCGGGTCCTTTTTTTTTGTGCATGTGCCGTGTCTTTTCCTGGGCCGGTATACCATACAGGCGCGGATGGATACGGGGGGGGGGGGGGGCGAGCCCGCCCGCGATTTATTTCTACTAATCAACATTTTGTAAAATCAGTTGACTTTTTGGTGGGGTTTTTTTAAATCATTTTATTCAGTGAATTTTGCTTCCGTATTAAAACGAAATAAATAAATTTTACAAATGTTGATTAGTAAAAAAAGATCGCGGCCCCCCCCCCCCCCTCCACCCAAAAAACGAAGAAAAAAGAAGAAAAAAGGGGGAAAATGGGGAAAAGGAAAAGAAAAAAAGGATAGGAAAGGAAAAGGAGAGGAAGAAGAGGGGACAAACGGGAAAAGGGTGGGGTGAGGGGGGTACAACAAGGCGGACGGGGAGGCATGCGAGGGACATAAGAATTTTTTTGGGTTTATTGGAAGTCGGATACATACGCGTATTGACGAGAAATCTGATATTTTGAAGGTAAACTATATCAACTGCTCCAATAAAGTATCTAAACACTTACAAAAATAGTCAGATTTATCGGAACCTGAAAATAGTATACAAATAAAATAATTAAATAATTCGATTCACAGTTATCTTCTGCGCATTTTGACACCTCTTTTGTTGCGCTACGATGTTGTTTGGCGGATTTATGGGCACTTGAGTGGCTTAAGGTCGAATTCAAAAGTTGCAAAGGCTCCTATTCACCCCAATTCCAGACAGAAGACACCAATTTGTTCTGTTTACTTAACCATGACAATTAATGATTGATTAATTATTGATTTATGCCTCCCATCTTTGTTTTGTTATTGACAATTAATGCTGATGTTCATCGCAATCGATTTATCCAACACGCGACAAACAAATCATTTATAAAAGGCGGGAAAAAATAATGCTCTTGCTTGAATAGGCTTTTGTAGATATCACTCTATCGGAGTAAGTTGCTATCTTCAGTAGATAGCAAGTCTATCAGAGTAAATTGCTGTCTTCAGTAGATAGCAAGTCTATCAGAGTAAATTGCTGTCTTCAGTAGATAGCAAGTCTATCAGAGTAAGTTGCTGTCTATGCTATCTTCAGTAGATAGCAAGTCTATCAGAGTAAATTGCTGTCTTCAGTAGATAGCAAGTCTATCAGAGTAAGTTGCTGTCTATGCTATCTTCAGTAGATAGCAAGTCTATCAGGGTAAGTTGCTATCTTCAGTAGATAGCAAGTCTATCAGAGTAAATTGCTGTCTTCAGTAGATAGCAAGTCTATCAGAATAAGTTGCTATCTTCAGTAGATAGCAAGTCTATCAGAGTAAATTGCTATCTTCAATTGATACCAAGTCTATCAGAATAAGTTGCTATCTTTAGTAGATAGCAAGTCTATCAGAGTAAGCTGCTATCTTCAGTAGATAGCAAGTCTATAAAAATAATAATAATAAATTACATTTGTTAAGCGAATAATACAAAAGTTTCGATGCGCTGTACAACAAAAACATAAAAGCATTTTTAAAAAGCACACACAAAATATACAAGTGTGCTCATAGGAATAAAAAGTACAATGAGATATATATATAAATTTTAAAAAAATTAAAAAAACTGAGCATAATATACATTATACTATCATAGTAAGTTGCTATCTTCAGTAGATAACAAGTATATCAGAGTAAATTGCTAGGCTGCAGTAGACACCAAGTCTATCAATGTAAGTTGCTATCTTCAGTAGATAGCAAGTCTATCAGGGTAAGTTGCTATCTTCAGTAGATAGCAAGTCTATCAGGGTAAGTTGCTATAGGCTTCAGTAGATAGCAATTCTGTCAGAGTAAGTTGCTATAGGCTTCAGTAGCCACCAAGTCTATCAGAGTAAGTTGCTATCTGCAGTAGTTAGCAAGTCTATCAGAGTAAATTGCTATCTTCAATTGATACCAAGTCTATCAGAATAAGTTGCTATCTTCAGTAGATAGCAAGTCTATCAGAGTAAGTTGCTATCTTCAGTAGATAGCAAGTCCATCAGAGTAAATTGCAAAGTCTATTAGAATAAGTTGCTATCTACTGAAGATAGCAACTTACTCTGATATATTTGGTGTCTACTGCAGATAGCAACTTACTCTGATAGATTTGGTGTCTACTGCAGATAGCAATTTACTCTGATATATTTGGTGTCTACTGCAGATAGCAATTTACTCTGATATACTTGTTATCTACTGAAGATAGCAACTTACTCTGATATACTTGGTGGCTACTGAAGATAGCAACTTACTCTGATAGACTTGGTGGCTACTGAAGATAGCAACTTACTCTGATAGACTTGCTATCTACTGAAGATAGCAACTTACCTGATAGACTTGCTATCTACTGAAGATAGCTACTTACCCTGATAGACTTGCTATCTACTGAAGATAGCAACTTACTTTGATAGACTTGGTGTCTACTGCAGATAGCAATTTACTCTGATATACTTGTTACCTACTGAAGATAGCAACTTGAATACTCTGATAGATTTGCTATCTACTGAAGATAGCAACTTACTCTGATAGACTTGGTGTCTACTAAAGATAGCAACTTACTCTGATAGATTTGCTATCTACTGAAGATAGTATAGATATCAACTTATTCTGATAGACTTGGTAGCAACTGAAGATAGCAATTTACTCTGATAGACTTGCTAAGCACAAAACGTACAGAACTTTCAAACCTGGTCCTTTAATACCACTGACTGTACTCGGAGTTCACGGGTGCTAATCAAGATGGCACGGCAACATAGCATATGAGCTGCATTAGGCATATCATGATACAGACAGCCGGAATAACTCGCAAAATAGTCGTCAACTCGTTAATAATCACGTCATCTGTAAATTATGTCGCAATTATCTAGTCAATAATCACGTCATCTGTAAATTATCTCGTCATCTCGTCAATTATCACATCATCTGTAATTTATGTCGCAATTATCTAGTCAATTATCACGTTATCTGTAAATTATGTTGCAATTATCTAGTCAATAATCACGTCATCTGTAAATTATCTCGTCATCTCGTCAATTATTGCGTCATCTGTAAATTATCTTGCAATTATCTCGTCAATAATCATGTCATCTGTAAATTATCTCATCATCTCATCAATTATCACGTCATCTTGAAATTATCTCGTCATCTCGTCAATTATCACGTCATCTTGAAATTATGTCGCAATTATCTCATCAATTATCACGTCATCTTAAAATGATCTAGTCAATTATCACGTCAGCGCGTCAATTATCACATCAACTCATCAATTATCACGTCATCTTGAAATTATCTCGTCATCTCATCAATTATCACGTCATCTTGTCAATTATCACATCATCTTGAATTTATGTCACAATTATCTCGTCAATTATTACGTCATCTTGAAATTATCTCGTCAATTATCACATCATCTCGTCAATTATCACGTCAACTCGTCAATTATCACGTCATCTTGGAATTATGTCGCAATCATGTCATCTTGAAATGATCTCGTCATCTCGTCAATGATCACGTCATCTCATCAATTATCTCGTCAATTATCACATCATCTTGAATTTATGTCGCAATTATCTTGTCAATTATTACATCATCTTGAAATTATCTCGCAATTATCATGTCATCTTGAAATTATCTCGTCATCTTGTCAATTATCACATCATCTTGTTAATTACCTCGTCATCTCATTAATTATCACGTCATCTCGTTAATTATCACGTCATCTTGAAATTATCTCGTCATCTCGTCAATTATCACTTCATCTCGTCAATTATCACGTCATCTTGAAATTATGTCGCAATTATCTCGTCAATTATCACGTCATCTCGTTAATTATCTCGTCATCTTGTTATTTATCACGTCATCTTGAAATTATCTTGTCATCTCGTCAATTATCACGTCATCTCGTCAATTATCACGTCAACTCGTCAATTATCCCGTCATCTTGAAATTATGTCGCAATTATCTCATCAATTATTACGTCATCTTGAAATTATCTCACAATTATCTCGTCAATTATCATGTCATCTTGATATTATCTCGCAATTATCTCGTCAATTATCATGTCATCTCGTTTATTTATCTCGTCATCTCATCAATTATCATGTCAACTTGTCAATTATCACATCAACTCGTCAATCATGACGTCATCTTGAAATTATGTCGCAATTATCTCGTCAATTATCACGTCATCTTGATATTATCTCGCAATTATCTCGTCAATTATCACATCATTTCGTCAATTATCACATCATTTCGTCAATTATCACGTCATCTTGAAATTATCTCATCATCTCGTCAACTATCACGTTATCTCGTCAATTATCCCGACAACTCATCAATTATCACGTCATCTTGAAATTATGTTGCAATTATCTCGTCAATTATCACATCATCTTGTCAATTATCTCATCATCTCGTCAATGATCACATCATTTTGAAATTATCTCGTCATCTCGTCAATTATCACGTCATCTCGTCAATTATCACGTCAACTCGTCAATTATCACGTCATCTTGAAATTATCTCATCATACATACATACATCTATACATAAACAACATTTATAAGGCGCCTTTCCAAATTGATCAAAGCACCATGAATAAAGAATAAATAAATAAATACATAAATAAACAATGCAAATTGAGTCAGTATGAAGGATAGAAGTGTGACTTCAACACCTTCTTGAAGGTAGGCAATGTACATGTCTCCGAGTCCCTGATGTTTCATGGGAGGCTGTTCCACAGCAAGGGTGCCGACACATAGAATGGTTTATCCCCGATGCGATTTTTTTTCCCACATCAGCATAAAGAAGAGAGGAATCAGATGAAGAACGTGTGATGGGTCCCGTATAGCTGTTAATGTCCACTTCACCAATTCTTGCTCATAGAGATGATCACAACGATGTAAGAGATGATTGTCTTTGAAGAGGATAATCAATTCTGAATTAATTTGATGATCATCTTGTCAATTATCGCGTCATCTCGTCAATTATCACGACAACTCATCAATTATCACGTCATCTTGAAATTATGTCCCAATTATCTCGTCAATTATCACGTCATCTCGTCAATTATCATGTCAACTCGTCAATTATCACGTCATCTTGACATTTTCTCGTCATCTCGTCAATTATCACGTCAACTCGTCAATTATCACGTCATCTTGATATTATGTTTCAATGTTCTTGACAATTATCATGTCATCTTAAAATTATCTCGTCATCTCGTCAATGATCACGTCATCTCGTCAATTATCACGTCAACTCGTCAATTATCACGTCATCTTGAATTTATGTCGCAATTATCTCATCAATTATTACGTGATCTTGAAATTATCTCGCAATTATCTCGTCAATTATCACGTCATCTCGTTAATTATCTCGTCATCTCGTTATTTATCATGTCATCTTGAAATTATCACTTCAACTTGTCAATTATCACGTCATCTTGAAATTATGTCGCAATTATCTCATCAATTATTACGTCATCTTGAAATTATCTCGCAATTATCTTGTCAATTATCACGTCATCTTGATATTATCTCACAATTATCTCGTCAATTATCATGTCATCTCGTTTATTTATCTCGCCATCTCATCAATTATCATGTCAACTTGTCAATTATCATGTCATCTTGAAATTATCTCGCAATTATCTCGTCAATTATTACGTCATCTTGAAATTATCTCGCAATTATCTCGTCAATTATCACGTCATCTTGATATTATCTCGCAATTATCTCGTCAATTATCATGTCATCTCGTCAATTATCTCATCATCTTGTCAATTATCATGTCAACTCGTCAATTATCGCGTCATCTTGAAATTATCTCCCAATTATCTTGTCAATTATCACATCATCTCGTCAATTATCTTGTCATCTCATCAATTATCTCGTCAATTATCATGTCATCTCGTTTATTTATCTCGTCATCTCATCAATTATCATGTCAACTTGTCAATTATCACATCAACTCGTCAATCATGACGTCATCTTGAAATTATGTCGCAATTATCTCGTCAATTATCACGTCATCTTGATATTATCTCGCAATTATCTCGTCAATTATCACATCATTTCGTCAATTATCACGTCATCTTGAAATTATCTCATCATCTCGTCAACTATCACGTTATCTCGTCAATTATCCCGACAACTCATCAATTATCACGTCATCTTGAAATTATGTTGCAATTATCTCGTCAATTATCACATCATCTTGTCAATTATCTCATCATCTCGTCAATGATCACATCATTTTGAAATTATCTCGTCATCTCGTCAATTATCACGTCATCTCGTCAATTATCACGTCAACTCGTCAATTATCACGTCATCTTGAAATTATCTCATCATACATACATACATCTATACATAAACAACATTTATAAGGCGCCTTTCCAAATTGATCAAAGCACCATGAATAAAGAATAAATAAATAAATACATAAATAAACAATGCAAATTGAGTCAGTATGAAGGATAGAAGTGTGACTTCAACACCTTCTTGAAGGTAGGCAATGTACATGTCTCCAAGTCCCTGATGTTTCATGGGAGGCTGTTCCACAGCAAGGGTGCCGACACATAGAATGGTTTATCCCCGATGCGATTTTTTTCCCACATCAGCATAAAGAAGAGAGGAATCAGATGAAGAACGTGTGATGGGTCCCGTATAGCTGTTAATGTCCACTTCACCAATTCTTGCTCATAGAGATGATCACAACGATGTAAGAGATGATTGTCTTTGAAGAGGATAATCAATTCTGAATTAATTTGATGATCATCTTGTCAATTATCGCGTCATCTCGTCAATTATCACGACAACTCATCAATTATCACGTCATCTTGAAATTATGTCCCAATTATCTCGTCAATTATCACGTCATCTCGTCAATTATCATGTCAACTCGTCAATTATCACGTCATCTTGACATTTTCTCGTCATCTCGTCAATTATCACGTCAACTCGTCAATTATCACGTCATCTTGATATTATGTTTCAATGTTCTTGACAATTATCATGTCATCTTAAAATTATCTCGTCATCTCGTCAATGATCACGTCATCTCGTCAATTATCACGTCAACTCGTCAATTATCACGTCATCTTGAATTTATGTCGCAATTATCTCATCAATTATTACGTGATCTTGAAATTATCTCGCAATTATCTCGTCAATTATCACGTCATCTCGTTAATTATCTCGTCATCTCGTTATTTATCATGTCATCTTGAAATTATCACTTCAACTTGTCAATTATCACGTCATCTTGAAATTATGTCGCAATTATCTCATCAATTATTACGTCATCTTATCTTGTCATCTCGTCAATTATCACGTCATCTTGAAATTATCTCGTCATCTTGTCAATTATCACATCATCTCATAAATTATCACGTCAACTCGTCAATTATCACGTCATCTTGAAATTATCTCGCAATTATCTCGTCAATTATCACGTCATCTTGAAATCATCTCGTCATCTTGTCAATTATCACGTCATCTCGTCAATTATCCCGCCAACTCGTCAATTATAACGTCATCTTGAAATTATCTCGCATTTATCTCGTCAATGATCACGTCATCTTGAAATTATCTCGTCATCTCGTCAATTATCACGTCATCTTGGAATTATCTCGTCATCTCGTCAATTATCACGTCATCTCGTCAATTATCACGTCAATTCGTCAATTATCACGTCATCTTGAAACTATGTCGCAATTATCTCGTCAATTATCACATCATCTTGAAATTATCTCGCAATCATCTTGTCAATTATCAAGTCATCTTGAAATTATCTCGTCATCTCGTCAATTATCACGTCATCTTGAAATTATCTTACAATTTTCTCGTCAATTATCACGTCAACTCGTCAATTATCACGTCATCTTGAAATTATGTCGCAATTATCTCATCAATTATATCGTCATCTGTAAATTATGTTGAAATTATCTCGTTATGTCATCATCTGGTTAAACTCGTCATGACCCTTCAGGGCCACTGTATGACAAACTCACTCCAATCACTCCATCCAATAATTGATGCTGAGCCATATACTTACTTAGCCCATGGACTAGTCTGATAAGTCCGGCTAATAGCCTAATACCCACTCGAGAAAGAATGACTAGTAGTCACTTATACTATAGGCCTAGGGCCTATATTATGGTTCCTAAATTCGAGTGATTTTCCGATCCACAATCATTTTATCGGGTATCAATTTCCATTCAGTACAAATTCCCATTTCAAATTCATCTCGAGCATTGAGTTACGGTATCATGTTCCAATTCTCCTTTTATATATCTTTCACAATTCACAGTTCGTCCCATCACATATCTGTTTTATTTATATAACATAGTCCGTTTTAATATCGTTTTTGTTTAAATTTGTAGTCATTTTTATATTCATAATCCATTACAAATTTCGTCCTAGTCATTGTAGGACGAATATACCAACAAAAAAGTTCACCTAATAATGTGGCCCCAATTAATATATCTCTTATTCCTAGTTTCTATACTATTTAGTATCACCCAATTCTTTGGACCCGGTGCATGTCGTTATCCAGAAGACTCGTTATTCAGAAGAAGAACCGCTATTCAGAAAACTCACTAGTCAGAAGGTCCGCTATTCAGAATTTTTGAGCGGCCGGCGGACCTTCTGAGTAACGGACTTTCTGAATAGTGGGCTAACCCTGGGTTATAACCCTAACCTTAACCCTAACCCTAATAATGTGGCGGGCCTTCTGATTGATTAGTGAGTCTTCTGGCATGAGTAAAGGGTTACTTTAAATGAAAACCAGCCCGCCTTTTCAGAATTCTAGTGAATAGCGGACCTTCTGAGTAAAAGGTTCTGGATAGCTGACCTTCTGAGTAGTGGGTCACGGTCCAGTGACTCACGGGTGCCCCCCCCCCCCCTGGCCACCCAATTCTTTGAGCCAATTTCCATTGGTTTCGTGCATTATGTTGCGTGCAGCAGGGGGCAGTCTCATGTTGAGTACGCTAGGGGCTTACTTCATGCGTATAAGACCCTTATTTTCAGCCTCACTTTTACCCAATAACCCAATGTTAATGAAACTTTTGAACCTCACACCAAAGACCCCTTTTTTAGCTTTATGGTACTAACACCTCATTCACCCAATGACTGGGCTTGAGATAAGGTTTAGATATTGGTTTCAGATGTAGTAAGGGACCGTTCATTATTTATGGTGGAGGGTGGGTTGGGACAAATTCGAGACTCGTATGTTAAAATTACCTAACCCCCCCCCCCCTACAGCTGAAACTGAAAATTACATGACCCCCCCCCCCCCCCCCTGCTAACCAGTAGCTTTTTACACCCCCCCCCCCCCTCTCCGAAAAAAATCAACTTGTCACATACTTAAGGGGCTGTCTTTACTTTTGGAATTTTGTTCATGGATACGCTGGCAAATTTTGTTTGTGCCCTATCTGAACGGCCAACAATTTTATGATGCCCCTTCTTTTTATTGTGTGAAATTAGTAATGGCGAGCGTAGCGAGTTGGATTTTTTTTAAACATATTTATACATTTTGGGTGGTTTTGCGAGTATTTATAACCCGGACAAGTTAAAACATTCTGAGCAGAAACGTATAATCCAGTGAAACGTTTTCTACTTTAGTGAGCATTGGTGCAAAGCTGAGATGAGGTGAAAAGCATGCAATAAATCACATTTTTAAATCATGAAATTGGATTTTGTAACATTATACACCCTGTGGATCTAATGTCTCGACCGTTGTCTCGACCGATGTTTTTCCACCATATTGTCGATTTGCTGTCCAGAGGTCGTCTCATAGTAAAAGTTTTTTGAAGTTGATAGGTTTTAAGAAAATATGCGCGAAGCGCAGAAAAAAATGGCATTTAGGCCTACACTCCAAAATAGCCTCTAAAATCACTCCAATTACCACCATCTTTATAGTTTAAACAAATTTACACAACCCCCCGGTTCAAGAATAAAAAGTTACATAACCCCCCCTATTTCAACATATGAAAGTTACATGACCCCCCCCTATAGTTTACCCAACCCCCCCCCCCCCTCCACCATAAATAATGAACGGTCCCTAAGTTAAGTGTTGGCCCTATGATTTTCTCGCCTATTGCCGACACGTACCAGCAAGGTTTGGTGAGTGCAACTTCCTTCATTATAAAATTGATTTTGCTGAATTTAATTGTATGTTTAATATACATTACGAAACCAATGAATCTGTATACAGTTTTTACAGTTATATTAGGTAGACGGTGTAGACCCCCCCGAGTAGACCTGAGCGTTTTCGCTTATAGTTATAGTTGCCACTGGCCTATTTTATCAGTGAATGTTCTTGTTTGTATTTGTTTGCTAGATTTATATATTTTCTCTCATTACAGATCCGGGTTATCAAAATCTTCAACACTAAAAAAGCAGAGATCTGTTTAAGTTAAAAACACACTTTCCTATTTGACAGGAGGATTTTAATTGATGCGATTATTATGTTTTTCCTAAAACCTGTAAAGCGGTACCGCAGTCTGACACCGTCTGGTCTGATTTGAGTGGGCTACGGGCTGTGATTGTGATACTACGGGCTGCGTATACTGCGTGAGAAATGTTCGTTCAAAAATCCAAATATCATGAAATTGGAAATTGTGCGAAACAAAGTCTTCTTTTTTGCACTTAATTATTGAAAGGTTACACTTCCCTACCTAGTGAGTACAATGCCAAGAAAGCTTAATATAATTCTCATGTGAAACATTATTTGTGTGTGAGGTAAGTAGGCTGTGTTTGCAAATTGATTGAAGTTCAGATTTTCAGAAATGTTACTGAACTAGAAAACATCCAGATCTCATTGTCACGATTGTTATTAATCACAAGTTACAAATGGGAATGAATTATAGTCGTTGTCAGAATACTTCGGCACTTTTTTCTGTGACTACTGCGTACAGCGTAAACACGGAAGTGCATTGTAGAACAGCGTTATCTTTGAGCAGTTCGACGCGTCGCGGACCCTGTAATCCGATTGGCCGCGATCGTATCTATGGTAGGGATGTTCATATCATTGACTATAGAGGGAGACATATTTGACCAAAATATGTAGAAAACTCATGTTTTTAAATTCAGCGGAAAAGTATGAAACTGCTGGGATGTATTCACTGATGTATAAATAACCCCACACAAGCAACTAGACATGAAAGTAAACCCTTAATTTACCTAAAATTCTAAAATGTGCATGACTTAAACTACTTTTGGTTATAACTTTTTTTATTATAATTATTTAGCCTGCAGACAAGGTTGAACCATCATTTTTTATTGTAAAGTACTTTGTTTCCATGTATTCCATTTTCAAAGAGATAATTTTATTTTCAAAATTTTATGAACATGCCTATCTATGGGCCATGAATGTCCCCGCCCACACGCTTATTAATTAAACGTGTGCATTGGCGGTTTTAAAAAGTGCTGAATTATTCTGACGACGACTATAGTGTTGGACTAGAGTAAATCCTTCCCGTCTTCACATTTACATGGCCTAGTTATGCAATGAAGCATAGTTAGTAATTACTAAATTAATAAATAAAATAGTCAATAGTTATAGTAAGTAAGACAGTGGTGCAGAGTGACTGAGTGAGTTCGACTTTGTACAGACAGTATTGTTAAAAAAACCACAAACATTTATACTAAATTGTTTTGTAGTTAAATTTAAGTTAAATTTAAGTTGACCTGACTTTTACTATAGGCTAGCCCTTGACTTAGCATGCTTAGGGAATCCTTTGATGCTATCGGGTTTAACCATTCGTCATGAATTCCGGATATTATTTATGTTTCTACATGTAGGTCCCAAACTCAATCGATCGGTTGTTGAATTCGATGACTTTATTAGTTAGTAATATTTAGTAATATTATAACAGTGTGCAATACATGCTATTTTATTTGTTTAGCAATTCCAAATACACATGAAATATTGCGTAGCATTTCATCACATCTGTATGCGATACAATTGGGAAATTGAATTTCATGAAAATATTTCTGGAACCAGGCCTTGAAATGGCTCAAAATATGCTAAACCGTTATGAAACTTAACACAAAGGTTATTTTTTCAACTTGCATGATTTTATTGCAAACTAGTTTCAAATGGTAGTACACATACATATGGGCGGTTTTAAAAAAAATGGCTGAGAAATGGGAGATTGTGTTCCCAAAATTCCAAAATTTCAAATTGGATATATTAATGATTTCTATATCTTATTGTAATCCCAATATATTAAAGTATGTAAAACAAATCAAGAAACACACAAAATAGTCCTCATATTTTTTTTTAACACTATTTATTGTAGTTACGTTTCTTTTTTGGGGTAAAATCTCAAAACATTCATTTGTTAAATATTAACACAATTATGTTTAAATCAACAAGTTTAAGGTACAGCTCATCTCTGGAGGATTGGTAACATTAGAAAATGCAATTTGTTTAGGCCTAAATCAATCAAATTTAAAAAAAAAGAGATTTTCCACATAAAACCCTTATTTCCCCCTCAATATAGGGATTTTTTTAATTTTTTAAACAAATTATTAATTTAGGTTTGATTTTAATAGTTTTAAACATCAGAAAATGGTAATATTAAAGTATATGGAATGTTTCAAGTTCATACTACAATCTACGGCAAAGCAGTGGGCCATTCAAAAGGCATTTCTACATACTTTTGTATTGTGTTACACTCCTGACATTGTAATAATGGTCGATAATAGAAGTTTTGTTGATAGAAACACTACCTTTAAGTACAAAGTATAGTATCTCAACTTTGGAAGATTGGTAAGCATAAAAAATACAATTTCATTATGCCTTTAACCACTAAATTGAAGGAAAAATATAAGATTTTCCACACAAAACCCCTATTTTTACACAATAAAGGCCTGTTTTTATTTAGTTTTAACTAATTATTAGTTATTAGGTTTAATTTTAACAGTTTTAAACATCAGAATATGGCAATATCATAGTATATGGAATGTTTCAAGTTCATACTACAATCTACGGCAAAGCAGTGGGCCATTCAAAATGCATATATAATACATTTCTACATTGTGTTACACTCCTGACATGTCTAATAATGGTGGATAAAATAGGTTTGGTGGATAAAAAACACAACCTTTAAGTATAAAGTACAGTTCCTCTCAACTTGGAAGATTAGTAAGCATAGAAAATACAATTTCATTATGCCTTTAACAACTAAATTGGGAAGAAAATCAGATTTTCCACACAAAACCCCTATTTTTACACAATAAAGGCCTGTTTTTGTTTTGTTTTAACTAATTATTAGTTAATAGGTTTGATTTTAATAGTTTTAAACATCAGAATATGGCCATATCAAAGGTATACATGGACAGTTTCAAGTTTATATTACAGTTTATGGCACGGCCGTGGGCCATCCAAAATGTATTTACATTTCTACATATTTGTTACACTCCTGACTGACCCCTATTTACTATCTGTAGTAGACATATTCAATGTAACACAATTTTATTTGTTACTATTTATTAATTTACATCATGTACTACTATAATAAACTGATATAACTAAATTAAATATATATGGAAGTTTGCAAAATTTAGATGGCATGTCAATGTTACACTCCTGACATTTTGGAGTTCTCCCAGTAAACCTTTGACCACAAATGCTATGATGTGATTACCAATGCCACTTGACCATCTATGGCAAGCCAAGTGTATACGTATACAAAATATGGAATGACAAATGCATAACCTTTCATCATTTTTATTATCAAGCTGGATTAATTTCAATATTTGAGTTTGACTCCTTTCTTCATTTTGACATACTGTAGTGTAACAATCAATAATTTATTGGACTTATGCAAGTTCAATTTCACAGTGACTCATTCTGAATAAGGTGGACCCTTCAATATTTCAAAATGTATATCTCTGAAATGAATATCAAAGATGGTTTTCTTGTACTAGCTTAATAAAAATGCATGTTCAATTTTTATGTAAAAAAAAGTGTTACACTCCTGACCGTTTTAGCATCAAAAACGGGCAGAAGTTTTTTTGCAACAAGCAAGGGCCATCATATTCTGGCACAAAGAAATTACTATCTTAGCACATATTTTGGAATAATTGGCTATTCTATAAAAGTTCTTTATATGATCAAAAACGGGCAAAATGTTGAATATGCCATTTTCAGCCATTTTTTTTAAAACCGCCCATATCTTCCATAAAACACAAAGCTTAAGATAACTCATTAACCATTCACTTTTCCATGAGAGTTTTCCCTTGCGTATGTTATTTTTGACAGACACAAAATGTTGTCACTTTCTGCAAATTAAACCAATTATTTTATTAAGTATAGTCTTTTGTTGTAAATTCATGGCATCAACTGATTGGAGAAAAAAATGTTGAGGAATTTATAATTTGGGAGGGTCAAATTATCATAAATTAAATTTATGTGTCTGTCAAATATAACAATAACATACACAAGATGTCTGTCAATATAACATCCGAAATGGTTAGTCAGCCAAAAACACTAGTCTAAGCAGGTAAATTGATAAAAGGTCACTAGGCACTGCATATATCAGGTTTTTAACACATTAGTCAACCCTGAACTATCGCCATGATGTGAACATCCTTATTTTTTAATATAATGTGTCCGTCAAAAACTAACATCCGCAAGAATCTTGCGGATTTTATGTTTGTTTGACAGACACCACTTCACCATGGATTGTACTCGTGATCAAAATGCCTTATCCTCACAAAGTGATTATGTTCAAAGCTGAGTGTAGCTAAATGCTATGTTATGTTGCATTATTTGCATACTTAGCTATATCACCCTATCTACGCAGGAATTACAGCACCATCTTGCGGGCGTTATTGTTTGACGGACATTCTGAGGCATTTTTTAAAATCGTTATGTGTTCAAAATAAATGGTAGCCACATATAAATTGAATGTAATATACATAGATAAAGTAATTTGTTACAGGTTTACTCATTATTTATGCTTTTAGTCATGGTTTAGGAACAAATTGATGGCCTTCTAGATCAAAAAAAAGTTTGACGGACATACTAACATCCGCAAGGGTCATTTTCAATTTCAATTTGTTATACTTAAAATTGACTCAAGTGTCTTTTATTTAATGGGTTTTCTCCTGACTAACAAACAATGCAATTCTCTTGGGGCTGATTGGAAAACAATATAACCTGTTGAAAAAGTGAAGTCCAATCGTGTTAGAATATGTGATGAAAAAAGTGGAGTTTTCAGGTCTTCTTTTCAAATTTTCTTCATTTGTGAGCAACGAAATAAACTCAAATTGTGCATACTATGTATTCATTAGTTAAATTATCCCATCATGCAACACGGTCCAGATTTAGCCTCGTCCCCCTTCGCTAAATAACAAACGTCTATGTACGCACATCACTTACGAGCTGGGAATGTATTGAAATAAGTCTATTAATAAACATGTCGCCGATTTCGATAAACATCGCTAGTGCCGTTAAGTGAATAGGCTTAGAATTTCACCTTAAATTTCAAGGGAATATTGCATTTGTACAAAAGCTCTGATAACCAATACAGAAATTACCACAAAAATCATATTTAGAAGGAGTCATACTTAGGATGGGGATATTTATTATTATTAATGCTTTCTTTATTGAGGGTAATATGCTTCCAAGCAGGCCCTCATTTCGATACATACATAAATACATCAAAATAACAAATAACAGTGTTTAAATATAATACAAATTATAACACAAATTATTCAATTATGATACAGTGGAAATATATGATTTGAATTGACCGAGTGACATATTTTCTAAATCAATACGAATAGATGGTGATAAATTGTTCCACAGATGACCAGATCTGTAAAGAAAAGTGCGCATACCAGAATTTGAGTTGATTTTAGGAATAATTAAAGTATTACTTGAATGATTCCTGGTAGTATGATTGTGATAGTTATGTACAAATTCAAAATTAGATGATAAATAGGTTGGACTTATATCTTTTGAACATTTGAATAAAATAATAAGTATTTGAATTTTCCATCTATCACTTAGTTTTGCCCAATGAAGTAATGAAACATGCAAAATATGATGAATAATACCAACTGATGACAAATAACACCAAGTTTGATTTGTTGTACTACCTAACTACCTTATTTTTAAAACCGAAAAACGGAAGCAGAAAAACTGTATTAATTTCTTATTTATATATTTATCTATTTATTTATTTATTTATTTATTTCATCCATAATCATTCATAAAAGAAAATTGAAAGAAAAACAAAAACCAACAACAACATCAACAACAACAACAAAACCAACAACATTTGAGCGGTTTAATTACCCACTGGTAGGCCTGCAATTTTTCAGGGGGGGTCATGCTAATTAGTTCGCTGCAGAGGAGGAGGGATCTTTTATTCTGGAAAATGTATTGTCTATTTGGCCATCACAAGACAGTGACGTAACCGCGTATTCTATTAATTGCAGCACATAAAGCACGCGCCTAATCGTGGCGCTGGCGTATACTCACGAGCGTTGAAAGGCGGAAGATACATATGTGTGCGTAAAAGCTGCGTCTGTTAAGTTACGTCACTGTCCAGAGAAGGCCAGTGGCGTGTGTGCGCAGGATATTGTGAGTGGAGGGGGGGGGGGCACTTGGCCATAAATGAACTTCCCCCGACTCGGATTCTTCTCAATTCCCCCGATGTATCACAAAAATAGCAAAAGGTAGCCCCAATTTTTTTTGGCAGACACCTCATGAATTTCACGTCAGTGGGGGGAGGGGGGGGGGGGGGGGGGGCGAGGGGCTAGGTTCAAAATAAATTGCATGGTCAAATTTTTTTCGCACAGTAAAAAAAAATTGCAGTCACAAAATCGCACAGTCAGAAAGACAGCATAGTAAACAACAGATTGAACTAAACTGGGGGCCTAGGCCCCCCTGCCCCCCCCCTTTGCGCACGCCACCGGAGAAGGCCAAATAGAGTATAACCCTTTCACACTCTGACCAAATTTGAATCCTACACATTTTTTCTCTTTTCAAACAGACTGCGCTCGATATAGAGGTAATCTGTGCACCTGAATTGACCAAATTTCCTGGTGGATGACAATTTATTTTTGACACCAAAACAACTAAAACAATTGCGGATAACAACAAACAGTGGCGGATAACCAAAATTGTCTTGTCTTGTCTTGTCTTGTAGCAATTACGGGTCAACGCTCCATATATTGAAGCCAAGCGATCAGGGAACTTATAAGACCCTGTTTGCCCTGTGACCTATAGGACAGTTATCCGCTGAATAACAAGTTTAATTTTCTTATTTCTGCAAACAGATCATTTTCCATCATGACAGAAGAGCTCAAGAGACGTCTGGAGTTTGAGGACTCTGCCGTTCAGCTCAGTGCTGCAGGGAAACTCTACAGTCTGGTTGTGAACAAACAGCAGACAGATGCAGACATTGAACTAATCTGTGCCACTACACCAACTGTGAGTACACACTATTATAGTCAATCCCTTAACACCTTCCATGTGGCAGGCATCTGCAGACGACATTCCAAAATGCCACAATATGTTTCAAAAATGTCAAAACTATTGAATTTCGTTACCATATTTGGAATAACCACAAGAAATGCATTAAAATAAGTACAAACGTGCTTAGTATTGGTTCAGTAATCCTTGAGATAGACCTTGAAAGTGTAGAAAGGTTTCTGAAAAATCTGTTTTGTATTTAGTAAAACCAATAGCTCCTGGAAAGTGTTAAGACCAAACCATCATCATGACCATGACACACGTATGCGCCATGTTTGATGCGTACTGCTTCTTTATGTGATATACTTGCGTTCTATTTTGGCAGGCATGCATATTGCATGCATAAGTTCTGAATCGTTAGTCCCAGGGCATTGTGATTCGAAACAGTGGCGTACCCAGCTTTTGGAAACGGGGGGGGGGGGGGGGGGTGACCATATTTATACCGACGAAAGGCATGATGTACCGACAATTTTTACATACTCCCAAAAACAAATCGTAAAACTTGCACAATTTTTTTCCCGTGAGCAGCTGAAATCCTGATAAGTGGGGGGGTATGGATGAAGTTGTCCGCATAACCGGTCGAAAGAAATCGCAATGTCAAAATCACAAATCTACAGACGGAGGGTCGTTTTTACCGACGGGGTTATTTCAGGGGGGGGGGGCGGGCCCCCCTGGACCCCCCTTGGGTACGCCACTGATTTGAAATACTTATAGAAGATGTAAGAGTTTCTGGTTCAAGGCTAGAAAAAATTAACAAATGTCCTCAGAAACTGATTTCCATCGTGGATTAACCAGAAAATACTAAATATCAATTAGCAATATTTGTTCAATTGCGGGTCAGATGGGATTCGGAAATATCTGTTTTAAACAATTAGTGTACGTTTTGGTACAAGATATGAATTACAGGATAATTGATACATCTTTACTTTGAAATTTGTTGAAAAAAACCCTGAGCACATGCAGCATACCCAAGTGTAATTTTAACAATTTTTTGATGAGCTTTCATTCAAACACGTGTGGTCTAGTGGATAGCATGCCGGTCTTACGATGCAAAGGTTGTGAGTTCTAGCCCCACTACAGCCAAGTTGTTTGTATCCTTGGGCAAGGTACTTAGTCTCAATTGCTTCGTCGACCCAAGCGAGATTGGGGAGCTGTTAGGGGATATTACAATCTAAGTGCAGATACTGTGTGCGCCGTATCGGTAGCCTGGTAAATGAAGCGAAATGATTTGTGACGATTTCCAAATGGCAGCAAAAAACCCGTGGTTCGGAAGTCACGTATAAATGGTGGTCCCGTCCATCGGAAGAGCAATACCCGAGCACGTTAAAAGGTTACAGACTCTTTCGTAAAGAGTAGGGGATCATCCCGGTCTGTATCTGTTCACACATCTAATAACGGACCCCAATGGAAATAAGCTAATAAGCTTATTGGGTTATCCAGGGTCGTAGGAAAAATAATATCAAATCAAATCAAATCAAACATTCTTTTTTTCAGTTTCCTGAGCTACAAGCCCTCTGGGACAGGTGCGCTTCCCCCATCCCAAGTGTATGTACAGCGTGCTGCGACGCCCTGGTCAATCTTGTCCCCCATGGACATGCCCAATTCAGTTACATCCTCGCCGGTTTCATAAATCTGGTGCCCTCTGCCGAGAATGTGGGAGGAATTATCTGCGCCATCGGTCAGTTGTTGATGTTGCAGCTGAAGGGTGATGTGGAGAGTGTGGGTCAAGAAGGAGGGGAATATGAATGCAGATATGGGTTGAGGTAGGTGTAATATCATGTACTGTAAAAGTGGAAAATTTTGCATGTGTACATTTTTGCCCATTGCACATTTTGAAAAATTTTGCTTGTTTTTATTTTCACAGTTTTTGAGCTTCCTTACATAGACCTACCTCTTTTTTCCTAAAATCTTCCCTAAATACACAACGCAATATTTCCTGAATTTGGGGCGAAAGGATTATGAAACTAGACACTTAAAGCTTTACTCTCGACTAAATACTGTTACGATTGATGCTAGCATAACGAAGCACTGATTTTTTTAAACCCGAAAAACCCTCCGATTTCTCCTGTTATAAAGTGAAAAATCACAATTTTTTAGCTCTAAATTGACCACCCCGTCCTACTCCGGTTGGCGTAACTCGAGAGCTGAAGGTCGACAAACTTTGGGGCAAACGAATATAAATAGCTGATAATATAATCTTTCGAATGATATAACATTCGGCCTAATTGGCTTTATAACAAAATAGCACAAATTGTAGTTAAATTCGCACTAATTTCCCGTTTTTGACGTCTTGAAAGCATGGGTAAAATAGAGTTACAATGCAAAACTCGGTCTGTGTGCATAGTGTGCATTCAGGCATGGTGATTTTCTATTGTTATCAAATTAAGAAGGTCAACCCTCCCTGACTACCACACACAGAGCTGGAACTAGATCTTTTGCTTAAAATCGTGCCAAAGTTTTCATTATGAAGTATTTGATTGAAATATATCAGAGACAGGATGAAATAATGGCACCAGGGTATATACTTTGACTCACAATAAAGGTAAAGGTTTTTTTAATGGTGGTCGATCCTGTGTACACAGAAGCGGAGAGGCCATCTTCCTTTCGAATCGATTGGGCCAGACTCCATCCTATTCTAATGTGCTGTGTGGGGATCGCTACACCTCCTCCATAGCGAGTTTGATACCTTCCCATCAGCACAGAAGAATGCTGGTACCCATTTAAATACACATGTGTCGAGAAAAATTACTTAAGGTAAAGTGCCAAATCAAGAACACAACATGTTGACCTCAGTGGGACTCAACCCCACAACCTTTGAATTATGAACCCAGTGCACTATCCGCTACACCACACGCCCCACTCACAACAGCATTAAAGGGGGTGTGGACTCTCAGGTACAGCCTCCGTAAAACTGCTGTAACTTCATCAATATTCATTTAATCTTTATAAAAGTATACAGTTTTTTGCAGAAAAGGGTTCAATGAATCCAACCATGATAATGAAATTGACCATTTTGGAGAAAATTATAAAAAACACTTTTTTTACCTATTTCAGGTTTGGAAAGGATAACGCAAAATACATTTTGTCAAATTTTGTCATACTAGTTTAATGATAATCCTGATAACATTCCCCAGGGGAATTCTTTTAAATTTTTAATATCGTATCTATTTTTTGGCACTTTTTGGTCTATAACTCAAAAAATAAATAAGATATTAAAAACAACAAAATACGGTCAAAATGGTCAATTTCATTATCATGGTTGGATTCATTGAACCCTTTTCTGCAAAAAACTGTATACTTATATAAAGATTAAATGAATATTGAAGAAGTTACGGCAGTTTAACGGAGGCTGTACCTGAGAGTCCACACCCCTCTTAAATAATTGTTTTATGATTTATGAAGCATTGGTTCTGTGTCATAAGTGGACAAATCTGTTTTGTAATTGAATTGTCTTGCCTTTATTTGATGATGTGGGGTCATTATTCAACACTTATTAAAACTTGGCACTGAAAGAAAGTACCCTGTTGTGGGGAGAATAATTGTGAGAATGTTGATCTCTTTACACTTTCCATGTGGCAGCCGTCTGCAGACGACATTCCAAAATGTCACAAAATGTTTAAAAAATGTCAAAATTATTGAATTTCGTTACCATATTTGGAATCACCATGAGAAATGCATTGAAATAAATACAAACATGCCTAGTATTTGTTCAGTAATCCTTCAGATAGACCTTGAAAGTTGGAAAAGGTTTCTAAAAAATTGATTTTATATATTGCAAACCCAATAGCCGTGTGGAAAGTGTTAACATGAGGATTTTAGGAATTTTTATTTAGCCAAATTCTGATGCTCTCTTTGCTACCAAAGATTGTTGACTGTTCAAGATCGTAAACCATGCAGTTGTCAAAGTAACGGATAGTATGAATGTGCCTCTGCATATAGCACTGTACCGTAGATATTCCCTGGCAGTCATTGGGCAGTGGTGTAACATTGATATAAAATTGGATGGATTGAGCGTGATACACAAAGATATTGGTTGAGCTATGAGTTTTAAAAAATATTGTGCGAGACGCAGTCGAGCACAATATTTTTAAAACTCATAGCGAGACCAATATCTTTGTGTATCATGCGAAAAAATCCATCCAATTTTATATCATTATTATGCAGTAAGAATCTGACCTGACCCAAAATTTTTTTTTTTAAAAATCAAAACAAACAAGGTATTTAAAAAAAACTGGACGGGGGAGATAGAAGACTGTTGAAAGTAGGCTTGAGTTATCCCGTGCTTTTTCTCTTACGTGACACGGGTCATTCTATACGTGCGTGTCACGGGTACCCGTATCCCGTAAGTCTCACTCTCCGTGAATTCCCAAACCCAACCCACAGTAGAGCCCAAGCCCCGTAATAACCTGCATAGTGCATACCACCACGCAGCGTTCGATTTAACCAATGTAGCATCACGAAATACGACACACTTTTGAACACTAATGCACAAATATGTAGCAAAAAGTGCTACGCCAAAAGATTCCCTACTTGATCTCTGATCACGTACCATCAAAGCCAAACCTAAAGATTGAGTGTCATCTTCAAATAACTAAAACAAAGTATGGTAAATCTTGAAATATCGGCGGTTCATTTTCACTTTCGTCCAGAGTTAAAAATCCCATTGGTTTACACGTACTTGCGCAGAATTTTTCTGTCGGTTTAAAATGTGTACAAAATGGCGGAGTTCTGCGCATCTCGGAGAAGTAATAATCATGACGTCACTTCTAGTCTTGTTTTCGTGTCGCATGGCAAAGGTCGAGGGGTTGTTGCCATATCATTGGGCTAATCATATTGAAGGGTTCACCTAGACTGTAACTCTCAGCCGCCCTCTTATGTCGCTATCTTGCAGGCTCCGATATTTGTACAGCTTTAGCGTCCGTACGGTAATATTGATGACTGGGGGATGTAGCCTAGGGTTCGCCATAATCATTGGGCTAATTGCGAGACCAAGGCAACACGGAACAAAGAGGCCGTGGACTCAGTGACTCAGTATATTACTAAATCATATAATATAATACAAAATAGCATCCAAATAGCTTAGTATATTACTAAATGGCATCCAAATAGCTGAAATAACTTACTGTGTCCTCTTACCTTCATATTATAACAATATCAATTACATTTTACAACAAAATCGCTTCAGAAGATGATTAATGCAAGTTATTAATATTAGCAAATGCCGCGAATTTTAGGGGTTTGTGAAAAGGTTACGACTTAGAAACGTCGTTTCAAATGACGGGGTCGCTAATCTCCCCCGTCAAAAAATCACCGTAATATTGTAAAAATATCAATAACATTTTTTTTATTCAAAGTACAGACAATTAATTTTTAAAGTTGACGAAGGTGGTTTGAACATGACTAACATCTATGATTATAAAGATGCTATTAAAATATCATGGGTTAAAAGGTTTGTTTACCCTAATAATGAGGGCAAGTGGAAGATTTTGTTTGATAATGAAATCAAGAAAATTGGTGGTGATTGGATTTGGCAATGTGAGCCAGCTAACGTGTGTGATTTAAATGTAAATAAAATTAGCAACAGTTTTTTGAAAGATATTTTGAAAGGATGGTTGAAGTTACGAAAAAAGTATGAGATTGTTGATGAAATTATATGGTATAATTCCAAAATTAAGATTGGTAAAAAAACAGTCTTTTATAGTAGCTGGAGTAACAGTAATATTAATTTTGTATCAGATTTAATTGAATCCGATCATTTGATGAGTTTCATGGAATTCAAGGAGAAGTACCATGCTGTGAAAACTAATTTTGTTGAATATTTTGGAATTGTTCAATGTATCAAAAAGAATTTAAAGGAGTCATGTTCTAAAGTTATTTACTTTGACTGGTAATTATGAAAGGAAGGAACAGCTGATGACGGATATTTTATTAACAAAAAGAGTCTGTAAATTTGCCTATGAAAAGATGAGGAAGCATGTAATACCAAATGCGAAGCAGTACTGGGAAGGCAAGGCTCAATTTGATATTGATTTGTCACAGCCAATTAATGACTGGAAGGAAGTGTACTCATTAGCTTTTAAATGCTGTATGGACTCATATACAAGATATTTCCAGTTTCGTTATATTCATAATATTCTACCAACAAACTATTTCTTGTTTAGAATTGGTTTAATAGAAACTGATGCATGTAGTTTCTGCAAAGTGAATAGAGAAACGGTAAAACATCTCATGTGGGAGTGTAATGTAACAAAAGATTTTTGGAACAATCTTAGTGCATGGATGAATACTGGGCTAAATATCTTTTTCAATGTGAACTATCAAAATATATCTCTTGGCTTATTTAATGAAGATTTCGACTTTTTCAAAAATATTATTGTTCTTTTGGCAAAACGTTATATTTATAGATGCAGAGTTGAAGAAAAGAAACTTAGTATTATGTCTTTAAAGCATTGGTGAAAATGACCGAAAAATCAGAGAAAGTGATTGCAGAACGGAATGATAAAATGGCATCCCATAACAAAAGATGGGGGATTTTGACATTGTTTTCATAATATTGTTTTCATAATATTGTTTTCATAATATTTTCTTTAAAAAAAAAAAGCATTATGTGCCTATATAGTAAGTTTTCATAATGTTTTCTTAAAAAAAAAGAAGCATTATGTGCCTATATAGTAAAACTTTGTCTGGCACTTGTGGCGTCTGAATGTTGATGCCTTGTCTGTATTTGATGTATTTTTTCTAGTGTTATTTTTGTATTTTGTTAATTTATTGTTGTATTTTATAAAATAAAAAAGTCCCTATAAACGGGCTGGAAAGAGAAAAAAAGACAATTAATTTTTTTTCCTATTTTTTTTTTTTTAAATCCCAAAAATTTCTCCAAAAATTGCAATTTTTTTTTCACAAAAAAAACCCTTAAAAAAATATTCTAAAAAAATTTTCACAATATTTTGAAAATTAAAAAAGACAAAATTAAAAATAAAAAAATTCTACTGCATTTTTTGACTGCTACTATACAATAACCAAACTGACCAAGTTCTAAGGATATTGGTCTGACCAAGTTCGCTCCAGTGACATAATGTGCAGAATAATGTCTTTACTACGGCCAAACAAAAAAAAGTTTGTCTCAAAGCTTGCGAAGGCTTCAAAATCGGGCGACGCGCGCTGTTTTTTGTCTTCCATTTTGTTTTGTTTTTAACATTTTTTTATTTGTGTGGCAATTTTTACTCTTACTATTTGCAACCGTTGACACTTTCTGATATTTGTTTTTTTCTATTTGAAATGAATATTGTGATGTAGTTGTGTAAATAACAATTGTGCAGCGTTTTTTGAAGAACTGAGTCATGTAAAAGTTTAAGAAAAGGAAAATCTGCCGATATTTTGAATAAAAACTCGAAATAAAAATTTGTAGGGAAAAAGAAAAATTGATTTGACAATTTCCTGCATTTCAGACGCGGTATTTTGGCATTTCAAAACCAATGCGCGTGCAAGCTTTGAGACGAACCTTTTATTTTGTTTGGCCTAATGCATTGCAAGTATAGGACGGAAGATTCAAACTGCATAATAATGTGTCACATAGGATGCAAGGGGAGCCCTATTTTTTTATAATACAGCATAATAATAAGGGGAACCCACTTTTTGTTCAGGTGTATAATTAAATTCAATTAACCCACCCAGTCATCCAGAGTTCAAGAAACTAGGTTAGCCACACTAAACAAGTCCATTGTCAGATTAACAGGCTAGAAATTTTGATATAGAGATGCACCTGTATGTCCTTTTGTTATGCAAAACTAAGATTCCTTGCAGGAGGTGTTGTTTTTCCATTTGGGAAAACCACATACACACCTGTTTGCTAAACAAGTCCATTGTAGGATTAACTGGCTAGAAATCTTGACACAGAGATGCACCTGTATGTCCTTTTGTTATGCAAAACTAAGATTCCTTGCAGGAGGTGTTGTTTTTCCATTTGGGAAAACCACATACACACCTGTTTGCTAAACAAGTCCATTGTAGGATTAACTGGCTAGAAATCTTGACACAGAGATGCACCTGTATGTCCTTTTGTTATACAAAATTAAAATTCCTTGCAGGAGTTGTTGTTTTTCCATTCGGATAAACCATATACACACATGTTTGCTAATAAGTCTATTGTAGGATTAACTGGCTAGAAATCTTGACAGAGAGATGCACCTGTATGTCCTTTTGTTATGCAAAATTAAGATTCCTCTCAGGAGGTGTTGTTTTTCCATTCCGAAAACCACATACACACCTGTTTGCTAAACAAGTCCATTGTAGGATTAACTGGCTAGAAATCTTGACACAGAGATGCACCTGTATGTCCTTCTGTTATGCAAAACTAAGATTCCTAATTGCAGGAGGTGTTGTTTTTCCAATGTGGAAAACACATATAATTTAATTCAATTAACCAGTCATCCAGAGTTGGAGAAACTAGGTCAGCCACACACCTGTTTGCCAAAAAGTCCATTGTAAGATTAACTGGCTAGAAATCTTGAAGTTGACAGAGAGATGCACCTGTGTGTCCTTTTGTTATGCAAAATTAAGATTCCTTGCAGGAGTTGTTTTTTTCCATTCGGGAAAACCACATGGGTTTTGAGTCACTTTCGACTTTGAACTCCACTGGGGGATGTCATATTATTTTGTCTGTCACAACCATGGGGATTCATACTTTATATCTTCACAACTTCACAAGGCGTGGGTTAATTTCTTTATAGATCAAGCCCATAAAGCTAGGTGCCAGTGACTTCATTTTATAAAATACAAGCAAGTTTGGCAAGACATATTGTGTGTGGAGAGATTTTGAGCCAGGGAACGTCATCAAGTTTGTGGAAGTTTAAGCTTACAATGTACTTCAGAATTTGATGAGGGCAGCAATTCGCTGGCTTGATCATCGTAAAATCACGACACTGTAGCTGTATGGACGATATCGGAGAGTGGCAGAGGAAGAAATTATCGTAAGTACAAGGATAAATTTTGTTATGATAATTTAAATTAACCATTTATGTAATTTTCAAGCAAGTTCACAAGCATTTACAAATGGTATTTTCATGAGAAATAGTATAAATTTGGCATTGCTTTCAGGACTCTTATTGAGAGAAACTTCTTAGTCAGATATGAGGTTTTTTACGCCGATTTTATGGAAATTTCACGTAGGTTACATAACTGGAAAACACCAGTTGAAATAGAGCTATATGAATGTCAATGATATAAAATGTATTGCTTTGATGTGTACCGTGAAGTTTTGAACTTTCACATCAGTTTTTAATTTATTCATCAACAACATGGATTTGAGTGCTGTATTTTTAAGGTCAAAACATTGACAACATTTAAAAACAGACATGTCTATGTAAATGTTGGTTAATTGTATAAAAAGTTCTGATTTTTGTGACGCTATAACAAGTATTTTTTTACACAAATTTTGGGTAACGTTTCCCTGAAATTGTTACTGTAGACAAAGTATTACAAATCTGGCACTGTTTATGAAATATCAAAAGTAATGATATTTCGATTCAAAATTCTATAAAGTTTTACGTCCCTCATTTCTATTCAATGCAGTGTCACCTTTTTACTTTGGGTTTTAAATGGAACCAGATGCAAGAACTGTAAGGACGAGTGCCGAGACGTGCCATAGATCACCACGCTCTAAAGACCGACCGTGACGAGGAGAATAGCTGATGATGCCTAAAATACCTCATCCAAGAACATTATAAGAGAGTCGCCTATTTTTAAAGACTGTATAGACTGTTAATTAAAGTTTACTTTGTTATGTTTAAAACACATAACAGCTTTGAATCTAAAATTAATTGTGGAAAGTCAAAGTATCCACGGGTCGAGATATCAGATATTGTTTGACAACTTATTATCGGTATGTACCAACATTTTGTATCCAGCAAGATTCAACGATAATAGAGAAAACTTGTAAACTCTGATATCTACATAAGTTAGAAACATCATGTATCGACATTATGACATTATTATGCCATACCTGCTCAATTCCGCAAGGAAGAGCATAATAAAAATCAAAGTAATAGACCTTCTGGAATAGAACTCTAAGTTTCATGCTTTTCGCAATCGTCAGACGACAAGATTAGAAAACATATTACAATGTGAAAGATTATGTTATTGTAATGTGTGAGAACAACAAGAAAACTGCACAGAATGAATTATTTAATATTATAATACTTTTGAGTCCTAGTGAAACACTTGACTGGTAATAATTTATTGTAGAATCATTGGATAATACTAGGCTAAGGCCAAACAAAGAAGAAGGTTTGTCTCAGAAGCCCGCCCGCATTGGTGTGTGAAATGAGCTACGGCGTGTAGGTCTATGCGCTGACAGAGGCCTAAAATCTTTTTTTTCTTCTTCTTTTTAATTTTTTTTTAAATTTTAATTTTAATTTATTTAAAAAAAGAATTTAAAAAAAGTTCTCTGTAGGCTTGGATTAGCAAAAAATGTAGGCTTGGATTAGCAATTTAAAAAAAAAAAAAAATCGCATACCTCATAGCCTGTTTTCTAAAAAAACACCAAAAACAACAAATCGCACAGCACCTAGCTTTTTTGCCAAATGTTTCTGAGACAAACTTTCTTCTTTGTTTGGCCTAACTAAGCTAAATTGTTAAAGACCCTGTGCTCTTGACACAGTGGTGTACTGCTTCATCTGATAAATGTGCATGTTTTAAGCTATGTCATTCCTTGTAAATATTGGTTGATTTTGGAGGATTTGCAATCTTTGAGTAGGTTCAAAAGGTTTCTATATAATCCATCACTAACAGAATTTTTAATTGGTATCGATGGTTTAGTGCAACATAGTCCTATCTGGTATGTCTGTCATTTGTGACTCATATCTAAGGTTTCCTTAACATGTGGCAGTTATTGTAGATGTTGCCTTTTCACATAACTGAAATGTAAATGATAAAATATCCTATCTGCTATAGCTGCCCTGTGTTACTTTAGGTTTATATTAAAGGACATTATTCCCGGTGGAAAGAGTTTTAATTATGGGAAGGGGTTATCAATTCACATGTTATCCACCAAATTTCAGTTTCATTATCATTCGAGAAATGAAATAAGAAGCAATTTATGAATAATTATCAGACGTAGCAGAAGACTTTTCGCAAGGGCACTTGGGAGATATTAGGGATATCGCTAGAATCGTGATGTATGCGCAGCACAGGTGATAGTTGAGCTGCGCATGCGTCACAAATTTAACGATATCCCTGAAGTATCTCCCAAGTGCCCTTGCGAAAGTCTTCTGCTATGTCTGAAAATGAGTTCACAAATTGCTTCTTATTTCATTTCTCACATGATAATGAAATTGAAATATGATGGATAACATGTGAATTAATATCCCCATTCACATAATTAAAACTCTTTCCACTGAGAATGATGTCCTTCAAGGAGTCTGATATAGACTACCACAGCTATTGCAGATGGACCCTTGTTGCACTAACTCCTCCATATATAAATTAGATAATTACATGATGATCATGTTCATATTAGTGACTGTATTCAATGTATTGTGTTTGATCTTACAGGTCTCCGCCCCATCCGTTTGTGTCCGTGCTAAGCAGTAGACCGGATTGCTGGCCGTTCCTGCTACAAGAGGTATCCAAGGCACTGCAAATTCCATATGGGTGAGTGATATGACTGTAGGGGGGGGGGGGGGGGGGGGGGGGGGCGTGGAGTGTGGAAGGAAACTTACAGTGAAAGCATAGAACAGGGATGTGGTATTAGTTTTACCATAAACAAAACAGATTTTTCAGAAACTTTTCCCAACTTTCAAAGTCTATCTCAAGAATTACCGAACCAATTCTTGGCATGTTTGTACTTATTTTAATGTAATTAAAACCAAATATGGTAATGAAATGCAATAATTTTGATATTTTTGAAACATTTTGTGAACATTTTGAAACTGCCTGCTACATGAAAAGTGTTAAGAACCCTTTTCATGCATCTTTATCTATTGGCCTTTGCCTTTGGCTTCCATTTCACATCACATTTAACTTTTGTTTAAACTTCGATTTGAAAATCGCAGATATGTTAATACCAAAAATGCATGGATTTTTTTTCTTTCAGTTCAGTTCAGTTCAGTTTATTCACCACAAATGAGATACATGCAATGACAATACAATGAATATACTATGGTGGGTTGACCAAATCAGAGCAGTGCTAGAAAATGTACTTTCATTAAAGATGGTGAAGAATTTTAGTGGTCTATGAAATGTTTATACTTGTAAAAAACCCCATAATAAATGAGTTTGTCTCACTGTCCCTTGAAGCACATTTCATAATATCATTTAAAAGCAAAAAAGTGCATTTTTAATGAAACTATTCTCTTCTTCCTGATTCTGAGTATTTAATATTAGGACACACTCAAAATCATATCGTTTTGAATCACAATTCTAATTACCTATCTCAGAATGGCAATGCTGAAGCCCTTTCTGAAATATGTCATGCTAGACCCGCATCAGACGCCGCAGTACAGTGCATTCAGAAGCTCCCTCTATACAATACTTATCCAAGAATCGAGGAGTCAAGGATGTCAAGAACATAATGGTGACAGCAACAAGGCGGCAGATGATGTCATGATGTTTCTTCTTGAAAGTCTGGTTAGCGCTCAGGTAATTTGGACCCATTTTACAAGTGTTTTCAGCTTATAGTGTGTTGAGAGGTTTTTGACACATATGATGAACTAGAGAGTTGCTGTGAAATGTAAAAAAAACACCCCAAAACACATGGATTTAGCTTATAATCAGACTAAAAAGCTTAATTGGGCTAAAAAATGCACCAGGTATGTCTCGGTAATCAGGCCAAATTAAATTAATTGTTTGTCTCAAAGCTCCTCTCCTGTTGTAAAACTAATAAAATAAATAACTAATTTTTTTTTTTAAATATAAAATATTGAAATCCTTGTAAAAGTGAACTTTTGTATTTAAGATGATGTGATCAATGAAAATCTAAAAAATCGGTGACATTTTGGGATTTTTTTTTTTTGGAAAAAAAAAGAAAAAAAAGAAGTTTTTTTCAGATTTTTGTTTTTCTAATGCGCATCAATAAACTAACGCGCGCGGGAGCTTTGAGACAAACAATTAATTTAATTTGGCCTCAGCTGAACAGTTTTTAACAGTATAATTTCTTATCCTTTCCTGATATTTTCAAGTTGTGTCGCATAATCGTAATAACTTTGTAATAATAAGAAAGATATTTAATGATAAAACATGCCACACACTACACTTAGTGCTTGAATTTTTGTAAAGAGATATTAAAAGCTTAACTGTTTAACTCCATTGTTTAATTAAAGTAAAAGAGTGGATTGTAAAGCTCCCAGTAGCTTCCGTGCATATTTTCATCCTTGTCATACAAAAACTGAATGTATTCTCTTTATTTGAAATTGATTCATTTTCAGATGGACACGCCGCAGAAATTAAGTGACATCATCCTCCAAATCCAATCACTGTCTGACATCATCAAACCCGCTATATCACACAATAACGTAACATTTACAATTGGTTTTGTCTGCCATGCTTTCTCTCTGTGTAATAAACTGTTGACCTTTGGTCTGGAGATGACCCCTGTCCTAAATGTCATCACCAAGGTGATTCCAGATGGTGTGTGTCTATCATCAGATGTTGTATTCAACATGTGGGCCACTCTGCTGATACCATGTCCTCCTTGTCAGGTCAACGCACTTCTTGAATTAGGTGAGATCATAAATCAAGTAGAATAATAATAGGAGACATTTATAATGCGTCGGTATCCGCCCGCCGCAAGCGATGCTCATGGCGCTGTAGCCTATTTATTATTATGCTGCTGTTAGGAAATCGTCAATCATCGCTTCATTAACGTGGCTTCTGACTAGGTGCACTATCCATATCAGCACTTAGATTGTGATATCACCCCTTTTTAACAGCTACCCAACACGCTTGGGTCAACGAGGCAATGTATCTTGCCCAAGGATACAAACATGTCGGCCATGGCGGGGCTAGAACTCACAACCTCATGATCCCGAGCTGTTCCACTGGACCATGCATACTCTATATTTGCATATTTACTATAAGGCTTTTGGTGAAAACCTGTTTTATGGCAGATGGGTCTTCAAGAACAGTTGGGGTTTTCCTTTTACAAGTTTTTCCCGAACATTTCTAAAAATGTAGACAATTTTACACGTTTAAAAACAATGTGAACAATTTTCCACATTTTCTGAAATATTTTTAGATATTTTCCAAAATCAACAAATATTTCAATCGTTTAAAATTAAAGAACCCTTCATAATTGCAAATTTGAGTGTGGCCAAAAGAATGCGACATTTTAGTCACATAATGCATAGGGTCACATGTTCGAAGCTCACCTCCTTTTGTGTTACACACAGATTTTGGCTTTCGCGACATGATTTTAACTTGACACATTTATATTTGCTTAAATACCCACATAATGTAGTAAAAGTATACATCTTTTGAAGGGAAATTGCATGAGAAAACCAAATATGCCATTGAAATCATAGTACGACCAATGACTAAAATGGTATGATTTACAATGTTTGGAAAAATATCAGATTTTTAAAAAAAAATTGAGATCCATATATACCCCTATCATTATTTACTTTACATATTTGAATTCCTAATGACATTACCCATCAGATGATATATAATTGTCAAAGGTTTCTATGTCGGAAAGGTAATTACTCTGGCTAGTGAATATCTCCAATTTTTATTTCATATATTTTTAGAATTTTCAGAAATATTTTTTAAGGATGTACCCTTCTCTGATCTAAACTGGATTTCTAAATTCCTCTAGTTACAAGCTTTCCAAAAATGTATAATTTTACTATCATAGGTTGAAAACTTTTTCTGTTATAGTCATTTTTAGAAATCCGGTAAATTGAGGCTGATTATTCATGTTGACTGTGTAGCAAATAGGAAGAAACCATGACCTTATCCATAATTAATTAGTTGTTACAAATAGTTGACAGTTGTTGAACCACATACTTTTAAGACTACTAAATATCCTTTAAAATGGGACCAGAATGGTACTTGTAACATCAGGGGATGACAAGTTATTGTAAAAAGAACAAAGCATGGGATTATTCCATTGAGTTTGTACAGGCGGCACTACTTCCGGCACCACCCCTGGTCCTCACGCTACAAAAAGCTGTATTTCTACTTCTGTATGAGCTGTGCCAATGCCAAGCTACAGGCATATATCATATTAATCGAGCTTTAAAATGATACCAAATTTGTTGAGATAGCTTTTGTGGTTTGAAAAGAATCCTTAAAAGGATTAATGACGGCATGAAACCAAAAAGTGTAACAGCACCACCCTTTTTGGGAGGCGAGCTTATAACGCATGACCATAGTCATAAAGATCATAGTTCACAGCATGTTTAAAGAAAATGAATACTTTTATAACACTATGCAAAAAGAATATCACATGGTAATGACTACGATATATGATCATGATCATCTTTCTAACTTTTGAAAACAGGACAAAGAATGTTTATACAACATCGTGAAACAAAAGAATCCAACTGGCTTCACACCACAAACAGAAAACTGATGGTATTACCGTTGCTGCATTACATCTCCACACCAATTGGTCAATCAGTTTCCATGGAGACCAGCCACAGGGGACGCAATCAGGTGTTGGCAGGGGATGTTTTCCTCAATAATGTCAATGAAGTGTGTGAGAGTGGGCCAGCGGACCTCCAGTATGCTGTGAGTATTTGTGTAGGTTTTTTTTCAGGGTCAGAAACCCCTGTTCTTGAGGGTCTGTTATTTTTTGCGCCATTTTAATGATAGCAACGCATAGGGTAGTATTGGATCACTGCATAATTATTGCGCAGCCTCTGTTTTGATTATATGGAGCAGATAGGAACAGGAAATCCGTTGTTGATTACGTTGGTTTTCATTCTTCCCTTTTGACTGTTTTTGCCCTATTAGCTTGATGAATTACATTTTCCTCATTTAACTATTTATGTACACAAAAAAATTAATCAATTGGTTAATTTGCAAAAAAGGGATTATTCACCTCGCAAAGAATTTCTTGTGGTGAACCAAATACCAAAAGTTAGAATTTGCACTTTGCATTAATATGGTGGGCCAATTTGTCCAGAATTCCATTACTTTACATATCTCCCTTTTTCTTTTTTCTTAGAATAAGTATAAAGCCTTTTGAATATTGCTATAAGAATCAACTGACAAATTTAAAATTTGATTTTATGCTTTATTATATATCAATTCATCTGCAGGATATCCCCTATAGTTCTCTAGATCCATGGTTCAGCTATGTCTCCTGTTACACAAAGCTAATCCGACACTTCCATGGCAACTACGAGGTGGCCTGTGATTGGCTGTCAACTGTTCAATCAAATCTTTCCTCCTGCGGACGTGTGCTGGATCTCGTAACATCGCTCGTGGCTTCACTGTTTCTATCGGATGTGAATAGGATGGCAACCCAAGCATTGGATGTCTTGGTGGCTATTGCAAACCAAGACACATCTCAGGTAAAAATTGCTTTATTAAGACAAGGTTAAGATAAGGCCAAAAAAAGAAGAAGTTGTGTTGCCCTCACAAGCCTAAAATGGGGAAGGTCGGCCGGCTGGATTTTTTTTAATTTTAAATTTAATTTTTATTTAATTTTTTAGTATACCAAATCAACCATTTTATATTTATTATTTCATTCAACATGTGTGAAGATACTAAGGAAAATGCATATTGGCTGTATTTTCTACCCAATGGTGAATATTTTCTTGAATTACACTTCCATGAAAAAAATATTCACCCTTGATTCTATAACAGAAACTGCTTGAAAGGATGGAATATCCACATATTATTATATTGTATACTGAATTAAAGACAAAGATGGAGAGAATGAGACTAAATAAAAACAATATACTATAGAGTAAAGTCGCCAGTTTTTGGTCAGCGCCTATTTTCTGTCACTTGGCCCAAATCGTGTAATGAAAATGACCTCGTCGTTATAGACGGCTAGAAAACTGCCGCATAGTTGATGCCCGGTATTGCTTTAAAATGGCGACGACCGATGCAATTACACGATTTGGGCGAAAGGTACCGAAAACAGGCGCTGACGACTTTACCCTACTCTATTTGGCTTCCTTTGGACAGTGACGTAACTTAACAGGCTCAGCTTTTACGCACGCGTATGTATCTTCCGCCTTTCAACGCTCATGTGTATACGCCAGCACCACGAGTAGTCTCACGCGTTATGTGCTGCAATTAGTAGAAAACGCGGTTATGTCACTGTTTCGTGATGGCCAAATAGACTATAGTTGCATTTTCTTTCTTGTACGTGGAGTACAAACCCGAGCTTGTTGTTTGGTTTTCTGGGTTTCTTTGGCTTTTACACACATTTATCAACCGGAAGTTAAAAGTAAAAATAGTGTTGAAATATTAAAAAATTCTTTAAAAAAACAAAAATTTAAAAAAAATCTTTAAAAAAATCTTTAAAAAAAAGAAGCTCGGCCCAAATTTTTCGTAATTTTGACCCCGCCAAATGAGGGCAACACAACTTTTTTTTTTGGCTTAAGAGTAAAAAAGTGAAAAAACGTCCCATTAGGTGTTGAACCGCCCCCCCCCCCCGATCTATGGGCCCGACCGACCCATTTTGCTCTTATTTTTAATTTAAAAAAAATGCTTGGAAAATTTGGAAAATTGTTGAAAATTCACCAAATTTGTCACTTGATTTTTGTGGAAAAAACCTGAAACTCCTGACGGACTGACCTTAACTGAGAGGTCCGTTTGCCTGTAAAACAAGGTGTTGTTTGTCTAATGAACATTTCATTGACTTTTCAATATTTGGCAGGCATGCATGCGTATGTTGTGAAATGTGTATGGGATTGTGAATTGAACTATAATAGTACAAGCTTTCTCTATACGATTGGTGCTGACTCTAAGAACAGGGCAGTGGAACCATTGACATATCCTGTGTTCTGAATTGTCTGATAATATGCTTTACATTTAAAGGTAGATGTTCCGATTTTCAACTTGGAAGTTTTCTATTCTACATGAAAGGTCATCCTTAAAAAAGTCGTGTTCCAAAGTTTGAGTTGCATAGCTCTAATGGTTCTTATTTTAGACACACAAGATGCTGTGAACTGTACTCATTGAGTAGTACACAAACTATATCGGTGGTTACCACCATTCGCGGTAATTCGATGTTATTTCATCGATTTCTCCGTAATTATACCGATTTAGGCCATCAAATTTCAGTATGATGATGAGAAAAATACGAGCTTTCATATGATATGAAAATCTCTGTATGTTTGAAATAATTCTGTGTTACGAAAATGTGATCGGGTCATCTACCTTTAAGTGTATTTGCATCTGTAGATCAAACTCAAGCTTTTGATGGAGCAACAGTTTCTTTTCAATATCCAATTGTCTTTTTATCTGCTTCATAATCCATCCCACAATTTTTATTTCCAATTGCGAGTGCCAAGATGGAAGCCTTTTCACACAGAGAGAGGAGGATCTTAATTACCTTTGGATGATAAATCATCTACTCGCAGTCTCATACCTGAAATCTGTCACATGGTTGATGGTATTCCCATAGACCTGAAGTGTCGGGTGAGGATTGCAGTTGGCAGTCATGTACTCTGTTTTAGATACGCTAATGTAGAGGCCAAGGTCTTTTGCCGCTGCAGCAGTTTCTGTCAGCTGCGTCTGGGCTCGTGAAATTGTTGTCTCGAGTAAGGCAATGTCATCAGCAAAGTCTAAGTCGTTGAGAACAATGGCAGGATGACGCCTCGAACGACGTGGATGTGTCACAACTCCCGAGTCAAGATCAGATGTGGCCTTCTTCAAAAGGTAGTCTACCAATATCACAAATAGGAATGGAGCCAGAACATCACCATGATTGCTCATCACTGGGCTGGTATTGTGTCTACAAGAAAGATTGATTGTTATGTCAGTGTGGAAATGCTTAATATAAGTTAACATTTTATGTGTGTGCTTGTGTTTAAAACGGCTCTATAAGATCGATCGTCGGCTTTCTGTTAAACGGCTTGATTTCTTCTTTTTCTCCTATTACTTTCCCAGGCTCCAAGGTTGTTACCATTACTGCTATACAGACTAAGTAAAATCAGTAGCAAGGACTCATCCAACATTGTCTTACCCATTATGAATGCTATACCAAAGATTGCTACACACAAAGTATGCGTGGGACCGGTGCTGAGGACGTTACAGAGTCTAGGAGAGGGCGCTGCAGCCTCGCCGCTGGCGCTGAGGCTGATAACAGCTCTCTGGCAGAAACAGGTAAGAATTTTAGGCAGTGTTATGCAGAATGCTTCAAAATCCAGTCGGGTGGGGGGGGGGGGGGGGGGGGGGGGGCACTTAGATATGAGGTAACTGCTGGGATATGCTGCCACTGTTGTATGACCACTTTTAAAACCTATTCCGTTAAATCAATGTCTTATTTCTTCAGAACTTTTTTCTGAAAATTTAGCAACTGCTGAAATTCAATCCTGTAACTTAAAGTTAGATGTTCCGATTTTCAACTTGAAGTTTTCTATTCTGCATGAAAGGTCATCCTTAAACATGTCGTGTCCCAAAATTTGAGATGCATACCTATTATGGTTCTTATTTTAAACGCACAAGATGCTGTGAACTGTACCCATTGAGTAGTACACAAACTATATCGGTGGTAACCACCATTCGCGGTAATTCAACGCTATTTCATCGATTTCTCTGTCATTATACCGAATTAGGCCGTCAAATTTCAGTATGATGATGAGAAAAATACGAGCTTTCATATGATATGAAAATCTCCGTATGTTTGAAATAATTCTGTGTTACGAAAATGTGATCGGGTCATCTACCTTTAATAACTTTCCCCAAAAAATTGGCAAAAAGGAGGGGCAATTACAGAACTCAGGTAAACATATCAGCCTGCTTCGATAATTGCCTTTTCACTTTTCAGCAAAATTGAGCTTTTTGCATAAATCATGACTTTATTATATTACGCACATGCTGAATAATACCTAAGTCATTGACCAATCAAAAGTGTTGATAAATGCACAATTTCAATTCTGCCTAAGTCAGCATTGTGAGTTAGGCAGTTTGTAATAATGATGTAAAATGATTAAAATGGGTCATATTAACTCCTATTAGGCCTATAACAAGCGACATTTCACTTACCTAATTCTATCCAACAAAATACTGCTCCTGTTGGAATTCACCTGTATATTCATGGTGCTATTCAACATATCGTCAGCCTGCTTCGATAATTGCCTAACTCACTTTTCATATTTTTGTGGTTTTCTAAAAACTAGAAAAAATGAGTTAGGCAATTATTGAAGCAGGCTGACGATATATGGGTGAAAATTGGTATATGTTGCATTGTATAGCATGGATGGTTACTGTTGTTTGTGCAAGTAAGGGAGAGCGGGAGTGTATGCCTTATGGGCAAGTTCGCCCACCACACGATTCTCATCTTTGCGGCCACTGGTTGAATTTGGCAAACACACAATAGATACAGTAGTATGTTGCAAGCTTCCAACATTAACATGACAGATCACAGTAACATGTTTGTCAACTTATCATCCAAAAACCAGTTTTGCCTCGCAAAAGTGAATTTTCTTCCATTTTCCATATTTATTTTTTCCAAAGATATTTGCAGAAAAGGATTTAATGTAAATTATCCTTAGGTAGGTACGGGATTGGATGCAGTTAACAACCCATCAATGTATGTGGGACATTCGTGGTATAGGTCAATGCACTTATTGCGCCGTATGTGGCATATACGCCCTATGATGATGGGGCGTGGCATATACGCCCTATGATGATGGGGCAGGTTCGCCAAAAGGGATTTATATAGTCATGATTTTGCATAATTTCAAAATTGTAATTTTCCTCTTACAGTATAATTGTAATTATAAAAAGGTTATCAGGAATGGAGTAACACTAATATTAGAGGAGAATATTTCAAAATGTGGTATTTCTTATTACTTTTAAATTCTGAACGAGTATATTCCGCAAAAGTGCCCCACCCTATATTTTAGACCCTAAATTTTATTTTGGAATAAAATAATGAAGAATAACGAATATATATATATGTATTGGATATTATGGTACTTTGTGTAGCCTAATTCTGAGCCTAGGGCGAACTTGCCCCGGCCTATGGGCGTACCTACCCTGGCGTCTGGCAACTTCGCCTCTTTGAGACACCTGTCTTTATCATTTACTCTTGTCTTTACAGTAAGGCCTAGAGTACTGAGATCATGGGCGTATGTAGCCAAGATATAAATCTTTCACATAATATCAATAGGTCCATTCAATCTTTAAAATTGGCGTCTCTAGACCTCTTCAAAAGAAAATGGGGTGAACACTCCCCGCTCTCCCCTATATGTAAAGGCATTTTCCCTGAAAAGCAGGAATGCCTGATCTTGTGTTTATTTAATATTCTTTATTCAATGAAATTCATTCTCATACATGGTACATGTGACCCTTCATCACTAAGTAAATTGATTAATAGAATGTTCATTGCACAACATATATATATTATCAATACAATTTGTACACTGAGAGAGAGTGTAAAAATATGAAAAAGAATTTTGCCCACCCACAGAGTTTGCATTTTAGTCATGCCAGCTATAGATTTAAAACAGATTGTATATTATCACCTACATTTAAGGACTTCCCCACCCCAAAGATATATCATTAATTGTACATGATTCTCATCTGACTTTTTTCAAAAATAATGTTGTTTTTGCTTTTAGGACCGTGTCTTTCCGCACCTGCAGAATTTCCTGTCTGCGCCTCACAGCTCTAAAAGCGATGACGGGGAGCCGCATGAAATGCTACTGGCAAAAGCAGCATCTATCAAGGATGTCTGCGTTCATAGGTAGGCTATGTGTATACGGCCAAGTAACAAAAGTAATGTGTTTCTTGTCCGGACTTTTTAAAAATTCTGTAAGGGAGGCTCTTATTATTTGTTATTTGTCACAAATTTGTTATTAATTTCTGTGCTAAGTTTCCATTGTTGAAGCTTTGTCGTCGATCATAAAAACGGGGAGGCTCTCATTATGTTTTGTTTTTTCCTCATTGCTCTACCCCTAGCCTGGCAATCTTGTGTAGACTGTGTTTATAAATGATACCCATGCACTTCTTATCATCTATTTTATCACAACAATTGATGAAACAAAGTTAAAGAGGAAATAAGAAAAATAAGAACAATATTTGACAATCTCAAAAGAGTTGGTGAGGGCGGAGACAAGAAACACATTTATTATTTTACATGGCCTAATGGAAAACATGAATTAGTCACATGAATGTTATTTTATATGATTTCTCGCTTCGATAAGTGTTCATGCTGCAAATATTTTCTTTTAATCCTCTGTAAGGCAAAAAAAGAAGAAGTTGTTTGTTTGTCATTAGGGGTCCTTTAAAGGTAGGGTCGGTAGGTCAGATTTTTAATTTTTTTAAAAATATTTTTTAATACGGATATTGTATTTGGGAATATAAATTTGGCATGAATACTGTGAATTAAAGTCCAAACACAAACTAAAACACCTCACTTTTGTGACATTGCTGCTTTACTCTTCACACTGCTGACTTCGATCTCTTTCTCCTGCTGGGGCAGATTGTCAATGTAAAGTTCCAATATTGTCGCATTGGTTGCAACACTGCAAACTCGGTTAAATATTATTTTTGTACTGAGTTTGCAATGCGCAGATACCGTAGGTCGCCGTCATTGTGATTGAATGTTGCTCAAAGTGAAAGAACGTTGTGTTGAAGTTTTGCTAGAAATATATTCATGAAAGTATTGCTTAACTTATTTTCCCCATACTAACTACCCCAAAGATTGTTTTATACTATGTTGAAATTAATATTCATGCCGTTGAGCAACATTTTGGGAACAAATATTAACCGTTACTAGATTTCTTATATTTTCTCACACTGCGTTTTTAGTATAAAAATGACATCACTTGTGCGATCAATTTTCATTTAGTTCTTTTAAATGTCCCTTCGGGAGCCAAGTTCATGCATTATAAACATCATGTTACACAGGATTGCGCATTCAAATTGCTCAAAAAGTTGTTTTAAAAAAATAATCGAAAATAAAATAAAAATACGGTCGGCACCTAGGTACACGGTCGGTCGGACGTGGACAAACAAAAACCTTTTTTTTTGCCTAATGAAGAATACGTATCATGTAGCTAAACTTTGAGGATTTCTTACTTTACATAATTGGAACATTTTTGCCAAAGAGACATATTTGCTTGATTTCTCAGAATTTTATTAAATAGGAGATATCGTTGATGAACCAAAAGAAGAAAAAAACCCTGTTTTTAAAAAGAAATTGTATACCAAGGACAGCGCTAGAATTTATCTTTTTATTGGATTGGCATGAATTAGAATTTATTCTTGTTAATTCCAGTCATTCCTGCCCAATTTAATTTTACTATGTGTCATGCAGACCTCGTTCCCGGTGGATTGACCAAATAAAATTGATTACTGGACACCCGCTCCGTGATTGTTACTCCTTTGCTGAAAATCGTTATTTGTGGCGCAGTATCTGTAAGGTCACGAGCTGTCAGTCATGACAGGAACGAACCAACCAATGTGTCATGCATAGCAAATATACAGATACTGTAAAAGCCAATATTTTCGTATAAAGATATTTTCGTGCATTTTAAGGCTATATTAAAGCTCAAAGCTCTTCAGTTTTTCAAAACCTAATGCTGAATGCATTTTAAAAAAAGATATATATATATTTTTTTATTAATATAAAACATTAAAATCCTTGTAAAAGTGACCTTTTGTATTTAAAATGATTTGGGATTTTTTTTTTTTTTTTTGAAAAAAAAAAAAAATCTTCTAACGCGCATTAACTAACGCGCGCGGGAGCTTTGAGAGAATTTTTTTTTTTAATGTAGCCTAATATCATAAACATTTCGCGACTTTCTGGATGCACTGCATGAATGTTGAAAACAATATTTTTGTGTGTTATAATTTTTGCGGAAAAATATTTTGCAAGAAAAGCGTGAAAATAAAACCACCACGAAAGTGTCAGCTTTTACAGTAAATCATGCAATGAAGTAAGCAGATAAAAGGATAAGTTTCAATTCTTCAATTACACAGTACAGCACAGCAGTGAATCACCAATTTTATATAAATCTAAAATATTAGTCAAATGTTATGCATCGAAAAAGAAATCAGAAGATTACATCAGACAATTTTGAAGAACAATTACAACAGTACTCAATAAAGGTTTTGCTTGATTTAACTCCTTTTGGAGCCAATAACATTTTGTGATTCAATATGTAACCACCAAAACATTTAGACTGCTCTGTCCATGACATGCCTACCAGAGGCACAGATCATGAACAGAGATGACGGAGTCTACAATCTCAGCCATGAAATCCATTAAGGGCATCTCAAAACTGACCACTTCCCGTATGTTTCCTGGCAAAACAATATAAGCTGATCTGTCACTTTGATAACATGTGAAATTGTCAGCACAAAAAACATTTATAGCTTTTAAATTTGATTTGACTTTGATCTTGTCCAAAAACTCATCCATACTAATCAATCTATATATCCGGTATCGCATAGCGAAATGCTACACAATTTTGAAGAATTGCTAATCAATTTCCCAATTGTATCACATACAGATGTGATGAAATGCTATGCAATATTTGAAATTGCTACACAAATAAAATAGTATATATTGCACGCTGTTGATGACCTTATTGTCTCTGAATTTTACAAAAAGAGAGTAATTGAAACTCTCTTATTTGTTTGAGATTAATAATAAGTCCATATTCTGTAAGTGCATGATCATCAAACTGAAGCCTTGTATAGTTTAACAGTATCGCGATCCCTAACAGCCAGCATACCATCACCAGTGAAGATCAGAGCCGTCGGCCAATCCAGATTCTGGGCTATACACGCAACATTGAAGCCCGTGTGCAAACTATACTGATCTATCACGCCAGCATAGGCCCCGGCGTCCCGACTGATCAGCAAACAGTCGGTCACCTCGTCGTAGCAAACTGCCCACGGTTCATCTATGTCGATACTGAAAGTTTCTCTACCTGATTCTAAGTCAATCACACAGACCTTGTTGACACCGTAATGGCTTATCGCGACGTGTGTGCTGTTGATAGCAGTGATGCTGGACGGCTGGATACTCGTGTTGATCGTCTTCAGCAGCGTGCTACCATCATGCGTATGTACTGTAATAACAGAGCGTGCATAGTCTCCTGCGATAATCCTGCCATTCTTGAGAGTGATAATGAATTTAAGTCGAAACTGACTTGTGTTTGTATGCGTTGGTGCAGTGTAGCAAACACGCTGGTACTGTCCCGATGTAGAATACACATGGATGGATCTTCCCTTGGCCACTAGATACTTTCCATCAACTGTGACAGTCACATAACAGCGCTCGTGTTCAAACTGTGGGTCGGTTACCTTCAGACGTGACTTGTACTGGTACTGACCATTTAATTGTTTAGAGTAAATATGCACAGCATGTGTGTTGAGGCTGCTATTCTCATCACTTATAGCAAGAATATCGCCAGATCTATTTGACGCTATGCTTATCACACCGCCGGTGAATTCACCCAATTTGGCAGACACCTTTATCTTCCGCACCAGACCTGTGTTATTCCTCTTCTTCAAGGTGACCTGTTCGCGAACAGGTCGTTCGCGCAGCTTTCCCGTAATTGTGCCCAATCTTATCGTCAACGGTTCGGCCTCAAATTCAACCTCACCGGGAGTATATCGAACAAGTCCAACGTCGCCACGCACTTGAATGGAGTTGAGTTTGTCCATCAGTACCCTGTGTTGCATTACAAAATTATGGCTTGATGCGACCCCTGCAACTGCCTTCGTGTCATCGACTGCACTCAGTAACACATGCGCTTGTTTCTGCAGCGACGCCTTCTTTCTCTGACACTGCTTTAATTTGGGGTCATTCTTCCTTCTGATTTCAGCCTTAAAAGCATCCCCTTGTTTGTAGGCGTTTTCTACCACTAAGGCCACCGCACTGTCAATTTTCTCCTCTTCGTTCTTGATGGATGACAGAATGATTTCTTCAGTAACACACATTTTCTGAGATTTCTTCTCACACTGTCGGGCGTCTTGTTCTAGTTTGTTCATCAAAGCACCCACCTCTTTCATCTTCTCTCTGCGTAGTACTTTCACATCTTTTATTTGATGTTCAGGACGCATGTGATTGACCACGGTACAAGCATGGCAGACAAAGGTGTTGCATGTAATACAGTAGAAATGCTTTTTTTCACTGTGGTCAGAACATACAGGAACTTGATCGTCCTGGGAATTACTCCATAACGGCGGAGGAGTCTGCTGCGCTTTCTTTCGCAAATGTCTCTGGTGTTTCTCTGCAAGATTACGAATACCGAGGTTAGTTCTCAAAGCAGCCACACCATCTTTCGACACCTTGGTTAGTACACGGCACTGTGGGCATTCGATAGCACTGTCCTTTCCTACAAGGCGATTGAGACACACTTCACAAATCACATGGGGACAGTTAAGTTCTTTAGGCATGTGTGGATCGACAAAGAGTTCAAAACACACGCAACAAATCAATTCTTCTTCAATACTGGCAACGTATGAGTGCGCCATGATTTCAACTAGTATCCAATATGGCGGTGCCAGTCTTCATCACATGCCTTGTATAAGCGTAACCGCTGTCAATTTTGCTACGTCATGTTTTGGGAGACAGGCTCTATGTAATATTAAACAGGAAGTTGTTTGTATTCACACGCAGCAAAAACTTCTTGCTTCAGGTGTTGTCCTAAAGTGGTGCTTATCATGTCATAGGCAGCTTATATACAATTTATCAACCGGAATGTCACATCGATACAAAAAACTCTCAGTTAGGCTTTAAAGTCATTAAAATAGCTCTCATGTTATGCTCCACAGAATCAGAAACAACTCGGTGGATATCTGTTGAAAAAAGCACTGCAGCTGCAAGGTCACAGCCAGTGGTTCCTTAATGCCACCCTGGAAGTATGCATCAAGTCATTCTTAACCTCGCACCATCAGGGAATGTTACTGTCTAAATATAGCTCCTATTTTTATTTTGCATTAAATGAACATGGCTTAGTCACAGCTTTAATGATAGAATGTGAGCAGACCCGGGGGTGGGGGAGGAGGGGGGTAATATTTTTGGTGATAATTCAATGTGATGTGCCACCAGCAAAATGAAAATTGACCCAAACAGTTACCATTTTTCAGGGAGAACATGGACCTATATGTTTACCAGAGACCCATATTTTCCTATATATTTGACAGATTTGGTTAAAGTTTCTATGAAAAACAGCAAATTTAAGGATTTTAGACCCATAAATTTACCAAAAATGGCTATGAAAAGGGGCCACTCATTTACAAGACTAAGAAAAATGGGACCCTATTTGTCAGCACATCCCTGTAACCTCACATCCACTAAGTATCCCCCGAGCAGACGCACACACATCCGTACTGTATATAATAAATGTTCTCTACAGAAACCTACGCTTTTATGCAGGCATCAATGTGCATCTTGAACCTACCCTCCTCAAGGTTAGTCAAAGATAACACACCTAATCTTTGCTAGTAATATTTTTGGAGAGGTGAATCTTGAACTAATTTATACATTGGACAGGTGAAACTATGGTGAATCTTCACCTATATTTCAACTTTCCCCACATATTACTATTGAATGAACATGGTGCACTAAGGTGAATCTTCACCCTACAAATTGCAGGATAGACCTAATCTTGACCTAATTTATCCTGAAGAAAGGTGAATACAAGTGAATGCGTGAGGAGGGTAGGTTTAAGCTGCACTTTGATCACTGCATTAGGAAGGAAGGAAGAGTAATTGATGTGTATGAATGATAGTGCAAACATCAGACAGTGTAGGAAGTGGTGCCAAATTGAGGAAATAATTCATAATTTGTAATGCAGACATATTTTTGCAGGTTGTTATATTTACAGGTCTGTGTCATGTCAATCCATGGAAATATGGACAAATAAAACCAATAGCAACATTTCAGATCATATGCAGTAAAAGTACAGTGTAACTGCTAGAAGTGCCATATTTAAAATACCAATGGGAATGCATAAAGCCAAAAGATACCACACATGCGTTAAATACTGTGACAGGCTGTAGCTTGTGTAAAGTGCGTGAGGGCAGGGCACATACCACACAGTAAACAATAATTTTACTAATGAAAATGAAAATTAATTGTTTTCCACAGCATTTTCTCTTATTTCATTGCCTTTGTTTAATCATAACCTTAACCCAGATGGGTGGTTTGAAGTTAATAAAGCTAACTGTGTGACAAATTAGGCCAATTTTTTAAAACCCAGATGGGTGGTTTGTAGTTAATAAAGCTAACTGTGTGACAAATTAGGCCAAAAAAGAAAGAAAGTTGTGTTACCCTCAAGTGCAAAATTTTCCAAAATTGGTTTTTCAAATTTCTTGTTCAATTTTTGTACAATTTTTTTTGGCTGTAAAATATATTGTTTATATGTCAAGACAAAATTTGTTAAAGGCCCATATGTCAATTTAACTAATGTTTTTAGTGTGACAATAGTCTAAAAACATTAGTTTAAGTTTACTTATTCATTTCAAACAAGAAATAATCAAATTTAAAAATAAAATGCGACCCTAGTTTTTACGATTTTAGGGTCGGTCGCTGAGGGCAACACAATTTTTTGGTTTGGCCTTATGACAGGACAAGTGAGATGTGCAGCCCTTGGAGCTCAAACCTGGGCTGCCGCTGTGGGAGTCCAGGCAATCATGCATCACGCTAATTTCAGGGGCCTATATATTATATACCTTTCTGTGATTGCGCAATGAGACTGGGGGGGGGCACTGGGGGGCGGGCACTGACATTGGAAAAGGGTATAGGTATGTGCCGCGCTGAAGACGCCCTTTTTCACCCTTTGCTGCTAGCTCATATGGCCACCCTTTTGAGTCTGCATTAGTTCTCAATACCCCAATTTTATTGAAAATTCAAAAATCGCGAAATTTTGCGTTCCAAAGCCCCAATTCTTCGAAAATTGTGCGTTCTAAAACCCCAAAAAATAAAAAAATTGCGTTCTTGCTAATCAAAATTGAACTATAGGCCAGTTCTCAAGACCTACTTTTTTGAAAAAAATCAGTTCCTAAGACCCTATTTTTCATCATAAAATCCACTCAGTTCAGTTCTGTAGCCCCCTTTTGCATAATGAGTCAACATTTAGGGCATGAAAATAATAGAACATAAAATTAGTTCCCGCATACACAAATTGAAGACCCAAAACTAAACCATGGATACACAGATCGAAGACCCACCTAGTATAAAGCATGCCCGTAAAAAAACAGGCTTCCAAATTACCAATCGAGCCCGATCTAATTAACGATTTCCTCGCAACTATAGACCCCATAAACAGCATAACCACTAACAACACGTTCACCTTCGTTCCTACCTTTAAACCATAATGCGTTGATATCCGCACTGTTTCCTTGGATATCAACATTGCTTCTTCTACATTCCCACTATTATAAAAAACCAAATCTTAAAAAATTCTTACAAAATAAGAATCGCAATAACTTTCAGCTCAAAAACTCTCATAATTTCAATCACCAACATAGCCATTATAATAAAAATCACAACAACAATCTTCATAACAACAAACTTTCTTGTACTTAATTTCTTTCTTTTAAATTATTATTTTTTTTTTAAATCAACAAAACCACACATTTCTTGTACTTGGATTTTTTTTTTTAAATTTCAACACATTTTTTGGGCTTGGTAGTTTTTCAACAAAATCTTAATACACATTCATAGTATAAGTCCATAGTAAAAAAAAAATCATATTTTTTTAAATCGACAAAACCACACATTTCTTGTACTTGGTATATATATTTTTAAATTTCAACACATTTCTTGGACTTAGAAGTTTTTCAACAAAATCTTAATATAAATCCATGGTGTAGGTCCACATACAAGTGTAGGTCCATATTACAAAAATCTTCCACACTTTTTTAAATCGTCAAAACAACACATTTCTTGTACTTAAAATATTTTTTCTAAATTTCAACACATTTCTTGGACTTAAAAGTTTTTCAACAAAATCTCAATACACATCCATAGTGTAGGTCCATATCACAAAAATCTTACATAATTTTTTTAAAATCAACAAAACCACACATTTCTTGTACTTGGATTTTTTTTTTAAATTTCAACACATTTATTGGACTTAAAAGTTTTTCAACGAAATCTCAAAACACATCCGTTGGGTACAGTAGGTCTATATCACAAAAATCTTCCTCACTTTTTTTAAATTGTCAAAAACAACACATTTCTTGTACTTAGAATATTTTTTCTAAATTTCAACACATTTCTTGGACTTTTTTCAAGAAATGTGTTGAAATTTAAAAAGAAAAAATTGAAGTACAAGAACTGTGTGGTTTTGTTGATTTTAAAAAGTATGAAAGATTTTTATAATATGGACCTACACATATGGATGTGTATTAAGATTTTGTTGAAAAACTACGAAGTCCAAGAAATGTGTTGAAATTTAAAAAAATAGTACAAGGAATGTGGTTTTGTTGATTTAAAAAAAGTGTGAACGATTTTGTAATATGGACGTACACTATGGATATGTATTGATATTTTGTTGAAGTCCAAGAAATGTGTTGAATTTGAAATAAAAAAAAGTACAAAAAATGTGTTGTTTTGTCGATTTAAAAAAAAGTATGGTGGAAAGATTTTTGTAATATGGACCTACACTACGGATGTGTAATGAGATTTTGTTGAAAAACCTGTAAGTCCAAGAAATGTGTTGAAATTAAAATAAAAAAATCAATTACTAGAAATGTGTTGTTTTGTCGATTTAAAAAAGTATGAAAGATTTTTATAATATGGACCTGGTCACACGTTATGAACTCGCCTCCCGATAGGGTGGTGCCGTTACATTTTTTAGCTTTATGCTGTCATTTTCCTCAAATATTTTTAAAACCACAAAAGCTATCTCAACAAATTTGAAAGCCCTTATAACAAGCTATCTGCCTGCCAAATGGCATTGGTATAGCTAATACAAAAAGGGAGATACAGCTGTTTGATGTTTGGGGACCAGGGGTGGTGCTGGAAGGGGTGCCGCTGGAAGGGGTGCCACCTGTACAAACTCAATGGGGATAATCCCATGCTTTGTTCTTTTTACAATAACTAGTCTTCCCCTAATGTTAAAAACACAATTTTGGTCCCATTTCAAAGGATATTTAGTAGTCTTTCTGTGGTTCAACAGACTTGTCAACTATTATTAACAACTAATTAATTATGGATAAGACAATGATCATCAGCTTGCTTCCTATTCGCTTCACAGTCAACATGAATAATCAGCCTCAATTTACCGGATTTATAAAAATGACTGTAACAGAAAAAGTTTTCAACTTACAAATAATTCTGAAAATTCCAAAAATATATAAAATAAAAATTGGAGATATTCACTAGCCGGTATAATTACCATACCGACATAGTAACTTTGACAAATAAATATCATCTAATGGGTAATTTCATGAGGAATTCAAATATGTAAAAAAAATAATGATAGGGGTAGGTATAAAAAATATATGGATCTCAAATTAAAAATTAAAAAACTCTGATATTTTCCGAACATTTCCGATCATACCATTTTAGTTCTTGGTCGTACTATAATTTTAATGGCATATTTGGTTTCCTCATGCAATGTCCCTTCAGAAAATGTATACTTTTACTACCTCAGGGGGGTATACAAGCAAATATAAATGTGTAAAGTTAAAATCATGTCGCGAAAGCCAAAATCCGTGTGTAACGCGAAAGGAGGCGAGCTGAAAACACATGACCACCTACGTTATGGATGTGTATTAAGATTTTGTTGAAAAACTTCTTCTAAATACAAAAAATGTGTTGAAATTTAAAAACAAATTCAAGGACAAGAATTGTGTTGTTTTGTCGATTTAAAAAAAGTATGAAAGATTTTTTTTATTATGGACCTACACTATGGATGGTTATCGAGATTTTGTTGAAAATCTGAAAATATAAGAAACATCTTGGAAATATGTTGAAATTAGGAAGAAAATTAATGAAAACATCCAGTTTGCTGCGAATTAATCTCTCATCTATACCATAATTTTAAAACTACGCTGTCCCTCTTAGCGCTATTACAAACAAAAGGTTCCACGGAAATAGAAGCACACTTTAACAGTACATCCAATTTGACAAGTTGGTATAGACTTTATTATCTGCTTTGAAGTAATAAAATGCTCTTTTAAAGTTTATAAAAGAATATAATCAACAGAATAACATGCTAACATGTTAGATACAACCTAATCCAAAACAGTCCTTCTTCTATGCTATGCCCTAAATCATGACATGTATCCCCTTTTGAGACCCTGTGCAGCACACCCCCTACCCCCAAAAAAGTTGAGTGCCCCCCCCCTCCCCCCCCGGGTAAGGGTTAATGAACAGTACACTGTCAACTCCCAGAGTGTAACTATGACACTCTGTAGACCCTCAGTGGCAGCATTAACCGGTACCAGTACTTGATGAAGATCGATATACTGATACATAAAACATGTTGAAACTTGTTGCAAATCCTGTCATAATAATATTGAAATATGTCGCTGTTTTGTGATTGTTGAACTTTGACATAACCCTTGGTATATCTTTGGATGGTGAATAAGGTTATTTACCAGGTCTGTAGATTAAAAAAAACCTCTCTTTAATATCTAGCTATCTTTCATAATCAAAAGGTGTCATTATTATCACATTTGTTGGAATCAAAGTTCATTTGGTTTGATTTCCAATTGCAGACCTTGTGCAAATATGCACATTGAGAATTTCTAGTTAATGATTCATGAGTAAAGTCTACACAACTGTTTATTTATCTTTGTTTGTCTTGATGGTTTTTTAAATGTTTTTTAAAATTAAAAAACCCAAAACGTGTGACTGGCAGACTCTACCTGAGAGGTCTGTTCACAAGGGTTTTTCCCATTGCCTTTAGGTAAGGCCAAAACAAATTGGTTATGTTGTCCTCGACCGCCCGCTCGTCAGATTAGGGCCGCTCCATTTTTTTTCTCTTTCTTTTTCTTCAGATTTTCTTTTTTTTCTTCAGATTTGTTTTTCTTTTTCAGATTTTTAATTTTTTTAACAGTTTAAATGGCATTGAATATTAGACTAAGTATTTATAACATATGTGACGCGATCAAGAGGAATGAGTCGGATGTCGACCCTGGTCGAAAATGAGTTTTTAATACAGTTTTAGAGAAGACACCTAGAGCTTTCAGAAACTGAAAACCCCATGTCGATACGACGTTTTGTTCCAAAGTTATGTCAAATTGTATACATGAATTTCCATCAAAACTTATGTAAGCCGCCATTTTGAATTGACCATATCTCAATTTGGGATTACCCGACATCCGACACATTCCTCTTGATCGCGTCACATATATGTGCGTTTATTAGTGTGATTTCAACTTCTTGTTGACTGAACTTTGAGCGTCCGCTGGTATAAGGAAATAGATTTTTTTTTAAAAATCAGCCCGCCCGCCCCTCCTCTCTGAGAGCTCTGGAGGACAACCAAACAAATTGATTTTTGCCTAAGCTCTCAAAGATATTGTGCAGCTTGTTTGTACATCTTAATATAATACAGAATGATAATCAATCAATTGTCCCACAGCTGTAGAAAGAAAAAGAAAAAGACCATTGAATATTTATTCCTGCACTATGTACACACGGTAATATTTGTAAGAATTTTATTTTGTGAATCAAGACTTATTAAACCACAACATTAAACACTTGCAAAAATGTTGCATAGGGTACAGTTAGTGTCTATTGAAATAAACCTGGCAACTGTGATTTAAAAAAACAAATTGTCTTATGTACCTGAACATGAAAATATTGGTTTATGCACTGGAGGACTCTTTGTCTCCACTAGTGTAGGTAGAGTGATGTCAACTTTTAGGTTAGCGATATCATCATATCGCACACATACTGTAAAATTGGAAATTTGTGCACTACATTTATACATGCAAATATATTTCTTCTGCATATAGGTCTATTTGATGAAGCCACAAATCATGAACACATAAAACAGTTAAAAATCGGCAAAGCATGAAAATTCAATCGTGCAAAAATTATCACCTTTTAACTCCCAATATAATGTGTTTGTTGTTTGCAACTGTGCAATCAAAGACAAATGTCAGATATATGTTGCACATATGATCAGATGACACGCCGATGACACCTCCAAACTTGAGTCAGTACAAAGTATACATACAGAATAGTAAAAGGCAACATACCATTCTTTAAGGTTTGGTATAAGAAGTTCATTTTCACATGAAATGGATAAGTTATTTTTTGTTTTTTCTGCTACCTATATCTGGAAATGTCATTTAACAGTAGCTATCAAACACATATGTTCCTACATTTAAAGGTAATAGAAAAGTCAGTGTTCAGAAGGTCCATTTTCAAGTAACCGCTCGATTACAAAACTGATGTACATGTAGCTGTGTATAGTTTAACTGTCTGGCTATCCCCTACAGACAACATACCATCACCTGTGAAAACTAAAGCCGTTGGCCAATCCAGGTTCTGTGCAATGCTTTCAACCTTGCTACCAGTGCTCAGAGGGTACTGATCTATCGCACCGTTACCCCTACCAATCAGTACACAGTCAGTGTCTTTATCATAGCAAACTGCCAATGGCTCATCAATGTTAATGACGAGAGTTTCTGTACCAGACTCCAAGTCAATCACACAGACCTTGTTGGCGTTATGCTGACTTATTACAACTCGCGAGTCGTCGATGGCAGCAATGAATTGTGGCTTGAAACTTGTCTTGATTGTCTTGAGCAGCATCGTACCATCCGGGGGGTGTACCGTAATGACAGACCGCGCAAAGTCCCCTGCGATAATCCTGCCATTCTGGGTAGTGGTGATACATGACAGTCTGAATTTATCGGTATGTGTAGGTGCAGTGTAGCAAACCTGCTGGTACTGTCCTGATGTAGTATAAACATGGATGGATCTTCCTTTTGCTACTAAGTACCTCTCGTCTGCTGCTATAGCTACAAAACAGCGACCGTGATCAAACTGAGTGCCAGTTACATTTAGGCTTGACTGCCTTAGGTACTGCCCATTCGATTGCTTACAGAAAACGTTAACGTGAGAGTTGTTGCTGAAAACACTTCCTTCACTTATTGCAAGGATATCACCAGATCTATTTGAAGCTATGCCTGATATGGCGATGCTAAAACTCAATTCAGCAAACGATTTTATCTTTCTGGCAATTTTCCTCTTCTGGGCAACACTCTGCTCAAGATGCTCTTGATTTTGCCGAGATAGTATTTCGGCAAGATTGCGAATAATAAAGATGGTTCTCAAAGCAGACACGCCATCTTCTGACACTCTGGTAATTTCATAGCATTGCGGGCATATAATTACCCTGGCCTTTACCAGCTGATTGAGGCATATTTCACATACCACATGCGGACAGTTCAACAATTTAGGATAATGTGGATCAACATAGAATTCTAAACACACACAGCATTTCAGGTCTTTTTCCATATTGGCCATGTCTGAATGTTCCATGATTTCCCAACATGAAAATGATTCAATGCGTAAAATTGGCTCAAGGAATCAATAGGTGTATTGTCGAGCACGGGTTAGAGATGAGTGCAATCCATTCCAATGCTGGTATGTTTTGATAGATTAATGGAGGCATTTAAACCAATCAGCACGATATGTAAATTTGTTGACATACCTCAATACATTGTTTACCAAGGTGGTACAGATTTTCCCTGGGGATTTTTTTATTGTAATTAACACATGACTTACGTAAAGTGTTATCATCATAATATTTACAATAATAAAAAAATATTATTTTTAGATTATAGATTTCATTGTTTACTGTAGATGTAAATGGGGTTTTTTAAATCCTGAAAAAGGGCACTAAACTTTTAAAAACATCGGTAGGGGTGTCACCGTGTGTCATCTTGACACTCAAAATTCGGTGTATGCTTCAGAGTGTTTTTCATGTGTCTTTTTTTATAAATTATGTATTACATATAGTACATAATTGTGTATGATATAATGTATTATAATTACTTTCAACAGCTGCGTCAAACATGCTCTTGACAAAATCCTTTATAAAGATATTTAATTTAAACAACTTTTACATCAATTGAACCTCTGGTACTATCAGAGAAGATGAGAAATATAATTTCTGGTATTATAGAACTCCTTACGACAAGAACAATTAGGTCTCAAATAAACAATTGGAGTTCAATTTTAAAGTTATTTTGATTATATTTTGATTTTGATGTTTTGATATCTGTAAATGTGTCCATTGTCCTGGAAAGAAAATACCTGGCAGTAGGTATGCATGCAGGTGTCGACATAATTTTAATTGTTTGCTTATCGCAAAAGACTTTTAATATTTGATCCTTAAGTACACAAAAATGACTGATATACATTTGACAGGTTTGACATTATGTTGTTTATGTATATTATTTGTTGACTGATTATTTTTACTGATTAGTCTATCTTAATAACATATAGTGTGTTGACGTATCAACATTTTTTAAAGCCAGCTGTCAATGTGAAGCAGTCACATAGAAATAATAGGCATATACAACGGGTATTAAACAAATTAAACAGGTTCGCCATCGTGGATAGAAAAGAGACAATTATGGAAAAACGATCTCGCCCGGGAATCGAACCTAGTAAGCAAAAGGTCCTGGGTTCGATTCCCGGGCGAGAACGTTTTTCCCATGATTGTTTCTTTTCTATCCATGACGGCGAACCTGTTTAAAAAGGTTTATAATGTAGCAGTCACGTTCGCTATAGAAAATGTGTGTGACTGCTACAAAAGTGTGTGAACAACAAGGAAAGGAAATCATGATTGAATCTCTTAATTATCCTAAATCCTAAGCCAAGCCCTGCTTTATGGCACTATATACAGGGTGTCCCTAAAATAATTGTGCACATGTTTGCGCAACTTGTTGACCATGAAGTTCTAAAGTTTGGTGTAATATATTTATACACATGGAAAGGGAAAACACTCAGCTTTCAGATGCCGTTTATTTTATCTGATTTGGATTTGTCAATCCTGAGATATACCCAGTTTATCAAAGCTACCCAAAATCGACGTCGTGCCACTTTTACAGAAAGAATGATTATGAGCGTCAAAACGATACTAACATTGGTCTATCCATGGGCATCAATCGTCTTGAAACATTGGGCTGGGCATTTGACCAAAATTGTTTAAAAGAGGCTGAGGAACAAAAATGATGTCCTTGGAATATTTGGTAAGGGATTTCTATGAGCAGTTATTATGGTATCCCACCGCATGTTATCAATGTGTTACTGTGTCCTGCCACTTTTCATATCTTAGTCTTCCAGAACGTTCTTTATTCATATTGGTTCTTGTACCATCTACCAAGCATTTCCAATACTCCTTTTTATATAGGTGTATTTCTAGATGGTACATGAGTGTTTGGGAAATGAATGGCAAAGTCTCTGGCATGTCTGGTGACTTTGGCTGGACTTCTCGTTTCATGATATTTGAAGACCATGAACACCCTCTTCTAAAGAAAATCGAGGCCTCACCCAGCCATATGGACGTCCGTCTTTTTTTGAAAATGTAGGTCCAATAAACATTTTGTGAAACCTCGTCAAAAGCACTGGTTCGAATCATGTAACAAACATCTTTATATTCAGTTCTGCTTGGATACACAGGCACTCATTCTATTATTTAAACCTATTCAATCTCAATACAAAAATGTTATTTTGCATAACACTGGTGAAGGGCAATCGTGCAAGTGGAAGTTGTATCTTAGGAGTAAACCTTTGAAACTGTAAAGTGGCACAACATCGATTTTGGGTAGCTTTGATAAACTGGGTATATCTCAGGATTGACAAATCCAAATCAGATAAAATATGCGGCATCTGAAAGCTGAGTGTTTTTCCTTTCCGTGTGTATGAATATATTACACCAAACTTTAGGACTTCATGGTCAACAAGTTGTGCAAACATGTGCACATGCGCACAATTTGTTTAGGGACACCTGGTAGTTAAGATCAAGAAAATATTTTGCATTACCACATCTATCTGTGAACATACTTTTTAATTGATCAAAATGTTAATTGAATTGTTAGGGGTAGTTGAGATTTATGGTAGGGTGAAAGAAGTTACATGGGGTTTGCTATCAACCAAGGGTCAAAATTAGCGGGCGCTGGGTGATACCTACTCCTCGGCTCGGTAATCCTGAAAAATAAACAACCGAGCGCTGATATTTTGCCAAAATAAGTGCCAGTTGACGGATCAGGAAGCATGCCCAAAACATCAAATTTTGATCTGACAATTGCCATGCTGGATCTTTTGCTTAGTATCTGAGTCGAGTATGTTGTTTGAAAGTCTCCATTCATAACAGCCGGGTTTTAGCACAAAAATACTAATTTTTATCAGCGAAAACCAATCCTAATTGTTCACTGTGTGTGTCGATGTCCATGTCATGATTGTGGGATTTCTCTTGGCACCTTCCAAGACGTAGCGATCTTGCAGACGAGTTTACTTCTCAATTCATTTTCTAGGCCACAGAACATGCGCAATGAATGCAAAAAGGGAAAGTTACTTTCTAGCGATCGTATGATCATCCGTGATAGTTTATGGTGGGAATACTACTGTACTTTTAATTCTCATTGATTTTATTCAGAGAAACAGCTGTAAATTGCCACTATAGATGTTACACATGAGCTGAATTCCTAAATCTAGTTGGCCAGCACCGCTTGGGCCTTAGTGGTGCTGCTATTCAGACAGGGATTTTCATACCAAACACTTTGTTCAATTCGTAGGGTTATTTGCAAAAAAGTAGTTTGTACTTTCAGCGCAGATTTTATATGTGCACCTTTTGGATTTTATATACCTGCAAATGTTATTCAGAATATTAGAAAATGCAGAACATTCTTGGTTCCATGAAATACGTAAAGTGTTTTCCGAGCGACCATTGTGCTCTCGTGTGACGGCCTAATTATATAGTTATACCGTCTAGCGAATGAAAAATGTATACCTTTAACTTAATAAAAATAATCTGTGTTCTCGTGTGACGGCCTAATTATATAGTTATACCGTCTAGCGAATGAAAAATGTATACCTTTAACTTAATAAAAATAATCTGTGTTCTCGTGTGACGGCCTAATTATATAGTTATACCGTCTAGCGAATGAAAAATGTATACCTTTAACTTAATAAAAATAATCTGTGTTCTCGTGTGACGGCCTAATTATATAGTTATACCGTCTAGCGAATGAAAAATGTATACCTTTAACTTAATAAAAATAATCTGTGTTCTCGTGTGACGGCCTAATTATATAGTTATACCGTCTAGCGAATGAAAAATGTATACCTTTAACTTAATAAAAATAATCTGTGTTCTCGTGTGACGGCCTAATGATATAGTTATACCGTCTAGCGAATGAAAAATGTATACCTTTAACTTAATAAAAATAATCTCCCGGTAGATTAAAAGTAGCTCCCGGTTTGTACCATGCAGGGAGAGGATAAAACTTTTGATTTTTCCCCTGTTTGTTCATGCAATTTCCCAAAGATATTAATTGGTTTGGGTTTGTATTACATAAGTTTGAAATCAGAATGTGATACATACCCAAACGATAAATATTGTTCATATTGCATTAGAACAAACACGAACCTAACATATTTGTGATGCAACACAGGGGGGACTTGCGGCTGTGTGATTTTCAAGATATAGATGAAAATGGACAGAAAAAATAAGAAAATAATAATAATTTAGGAGTCATTTTCACTCATAAAATCTGAATGCCTTTTTCTTTGAGAGACAACTGGACCCTTTTGCTGTGGCTGTACAAATTATGTATTATATTATTTTAATAATTCATCCATCTCCTCCACAGACCCAACCAACATGGAGCTGATTTGTTGCCAGCCATATCAAAAATCTTGAAGGACTGCACCAGAGATGGTGATGCTACCATAGCGGCTTTAGCCTTGGAAGCGTTAGCAGCGTTGTGTGAGGCAGAGGTGGTTGATATAAGAACAACATGGGAAGTGTTGGCACCGAAACTCAACAAAGATTCTAGGTATGTTATACCAACCTATCTACGTTAAAGGGGCACTGAGAACTTAATTTAAGGGGGGGGGGGGGGGGGGTGGCCTTAAATATCAAAAGCCTTTTCCTTTCACAATTAACCTTAAAACAGTTAATAGCATTAATGTGAGACAAATGTATTTATTTATCTGCTGTTTTATTCCATGCTGTTCTATTCCATGCTGTTAATATTTCATATGGTAAATTTTTATGATGTAACTTCCAAATGTACAATGGTAAGAGGGGAAGAGGGGAGTCTCAACAGAACACTCAAACGAAACCGTATCAGGATCCCAAAGGGATACAAGAGGGAAGTGATCAAATGTAAAAGTAGCATTAGATTTCGGTTTCACTTTTTATAACCGGCCAATACATATCACAGGGTAGTAACATGAGATGCTTGATCTCAATCCCATGATGATTACCATGCTCAGAATTTGTTCTTGTTTTTTGATGGAATAAACTACAAGTGTTAAGGCTGTTCCTATGGCTAATTTTGTATTTGATATTTTAATAGATCTTGCTGAGCTTCACAATAATCTGAAATTTGAGATTGATTGGAGGTATGGTTGCGGGAGGCTGTAAGACATCTGCATACTTAATTATCTAAGGAAGCTTTAGGTCATAACAAATTAGGCTAATTAAGCACTTAATTAATTTTTTCAAGTTCATGCAATTTCCCCAAATGCCACTTGGTGTATATGTTGGCTATACAACTCTCCTTAATTCCTGTGCTGCGGGAATCTAATTGAGTTTTCAATAAAAAAATTAGAGCAAAAACAAAAAACTTAAATTTTTATAGAAATTTTACCTAGTAAGTCAAAAAAATAATATAAAACAAAAGAAAACAGACTGTTGGCCAAAAAATAATACAAAACAAAAGAATTCAAAATGACTTAAAATGGATTTTTGTCAATAAAAGTGTCATATTTATTGAACCGTACCTCCGATCAAGCTCAAATTTCAGATTATTGTGGAGCTCGGCAAGCTCTATCAAAATATCAAATAAAAAAAATTAGCCATAGGAACAACCTTAACATGAGATTCTGTATTCTAGAATACAGAATGTTCAAAATTCCTTTTTACTACCATGTAATTCTATGTATTGGGTTGTGGGATGACTTTGTTTAAACACAATTTCAGTCAAGGCAAATGTATCTGTTTATCTGCTGTGCTATTCCATGCCATTCTTATTTTATGTGGTAAATATTATGATATAACTTACAAACTTTCTTGCAGTTTCACTGGATAAATTAAACACAATTTCAGTCAAGACAACGTTATCTGTTGATCTGATTTTCTATGCTATTCTTATTTCATGTGGCAATATGATATGATATAACTTTCACACGTTCTCATAGTTTCACTGGATAACTAGTTTCTGTCAAGACAAATTTATCTGCTTTTCTTTTCATCAAATAAATCTTCATTCCTGTTGACGTGGAGCATCATCAAGTTTACATTTTCACTGAAATCAAGTTTTTTAAAATCATTTTAAGGGGGGGGGGGGGGGGGGGGGTGGTGGGGGTCAACCCAAAATTATGAAATTTAGTAATAAGCTCTATAACTTTTGAACTATCCATATGTGATGTATATAAAAGTATAGATATTTACACAGTATACAATGGTACCACAGCACTTAAGAAAATAAAAATATAACATTATAAAAATGGTGTTAATATCGAGTTTTTAACATCTTCTTAAATTGAGTCAATAATGAGGCATGCCTGATGTGATGCGGTAAATTGTTCCACCAATATGGACTAGAGGCATTAAATCCTCTCTTAGTAAGATGAATTTTAGGTATAGTGAGAATCCGAGTGACAGAGGCAGAACATAGACCACTTCTTTTGGGAACATATGTAATAGTAAGGCCCTTACGAAAAGAAGGCTCATTGTCATTTATTTACTATAGTCAAGATTTTGAACTCAATGCACATTTTATCTGCTCTTCTATTCTATGTGCGTTTTATCTGCTCTTCTATTCCATGCGGCGTATCTTCATTTCTGTTGATTTGAGTGTTTCAAAAGTAGTACCAGTCCAATCATACCAAACCATTCCAGTTGAGTCTACCACCCCAGGTGTCAAGTACAAGCCATTGAGATTGGCACGGTGACAATCTTTGTACCACCAACCACCCTTGTAGCCCTGAGCACAATGTGTAGGAATTTTGTCATTATCCCTATCTTTAGTAGAGAAGGCCATATCTGCATGGTATCCCATGTGATCTCCAGCAGTTCCTTCATAATCCCCCAAGAGAAGCTTATAAGACGTGTCCTCATCTCCCATTCTGAACTTGTTATACAGTGCGTATGCTTCATCACCATCTGCGTCTTCGACAATCACTTTAAGTTTATAATGATCCTGTGTGGTCAGTAGGTGCAATTTATCCAATCCCAACCAAAAGTCAGTCTCAAAATAACCAAACCCTCGCTTGTAATCCTCCCAGCCACGGTAGAAATCCACCGAGCCGTCCTGTCTTCGCTGAAACACCGTCCAGGCACCGTCGTCACTTTCCAAATCGCAGTAAACCTCAAATTCTGATTTACCTGTCTCCAATGCTATGGGGTGTACATTTGGCCGAACTACGTACACACCACTCTTGTTATAGCCTTGTGCAGCGATGTCACCACAGTCTCGGGCATGTTGTGGAGTAATATCCATTGGGGGCGCTCTTGCTGGTTTTGACGTAGATTCGCAACTTGAATTGCCATAGTCATGGGTGATGTGGATTCTCAACTGACTCTCGAGAATTTTATTAATTGTAGAAGTCAGATTTTGCAAGACCCTTTCGCTGGTTGTCATATCAAGTCCTAGATCTTCCAGTGTGCACTCTGTCCCCTGGCATTGTGTATTGATAGAGTAGACTCCGTAATTTGTGCAATACATCAAGAGAATTGTTACAAATATCGCTAGAGCCATCCTGTTGCTTGCCATGATGCTGCATGTAGACAGTTACAGTTACGTTGTGAAACTCTTAATGTGGAAGGAAGCCTATTGCACTTGCATGCCACAGCCATGTCAACTTTTGAGGAACTATTGAGATAAAAAAGGATATTTGAAACCACACAAAGGAAACCTATGTTCCTGTTTACCATCATATGACCTTTGGTGCCAAAAACATTGTTTCCAAATAATATGGGTGTGACCGGGGGAGGGGGTCAATTATATTCTAGTATGCCATTTTTAATCTAGAACAAATGGTTATATACTATCTTTTGAGCACCATCCTTAGGCCAAAAAAAAAAAAGTTGTGTTGCCCTCATCCGGCCGGGTCAAAATTCTGAGAATGTGGGCCGGGTATTTTTTTTTTTTTTTTTTTTTTTCAAGCTTTTTTTTTTTTTATCTCTTTTTTTTAAGATTTTTTTTTTTTCTTTCTTTTTTTCAAGATTTTTTTTCAAGATTTTTTTTTTCAAGATTTTTTTTCAAGATTTTTTTTCTCAAGATCTTCCAATCTGTGAAAAGAGATGGGCAAGAAACCAAAATATTCACCATTGGGTTGAAAATACATCCAGTAAGCGTTTTCCTTAGTATCTTCACACATGTTGACTGAAATAATAGGTATAAAATCGTTGATTTGGTAAAATTTAAAATTAAAAAAAAAAAAAAAAAAAAATCCGGCCGGCCGTCCCTCCCGATTTTAGGCTTGTGAGGGCAACACAACTTTTTTTTTTTTTTTGGCCTTACCATCCTTTGTCTTGTTTGCAAATTGGTCATGTTATTGATCTCTGTCCCTGTTTGTACCAATAATTTGTCATTGTTAGGGAAAGGCTATTTTAAAATGTGCTTGGCCTTCCAGCCATAATATCCATATTGTTTTTTCTTCACTTATCCAGGGTGATTAAAAAGAACTAGGCGGTCACCTGGGTTTGCCGGTTCTCGGGTTTGGTGGTTTGTAGAATGCATGCATAAAGCCCGATCGGACAAACTTTGAAAATTCAACCATTAGACGACCTTTGACCCCGGACGACCCAAGAAAACAAAGCTGTTTTATTTTTTTGAAAATTTGACCCCTAGACGACCTTTGACCCCGGAAGACCCAACAAACGCTAACCCGTTTTATTTTTGCCACGCTCGCCTCGCATCGAGCATTGTGATCACCGAGTTTAAGCACGATCCGACCAACTTCAAAAAGTTGACCCCTAGATGACCTTTGACCTCGTATGCTCTAGCGAATGCAAATTGGCTCTTGCCGGGACTGAGCTGCACCCACCCACCAAGTTTGAACGCCGCCCGACCCCGGGAAGGCGACGAAAATGCACAGACAGACAGACAGACAAACAAACAGACAGAGAGTAGCGTATTATTATATAAACTGCTCACAAAAAGTATCGAAACACTTAGAAATGATCCAATATATAACGGCTCGAAAGGGTATGCATTAATCGAAGCAAATAACCAAGTGCATAATTTTGTTCTGCGTATTTTGACACCTCGATCGATGAGATACGATGTTGCAGAGCGGAGTAATTGTCATTTCAATGGTCGTGGGTCCAGTTTCAAAAGTGACAATCACCCTATAGAAAGAGGTTTGCATTACTGTTTAGAATGATCAGATTCGTGATTTTCAATAGGGATGAGTGTCACCTTGGAAAATGGACCCACGATCATTGAAATGACAATAACTCCGCTCCGCAACATCGTATCTCAACGATTGAGCTGTCAAAATACGCAGAACAAAATTATGCACTTGGTTATTTGCTTCGATTAATGCATACCTTTTCGAGCCTTTATATATTGGATCATTTCTAAGTGTTTCGATACTTTTTGTGAGCAGTTTAGATAGATTAGCACAAATTGGAACGGCTCTTGACCTTGATGATTCCAAAATCCCTTTGGAATGGTGAAAGAGGGGTCAGCTCACAACACATTTCACATTTTGCTAATTTTTCAGTACAACCATCTGGCCCTTCCCACAAGTCTTAGGAATTGTATCAACAGTATGTGCAGGGGTGGATGATATGAGGACACATGCGACGTATGTGTACCCAAATGTAGTTATTTAAGTTGTGTGTGTCTGTGGTGTGCCTATGTGTGTCAAAAAAAATGGGTTGTTGCCGTTATTTCTCTAAATTTGACAAACAAAACTAATTTACACGCGTCACTCTTATAATTGTTCCATTATTCATATCCATGATTTACAGGCCATTGGTATTGCGTTCGTTATGTCAGCTGTTTGCACTTGTGCCAAGTCTTGCTGTGGATACAGAGGAATACGAGGTAAGGTCAAGGAAAATAAAACCCCTGTTCTATGGGCCGGACCAACCTACCATTTTTATTTGTTATTTTAAAAATGTTTTTTAAAAATTAAGCAATTGATTTGGTTTTTTTAAAGTGACTTTTTTATTATTAAAAAAAAGAGAGGAAATTATTTAAATTTTGATTTTTTAAAAATAATTGAAAATTTCGGGAATACAATACAACATTTTTAAATAAACTATCATACTCTGGTAATCCCAACCGACCTGACCTGAAGTATCATACTCTGACCCGAGCCAGTCCGAATATTGGTATTGATCTAGTCTAGTCTGCACTGGTCTGGTCCAATCTGGGAATTAGCATGAATTTGGGATGCCTCGTAGCCTTTAATTTCAATGGCTCGGCAAGCGACAATTATATAAAACCAGCCAACTATAGTCTATTTATCCATCATGAGACAGTGACGTAACTGTGTATTCTACTAATTGCAGCACATAACGCGCGTGCCTACTCAAGGCGCTGGCGTATACACGCGAGCATTGAAATACCGAAGATACAAACGTGTGCGTAAAAGCTGCGCATGTAAAGTTACGTCACTGTCCGGAAGAAGGCAAATAGAGCATAGATAGGTCCTTTTTGCGCTCAACAAGCACATTTGTAACACCTGGCAGCTATTGTAGATAGATTCTTTTTGTAACAAACACTCAATTTTGTTTTAAGGAATTCCGATGTGATATAGTGGAGTTACTCTGGAAACACACCACCAATACGGACAATAGAGTTGCTATCAGCGCCTTCCAAGCTTTGGCAAACTTTGGCGAAGACGAGTTCTCTCTAGACGATTTACCAGACGAGGTACGTTTGAAAATCCTTGAGATTTCATCAATTTACGGTGTTATTCTGTGATCATTTCAGTATGATATCACCATACTATTGCTGATAACAAAAAAGGGTAGGATCGATACTGTTTTTTGTCAGAAAGAAAAAAATCAAGAATAACAAATATGACTGTTTCTTAGGAATGTTACTCTGTGTCAATAGCGTGACCCTGAAAATCATGGTGTAATTGTGAAGCCCTATGCTGCAAAGAAGGTCAGTAGTTTATTCTGTTACGACTGCGTTCGAAGCGTAAACACGGAAGTGCGGTTGCCATTGTTGGAATAGAACCACACAACTTTGAGCCCACCGATGCACGCATCTGATTGGTCCGATTGTATCTATGGCGTCAATAATTTACCGCCCACACGCTCGTTATTTAGAGTGCGCGTGTATGGCAATTACTGAACTTCTCTGCCACGTACTATAGCTGTAATCCTGTTAATATGGGAACAATCTGTCAAACATAAAAAGAGTAATAGGCTACATTGAGTAAGGCCAACAGGTTATAATTTTCATCAATTTTTCCCAGAATTGGACTCATAAACATGCAAAAAATATTTTTTGTTTATACAAGTGTTTTAACTTTAACAAAAATTGAGATCAAAATATCCCTCATTCCATCATCATTATCCCTCATTCCATCATTTGATGTATAACAATGGCTATTGTTTCAGTGAAGTAATGGTCATTTCTCAACTTAGTCACTGCTATATTTTGAACATAAATCACAATCATACTGACTGTAAAACTGGTAATTTTTGCGCGATTAAATGTTCACGCTTTGCCGATTTTCAGCCATTTCGCATGTTTTTAAATTCACGATTTGAAAGTTCATTACTTCTACACAAAATAAATACGTTTGTATGTTTGTGTTTTCGAGGTAGCTGCTTGGAACGCGAAAAGCGCAACCATTAATGTAGCACAAAAATGTTCACGTTTACAGTATTTTATTTTTGGCAGGTGACCGCTGAGGTCAGAGCCAAGATAGCCCACGCCAAAGCTCAACGAGATGAGAAGAAGAAAGCTGAAGCAGGGGGAGACGAAAGTGGTGCCAGGGAGGAGGAGGAAGAAGAGGACGTTGATGTGCCTGGAAGCTGCTACATCAAATTACTGCAATGCGTTCATCTCGACAAGTATTCGGGTAAGACGACAATATCCGCAAATAATGCACAAGGCAGCTATCATTTTGACATTGTAAATCAATTGTAAAACAATTGCTGCCTTTTGCTTTATTCCATATGGGAGATCTATTTAGACATATTAGATGTGGGTAATTCCTGGAAGGGATCTCCTAAGAGAAGGAAGGAGGGGGGGGGGGTGAAAACTAGGATAAATCAAGTGTTACGTACGAGTAAGATATTCATTCATTCAACACCTATTAATTATGTTAGCTTTTCAATATGTTGCTTAATATTGGCGATTTCATGAATATCTTACTGATAGGTAAAGTACCATAAATCACAACCCAAACAACCCCACCCCCTGCTAGCTCTTTAAACCCTCATTTTCAGCCTTCAATTTTTTACGGTCCCTATTTGTTTCTAAAAATTGCTATGTTCTAAAGCTTTTGCATTCATCAAAAGCCCTAGTTTTGCAGGAATGTCTCAGAAAACGGGTCTTAAAAGCCCTTTCTTTAGTTGCTAAGCATATTCTTTGTACGAGATGGCATACTTTTCCTAAAAGTGCCTTTGAGTTCCCTGCATCACACCTTCCAAGACAGTGTTATGATTATTTGTGTTAATATCGATGATATCACCCAAGCGTGTTTTACACAAACAAATGGGAAAAAAAGTTCAGGTTCTCATATATCAAATTTCAGAAGATTTTTTTAAAAATTGATAACAAGGGGTGGGATCCAAGAGCTACAGGGTGGGTAAAAAAAAAGTGTACTCAAAATAAAATAATTATTAAAAATATTTGTTATCAGAATATGAAAGCAACCAATGCGGCAATAGATGCATTTATTCACTATCATCAGCAAAAAGATTAATGACATTTCATGAGAGCGTTTACCAGATATGACTATTTTGGTAAAGTTACTGCATTTTGAAATCGAACACAATATTGAATATTTTACTCAATAATGCTTGATATCAATGAACAAGTGGATTCATGTATTTACACAATAGCTAACTATTAAAGATAAATTAAACATTCACAGTTAATTTTTCGAACATTAAATGCAAAATAATGACAAACAATGTCATTATTACACGGATTTAGAGACAACAACAATGAATTTGGCTTTTGTGATAGTCTGACTCAGTTCGGACTAGAGTGTGGACCGTTTTCAATAGTCGAATTCAATAGATCTTATAAGAGAAAATATGGCAAATCTTTTCCTTTAATAAATGTTCACTTTTCGCAAATGAGCATAAAATATGTTTACCACAATCAATTTCAACCAACTAAAATTCTTTAGAGATCTAATGAGATAACCCCTCTGCCTCAATAACAAATCTATGAGATATTTGCACAGATTTTAAGATATAAAATTCCAAAGTTGAGTACACTTTTTTTGACTCACCCTGTACATGGCCAAAGATGCACATTCTTTGAAGAAATTAATTAATAAGTTGAATTTTCATTTTTTGTTGTTGCTTCAGGACTTCAGAAACTGTTGGTTTCCTTGGTGGCTCAAGAGGTACAGTCTCTTCCAAGAGGGGTGCACAAGTCTGCCATGCAGGGGCTACGTCAGTCGGCCAATCAGAGCAAAACACTGACCAGCATTCCACAGGTGTTGCTTAATAAGTACGAGAAGAACCGACAGCCGGGATTGAAATCGGCATTAGCAGGTAATCATCATCGTCACATCCAATCCAATATGGGGACTAAAATCCCCTATACTCAAGTTGATGATCAATTCAGGTCACATGTTGTCAGGATTTGGTATCAAAGTTGTCAATTGTTTTACAAGGCAAGTCATTATATTAGAGCAGGTCAGGGGTCAGTTTTTAATTGGAGAACCTCTTTTTTCTACTGACAAAATAATTCATGGCAAGTGGCCACACTATGAGAATCTCTTATTTATGCAAGAACAGAAAGCTAAATTAAAAAGTTTAATTAATTTTATATTTTTTCTTCTAGTCTTTGTGCCATTATGAAGTTAGTAAACAAAACAAATCTAGGTCAAGTAAGTATATGAAAATGAAAAGTGTGTGCCATAGCAACTGCTAGTGGTGCTGAATCGATATATGTTTTACATGTTTTATACCAAGACAAAATATATTTTATTTGCACATATCCCTGCTAAAAGAAAATGGATGGTGAGTCCCGTCTCCCATGATTGTAGATAACTCCGTTTCTGTCACATTTTGTACAGGAGGTTTACTGTACAGCTATGAGCCTAGGCTGGACATAGGTAAGGATGGTCGCATGGCTAGGCGTCATCTGGTAACAAGAGGTAGAGCTTATCAGCAGATGATGATCACACTTGTTAATGAGGTATGATGATTGTTAGAGGGGTAGAACAAAAATTTGCAAAAAAAGAAAGAAAAAAGAAATCAAAAATGGTGGACATGGTCGCATGGCTAGATGCCATCTATAGTCTATTTATCCATCACAAGATAGTGATGTAACTGAGTATTCTTCTAATTGCAGCACATAAAAGTGCGCGGTTACTCGAGGCGCTGGTGTATACACACGATCGTAGAAAGAGGGAAGATAAGTACGCGTGCGTAAATGCCGTGCCTGTAAAGTTACGTCACTGTCCAGTGGAAGACAAATAGAGTATAGTGACCAGAGGTAGCGCTTTTTATCTTTCCGCTCGCAAAGGTAATCCCAGCATATGTGCACGGTTTTTGGCCACATGCACACGTCACAAATATGACACAGAGTGTGTGTGTTGCCTTCATGCGTGACAACTTTGTTATGTATTAATTCGCTGCTGTAAGGAGGCTTCGCCAATTTGGAATTTGGAAATGATTTTCGAATTTGGAACTATAGGGATACAGTCAGTCCTAGTGCATGTAAAAACTTTGCTCCTATTGCACATTGCATCCAGTTGTTTTTGTATGTAAAGAGCAAATGTGATACAATAGCCCCAACAGACATTAACAAGGTTAATGAATTGAGTGATTGGAAATCAAACGGGTAACTCTACAAAGAGCTCTGATATGAGCCTATAAATTCAGGCCTGGAAATAGCACCCGCCCACCTGCCCATAGCGGGTAACTTTTGCGCCGGGTGGGTGAAGATACAAAAGTACATGCCCAACTTTGTGGGTAAAGTTTTTCAAATTTACGGTGTACAAAATTTACACTGGCTGGTGGAATTTTTGTCGGATAGGTATTTTTGTAAGTTACCTGCCCGACTGGCTGGTTGAAAAAAATCTGAAGTTTCAGCCCTGAATAAATTGGTTTCTTCAATTTGGGTATTTCAGAGCTTATATAACCATTATACTGGATGATTTTATTGTATGGAATGATGGCAAACTATGCTATTTAAATTTCTGAGTATTTAACTTGTAATTATATACATTGATTTGAAGGTAACGTGTCAACATACTGATTGGTATAGACTCCTGCAGAATCCACATGGTTGGGCATCGTTTATGGAGCATACATTTAAAGCATTATTGGAGGTAAGTGAATCTATCAGGTTTAGTAACACACTTTCCATATACCGAGTAATTAGAATGACTAGTTGGAATTTGTAAATAAAAGCAATCTTTTTCAAATTTAATATCATAGACTAGGACAAAATTCAACATTTCCAAGACATTATCAACATTTAGGCCAATAAAGGTGAAAAAGGTCAATAAGGCAACAAAAAAACTTGAACCTGTTCTATGGGCCCGACCATTTTGTCAAATTTTCAAGATTTTCAATAAACCCCCCCCCCCCTCAAAAAAAATACCCCAAATTCCTGAAATGTTTGTAAAAAATCCCCCAAAACAACACTACCGTAGAACAGGGTAGGTTTTTCTCATCGCCTAAAACAACTTTCTCTAATAATATTGTGAGATGGGCTTTTACGACGGGTATTCATAATATATCAGTTAAAAGTTTAACGGGTTCGCCGTCGGACAAGTTTTAATCTGTCAAGCTTTCGTCAGGATTAGCTCTGACTTCTTTAGGACCAAATTATTATAATATTAAACATAACAAAGAGAGATTGCCACTTCTCTTGTTATCATCATTTGGGCTGCCACTTGTCCGACGGCGAACCCGTTAAACTTTTAACTTATATTATGAATACCCGTCGTAAAAGCCTATCTCACAATTATTCATAATATAGGTGTCAAGCTTTCGTCAGGATAAGCTCTGACTTCTTCAGGACTAAATCATTGTAATATTAAGCAAAACATAGAGATTGCCATGCCACTTCTGTTTTTATTAGCATCATTTGGGCTGCCCCTTGCCCGCCCTTGGATTTGAGAGTATGTGCCCCTTTCCTACTTGTTTCAGAGCCACCAATCTTTCACCAGTAAACTTTTGGTTCCAATTTCAACAAAAAACATTTCATACTTTGCTTTCAGGGCCGACAAGCCGAGCTGGAGATGCAGCAGAGCCACGGCCATCGCGATGACAGCCCACAGGAATTCCAGGACAAACTTAATGGAGTATGGTTGTGGGTCAGAGATAAGCTTACTGATCAGCTCAAAGCGGCAGCAAAGTAAGGCTTAATGTGGGTTAGGGGTAAATTTATGGATCAACTGGAGACTTTAGCAAAAGTTAGAGTTAGTGTGGGCAGGCCGGTGCCACTGTACACAGTTTCCCATTGCAGAGATTGCAGCCTCTAGCGTGATAGCGCCCCCATTCCAAGAGTTACATCACACGTCTAAATTATGCTAATGAGTTTCAAGAGTTACATCATGCGTCTAAATTATCCTAATGTCATTTTGAGAGTTACATCGAGCTTATTTACAGATATGGTACACGCCCATTCCCATATATGGGAGGCTTCAATTTTGCGATTCAAATTTCCTCTCCCATTATATAAGCTCCTGGTGTGGGTTGAGAGTAAAAACATACAGAACAGATGATAACTGCACCAGAGTAAGGGTTAATAATAATAATGCCTTGTTTTTATGTATAGCGCTTTTCACTAGGCTATAGTTTGATCAATTCCAAATTGAGAAGCCTCCTTACAGCAGCGAATGAATACCAAAGGACGTAGGTGCGCATGAAGGCAACTTGCGCACTGTGAATCATATGCATGAAGCTTGCGTGCGATCAATACCGCACCCCTGTGGACATAATTATGGGTATACATTTAGATTACTTTTGCTCGCAGAGAGATAAAATGGAATATTTTTCGCCAATTTGGAATTTATTAAACTATAGCACAATACCAAAGTGCTTTAGCCAATTACTACAGCTGCCATTATAAAAATCAGAAAAATAAAATCTGCAGGATGAAATATATATGTCGGATTGTAATGACAAACAATTGCACTTGAAGACACTTATGAATCATAAATCAAGGCTATACGAGGGGGTATCATAAAGTTTTAGAAATCACCCAGAAGTGAAGGAGCCAGAAACTTTATTTTGATACGTAATCCTTCAGACATCTTTAAATAGTCCCTGTGCAAAGTTACACATTTCTCCAACTATTTATTACCTGTCCACAGACCGCCATTGTAGAGATCCTCAAATAAACTGCCATTGATTGATTCTCAGATTGCCTCAGATTGTGTTATTCCCAAAACAGCAATAAATAGTTTAAAGTGTTGACAGAAAGGAGTCAAAGGTCATTACAAACAAGCTTGGTGACAATAAACTTATGGGTAACATGGGGGTGTGCACAGATTGACCTCTAATGACCCCTACATGACCTTTGACCCTTTGTGTCAACACTTTAAACTATTTATTGCTGTTTTGGGAATAACACAATCTGAGGCAATCTGAAAATAAATCAATGGCGGTCAATCTGAGGATCTCTACAATGGCGGTCTGTGGACAGGTAATAAATAGTTGGAGAAATGTGTAACTTTGCACAGGGACTATTTAAAGATGTCTGAAGGATTACGTATCAAAATAAAGTTTCTGGCTTCTTCACTTCTGGGTGATTTCTAAAACTTTATGATACCCCCTCGTACATCTCAACATAAAGTGCGACTGTCTCTTTTGAGTCTTTGGGGTTTAATATTGTGTGCCCGCTGTTGTTTTACTTTACTGTATTGCATTTTTGTCAACTTTCACCTTTGGAAGGCCTCATTATAATATATTCATACACTCTTAGTAGTATCGAACCAATCAGAAAGCAGGAAACTAGAATATGCAGAGTGCACTGAAAGTGTTATATTGCACTCTGCGTGCACGCCGTTCACGCACCACCAAATCAAATACATTGTTTTGATTCGTTGTTCAGACAGCCGAGTATTATCAAACTTGATAGCATATTGATTATCAAAGAGATTAAAAGTATCACAGAATTATGAATTTTGATTTGTAGTGTCGTGTATGAATTAGGTCAATACACACATATTTAAAAAAAAAATTAGACAAATCAATGCACTTGTGGTAATGTTAATATGCTCACAATAGCACTCCCCCTGTCGGGTTGTGCCATTATTCACAAATCAACATCTGTGCGTGTGCATTGATTTGTCTAATTTCTCTTGAAACAAAACTTTCCCTTTTATTGACCTATAAACATCCATCTTTCAGAGGTGAGCCAGCAGCGCAAGCCAACTCTCTATATGCTCTGACCGGTCTAGCCTTGGTGTCTACGCATCATTCGTTAAGTCTTGGGGAAGACAAGTCCACGGAGCGGAAACCCAGCGAACACGTCGGACAGAATCAATGGCTGATGATGATCGTGGAGACTCTTTTTTCCATCCTCGATGGCAAGCACAAACCAAAAGGGAGATTCTTCAACTGGTGCCAACAGGTTAGCTTATAGCTATAGACAAAATGATAGATTAAGGCCATTTGATTACAGAGAAAAGATGGATAACGATGGATAAAGGCCATGTAATGAAGAAGGAAAGAAAGGGGCCATAACAGAGGATGCAATTCATGCTATTGGTTGAGGAGAAGCTAAGCTGTTAGGCGTAGACCCCCATTCAAAGACCCGGTGTTGATGACGTCATGGTTATCAGTGCTCAAATTTGCGCAAGTGCATTGTACAACTATGACTTCATGGACACCGGGACTTTCGATTGCTGTGAATTAAAAAATTGCATGTTGAGAAATTTCAGTTTTTATTCGTTTTTGTCATAAGTATGATGTTTTGTTCTGTATATATTCCGTAATTTGGGTTCGATAAGTATTTGTCTAACTTACAATGCACAATAATGTTGTGCTTATTGGACGTCTCCTTTAATCAAAAAGATGACTCAGGTATGACTCCAACTACACACTTATTCAGATTTGACTCATGTATTTTTAAGCCTTATTTTTATTTTATAGAAGTAAAATGTCTTGTTATTTAGCAACCCTTTTTTCTTTCTTTCTTCAACAGCGTACCTCCCGCGGTATGTCCACTGCGTCCACTCTAGCCCAGTCCAGCGCTGCCATCGCCCTGGCACAGCTTGCTCCTCTCATCATCACCTTGGACTCCTCTTGCATCTATCAGATGATTGAGGTCTTGACAATAGGGTTACCTGGGCAACCGACAGCTTCTGAATCCCCAGTTATCCAAGTGCATCATGGGATTGGTATGGGTTGGCTGCTGGCATTGCTGCATGAGGAGCAATTCGGAGAAGTCACTGGGAATGAGGTAAATTGTTGTGGGTTCACGGGTCGTTTAGGCCAATACAACTCTCTTCACAAGAGAGTGAAAAATAGGTAGTAAATAACAATTGTAGCATAAAGGCACTTCATCATTTTCATATACACACTACACAGGCATTTCAAACACTCTTTGTGTGTGCCCAGCTTCTTTCAATAATAATAATGATAATAATAACGAAGATTTATAGAGCGCCTAATAGCAGAGGCCTCAAAGCGCTGTACAATTTAAAAACCAAGAGACAAGTTATTAGACATTAATCATTTAAAAACAAGAAATACTTGCATAATTTACATATGTCTATGATAAAGATAAAACATACACAAGGGGAAAAATGGCAAGTCCGGTAAATTTCACACACAAATATTTACAGAGTGGGAAGATTACACATTAAAATCAAACACTATACGAGTCTTTAAAAAGATAAGTCTTGACACGAGACTTGAATTGAGTTGTAGTAGTCGAACTGCGGATGGCAAGAGGGAGCTGATTCCAGAGCTTTGGTGCTGACATCGAGAAACTTCTTCCATAAGTGACAGATTTCGCAAAAACATGGGTTGCAATAAGTGTTGAGACGCTGATCTGAGTAAGTGTGGCAGTTTGTAAGCCTTCACCAGGTCCGTTAAATAGATTGGTGCGAGGCCATTGTAGTTAGAAGCATGTAGACTGATATTGGGTTCGATCATGATTTTAGGAATAATTTAGATACCTTTTTCGAACCATTGTGTTTGAGCTCCGTAGCCATTGTAGTTGTTGAAGCAATGGAGATGCATGATCTTGCTTAGCTGCACAGAAAATCGTCTTTGAAGGCGATTGATATCAGTGGCATTTGAACCCATAAGTAAGATGTTTCCAATGTCAAGTTGAGACAGAATGAGTGAGTGTCAAAGTCAAGATATCGGCGTATACGGGAGACGTTGCGGAGATGAAAGGTGATGCTAAGTGACAGAGAAGCGACTTGGGTAGACGCAGACATCTGAGTATCGAAAATAACACCCAGGTTGCGTACAGTGTCAGTAGGCTCGATCAAAGTATTACCAACAAGAATTTTTACAGCAGGCATGCAGCGTTTGTTGTATGATGATAAAGCAACAAAGAACTCAAGTCTTTTCATTGTTAAACTTGAGCATATTGCAAGTCATCCAACTTTCGATATCATTGATGCACTTTAAATGTATGGAGAGAGCTGATTCAATCGATGAGTTACTGGACGGATCAAAACTGATGTAGAGTTGAACGTCATCCACATAGAGATGATAAGATAGGCCATGCCTTTTGATGATTCTACCAATTGGGATGGTATACGCTGTGAATGATAAAGGAGCTACAATGGAGCCCTGTAGTAAACCATAGTCTAAGGAGCATTTGGCAGATTACGCGCCATTGATGTATAAATTGGTAGTAAGTCCACTAAAATATAATTTCAGCCACTTTAGAGCACTGTCTGTTAAACCAATTTCCTTTTCCATCCGGTCAATAAGGATATCATGGGTAATAGAATCGAAATTAGATCTAGCAGCACTAAGGACACGCGTTTTCGCTGATGAATTAAGGTCATGATGTCATTTTGTACCTTCAGAAGTGCTGTTTCTGTACTGTGCGCATCTCGGTAGGCAGATTGTAGTGGTTCCCTTAAATTACACTCACACATGTAACTGGTGATGGTGTTAACAGCATGCTTCTCAATGACTTTGGATAGGAATCTAATGTTTGATAATGGACGATAGTTTTTAAGGTTGTTTGGATCAAGAGAGGGTTTTTTGATTATTGGACTGATGATGGCATGTTTCAGTGCAGTAGGAAAAACACCTGTTGAAAAAGACACATTGGCCATTTTGGCTATAACTGGTACAAATGTGGCAAGATTACTTTTTACAAACCATGTAGGAATACAGTAAACCCCTTGATTAGTTTAGACATATCATCCTCGCATAACAATGGAGTTCATACATTACATTACTTTGGTCACACGAGTCATTACTACTATTTACACCACTTGTTTGAAGACATTTCTGGATATTGTCAACTTTGTCCTTAAAATACATAGACCATTGAAGACCCTTTCAAATTTGTCCTCAAAGACATCTTTTCCAGCTGCAGAAGCAAATGTTATTTCCAGATTCTAGTGCATTGCATGCCAACGATCATTTGAATTTGTTGCACCCTCCCACCCATAATTGGTATCTTGTTGTTGATATTGAGATTTCTGTCATGGGCGTGATCTCTGACTTTTACACTCGGCATTATCTAGGCTGCTATACAATTTGATTGAAACCCATGGACTGATCATGTCTTTGGGTTCACATATCCATATTTACATGCTGTATATCAATGATCCTGTGTGTGATCTGCCCCAGAGCATCATGATCCATATGATAAGAATTCCTGCGACAGCTGTGTCTGGCATCTGCCATAATACCAATACCAATCTCACCTTGTTCAAAAGTTTTTACTCTGCTCATCATTCCTTGCCTCTTGAACGGAATACTTGGTTAGCTGCGGACCAAATGATGTCATCATATATGTCATCATATTATCTCTTCCATCCTGACTAATACAGCCAATACCGCAGAATTGGCACATGATCTTGAATTCTTTCTTTAGCATGGCACTGCACATATATCCTAGCATACCCGGAGATGACCAGCGTACCTCTCTCCATCTGTTCCTGTAGATTCACATTTCACACTACGCATTTTGCTACACATAAAAAACAATCTAGCAACATGTCTAGAGTGTTTGTCTTTATCTAAGATAAATGAATGCAAACTTACCCGACTGTGCCCCTGAATCTGTTCAACAAGTTCTTGCACTTGATTAACTTCAGTAACAATCATTTGGTCATTTCCAACGACAATAAAGTGACGATAAAGATGCATCAAGGATGCATTGCCACTTAAATGCATATCCTAAAATTGTGTACAAATAAGAATTTAGTTTTTGTGATTTCTCCTTGTGAAGTGGCGAAGGCGGCCACCCACCTCTTAGTTCTCTTTGTGGAGAACCTTTGGGAGAGGAAGACACACGTTGGGAAGAACGTGTCTCAGGGTGGCTGGTGATGTCTCAAAAATCCTGTCGACCGCATCCCCTGCTTCCTCGGGATTTCCTTGGCGGACTAGAGTAAGATTTGGAATATGATTTCTCTTCCGTTTAAGCTGTGTGAGACGATGAAGAGTGGGACTTGCTACCTCTCCCACTTGAAGATCTTCAGCCTCTACCTCTACCTCTAGATGACTGACAATGCCAGTCGTATTCACGATCGCGATCCTGGTCATTAAACTATACGTGGCTTGTACTCTGGCTTGTGGTTGTTGCGTCTCCTTTTGGTGTTCCTGCTCCTAGAAGAAGTGTGAGCTTTTTGATAGATAGTTCTACTGATGCGTCGGCGATGCGCCGTTTTGAGATAGTCCTGGCTGTTCTCTTTGAAGTTCCTCAGAAGAGTAGGCTGTTGTCCGTGTCGACGGGAGCGTCAACTAGTGCATCCACTAAGGAGCCGACTATCTCATTCCTGAAGCGTGCCGCCGCGTTCTTGCAACAAAGTATCTCCAGGCGCTGATGAGCCCTGACGGATGCCCTCAGCACGTGGCCCATAGCCAGCCTGGCGGATGCATAAGATCTTTGAGATTCCTCCAAAGGCGGACTCCGAGTTGAAGGCTGAAGGTCCAAGGCAAGTGCATTGATGATAGACATTTGAAAGATACCAAGTCTTCGAATGTACGAGTGGTCTTTATTTTCCGGGAAACTATGTCCTCCCAGTCCTTCATGAAGCTGTCAGATGAAGTAGACTTTGCCTTCATATATTCCATAACTTCCTTGTCAATAGTCGATATGCCGAAGCATTCGGTCTCATCCGACGGCGCGGGCTGACCTTAAACGCTGTGGCAGCTCCCTTCCGGTCTGCCTTGGTCTCTCTGTGAAGAGTGGGTAATAAGTCCTTCTTTCTTGCTTTAGCCATTTCCGAGAATATTTCGCTGGGAAGAGACAGAACTGGGGTGGAAGTCTTAGTTGGTTCATTCAGACTGTTAAAGAAGAAAGATCCTGGTGTAGGCTCCTCCGGAGCGTTGCTAAACGCTAGGCCCATGGATTTGGATGCGTAAAGGTTAATCGGATCCACCCTGGATGGAGTCCGGAAAAACATGCTGGTATATCTCTTTATTAGCGCATGTAAAATCAGAATACATAATACACAGAATGACGGATCAATATATAATTATATAGTACATTAGAAAACTATTATGAAAAGATAGTCATAGTCATAGTCATATCAGTCTTTGCCATTAATGTCCCTCTTCCTTCAAACTGGACTATTTCGACGGCCTGGTCAAAAGTAAATATTTTACTGAGCAAATTTCGTCAGGAATTCCATCATTGATAGATGCACCCTTTGGGAAAGATAAATGTGTGATCAACCTCCATTCACCGCGTTGTTGCTTAGGAATTATCCCAATTGGGGAACATTGTAGATTTGGCAATGGAGCAGTATCAGAAGTTACCACAATTCTACTAAGAGCAATTTCTTTGTTTTATTTTTCTAAGCTGCCTCCACGTTTGGATGCTGATCTAAGACACTCGGATTCCCTTGCACAGCGTGGACCCACATACATGTATCCCAATTTAAAAGCATAAGAAAACCCATAAAAGAAAACTTAATTCACTTTGGCTCTATCTGGCACAATCTTCTCTCCGCTTCTGCTGTTTCTTGCTAGATTTTTAAAACAAATTTGTCCACACCTCCTTCTGATTTGAATGATAACTTCAGAATGACTGGAAAAACCCCAGCCCACATGGTCAACCATGAGGCACATTTTAATCCATGAACCACCTGCTTTTGGTATTTGCCACATATGAATAGCCTCATATGCATAGCTTTTGATCTTTGCTGCATATATGAATAGCCTCATACAATTAGGAGCACTCCTCAGCTGCACACCACAATGGAGCACTGACCTGGGGAAACTGCCCCATCAAACACACCACCCTTCCTCTCTACACCCCACCCTCCTCAATTTTGTTGAGACTAGAAACACCATCTGCCTAGTCAATCTAATGCCATTTATAGTCAATTAGAATATAAATGTAATTATATATAAATCAGAATCACAATCATCCGCTATCATAACTGAATCAACTTTCATTTGACAACCCACGTTAAAACTATTTCATGTGTCACGCCCATACGACAACCCACATTAAAACCATTTCCTGTGTCACGCCCATACAGAAAGCCATCTGGCAACTTGTTGATTATTCGGCCTTGAATAAATTTGCCGTCAAATAGATTTGGCATCGCATTCAAGGTCATTTCAAAAATGAGAATTGAATCTATCAAGTTTATTCTTCTAAGTCTCTGGATCTCTGTCAAATGTGTCAATGGCCCAATCAAAAATGAGTTTCAAAAAGTGACGACTCCCGGTTTTGCCATTTTTCTTGGCTCCACAACTAATTTTTTACTGATGTGGAAACCATTTTCATTGCATGGCAGGCCTAGAAATTCGCGCTGCAGTGCGAGAGTCCATTTAGATTCTCGCGGAATTATGATTCTCGCAAATTTTTCAATTTGGATTCTCGTGATAAGATTTGCGAGAATCTAAAATGAAGTTTCTTTATCATGATGGTTTTCCCTATCTAGGATGGGTTTTTTTGTTGTTGCGTAAATCCAGTGGATTCACGCGGTAGTGATTTTACGGGAATCTCCACGCGAATAGATTCGCGGATTTGCGCCGAAATTCTACCCCTGCATAGAAACGATCACTTCAATTTCTTGTACTCATTTCTTATCTTCTGTTTATAGTGGCATTTATGTCATGGCCTGATCTCTCACCAGCATTATCTAGACTGTCTTTGGGTGCACATATCCATATTTTTAGTTACATGTTGTATATCAATGATCCTCTATGTGATCTGCCCCATAGCAACATGGTCCGTATGATAACAATCCCTATGATAGCTGTGTCTGGCATCTGTCATAATACCAATATCAGTCTCACCTTGTTCAAAAGTTTTTCTCTACTCACCATCCCTTGCCTCTTGAACAGAATTCTTGGTTAGCTGTTGAACGACAGGGCCAAACGATCTCATTATAGTATCTCTTTCATCCCGACTGATACAACCAATACTGTTGAATTGACACATGTGGTCATATTTCGCCTCTAGTATGCCACTGCACTCATATCCAGCATGAGGTGGTGCAGATTACTAGTGCACTTGTCTCCTTCCCATAGATTCAAATATGATACAATACATTTTGCAACACATACACACCAATCTAGCAACATCTCCAGAGCGTTTGTCTTCATCTAAGACAAGAAAAAGCGACCATACCCGACCATGCTTCTGAATCTGTTCAATAAGTTCTTGTACTTGTTTAACTTCAGTAACAATCATTTAGTCATTTCTTTCCAGTATTGGTAGGATTATTGCAGAATGCACATGGATCAGGCTCCCATCCCTTTGTTACCCCCAGTGTAGTCGTAGAAAATGTCATTGAGAATGTTGACATTTGTTGTTCGTGATGTTGAGTTTAATTTCAATTTATACACCTTTTAAGACTCTTTCAACAATTTCAAAGACATCTTTTTCAGCTGCAGAAGCAAATGTTATTTCCAGATGCCATTGCGTTGCATGCCAAAGATCATTTGAATTTGTTGCACCCTCTCCCTCATTTGGTATCTTGTTGAAATTGAGATTTCTGTCATGGGCATGATCTCTCACTATTACACCAGCATTGTCTAAGCTGTTGTTATACATTGGTCAACACCTGCGTACTTGTGTCTTTGAGAGCCATATCCATCTTTTTAGTGACATATTGTATATATCAATGATCCTGTGTGTTATCTCCCCCAGAGCAACATGGTCCGTATAAGAAGTAATCCTATGATAGCAGTGTCTGTCATGATACTAATACTAGTCTCACCTTCTTCAAAAGTGTTACTCTGCTCATCATCCCTTGCCTCTTGAACAGAATACTTGGTGAGCTGTTGAACAACATGGCCAAATGATCTCATCATATTATATTTTTCACCTTGGCGGATCCAACCAAATACTGCTGAATTGACACATGGTCTAATTTTTTGGTCTCTATCAGCGCCACTGCACATACAGGATGATTAAAAAAAGTGTACTCTGAATGAAAATAAATCAAAAATATTTCTGACCACAAAACAGCTTGCCTTAAGGCGACCACTCTATTTGGGAATAGTTTCGCTAGTCTCTGATGCAATATGTGAGCCATGTGGTCATCCTCCATCCTGAATGTACCACACACTGGGAATTGCTCCATTACATATTTGGCCATACAGTCTGATGAGTTCAGGAACTACAGTTTGGTTGATGATGTCAAGATAGTGCTGCCCGGTGAGATTTCCATTTATGAAGACGGGACCAAGAACCTTAATTGTCACACATTGAAGGCAAAGTTACGAGGAGGTGGGCCTCTTGGGGCATACTATTAATGGACATAGGAACAATTGACTGTGGCAGTCATGTAAACATTTGCCTCATCCACAATAAGTGTCTCTCTGAAGAATTGGCCAGGGTGGTTCACCAACCATTGGCATAATGCCACCCTTCTGACATGGTTTCCTGGTTGCAACGTCATGTCTCTCCAGAACGTAAGGATGCCATTGAAGATCTTGTCTGATTATTCTGTTAAATGTGGATTGCGGAATGTTAGGAAGGGGATTTCTCCTTGAACTTATGTTTGGATTTCTTCGCAGTTCCACTCTGATGCGATTGATGTTTCTTTCGGAGCGTCCAGTGCGTGGTCTGCCAGAACCGTTGTGATTCCGATTACGAACTGTACCGTGGTTTGAGAGTTTATATACAATTTTGCAGATCTTGATATAATCCTGTTGGCATTGGAAAATTGAATTGCCAAGAGACATTGCACCTCCTGTAGACTTTGTGTATGGTTGTATTTCAAGGCTATGCAGGTTCTCCGTCTGACACTGAACTGTGGAGCAAGCCATGCACTGATTGAAAAATAGGCGTATCGACCCCCTTCCCCACCCTGAACACCATATGCTGTTGAATAGCGCACTAAGATAGTGAATAGATGATTGTATGTTGATCTAAGGCAAGATTTTGCACTGTTAAGGAATAGGAAAACTTTAAGTGTGCTCATCTCCCACCTTGTTTGGTCTTTGTTGGGAACTTTGAGAGTGTGCCTAGGCTGGTTGCACTGATGGACAAAAGATGCAACCTATTGATGCCACAATCTCCTCTATTTGAATGACACATATCTGTACATGTACGTTCAAAACAAATTATTAGGACCTGTTGCCAGGACTGTAATTTGTTAATTCTTATTTATAAATATGTAATGAAATTGAAATTGAGCCTTAGAAGTAAGATATGGCACCTTGTTCGGATTTGAAAATGGACACTTTTATTCAAATAAGCATAAATGAGTTTCTATTAACCAAAATTCTTTATTAAAGCTAAATACTTGGTCTTTATGACCATTAAAATGATATGGGGAAAAATGCACAGGTTTTTCTAAACAAAATCTCTCAAGTGTACACTTTTTGTACTCCCCCTGTATATATCCTAGCATAAGGCGCATATTACCAGCATTCCTGTCTCGTTCTTTCCCTGTAGATTCAAATACCACACTATGTAATTTTCAATACATTAACACCAATCTAGCAACATGTCCAGAGCATATGTGACATGTTCTACCAAAACCAGACGGAATTGGGCAGAGCTCCAAACGGAGAAATAGTCCAAAACATAATTGGGGGTGATTTTTTGGGGAATTTGAGTTTCTGGTAAATAATTAATCTTCAGAGTGTGTATAACAATATTGTGAAAGATTCAGATTAAAAAATTATCCTAAATGTATGTTTCAGTGATTTAATAAAAGCCTAGTTCTAGTAAAAAGCCTAGTTCTAGTAACTTTTAAAGGGCGATATCTCAGTTTGAAGTTTTCATAAAGACCGTAAAAGACGAACTTGAAAATGATGTAACTCCGCTTTGGGAAGTCCGATTAAAAAAAGAGAGGTACCACTGTAAAGCTGAAGATCCCTTGTTTAATAATCAATTACTAACTCAATTTTGATATCTTGCCCAATTGTGTCTGGTTTCGGTAGAACACGTCACATATGTCTATGTCTAAAACAAGCAAATGCAAACATACTCTCCCTTGCTCCTGAATCAGTTCAGTAAGTTCTTGCACTTTTGGGACTTCAGAAACAAACATTTGGTTATTCAGTGCTGGTCTTGTGTGATTAATGCAGAATACACATGGATCAGGCTCTCAGTCCATTTGTTACCCCCAATGTAGTTGTTGAAAATGTCATTGAGAATGTTGACATTCGTTGGTTGTGATGTTGAATTTTCAATTTTAGAATTGTACACTTTTAAGCCTTTCAAAGTCTTCCTCAAAGACATCTTTTAAGTGGGATTTCTGTCGTGGGCATGATCTCTCACTTTTACACCAGCATTATCTAGGCTGTTGTACGTCTGATCAAAACCTGGGTTCATGTCTTTGTACACATATCCATCTCCTTTAGTTACATGTTGTATATCGATGAGTGTGATCTCCCCCAGGGCAACATGGTCCATGTGATAAGAATTCATGAGACAGCCGTGTCTGGCATCTGTTATAATACCAATACCAGTCTCACCTTCTTCAGAAGTTCTATTCTGCTCATTATCCCTTGCCTCTTGAATAGGATCCTTGGTTAGCTGTTAAACAACAGGGCCAAACGATCTCATCATAGTATCTCTTTCCGGCAACTGGCATCTGTCATAATACCAATACCAGTCTCACCTTCTTCAGAAGTTCTATTCTGCTCATTATCCCTTGCCTCTTGAATAGGATCCTTGGTTAGCTGTTAAACAACAGGGCCAAACGATCTCATCATAGTATCTCTTTCAGGCAACTGGCATCTGTCATAATACCAATATCAGTCTCACAGTTTTTTCAAAGTTTTACTCTGATCAACATCCCTTGCCTCTTGAATAGGATCCTTGGTTAGCTGTTAAATAACAGGGCCAAACAATGTTATCATGTTATCTCTTCCCTGCAACTGGCATCTGCCATAATCCCAATACCAGTCTCACCTTCTTTAAAAGTTTTACTCTGCTCATCATCCCTTGCCTCTTGAATAGAATACTTGGTTATCTGTTGAACAACAGGGCCAAACGATCTCATCATAGTATCTCTTTCATCCTGACTGAAACAGCCAACTGAATTGACACAGGTGCACATATATCTTAGCATAAGATGGAGATTCCAAATGTACCAGTTGTTTTTTGTTCATGTAGATTAAAATATGACCCAATGTGTTTTACAACACATAAACACCAATCTAGCAACATGTCCAGAGCGTTTGTCTTCTTCAAAGACAAGCGAATACAAACATACCTTCCCTGCTTCTGAATCTGTTTAATAAGTTCTTGTACTTGTTGAACTTCAGTAACAAACATTTTGTCATTTTGGAGTAGTTGGATTATTGCAGATGACACTTACCTGGATCAGGCCCTTGATCCTTGATTACCCCCAATGTAGTTTTTGAAAATGTCAATGAAAATGTTGTCATTCATTTGTTTGAGAATTGTACGCTTTTGAGACTCTTTCAAAACTTTTCCTCAAAGATATCTTTTTTAGCTGCAGAAACAATTGTTATTACCAGATTCCATTGCATTACGTGCCAACAATCATTTGAATTTGTTGTACCCTCTCACTCAGTTCTTATCTTCTTGTTGATAGTTTGATTTCTGTCATAGGCATGGTATCTTACTTTTACACCGTAATTATCTAGGCTGTTATACAATTGAGTTACATGTTCTATATCAATTATCCTGTGTGTTATCTTTGCTAGAGCAACATGGTCCATGTGATAACAATTCCTGCAATAGCTGCGTCTGGCATCTGTCATGATACCAATACTAGTCTCACCTTCTTCAAAAGTTTTTTTACTCTGCTCATCATTCCTTGCCTCTTGAATAGAAATCTTGGTGAGCTGTCAAACAACAGGGCCAAATGATCTTATATTATCTCTTTCATTCTGACTTATACAGCCAATATGGCTGAATTGGCACATGTTGTCGTATATTGTCTCTACTGCACATAATATCCCAGCGTAAGGTGCAGATAACCAGCGTACCCATCTTCTTCTGTTCCCGTAGATTCAAATACAACATAATACACTTTTCAACACGTTAAAATCCGATCTAGCAACATGTTCAGAGTGTTTGTTTTCATCTAAGACAAGCGAATGTGTACATACCCTCCTGTGCCTAGCTTTAAGTTGATTCAAAGTTTTTTGTACTAGTTAACTTCAGTAACAAACCCGTTCAGTGCTGGTGTTGTTGGAATATTGCGTAGTCCATATCACCAGGATCTGAGTCCTCTGTTACCCCAATGTAGTTGTTGAATTGGTTTTAAAGACATCATTTTTCAGCTGCCGAAGCAAACAATATTTCCAGATTTTGCATAATTTCATATCATATGGAGTCATTATGTTGCCGTTTATTTACTGCTCAGACACAGTTTGCTACCATGATTATTGCAATAGCCGAACATGATCAATTATGATTATTAAACTGGGTATGTAAGATCCTTGGCGACAAGTTGATTTGGTATCACAATAGATAGTCATTTTTTAATTGAAAATGAGATATGCATAATTCAATTTGTTCCTCAAAGTCTTTGGATCTCCTTCGCACGTGGCAGTGCCTCACCGAAAAATTAGTTTTGAGAAGCGCTTCATTATTTACTAGCTTCTGACTCAAGGTTTTGCCTTCATTTTACAAGGCACCAACTGATTTTTTCCTCTGATGTGGAAACCATTGTATGCCAACAATCATTGAATTTGTTGTCGCCTCTCTCTCTCATTTGTCATCTTCTTGTTGATAGGATTTCTGTCATGGGCAAGACATGATCTGTCACTTTAACACCAGCACTATCCAAGGCTGTTTTATATGTGATCAAAACCTGTGGACTTGTGTCTTTGTGTGCACATATCTATTTCTATTGTTACATGCTGTATATCAATGATCCTGTGTGTGATCTGCCCTAGGGCAACATGGTCCGTATGATAGGAATTCCTGTGATAGCTGTGTCTGGCATCTGCCATAATACCAATACTAGTCTTCTTCATCTTCTTCAAATGTTTTACTCTGCTCATCATCTCTTGAATAGAATTCTTGGTTTGCTGTTGAACAACAGTGCCAAACGATCTCATCTCTTTCATCCTGACTGATTTAGCCAACTGAATTGACGCATGGTCTTGTATTTTGTCTCTAGCAGTGCCACCGCAGATTAACCGATAGCATTTAAGGTGGAGATTACCAGTTGTACCTCTCTCCTTCTGTTCCCGTGGATTCCAATATGACACAATGCGTTCTGCAACACATAAACATCAATTAAGCGACATGCCCAGAGTGTTCGGCTTCATCTAAGACAAATGAACGAGAACATAATAATAATAATAATAATAATATAATAATAATAATAATAATATTACCGTTCTTATATAGCGCTCTCCACAATGCAAGCACAGTCCCAAAGCGCTTTTTAACTCAATTATTATCGCTGCCAGTTTAGATATCAGAATCCTTTGGTCGCTACACTTAGGCGGCTACCAGTCAACAAGTGCACAAGCCTATCAGCACTACTTAGATTTTGATATCCTAACAGCTCCCCAAATATCGCTTGGGTCGATGAAGCAATTGAGACTAAGTACCTTGCCCAAGGATACAAACATGTTGGCCGTAGCGGGGCTCGAACTCACAACCTTTGCATCGTGAGATCAGCGTCTTTTCCACTAGACCACACACGTGATATTGCTCCTGAATCTGTTCAATAAGTTCTTGCACTTTGCTTAATATCAGTAACAATCATTTGGTCATTCGATGTTGTTTGACTGTTGCAGAATGCACATGGATCAGGCTCGGTCCTTTGTTACCCCAATGCAGTTATCGAAAATGTCATTGAGAATGTCACCATTCATTGTTCGTGATGTGAGTTTGTTTTTGGTTTGTGTGTAATCTGCCCCAGAGCAACAAGAGTTTGTACTATAAGAATTTCTGTAATAGCTGTGTCTGTCATAATACCAATAATACCAATACCAGTCTCACCATGCCTTGCTTCTTGAATAGAATCCTTGGTCAACTGTTGAATAACAGGACACAATGATCTTTAATCATGTATCTCTTGTATTCTGATTGATACAGTCACTACTGCTGAATTGACACATGTGGTCATTTTTGTGGTCATATTTTGTCTCTTGCATGCCACTGCAGATATATCATAGCGTAAAGACCAGCGTGCCTGTCCTTTTCTGTCCAAGTAGATTCTAATATGATGCAACACATATACACAACACCAATATCTAGCAACATGTCCAGAGTATTGTCTTCATCTAAAACAAGCAATGGCGAATATACCCAACCCATGTTTCTGAATCTATTCTTGCATTTTGTTTACGTCGTAACAAATATTCGGTTATTCGGTGCTGCTATTGTTAGATTTTTGCAGAATGTGCATAGATCAGGCTCTGGTCCTTTGTTACACCAATGTAGTTGTCGAAACTGTTGTTGAGATTGTCAACGTTCGTTGTTTATGATGTTGACTTTGTTTTCGATTTGTACACCTTTTGAGAAACTTTTCCTCAAAGACATATTTTTCAGCTACAGAAGCAAATGTTATATCCAGGTTTTTGCTTTTTCTTTTGAAAAAAAAAAAATAATCAGGGTCATGGTAAATTAGGGTCGTGGTAAATTAGGGTCGGGCGGGTTACGCCAATACCAAAAATAAATAGAAATGTGGCCTTAGTCAGATACACTCGCATCTCATCATGCCTGTCTTTGTCCATAAGTGCCAACTGGTAATCCAATACCAATTTACATTTGTATAATATTTACCTTTTAATTTGTTTTTGTTACAAATCAAAACCCTTCCAACACTGAATTTAACTCAACTTCTGTGAAGCTTTCAAAATCACCACAGTCCATGATATTTATGGAGAGCGTTTAGGCATAGATTTGGCCTTTTTACGATCAATGTTCACATTTGAGTCTGGTCTCATCTGAGAGGATCGACTCAGGGTCTCATCAGGACCCAGGGTGATGTCTACCTTTAATCTACAATTTGTTGTGTTTATATAATTATACATTCACTTTCAAACCAGCGCAGTAACCCCATAAATATGGTAGATTGTAACCATCTCTTGCACAGATGCAATGTGATCGCTTTATGTGTAACAATCATATGAACGTAAAATCGATGATATGGGTTTTATTGTGTGTTTAGGTCTTCACACTTATAAGATATAGATAAGATTTTAAAGGTGTTAACCAATTAAATTGTAGTATTAACACCTACTAAATGAAACTATTTTATAATTATGACCAGGGATCTATAGCTGTACTACAGGCTCTCCATATCCTGGAAGAAACAGCCTTGAAATCATCCCACGGTGCCATGATTGGTCTTAGCCTAGCCTTATCTGCCATGGCAAAAGAGGGCGCCGCTCATGTGCGAGCCCACCTCACGAGTATCTATCGCAAGCTGGTGGCTAGACTGGAGCAGGTGACAGAGCTTGGGCCTTATTTACAGGTATGAGTAAGGAGTTTGTTATGGGAATGTGGTCGTTCTTTTTTCTTTTTTGTTTGTTGAGACTTCTAAAATTAAGCATCTTAAGGGGTTGTTAACCCTTTTTACATGAAGTTTATCAAGCGATGTACACTGGCACTCATAAGTATTACCGCAGTGAACATACCCTAGAAATTCCATCTTCTATAAACAAACTATTGATTATTTTCACTAGTAACAACAGTGTATGTCTGCATTACATAGTTGTTCTTCATAAATTCATGTTTGTTGTATGTTGTGTTCATCAGATTTTCGACTAAACCCTATAAATTGAGACCAGTCTAAAGCTACACAGTGAAATCCCATAGACATTTGCCTCATTATATATTCATGAGCTCATTATCGCCATTGTAACGCTATGGGAAAATCCTCTCTTACCTATACCTTCTTTGTAAGAAGTCAGTGCTTTAACAATTAATTGCTAAATTCACAAATGCAATATCCTATAAAGGATGCCCAGTACTTATAAATGCCTAAAACATGGTAATTTGATGAGGAGGTAATTTGAATTTTCAAGAAAATCCTGAAATTTAAAAGACAATTTAAATATTTTGGTTTGAAAATCAGTGTTCGAAAATGCGACAGAGAACCACGCAGATTGTCTGTATTTTACGCGAGGCAGCACACAGGCCTACATGTAGCCGGTTTTAAAATTACCGCGACAATGATTTGCATTCATGCAAGACAGTCACCGTAACATTTTTACGAAGGTCAGTCAGTCGGTCTCTCAGTTGTGCCATATTTATGTGAAGCAACATAGCCCAACAGATTACATGTATACACCACCGTACTAGACGAACGCGTACTTATTGTGAGATGTGTTTAATTGGGCGATATCTCTATCTTTCACATTATAACAGTCAACTCTCATTCATAAAAGAATGCTCTAAAAGGGTGATCGATTCAAGTCTAACAAAAGAGTTGAACAAGTCAATTCAAAATAATGTATGCTGGATCATGCGATAACTAAACTTATTTGGTGATTAATATTTTCTAATAGCGTAGGTAAGGCTTGGTTGGTCTCAAATTTTTCTGAACGGACTTGACAAGCCGTCTCACTAAGGGGATGTCACTACGTTGAACATTTTTCTGAATCCAAAAATACAAAGATTGCAATTAAACCAGACATATTCACCAAGACGAGCTCAACATGCTCAATGGTGTGTAAAAATGCATTGTGTGCTTGGTATAAATATCATGTGCATCGGTTCAAAGTGTTTATATAGCCCATGTTCTATCCACACATTTCAATATGACAGAATACCCCTGTATGTAACATTGTAATTGCTGCTGCAAGTTTTTTTTTTAAATTGGCTGATTCCCAGTACGCGACAGTTATCCTTCTACAACCAAAATTTTAATAAAGTTATGTCTCGAAATATTAGCTTTTCTGGAAGATTCCAGTAACCTTTTCAAAACTTGAGCCGAGTTCTAGGTATTAATGAGTATTGGAAGTCCTGGCATAATAACTATACGTGCTGAGATTGTATAAAATAATGTAAAACTAATGATTTGTTTGAGATGATTTTCGCAAGTAAGGATATCCCATGGCGTTACACGACGATAATGAGCTCATGAATATATAATGAGTCAAATGTCTATGGGATTTCACTGTGTAGCTTTAGACTTGTCTCAATTTATAGGGTTTTGTCGAAAATCTGATGAACATAACATACAACAAACATGAATTTATGAAGAAGAACTATATAATGCAGACATAGAATGTCATTACTAGTGAAAATCATCAATGGTTTGTTCATAGAAGATGGAATTTCTAGGATATATTCACTGCGGTAATACTTTTGAGTGCCAGTGTATGTAACTTTTGAACTATTAATGTGAGATAAAAGTTCCCTTTTCTTTTCTTTTTTAATAGAAATGTTTAGTTTTTAAAATTTTGACCAAGAAGTGTCAAAAATTAAAAACTATACATTTTTATGAAAAATTTAAAAAAGCGATGCTAGAGGAGTATCTTTAGATGATTTTGGTGCAATTTTTGGCATTTTTTTACCAAACCTATTTTGTTACGGTGTCCGACAATTTTTGATAAAAAAGTGATTTTTTGGTCAAACATTTTACAAAATCTGAATTTTTATTGAAATTTGAGAGCAAAAATGGATTCTCTGACTCATTTCCTTTCCAAAAGTGTAAATACATCAATCACATTAATAGTTCAAAAATGATAGCGCTTGATAAACTTCATGTAAAGAGGGTTAACGCCCCTTTAAAGGGATCTGAGTATACTTATTTTCAAAAGTGAAAAATTGTTTTTATAAATGTTGTGGCATTCTACACAAACAAATATTGATGGCCGGCATTATTGGTCCAACTTAACGACCACGGTGCTCATCTCACCTATTTTCTGTGATGTTTCTGTTTTTGTTGTAGGCAATCTGCCTGTGTGTCGGGAGTGTAACCTCATCTGGTTACCATAGCAACACAATAAACCCGACGGATGCCTTCAGTGCAGCTGTGAAACTGCAGACAATTTGCCAAGAACACTCACAGGTACAGATATTACCGTATACTTTAGGCCAACATTTGTTTGTTTGATTGTCCTCGTCCGCCCGACCCTGATAATCATTCCGACCCAAACATATTTTTTTATTATTTTTTTTGAAATTTTTTTGAATTTTTTTAAAAAAGAATTTCAAATTTCAATTTTGTTGTTGAAAATTTCTTTTTTTACAAAATATTAGTCGTAAATCATTTTTTTTTTTTTTTTAGTGTTGAGAAAATAAAAATACTCATCAAAATATTCAATATTTTGTTCCCCGTTTTGGTAACCACAACAAGTACATCTCATTTTACTTTTGGTACCTGAAAAAAGCAAGTGAGAAAAAAAACAAAAAACCGACCGACCTACTCAACTTTTAAAAGTGATCTATGGACAATCAAACAATTTTTTTTTGCCTTATAGTGAAAACCACCAATTCCTTTCATGTTTGCAAAGTGTAAATTATGTATTCTTCAATAATGGGCGTGGCTTTAGATGTCACAAGACAATCCCTAATAGAATGGTTTAGGATGTTTCCTATAGATACACACTAATATTTTGAGACCATAAAAGTATTAGTCTGTCAGCTACGAGACTTTTAATGGTCCGAGAGAGTTCAAGCATCTGACAAGGTCAGGTCAGTCTTGTCTGAAATGTTGGGCTAGATCCGAATATCGACACCTTATAAAGCCTCAATCGCGTCTTGGCAGTGAAAAATCAATTTTTGTACCAAAAATCAGTTTTTTTACCAGAAATACCCCAATATCGTATTGTCATCATAAATATGCTAATATACAAGATATAAACACTATTTTGATACCTAATTAATGGTTACATAATGGTCTACCTGAAAAAGAACGAAAATAACTAATTTGGTTGTTAAATGGGATTTAAACAAGTTGATTTCGCACAATTTTTCATAATTATTAAAATTATCGGTGATTTTTGTTACAATAGATCAACGTTTGACCTTTTGACCTCAAAGGGGTCAAAAAATTGAGAAACTATTTTTTGGGGAATTGTGTGATTAATACAAATATTAATGTTCTAGAATCCAGGATTATATTATTAGTTGCAAAAATGGATTTTTGTACAAAATTACCACTTTTTAACCGGAAATACCCCAATATTGAATTTTTATCATAAATATGCTAATGTACAAGCTATAAACACAATTTTGATACCTAATTAAAGGTAACATAATGGTCGTCCTGAAAAAGAGCGAAAACAACTAAATTGGTTCTGAAAAGGGATTTTAAACAACTTGATTTCGCACAATGATACCCAACACGAGAAATATGCGAGCTCGATATAAAAAGCCCAAAGACAAACAAAGACATTGTCAAATTTGGATGATTCTGCAAACTGTATTTGCAAAGCCAGCTTTGCGATGGCAAGATCATAATGAACTAACACTTGAGATTCTCCACATTCATCTGCCAACTTTTGTGAAATTCTCATGGTTTCTGCTACAACATCTAATCTAGTTGGGGACATATTGAGATTAGCCAAATAACCTTGTCCTTGGCAATAAAACTTGGACGTTAATGGATTCGGAAAATTTGTTGCATGTGCTTTCTGCATTTGCATTATTGCGGCTCTGATGTGAAGTGCAGCCTCAGTTACTGTGTGCTCGGTGGATTTGGCAACTGGTATAGCACACTGGACTGCCTGATCTTTGGTCATGTCTTTGGTAATAATAACATTACCCTCTTTGCTTGTTTTTGCTATGCAAATCTGGTCACCGAAGTGATCAAGTAACTTTCTAGTGAGTTCAGAGGATGTGTATGTACTACTATCAGATCCTAGGCTACTTACAATTAGTCTGTCTGTACCTATTTGGTCTCTGATTATTCTCTCATTAACATATTCTACTAACATTTTGAATGCCGTTGAATGACTTTCTCTAGATACACGCATTTAGTTTGTTCCCTGGATGTTGAAGCATTCCGAACCCGTTAGCTTTGTTGCAATAGTTACGTTTACAAGTCTGATGATATCTAACCTCTTTGTCACAGAAGTCTATGTGTTCTATTCTGGCTAAAAAGTGATGGTCTTCACGGAAGTATGCAGCTTCTTTGATTGAATCCTCAGCTTTTTTAGATTTACATATTTCTGCTTTCTTTGATTTGCATTAGCTCTTAATCATACTTTGTTGCCAAATATACAGGCATCTGGAGATTTGCTATTACCTATTTCTGACCTCAAGACACGGCTAGTTGATGCCTTTTGACAGGGGCCCATTTCTGTGTTTGTGTTAGGTTTAACAGGCTTAGATTTACGTATGGCAACGAAATTCTTATAACATAATAATAATAATAATAAGCATTTATATAGCGCTCTACAAAATAAAAATAAAAATAAAAATATATACACAAGTCATGCAAAGACAAAAAATCAACAAATGAGTTTTTAACCGGCGTTTGAAGATACAGATGGACGGCGCCTCTCTGATGCTGACCGGGAGCTGATTCCAAAGTCGGGGGCCACATTCACGAAAGGAATTATCACCAGCTTGACATTTAGATCGAGGAACAAAAAGCCTGGTAGCATCAGAAGAGGAGCGAAGTCGGGGTCTACTATCTTCATTTCTACCGTTAGATACATTATACAATTTGAGTACGTGAGTTAGGTAAAGTGGAGCGTGATCGCTAAGACATTTAAAAACATACATCAATATCTTGAAATTGATTCTATCCCTTACGGGTAGCCAATGAAGTGTACACAACAGGTGTGACGAGCTCTGGTCTCGACCACAAGCAAAAACCAGGCGTGCAGCTTTGTTTTGGAGGCGCTGAAGCCGATTGAGGTCAATTTGCTTGGCTCCATACAGTAACGAGTTGGCGTAGTCGATATGGGATAGGACCAGAGCATGCACAGCATGGTGGCATAAACCTACGTATACGCCACAGATTACGGATGTGAAAATTTACACTCTTTCAGATGGCACTTATTTGACCAGACATATTCATGGAGGCATCAAAAATGACACCAAGGTTCTTGACATTGGTGGATGCACGAACAGAAATATTACCAAGCTTAAGTTGAATATCGGGCAATTTACTTAAGACACGTGGTGTGGCAATAACAAGAAACTCTGTTTTGTCTTGATTTAATTGCAACATATTTTGATACATCCAGTTGTGTATTTTGGATACACAAGAAGAAAGTTCATAATGTATGATAATAACCAATGTCAGTATCAAATGAAGCCGGTAGTCTTGTACAAAGGAGCACTTCATCACACTATTTGACGCCAGCTATCATCACAGGCTTTTTAGACTGACCGCCCTCTACTTCCGGCGGTCGTGATGAGATTAACTGGTCGTATATTTTGTTGAGTTGATATCCCCTCATCCTTGTTGAGAGTGGACTTCCCCCTTCTCCAAATCCAGATGGACTCCTTTAACCATCTTGTGGTCTTATGCGCTTCCTTGTCTATAACCTTGGCCTCCTCATTTACTCATGTTGGGTAACAATTAGTGATATTAAATATTATAGTTCTGTGTTCAATTATACACATTTAATAATTATTATCCTACCATTTAATGCTTAGTTTCATGAACAGTACTGTTCTCCTTTAAGAACCGCACACCATTATTTGAAACCACCCTCCCCAAAGCAGATGAGCTAAATTCAATGACACTGTTACATTGTGTATTGTATAGCCATAAATGTGTTAGTTTCAATCCCATCAATGGTCCCACACCATTGAATAAATACACCATTGCTTTGAGTGCAAACTGGTTCATTCCAATTATTGTTTTTATTGAAGATCAAGATGTCTTCTGCATAAAATTGATCACTTTTGTGGGGGGTTGACCTGTAATTTTGTTCGCTACGGGCCAATGATATCTAGCTTTAGGTACAACAGGCTGCCTAGATTCTAAGATCAGGGATTTTAGCTCTAAATTGGGGGAAATGGTGAAATCATGTTAAATAAAACCGCTCAAGAAAAAGCTAGTGATATGGAAAAAATAACCTTCAAATGGCAAATTGTAAAACATTCAGGTATGTTTACAGCACTTTATACCTTTTCTAGGACATTAAATTTAGACTTTCCGAGGGGTCTTCAATCACTACCTGGTATTACCAGAATGCAAAATATTATTTTGTGGTGTGCACTCTACAGTTTTGAAACCTTTGAAAACAATCTGTTTTGACCATTGTGACACTCAAGAATCAGATACTAACACTTGGTATAGAACAGTTATCACTCCCAATGGGTCGTATTCTTGCACTAAACACAGGTTTAGCTTAAAACCATGTCTAACTAAACTTGTGTCTAAATTAAATGTGAAGTTTATATTTTAAATGATGTGTTTAACAGAACCCGATTTTAAATTCCGCAAATCTCGTCCCCAGAGTGATCGTGCATTCACTATGTATGGGTATTCAATCATCAAATGCACATGTATTTTTAAGACTACACAATCTGCATGTCAACTTTCACCGGGCATGGTTGAGTAATCAATTAAGGTGTACAATTGGTACACAAGTGTAGTTAAACAGGTATTAAACTACCCCCATACCAATGTTTAAAGTTAGGCACTTATCAGTGAGTTAAACAAATTTTCGAGAATTGCGGTGTGTTTAAAGTCAAAGTTAAGTGCATGTTTAGTTTACACCGCATTTAAATATGTACAAGAATATGGTCCAATATGTTTAACTGATTCTTTCACATCATAATGTTGCTATTTTTCATAGGTTCCTAGTCTAGCCATCAGTGCAGGTATGCTGTTTCACAATCTAATTCAAGGAGGGCACCCCAATATTCCACCGTTGATGGAAAATCTCTACTCAACATGGACGACAGCTCTAGATGCAAAGGTATTTGTAATAAATGCACATGACTTTGGGCATGGCGGTGACACTTTGATGAATTCTTGAATCTGCCGTTTAGACCAAAAAAAACCCAAAGCAATTTGTTTCCAGTAGTGTGCGCGCATTTTATTGAGACACTTGATTCTTGTGCATTTAATTTTTTTAATAGACAAAATGGGAACAATTATTGTTAGGGCGCCATCTTTTGTCGAAATTGTGTCCAACATGTTAGCGAGCATAACAGTAACAAAAATGCAAATAAAAACCAAAAAAATCCTTGCATTGCGCATTTGACTTTTCAGGCTTGCTACTGGAAACAAACCTTTTTTCTTCTTTTTAGTTTATAGTTTTTTTAAATCTTTCTTTTCAGGGCTCCTCATCTCAACAGAAAGTCTCCGCTATGAGTGGACTGACAACACTTGTCATGGGCACAGGACCACTGTACCAGTCTGGGAAGGAGACTAGCGTATCGTCTGATTTGCAATCTAAAATGGCTACTACACTGAAGTTATTGACTCAGGTAAGGTAATAGGCAAGAAAGGGAGGTGTCTGTGTGTATCCATTTCTTTTTGTAAGGTAGGATTTTCTATGTGTTAAGTGAAAAGAAAAGTGATAGAAGAAAAGAAAATGTGCCTAATTATAGTTGAAATGCAGTGATGTGACCAAAATGTCAGTGTGCATAGTGTCAACGAGAAAATGTACAATGTTGTCCCCTTAACACTTTCCACGCGGCTGTTAGTTTTACCATTATACAAAACAGATTTTTCAGAAACCTTTCCTAACTTTCAAAATCTTATCTCAAGAATTACTGACCAATACTAGAAATGTTTGTACTTATTTTAATGCATATCTCATGGTGATTCCAAATATGGTGATGAAATTCAATAATGTGACATTTTTGAAACATTTTGTGACATTTTGGAACTGGCGTCTGCAGACGACTGTCGCATGGAAAGCGTTAATTCAAATGTCAGGCTTACTTCTCCATGCCCCTCATTAATTGAAATTGTAAGGTTACCGCATTGGTGAAATTTTGGACAAGCAAAACTGGTTCTACAGGGTGTCTCAAAAAATTTACAATGCACCATTAGGCGATCATAACTTCCTACTAAAGTATCTGAAGTTTACAATTCAAACGGCAAAATGAGGCCAAATTAGTTTTCTATAATTGAGGAAAACCGCGTTTAATTATGTTAAGTAATTACGGAGATATCTGCGATTACGTAAGAGTAGTCACGGAACACTTCCATCCAAGTTTGCATTTGTTGACAGTTTTTCACTTGCACGGGTGGTTATTTACTCATTTACGTTAAATTAGCCAGCACTATTTAATACTATGATAAATCGGTCAACTTATGACCTAAGAGTACTGAGTAATCGATCATAACACTCATAACACCCATCAAACAAAACTAATACATCTCACTGTTAGGAGAGAGATAACCATACTCTTTCAATGTAAACAAACCTTATTTTGTTTTCAATTGCGATATTAATAATTTGACCATCATTCGCAAAATTGATGATATTGTACATGATTTCAGACTTCAAGTTGAAAATGTGAAGACTAGAACTAGAAGCTTGATTTGTATGCGCGATGTTATTAGTTTTTGAACTTGGTTTGATAACAACAAACTTATTTTACTAAAATTACTATCAGTTTGTTTTCAATTGTTATAAAAAGATTAAACTTATCATGCAAATTGGCGATTATTAATTTTAAATTTTACTGATCTCAAGTATAAAATGTGATGAAAATAATCTAGACAACTTTTATTTTATATTTTGTGTCTCATCTGTCATATTTTTTGGTTTAAAATAAAATCTAGAACCAGAAAAGCATGATAATCCATGTTATCTTGTAGAGAAGTATTGATTGATTTCATGTCTGTGCTGTCTGAATCACTCAATATGAGCAAACTTGGATGGAAGTATTCCCTAACTAATGTTACGTAATTGCTCATTTCTCCGGAATTACTTAACAGAATCACATCCGGTTTTCTTTAAATTATAGCAAACTATTTTGCCTCTATTTTGTTGTTTGAATTGTTCTATTCTGACACTTATTCACAATGTTACGATCCTCTAAAGGTGCGTTGTAATTTTTTTTGAGACACCCTGTATTTTTGGTGCCATTTAATTTGATCATAGGAAAATAAGCACATTTTCAAATCATATTTGTGACATAATCATGGAACAAATCCTAGTGATATAACCACTTTTTTCACTTTTTGTCGTAAGTCTCTAGACCTCTGAAGGGAACTTTATAAACATTTCACCTGTCAATGATGGGTAAAGAAGAAATATCATCTGACATTTTTACATGTAATGAAACTCTTCATATTTTAACCAAATCTTGTGATCTTTTTGCATTGCATTGCCATGTTCTTATCATCCAGGCCTTACAGGAGGGAAAAGATCCAGGCTTACAGACCACTTGTCCTAGTCTTCTTGGTCTGGCCTTCATGGCATCATCCAGTGTCACGCATAGTAAAACAGGCAGTAAGTTTCATAGTGAAGAAGAGAAGAGATTCTTTAAAAACTTAAACTTTAATGTATGCATTGGTGTTATTTTTGATGACCCTAAAGTTAAACATATTGAACATTTGATCTCAACACAACTAGAGACATACTTGGAATTTTCAGTCAAACCACTGTGACTCTTGTCAGCAGAGTGTTGACAAGTATTTGGGACATGTGTGATGCAGTACATCAAAAGAGTGGATTTTGCAGGTGAGGTCAATCTTAAGGTTTAAAATGTCACAACATTTATCAGAATTGAAAAAGGCATTTAGATTTTACGAGCGAAAATGACTCCTAAATTCTTATTATTTGCGTTATTTTTTTCTGTTTTTGTTTTCATCTATATCTTGAAAAACATACAATCGCAAAGTCCCCCCTTTGATGTGCTGCATCATGTATGACCTTTGGTACACATGATCTCAAAATGGGGTCAAAGACACTTGGAAGTTGGTAGGGCCCCCGTCCTTACGAAGGGAAGGCTTGTTAACCCTTATGGAAATGGCCTCCATTATAGCTCCTCTTTCAAAGTACTTCGAATCACAATCTAATAATTAGACCATGTCCAAATCAAGTTTGTTGACGAAAGTCAAAGTGGTTTGACCGGAAATCCCTAGTAAGGCTCCCAATTGTTTTGAGATCAAAATGTCAATATGTTTAGTTTAAATTCTACCAAAACAGATGGCACCTTCATGCTTATTGCTAGATAGGCTTTTACGACGGATTTTTATAATATAGGTTAAGAATTTCACTGGTTCGCTATCGGTCAAGTTTAAAACTGTCAAGCTTTCGTTAGCTTGGATTTTTTCAGGACCAAATTATTATGAGCACAAGATACAACATAGAGATTGCCACTGCTCTGTTATTATCATCATTATCATCATATGGTCACCGCAGACGGCCATACACGACAACACAAATATAGTACAGCCTGTACATTATAAGACCAATGTCAATATCAAAACAGCTACGACAAACTATATGTTATTCTCATTTTTATAGTTTATTGGTTATTGTGATCTTTTGTCATAAGAATAACACTTTTTGTTCGATTTATATTAATAAACAACAATAAATGTCCCCCTTTATGTAATTGGCGAATCTAGCTAGTTGTTTAGCACACACGCACAAGGTAATACTGCATTATACACACAGCGCATACGCCGGTAACTTTGTGTAGGGCGCGCTTGAACATCTTAACGCGATGAGCATATGTTATACTTTAAGGTATGAATAAAGCCCCACCCCAAACTATATATTATCGGTCTCATATTGAAAAATAAATAGTGTGTATCGGCTGACAATCGGCCAAAATCCCATCAAATTGTCTGTTGACATCCAAAACTATACCCACTATAGAAGAATGATGATGACGACAGCGACAACTTATGGCAAATGACAATGTAATATTTTATTAATTCCAGATGATGTGATATTTTTGATTATCCCACAGTTCCTTCAAACTACAACTACCTCCCGGACACTAGCATCCTCAGAGCTTGCATGGAGCTGTTGATAGAGGGCGGCAAACTTGGCCCAGAGCGTATATCTCCTGATAGCGTGTGTGTGGTACTGTCGTCTATGATTGGAGAGTCTGAATCGATGCCATCTCTTCCCCCTGTGAATTGGGCAGCGGTTCTTGCACCGCTGCTTCGTTTGCCGTATGGTAAGATAGGATTCATCAATAATCAGAAAAACACACACATATACTGTAAAAGTGGAAATTTTCGCGCTACATTTATTTTCAAGATTTTCGCGCTAAAATCAACGAGCGCAAAAATAAAAACTCTTCTCCTGTGAATTGGGCAGCGGTTCTTGCACCGCTGCTTCGTTTGCCGTATGGTAAGATAGGGATCATCAATAATCAGAAAAAAACACATATACTGTAAAAGTGGAAATATTTTGCGCTACATTAATTTTCACGCTCAAATCAGCGAGCGCGAAAATAAAATCATGCAAATATATTCATTTTGTATATATAATAGGTCTATGTAAGGAAGCTCAAAATTGCAAAAAATAAAAACAAGCAAAACTGGTCAAAATATGCAAAATGCAAAATTACACGCGAGAAGATTTCCACTTTTAGAGTATTTTTAAATAAGTTTAATAAAATTTAAACTGCCACATCTGAAAGGAAAGGACTTGTCTGCATTCTGAAAAAGTTTTTTCTTATTGATATTTCAGTTTTTTAACACTTTCCATGCGGCTATTAGTTTGACCATATTATACAAAACAGATTTTTCAGAAACCTTTCCCAACTTTCAAGGTCTATCCAAAAGATTACTGAATCAATACTTGGCATGTTTGTACTTATGTCAATGCATTTCACATGGTGATTCCAAATATGGTTATGAAATTTAACAATTTTGACATTTTTGAAACATTTTGTGACATTTTAGAATGTCGTCTGCAGATGCCATGTGGAAAGTGTGAAGTATTAAAATATTATCCTTATCCTTTCCTGGGATCCCTAAAATTATCCTTCTAAAAATGTGCTTGTGTTTGCATTTCCTAGGGGATGAAGTACAATGCTTGTGCCTCAAGCTAGCAATCAAGCAATGCCTATCTCAACCGACTGCTGCTCTGTTTATCATCACATGGATATCACCAACTTTATTCGATAGCTTACATGTAAGTATATGTGATACATCAGGGAAAAAGTTACATCTAACCTACCTTTGGAAAATATTTGATTTTGACAATATCTAACAGAGTAGTATAAACAAGAATGGGGCTCCCAGTAAGGAAGGCTTTTTAATTTACCCATTTTTTGAAAATTGAAATAATACTTTTTGAAAATATAAGGAAAACAAGGTATATACTGCTTTTGTGTCGCGCCTAATATAATCAGTTGTCTCGCCTGATATAATCAGGATGAGACTACATGTATGTACTCACTATTTCTGTCTGTCCGGCCTATGGTGTTTGGCGTATGCCGTGTGCAGCTTAGACTTGCTTGTGAACGCTGCCTCTTAAGAATGGTAACAGTTATGAATGTGCGCGTTAGTGCTAAATAAAGAGGATGTTACTATTCATGATCTGATGTCGATATGTGCCCAAAATATGAGGAGGAAGAGCCTCATTTGCATTTTTATGGTGAAAAACTGTGGAAACCTTGTTTACACTTTGTAAGCAAAATTGCAAGGTTTACAGTTACAAAACGTTCAGGAAAGTAGGATAGTGGGCATCTTGACAGCTGATTAAATTTAGGGCAAAAATATGCATAATTAGTGGTTTATTTGCATATATATATATATGAAATTCAAAAGACCTGCACTTAAATTTAACACAATGCACTGATCAATCAAAACCCTGACTTGATCCAGGGATCAAAATAGCAGGGTGATATTTATACTAGACCCTGCTTGTTATCAAAGTGTTTTGTTTGATTAATGTTTGATTAATTGTAATTTGTTACATGTTGCTCCTATATTGCATTAGTTTAAACTTCACAATCTTGGGATCTTCTGTAACAGTGCATCCTTTTGATGTGACTGTACACATATTGACTGAAAACTTTTTAGGCCAGACCTGCCTAGTAGATTAAACCAGTTAATGTTTTGTTGTGTTGCACTTTCCTGACTGACCAAATAAAAAATAAAAGTCTTGAAAGTTGACAATTTCACAAAAAGTGTAAGGCCACCGACCAATCCTATCAGAAATTATCATGAAAGGGCAACACAATTATTATTTTTTTGCCTAATATTGAGTGACCATAGCTAAGGCAAAGAAAAGGTCTGTCGCGCATCATTTGGGAAAATAGCTAGGCGATATATGCAATATTTTATATTTTTAGTAAAGTAGCTTGCATCTCAATGTACAGGGTTTTTTTTATCGGTAGAACTTATTCCTATGGTGGTCATAAATAATCGTAAAGTTGCAGTCAATTCTAGTCAATATAACAAGAAATCTCTTCAAACCTCAGACCCATGTCAGAACAAAATGATTTTTTATACTCAACATGTTTCATCAGTGACAGTTATAAATAATAACTGTTACTGGTTTCATTCAATTTTATTTGATATTCACTATGTTTCATTCAATTTTTTGCAGTCATCGTATGTTGGCGAACCGCATAGGTAGTCACCATTTTATTGCATGAACTATGTGGCCTTTTTTTATCCTATCAATTTATGTCGGCAAGTTCATATTCATTAGAAAAACTTGATACAGGCAGTGACAGTTAAAATAGACAGCAAAGGCGCTCCATCATCAATAGGGTCACAAAGAATCAGCCATGATTCATGGAACAACGACGACGACGATTCAGGCGAAAGTGACCGGAAGCACTGACCGATAACTGGCTACTTTACCCTATGCTAAATGCTTTTTGGGGGATCCCCCCTCCCTTGAGCCGATTAAATTTTACCCACTTTTATTTTTTAACAACTATTTTTTTTTAGAATCATCGCGTAGGGTTATGTGGCAAAAAGTGACTCTACATACTCATGCACACAGGGTATGGAGACCCGGGGGGGGGGGGGGGGGGGGCACTCAATTTTTTTTGGGGTAGGGGTGTGCCGCCCAGGGTTTCAAAAAGGGGGGCTATAGAACTGAACTGAGTGGACTTTATGACAAAAAATAGGGTCTTAGGAACTGATTTTTTCAAAAAAGTAGGTCTTGAGAACTGGCCTATAGTTCAATTTTGATTAGCAAGAACCAGGGGTCGCATTCTGGCGCGTCTGCGCGTCCTAGACCTCTCACTTTCTAATAGTGACGCGTCAGGTTTCAAATGGGAAAGACTTGCGGGTCCCGATCAAAATTTGACGATGTATGGAAATGGAAACCTTGAGAAATTCTGTAAATTACATATCCATCCTTTGCTCACAATATAAATTCATTAAAACTGTCCGTAAAAAAGTAAAATTTTCAAATACCCAAACTTCAGGACCCCTCAATTTCTTGGGGGACCCCTTAAATTTGTTTTTTGAAGTCCTACTGGGTCCTGAAAAATGTCGATTTTGTTGTTGTTGGGTTTTAGAACGCAAAATTTTCGAAGAATTGGGGCTTTGGAACACAAAATTTCGTGATTTTTTAATTTTCAATAAAATTGGGGTCTTAAGAACTGATGCAGGCTCAAAAGGGGGGTTATAAGAGCTAGCAGCAGAGGGTGAAAAAGGGGATCTTCAGCGTGGCACATACCTATACCCTTTTCCAATGTCAGTGCCCCCCCCCCCGGATGGAGACACATTCTTTTCATGGCCTAAATTGCTAGTGGTGATTGTTGTGGTTTGAGTTGGTTGAGTTGGAGGTGTGTGTAACATGATTTGTAATTGCATGGACAGTCCATGGTAAATATCTCTAACTTAAGGGGGCTGTGGAATAGTAAGAGTACACAAATAAAAAAATTGTAAAAAAAAATTGTAAAGATAAAAAAAAAATACCGCCAAAATCATGAAAATCACATTTTTTTGGGGAAAAAACATTTTTTGGCACTTTTTGGTCTATAACTCAAAAAATAAAAATAATCGATTATTCAAACAAAACAAAAACACGCTCCTGGGGAATGTTATCAGGATTTTCATAAAACTAGTATGACAACATTTAACAAAAGATATTTTGAGTTATCTTTTCCAAACCTAAAATGGGTCAAAAAACTTGTTTTTTATAATTTTTCCCAAAATGGTCAATTTCATTATTATGGTTGGATTCATTGAACCCTTTTCTGCAAAAAACTGTATACGTTTATAAAGATTAAATGAATATTGAAGAAGTTACGGCAGTTTTACGGAGGCTGTACCTGAGAGTCCACACCCCCCTTAATACAAATGCAAACCTCTGTGATAGTCCTAAACTTGGTAATATATTTGTTACTACTGGTAATTGGTTACCAGAAGCTGTTGCTGAGCAGGCGAGACATGGTTTTTTCTTTGTTACCTTATCGAATAATTATTGAGTAAGTTAAAAAAGGAAATATGTTTACAACAGGAAACAAACTCTTTTTAGCCATATTTAAATGTTCACATGTGAGAGTAACACTTTTATGCTACATTTGATAAGATGAGTTTTTCACACTTCACTCTACTCTGTGCAGACCTGCATTAATTTTGAATTGGTCCTTGACAATGCTAGTTTTTGTACTAAATCATGAATGCATTGTAGTTTAAACCAATCACATCATTGGTCTGACTAGAACAGACAGTGTTTTCAATCCATGAGCCTTACTGTGCTTTATAATATTGGATTCATTAGCTTATTGGGCTACTTTGAAGGACTAAAAGCTGACATATTGCCAAAGAGAGCCATTTTTGGGCTACTTAGGCCCCACATTTTGCCAAATTTGTGTTGTAAATGTATGTCCAACACATGGCAATCAAAAGCTGGTATTGAGAAAAGGTATCTCCTCAGGCCTATTGTTATCAGATGACTACAAGTCTCGAATACTGTGTTTGGTAGCATGATTCTGATCATCTCCATTTGTAGCCATTTTTTAGGGGGTTTTGTCCGTATGTGTTGTGTTATCACGGACCAGTTACTGCCTTTTATCGTGGCTTTTTATCATATTTTTTGTGGCACAAGAATCTTGAAAAGTAAGGACGTTGGTTGAAGGAAATTTTGATAAGTTGTGTATTATATTGATACCTACTGCATGAGCATATTTTAGAGGTCCAGAATTAGGCGTTACTAAGATGTTTTTGGGCCGTAACCAAGGCACGTTCTCTGTTTCACATTTAGGTATATGTGTTAGGATGTACAGTGATGCGCCCCTACGATAGTTTCTACGCATAAAGAAGTAGACCCCGAATTACATGGAATTAAATGTGGTTTGTGTTTGTATTTATTGTAGTTCATCAATCATTTTCCTCTCATTCTTCTCACTGGCATAATATGTTGGTGTTTGTTGTCATTTATACGCTATTTATAAGGTTATTTGCCTAGGTTAATGAATGCGGATAGTTATAGTCAATTATAATTCAAGCAAATCGGCTGGCGTGAGTTCATTGATACCATGAGCTCACGTAGTCCTTTTCAGTACTTCTTCAGGCAAATGAATAAGGGGGAACCATACCAAAAAGACAAGGCTATCATGTGACTAATTTTAACATAATAATTAATGTCTAAATTCGGTTTTTCACGGACATATCGGACAGGTTTAACTTAAAAAATGAGTGCTCACCTGTTTCTTGACCCATATGCATCTATTATTCGGATGAAATTCAATCCGGTAGCCTTACATGCTTACACAGAAAAACAAAATTACCAATGTGATTATTGTTTTTTAAGATGGCCGACGAAGATTTTGTCTGAGACTAGTACGTATACCACTCTCAGGATTTTGTATTAATACCACAGTTGTTTACTTGCTAGTCATAAATAAAAAGATCCAATGCGACTTTTCTGAACCACTTTTGCTAGCTCATAGTTTCATAGCAATGTCATGAATTCCAAAGAGAACATAAAAGGACAAGTTTGAGTCTCCAAAAATGCGAGTGAGTCTATGGACGGTGGGACCAAGTGGGCCATAAAAATGATTCCCTTCCAACATTGTACTTTTACCCGATACCCAAATTATAGATTTGGTACCAATCTATCGAAACTAGAGCTTACATCAGTTACGAAAATGAAAATACCCGGCGAAGAATCACATTTTAGCGAAAGAGTAAAAATAATGCACAGATTAAATACAAAATAAATCAATTTCAAATGAATCTCCACATTAAATGTGCATTAAATAATCGTGATTTAGCCGACAATCTTTTTTTAAATAAGCTTATTATTATTTTTTATTATTTTTATTTTGATGAATGAAATGATGGATAATTCCAGAATCAAATGTTTAGAGACATTTTGGGAATCTCGGGTCCCAAAATGGGCCCCGGGATATCGACTTAGTCTAAAAAATGATGGATACCATGATAAAATGTGTCCCGATGTGATTTTTTGGATGATTTCACATTTTGAGCTACTTATAAAGTCTGTGTACTGTATTCCCTTTACGAAAATGCAATCACCAAAATGTGATTGCAGCAAGGTGGTACCAGGTTGCACAAGGTTGTCGCACGGTTGCGTAAGGTTGCACAAGTTTGTCACAGGTTGTCGCACGGTTGCGTAAGGTTGCACAAGTTTGTCGCAAGGTTGCACAAAGGTTGTGGATGATTGCTTCAAGGTTGCGCAACCTTCTCAGAACAACCAAACTGGTTGCGCAAGGTTGTATTTTTCCAAATTTAACCTTGCGCAAGGTTGCAGAATTGATTGCGATTTTCATAAGGGACGGGTCAAACTGCAACACATTTGACGCATAAAAAAAATGTCAAGCAATTTAGCCTAAAGAAATGAATGGACACCATAAAATGTGTACCGATTTGAATTTTTGGGATTTTTTTCACATTTTGAGCTACGTATGAAGTCTGTGTAGCTAACCGGTCAAACCGCAACATATTTGACGGAGAAGAAAAAAATCTGACAATTTAGCCTAAAAAATGACAGACACCATAAAATGTGTCCTGATTTGATTTTTTTGGATATGATTTCACATTTTGAGCTATGTATAAAGTCTGTGTAGCTAGCCGGTCATACTGCAACACATTTGATGGAGAAAAAAACATCATACAATTTAGCCTAAAAAATGACAGACACCATAAAATGTGTCCTGATTTGATTTTTTGGACATGATTTCACATTTTGAGCTGCGTATCAAGTCTGTGTAGCTAACGGGTCAAACCGCAACACATTTGACGGAAAAAAAAAACATTCCGGCAATTTAGCCTAAAAAATGGCGGACACCATGAAATGTGTCCCGATTTGATTTTTTGGATATGATTTCACATTTTGAGTTACGTATAAAGTCTGTGTAGCTAGCCGGTCATACTGCAACACATTTAACGGAGAAAAAAAAATCAGACAATTTAGCCTAAAAAATGACAAACACCATAAAATGTGTCCTGATTTGATTTTTTGGACATGATTTCACATTTTGAGCTGCGTATCAAGTCTGTGTAGCTAACGGGTCAAACCGCAACACATTTGACGGAGAAAAAAACATTCCGGCAATTTAGCCTAAAAAATGGCGGACACCATGAAATGTGTCCCGATTTGATTTTTTGGATATGATTTCACATTTTGAGCTACGTATAAAGTCTGTGTAGCTAGCCGGTCATACTGCAACACATTTGACAGAGAAAAAAAAATCTGGCAATTTAGCCTAAAAAATGACGGACACCATAAAAAGTGTCCCGATTTTATTTTTTGGATATGATTTCACTTTTTGAGCTACATATAAAGTCTGTGTAGCTAACGGGTCAAACCGCAACACATTTGACTGGGAGAAAAAGAAATCTGGCAATTTAGCCTAAAAAATGACGGACACCATAATAATGTGTCCCGATTTGATTTTTTTGATTTTTTTTCACATTTTGAGCTACGTATGAAGTCTGTGTAGCTAACCGGTCAAACCGCAACATATTTGACGGAGAAGAAAAAAATCTGACAATTTAGCCTAAAAAATGACAGACACCATAAAATGTGTCCTGATTTGATTTTTTGGATATGATTTCACATTTTGAGCTATGTATAAAGTCTGTGTAGCTAGCCGGTCATACTGCAACACATTTGACGGAGAAAAAAAAATCATACAATTTAGCCTAAAAAATGACAGACACCATAAAATGTATCCTGATTTGATTTTTTGGACATGATTTCACATTTTGAGCTGCGTATCAAGTCTGTGTAGCTAACGGGTCAAACCGCAACACATTTGACGGAGAAAAAAAACATTCCAGCAATTTAGCCTAAAAAATGGCGGACACCATGAAATGTGTCCCGATTTGATTTTTTTGATATGATTTCACATTTTGAGTTACGTATAAAGTCTGTGTAGCTAGCAGGTCATACTGCAACACATTTGACGGAGAAAAAAAAATCAGACAATTTAGCCTAAAAAATGACAGACACCATAAAATGTGTCCTGATTTGATTTTTTGGACATGATTTCACATTTTGAGCTGCGTATAAAGTCTGTGTAGCTAACGGGTCAAACCGCAACACATTTGACGGAGAAAAAAACATTCCGGCAATTTAGCCTAAAAAATGGCGGACACCTTGAAATGTGTCCCAATTTGATTTTTTGGATATGATTTCACATTTTGAGCTACGTATGAAGTCTGTGTAGCTAGCCGGTCATACTGCAACACATTTGACGGAGAGAAAAAAAATCCGACAATTTAGCCTAAAAAATGACAGACACCATAAAATGTGTCCTGATTTGATTTTTTTGGATATGATTTCACATTTTGAGCTATGTATAAAGTCTGTGTAGCTAGCCGGTCATACTGCAACACATTTGATGGAGAAAAAAACATCATACAATTTAGCCTAAAAAATGACAGACACCATAAAATGTGTCCTGATTTGATTTTTTGGACATGATTTCACATTTTGAGCTGCGTATCAAGTCTGTGTAGCTAACGGGTCAAACCGCAACACATTTGACGGAAAAAAAAAACATTCCGGCAATTTAGCCTAAAAAATGGCGGACACCATGAAATGTGTCCCGATTTGATTTTTTGGATATGATTTCACATTTTGAGTTACGTATAAAGTCTGTGTAGCTAGCCGGTCATACTGCAACACATTTAACGGAGAAAAAAAAATCAGACAATTTAGCCTAAAAAATGACAAACACCATAAAATGTGTCCTGATTTGATTTTTTGGACATGATTTCACATTTTGAGCTGCGTATCAAGTCTGTGTAGCTAACGGGTCAAACCGCAACACATTTGACGGAGAAAAAAACATTCCGGCAATTTAGCCTAAAAAATGGCGGACACCATGAAATGTGTCCCGATTTGATTTTTTGGATATGATTTCACATTTTGAGCTACGTATAAAGTCTGTGTAGCTAGCCGGTCATACTGCAACACATTTGACAGAGAAAAAAAAATCTGGCAATTTAGCCTAAAAAATGACGGACACCATAAAAAGTGTCCCGATTTTATTTTTTGGATATGATTTCACTTTTTGAGCTACATATAAAGTCTGTGTAGCTAACGGGTCAAACCGCAACACATTTGACTGGGAGAAAAAGAAATCTGGCAATTTAGCCTAAAAAATGACGGACACCATAATAATGTGTCCCGATTTGATTTTTTTGATTTTTTTCACATTTTGAGCTACGTATGAAGTCTGTGTAGCTAACCGGTCAAACCGCAACATATTTGACGGAGAAGAAAAAAATCTGACAATTTAGCCTAAAAAATGACAGACACCATAAAATGTGTCCTGATTTGATTTTTTGGATATGATTTCACATTTTGAGCTATGTATAAAGTCTGTGTAGCTAGCCGGTCATACTGCAACACATTTGACGGAGAAAAAAAAATCATACAATTTAGCCTAAAAAATGACAGACACCATAAAATGTATCCTGATTTGATTTTTTGGACATGATTTCACATTTTGAGCTGCGTATCAAGTCTGTGTAGCTAACGGGTCAAACCGCAACACATTTGACGGAGAAAAAAAACATTCCGGCAATTTAGCCTAAAAAATGGCGGACACCATGAAATGTGTCCCGATTTGATTTTTTTGATATGATTTCACATTTTGAGTTACGTATAAAGTCTGTGTAGCTAGCAGGTCATACTGCAACACATTTGACGGAGAAAAAAAAATCAGACAATTTAGCCTAAAAAATGACAGACACCATAAAATGTGTCCTGATTTGATTTTTTGGACATGATTTCACATTTTGAGCTGCGTATAAAGTCTGTGTAGCTAACGGGTCAAACCGCAACACATTTGACGGAGAAAAAAACATTCCGGCAATTTAGCCTAAAAAATGGCGGACACCTTGAAATGTGTCCCAATTTGATTTTTTGGATATGATTTCACATTTTGAGCTACGTATGAAGTCTGTGTAGCTAGCCGGTCATACTGCAACACATTTGACGGAGAGAAAAAAAATCCGACAATTTAGCCTAAAAAATGACAAACACCATAAAATGTGTCCTGATTTGATTTTTTGGACATGATTTCACATTTTGAGCTGCGTATCAAGTCTGTGTAGCTAACGGGTCAAACCGCAACACATTTGACTGGGAGAAAAAGAAATCTGGCAATTTAGCCTAAAAAATGACGGACACCATAATAATGTGTCCCGATTTGATTTTTTGGATTTGATTTCACATTTTGAGTTACGTATAAAGTCTGTGTAGCTAACGGGTCAAACTGCAACACATTTGACGGAGAAAAAATAATTCCGGCAATTTAGCCTAAAAAATGACAGACCCCATAAAATGTGTCCCGATTTGATTGTTTGGATATGATTTCATTTTTTGAGCTGCGTATGTAGCTAACGGGTCAAACCGCAACACATTTGACGGAGAAAAAACATTCCGGCAATTTAGCCTAAAAAATGGTGGACACCATGAAATGTGTCCCGATTTCATATTTTGGATATGATTTCACATTTTGAGCTACATATAAAGTCTGTGTAGCTAGCCGGTCATACTGCAACACATTTGACGGAGAAAACAAATCCGACAATTTAGCCTAAAAAATGACAGACACCATAAAATGTGTCCTGATTTGACTTTTTGGACATGATTTCACATTTTGAGCTACGTATAAAGTCTGTGTAGCTAACCGGTCAAACCGCAACATATTTGACGGAGAAAACAAATCCGGCAATTTAGCCTAAAAAATGAGTGACACCATAAAATGTCTCCCGATTTGATTTTTTAGATATGATTTCACTTTATGAGCTACGTATAAAGTCTGTGTAGCTAACTGGTCAAACCGCAACAAATTTGATGGAGAAAAAAATTCCGGCAATTTAGCCTAAAAAATGACGGACACCATAAAATGTGTCCCGATTTGATTTTTTTGATATGATTTCACTTTTTGAGCTACGTGTAAAGTATGTGTATATAGCCTAGGACATGTACGGTTTGACCTAGACAAAATTGCAACATAAATGGTTTTTGTTGTTATTGTTTCAAAATGCCCTTCCAAACATTATATTAAAAATCGATAAAATCTGAGGTTGGGGAAAAAATGCTAATTTGCATAACAATATATCATAATATATGGGTACATTTAGCCATAGTAGTCGGGTATATACAGGGGTTACCGTGCACCCCCACCACCTAGGACTCCCCCAAACCATCTTTCAAGACTCTTTTCATGGTCCAACACATAGTCAGGATGTTACCGAAACAAAATTCGTGTTATTCAAGATGGCGTCCAAAATGGCCGCCAAAACTGGTCAAATTTCATAAAATGACATATAGCAATCAAAATGCGTGGTGAAAGTATATAGTGGGATGTATGTATGTATAGACAACTAGAGACTCATATCCAGTAGTTTTGCTTTGTTAACATACCAAAATCCAATATGGCCGCCAAATATTGTAAAATTACATAAAATGGCATATATCAACCAACATGAATGATCGGAGTATAGTTTTAACAATGGAATGTATGTTAGACCACTAGAAACTAATATCCAATATGTTGGCTTTGTTAACATACTTGAAATCCAAAATGGCCGCCAACATGGCCCCAAAATGTCTCTAAATATTGTGAAAATCCATAAAATGGGATGATAGCAACCAAAATGTATATATTGGACCACTAGTAATTCATATCCAGATTTGTTGCTTTGTAATCACATACATTAAGTCCAAAATGGCTGCCATAATGGCCGTTGTCAATGTAAAAATAGTCTATAAGAGTGTATACTATATTGCATCGCATTCCCCAAATACATTTAGTATTATGTTCTTAACTGCTAAGGTATTGCTTTTAGTTGTATAAGACCCCCCTCTGTGACAATTTTGATTCGGTATCACTTTCCAAAATGGCTTCCAGATGGTTGAAGTTGCTAAATGACCTATATAAATCAATGGTTTTGTATTGTAAATGACCATACGGTATAACACCAATACCCCAAATATAATGGGACAACATCCACTATTATATATGATAAAGTCTTGGGCTGTTTATCTAGTTTGAGTATTTATAAAATATCCGGATTGCTGCAAAAGGTTAAAATAACTTAAAAGCAGTATTAGTTTACTGTTTAAGTGTTACATTATTAATAAATTATTATATCTATAGCTTTTAATCTACTCAGTAAACGTATTTGCATACTCTTTAAGTATATGACAAGGTATGATTGAATGGTATAGACTCCATTTTTACAATGTAATGTTATTAAGATGGCCATCATAATGACCATTAAAATTACCTCCAATTGGTCAATAAAATTCCCGCTTCAAATGGGCAAAATATTTACCAAGGTGGCCACCAATTGATCAAAATGTGGTCAGAAATAGCCGGTTAATTGCAGATATTATAACAGTAAGTAAAGGATATTGGATACTATATTTCTCTGATTATTATGTTCATTGATAAATTCATACAACTTGCGATATATGGTTGGCCATAAATACTGGTTTGGCCCAATTTAACTGCTTATTGACCTTTTTAACTGGTTGTTGATCCTATTGGATGGATATTTCAATTACTAAGGTAGGTTTTTCAAGTCAATAATTAACACCACAACATCACTGACCGATCTGCTGGGAAAGTTAGATACAGGTATTTAGTTTATAGTACTGGATGATGTCAAATCAGCTATTTCTGACCATATTAAGATCAGTAGTTGCCACCTTGGTAATTGTTTTGACCATTTGGAGGTAGTTTTATTGTCCATTTGAGGTAATTTTAATTATATTGTACGTTTTGGTTGATATTATTCCATTTTATGGAATTTGACATTTTTGCAGCCATTTTGGGACCCATTATGGGGCCCGTTCTGGCAGCCATTTTTTATGTTAAGTATGTAAACAAAGCAAACATACTTGACATGAGTTACTAGTGGTCTTATACTTACATCCCATTGTTACAACTATATTTTTATCATACATTTTGGTTGATATTGTGCAATTTTTTTGAATTTTGACCATCATTTTGGCGGCCATTTTAGTGGCCATCTTGGATTAAGGTATGTTAAAAAAGCAAAATACAGGGTGTTATTGTCTTAGGGGTTTAATATATACATCCCACTATTAAAACTTTTCTTTCGCCACGCATTTTGATTGTTATATGTCATTTTATGAAATTTGACCAGTTATGGCGGCCATTTTGGACGCCATCTTGAATAACACGAAATTGTTTTTGTTAACATTCTGAATATGTTTTAGGACCATGAAAAGAGTCAAGAAAGTTGGTTTGGGGGAGTCCTGGGTGGTGGGGTTGCACGGTAACCCCTGTATATACCCGACTAATATGGCTAAATATACAAATATATTGTTATGCAAATTAGCATTTTTTCCCCAACTTCAGATTTTATCGATTTTTAATATAATGTTCGGAAGAGCATTTTGAAACAATTACATCAAAAATGGTTTATGTTGCAATTTTGTCTAGGTACACCCCTTTTTTTGGTTACATGTCCTAGGCTAATAATGAACTGATCAAACCGCAACACATTTGACGTATCAAATGATGTTCGCATTTCAAATTTTATCTCCAATATAAGTTTACATTAAATAATCGTGATTTAGCCGAAAAGGTGTTTTTAAGTAAGCTTATTTTTATTATTTTTGTTTATTATTTTGATGAATGAAATGATGGATAATTTTCAAATCAAATGTTTAGAGACATTTCGAGAATCAAACTATCCATTATAACAACACATCGCTAACAATGTGAGTGTGACAGTCATCGAATCTGGTTCCGCTGGGATCCTAAAGTACCAACCACATTAAACATGTCTACCGAAACCGCTCAACCAAAAACCATGCAACCCGATAACCGCAAAACCCGCGAACCGCGAAGCCCGAGAACCGCTCTAGTTTGCACATAGATTTAGTCAGTTTCAACTCATGAACAAAATATGCTGCTAGAATTCTTACATCTACATCTACATCTACATCGATACTTAGCCAAGGTACATGTAATGTTCAAAACTATATTCATCGATAGTGCTGTTGAGTTGTTGATAGTTATTACATCTTCTTCAGGAAAAGTGTAACTTTATGGACTCGTCGAGGTTGAAATGCTCTGCAGGTCTTGGACAATATAATATCTTGGACACATTGAAATGGGCTCCACTCAAAAGACAGACGCAAAATCCACAGACTTGCCTGCCTTTACAAAATGACCAATGGTCAGATAGATATCAACCACGAGGACTACACTACACCGAGGACATCTACAAACAGGCGTGGTCATGCACAGCAATTCCAACAAAAGCACACAAGAACTGATATCTATGCCAACTCTTTTTTTATGAAGACTGTCATCGATTGGAACAAACTCTCTCCCGAAATCGTCAAAAACACTGATCCATCCAAATTCATCAGTGCCCTTTCCCGCCCTCTCCGTTCCTCCAACTACCCCTCCGCCGCACCTCCAGTCAAAACTCTGTTGGAGTATTTAGAGGTTCCAAGGTGTGTGAGCTATTCTATTGGTTAGCTTGTTTGCACCTCACCTGTGATCAGCGCAACACCAAAAAACACAATTGTTGCCAACGTGAATTGAACAAGCACAATCTTAAACTTAGTTTGACTCCACTAGAAGTGTTGGGTAGTATTTCTTCCCGAACCAGAAAAGCACAAGGAAGTTCACCTATTCCTGTATAAACTTTGGTTCATCACCAGATGCTATATGAGGAACAATTAAGGAATTCAGCATGTTGTTAGTAACTGTGACTACATTTACTATCCTGTGGGATGATGCCGGTGCCAAAGTTTGAGTAGTCCTATAATAACAAAAATATTGTGGTGTTCTAACCGATTTGGGTAAGTGTTTGAAGTTTTTTTAAACTCTTTTAGTTTAAATTTGAGTTTTAATTTATTACTTTCAGAGCAGGGATTGAATTGATTCGAAGCAATATGAATGGAATGTGAGAAACCTGCGGCATGTAATCAACGTCAGACATTCGGTTCTATTTTTGCGTAGTAAAAACTGCTATGCACTTTATGACGTGTGTCGCAATTCCCAAGTTTTGTGTAGCAGTTTGTATAGGCAATACAAATTTGCGGGAATCAGGATTAGAAAATGGAAATTGAAAAATCATGAAATAATTAAGAAAATAACATTAAAATAATGATCAATTCCACCCAAATATCAAGTATTAACACTCTGGGAAAGTAAAATGTCAAGTTAAATCCTTCGATCGTACATGTGGCCTTTGCAAAAGGGGGTAATTACTTTTTCTCGATGTAAACAAAACTTGTATTGTTAGTCTTTTAGATAATCTGTTTTGAGCACCGTAATAATAGTGCGCTTTGCTTCTTAACATGTGTGTGAGAGTCTATGAATCACAATTGCTAGTACCCCAATTGCTACCCCAGTTTCCAGTATGTTTAACCATGCGGTATTATGCACGTCGGTTTTGGGACCACCAAAAGATCGTGATTTGCTCGTGCAATAACGGTGGCAGTGCCCAGCATGAATGTAAACAAACTTTGTGTGGCGTAAAAAAAGAGTTATAACGGCAGAAATTTATTGAGACATTGGACTTTTTTTGTACTTCCTAGTCAAAATATGGCATCGCAAAATATGCGACGGCTCTTTACAGTTTACCGCAAACATGCTGTCTTGTGGAGCATTTTGCGATGTGATACATGTTATGTCGGACGTTGCATGTAATGTCAGCTAAACACATCAGGATGAGAGTTGAACAATTCTATGGTATACTCTGTTTGGCCATCTCGAGACAGTGACGTAACTGAACAGGCGTGTGTATCTTCCGCCTTTCAACGCTTGTGTTTGTACGCCAGCGCCGCGAGTATGCGTGCGCATTATGTGATGCAATTAGTAGAATACGCGGTTACGTCACTGTCTCGAGATGGCCAAACAGAGTATAGTGTGAGTTGTGACCAAAACTCTCAGCGTGGGTTAAATTTGAAGGGGCTTCCGAAAAGGAGAAAATTGTTTGGTATCAAAATAATTCTACAAGTTTTCTCTATTCAAATATGTTTTCAATTCTATTCTGTGAATTATTATACTAGAGATATACAGCCTTAAAAAAGTATCAACCCTTTTGGGTCACCCTGTATCAGATTCATGTACTGATTGTCCCCTTTTGTAAAACGATTTTGGCGTATAAGAAATAGTAAACTTTAGCAAGTAGAAAAACTAAAGGCCATGAAAACAATAGAAAGGGTTTGAAATGAATAAATGTACCATGGAGATGACTTTTTGATCTTCATTGTGTTTTGATGAATGAAACCATTTTTTAGACTCTTAATGCCGTATTCTCGTACTTAGTTAAACACGGTTTTAATCTAAACCCCCGTCTAACTTTGACTTTAGACACATCGTTTAACTAACGCAATTCTCGTACATTTGTTTAACTTGAACTCGTGTCTAACTCGCTGAAAAGTGTCTAACTTTAAACATGGGTATGGGGGTAGTTTAAGGCGCGTTTAACTAAACAAATACATGAACTGTATGCCTTGAATGATTACTCAACCGTGCCCGGTGTAAGCTGCCAAGCAGATTGTGTAGTATTAAAAATACACATGCGTTTGAGGTATTCAGTCGATATCTATTAATATTGTAAACCCATTAGGGCCACAACAAAAATAAATACCTGTACAGTAACGCACAAGAACCCTGGGGACGAGATGCTCAGAGTTTAAAACCGTGTTTAGTTAAACACGTTGTTTAAAAGATAAACTCCCGTTTTAGTTAGACACAAGTTTAGTTAGACACAGTTTTAAGCTAAAACCGTGTTTAGTACGAGAATACGGCCCTTAGTCTACTTAGAAGACCAAAGTACTGATTTAAAGCTCTCATTTGAATTTATAAAATTAACATTGTAAAATAACCTGCGTAGGATTTAACATTTTGTTTTTGTTTTCTTTTACTAGGGTCGTCTCTTTACTGCATTCCAGGCCAAGTCATTAAGTTCTTTCAAGATATTAAGAACATCTGATTATGCCAGCTTGCATCGCATCCCACCAAGTGCTCTAGTCTTCAAATTCATAACAAAGAAATACTGCATACAGTAACAATTTCCTGGTGGCACGGTGATGGCAATGTCTAGTTTCTACTGCAATGTCAATTCTGATTTTATATAGATGTTGCAGGGTGGAAAAATCGAGGATTACACTAACAATATTAATTTGCTGTTGCTTCACGAACGGAGGAGCGTAGGGGCGTTTGTCGGACGAAGATAATAAAGACGAAGACTTTTAATAACTCAATTCATGGTAACTTAATTACTCCAATGTAGAATCCAAAATTGTTTTTGGTATAAATAAGATGTACCGATGGAGGCTGAAGTAAGATGGACTTCTTATTAGGCAAAAAAATAAAATAGTTGTGTTGCCCTCATCCGGCCAGGTCAAAATTCTGAGAATGTGGGCCGGGTATATTTTTTTGTTTCTTCTTTTTTAAAGAATTTCTTCTTTTTGTTCCTCTTTTTTTTAAAGATTTTTTTCTTCTTTTTTTTCCAAAATATTTTTTTTCCAATTTTTTTTCCAAGATTTTTTTTCTCTTCCAATCTGTGAAAATTGCACAGAGATGGGCAAGAAACCAAAATATTCACCATTGGGTTGAAAATACATCCAGTAAGCGTTTTCCTTAGTATCTTCACACATGTTGACTGAAATAATAGGTATAACATCGTTGATTTGGTAAATAAAAAAAAAATAAAAAAAATCTGGCCGGCCGTCCTTCCCGATTTTAGGTTTGTGAGGGCAACAACTATTTATTCTTTTTGGCCTTACTTTACTGACTTGATGGAAAAGTGATTTAAAAGAAATTATTGTACAACTACATAGGCCTAAACTCTGCCACGCACACACGCCAATGACCTAAACACACATTAATACTTAACAAAACATCAAACCAGCGAATATATCTGGAGGGCTTGAATTGCAATAAAACACTCGCACAAATCAGTAGACTGTCTGTCTGCACCTGTATAAATCAAAGGAATGTTGCCAATGAACAACATTGTGGTAATAAACAAAAATAAAATTACAATAAAACCTTTGATGATCAACTCTAAAATTAAGCACATGGAATAACTATGACAGAATGAAATAATGAAATAAATATTACTGAACATAAATTTAATCCGAGCACTTTAAAGGTCACAGATTCCTTCGTAAAGAGTAGGGGATCATCCCGGTCTGTGTACACAAAAACTCATGTCCCTAGGTTTCAGGGGCACTGTACCGTTAATGCCCGAGGTAGGGCGCTGTGTACAGTATAACAGTATAGGTGTATGTATGTATGTATGCAATGGAAGTACTGGTTACATTGGAATTAGACCCATATCTGTAACAATCAACATTCTACAATATTGGTGCTCTCCTTGATGTGTACCAGCAATAATGTGCTCTAATAATAGTTAGTTTAATATCAAAATTAATATCTATCTGAACTCTTTTTTAAAAAATTGAATTAACTTTTTTTTGTATTGGGTATTTACTCATTTCAATAGTAATTCCAACTATTATGGACATGTTTGCCAGACGAGGAGAAAGTCTAGAAAAGTGATATAATTCAAGGGATATGGATGAAAAATGCAATTATAGCTCTGATGAACTGATGATATTAAGATAGCGACAGCTTTATATGTCTTAACCTCTGTACATCACAAAATAGACATTGGTATACTCCATCAACATGAGTCGCATCAGTATTATCAGTACAACATTTACATTTTGTGCAAGTGGAAGATGTAGAAGTACCAACACTGATAAAACAAGTGCTATGTTCATAAATTCTGCATAGGGGTGTTATTTTGGGGGTAAATAATAAAATGTTCATAATTTGATCATTAATCAACAAAAACAATTTCATTGCCAAAAGAAGAATGATTGGTGCCAATTTGAGATTGGCAAATAAATATAAGGGATCGAAATTTAAGGAAACTAGAAAAAATGTGCTCTTATGATCATATTTTATCTGTTATTATTTAAAATCATATTTATTGGTTTTATTTAAAATCATGGTTCCTTTAGTATACCCTACCACTACATGTCTTCAATGGAGACTTTTAAAGAACTCTGTACCCATACACTTGAACAGTGAAGAATAAGAATGGTAGGGTGTTCTAAATCTTAGCCACAATGATTGGCTACTTTTGGCTACTTTTACAAACCTTTAATCTCCCATTAGGGAAAATTTTAATAAACATAATAATCTTTTAACATTTTGTTTTCCCCCTCAAAAACCAGATCCTCTTTTATACCCTATGCAGAACTATTGATAGTGGACCCTCCACCATAAAGGTGTTGGCAGTTCAGTCCCCCTCCCCAACATGTGTTGTGTGATTATTTGTACTAGTGTGGTGGTCATTTATTTATTCATTTGTGTATATTGTGAACAAAGCATCAGTTAACATGAATTAATAAACCTTAATCCCAAAATGCTGGATCAACAGTTTTAGGTTGGATGGGAATCGTCATCTTGAAGTGAGACATTGTTAATGGGGTATTATGTTTTAAAACCAAATCCACATGATCTAGGGCAAGCATGTGCAACCTTTTCTACCACCCGGGCCTCATTGAGATTTTGAGATCCATTCACGGGCCGCAGTGATTGTCAAACATTCCAAAACACGTCCGGAGGAGGAGTAATAGGGGAGAGGAAGCTTAGGAAGAAAAATCCTCAGTCCATTGCTTATTGAATACCCGCTTCTCTTTGTATAATTTCTTCTTTTTACTCGCTGTTGCTGCTGCAAGCGCCATAATAACCAGGGATTTTAACACGCAATCACGCCTTTTTATATTTATATTTACTAAAAATATTTATATTTACTAAATGCAGCGCGTCTCCCTTCTAATTATAAGGGAGCACACCACTAAATAAATCCGCCATTTGAGTAAACCTAGGGAGTTCCGGTTAAAACGGGTAGCATCAATGGGAATTTGGGGATTGCTTCGCAGGCCGCAGGTTAGGCCACAGGTTGGTTGCACACGCTTGATCTAGGGTAATCTTTTTCTGTAATGATAACAAGCATATGAAAGGGATATTGCTGTTGATATATGTTGGTGATGCTTGATCACAATGTTTACAAGTTTATGATGATTATCATTCATTTATCAAGAATCATTTTCATGAATATATGACTATTCTTTTTGTTTAAATATCTGCATTAATAATAAAGCTAGCATGTAAGACTAATGTGGAAGAGTGAAAGGCACCATACCATCTCATATCTTTACTTTATCACCTATAGAGGAATTTGTTCTGTTCCAATAGACTTATCTGATGTGTATTGAGTCATTTGCATAACAAATCTCCAGCACTATGCTAATGTTGCAATTCATAACTACAAGGTGTCTCAATAATATTGATACCCTTTTAAACCTTTGTATCGCTAATAAAATAATCTATAGAAAAACTGAACGCAAACTTGGATAGAAAACACTTGGAGAATTATTTTGATACAAACATTGTTCCCTTTTCTGAGGTCCCTTAATATGTAACACGAGCTGAAAGGTTTTGTCACGGCTCATAATACCGTACATCAGGACATCAGGTGTACATAGCTTTTAACATGTGATGTGACAGCTCAAAGAAAAGACTTTGATAAAAGCGTTTCCTTTTGAGGCTATTAATTTGATGCGGAATTTCACGTGTTTAAGTTAATAATAAATGGAGAGGTGGTTAAAACCACCTCTCTACATCTCTCCCTCTTTCTATTCCTTTATAATGCACTACACAAGTGCATACATATACATTATGAAAGTCCTTTTTTGCAATTCAGAAAACTTCTGTACTATGTCAACAATTGCAAGATTGATATCAAAATAATCCTACAAGTTTCTTCTATCCAAATATATTTTCAGTTGTATACGGCAAATTATTTTACAGTGGATAGAAAACTTTAAACAAGGTATTGACACTTTTGGGACACCATGTTCATAAAACATTTGTACTCCCATCTGGAGCCATGCTGCCATCAGACGGGGCTGAATGAAATCTAAATAACACATTTTATGTAATCACAGTTATGGATTTCCATGAAGAGAACGGGCCAAGATTCATTGTTTTTCATTCTTCCAACTAGTAAACTTACATTATGCCCTAAAAGAATGCATAGCAAATCTCTGAACAATCATATTTTCAACCAGTCATATTAAATGATTTGCATAAATGAATACTAATGATCATGAAACAAATAAGTACATTATGAATATTAAGAAACCTACTCATATTCATTTGTAATTCTAATTTGATATCAAGATTGTCAATGTCAAAGAATAATCTGATGAAATGTCTTTGTGATATCAATTAAGAATAAATAATATGAATAGGTACTTATTCATATTGAGAAAATAAGTACATAATGAATATTCATGAGATGCATGATGAATATTCTTAAGGTACAAATTGAATTTTCATGAGGTAGCCATGAATATTCATGATGTACGCATTGAATATTCATGATGTACGCATTGAATATTCATGAGGTGCGCATTGAATATTCCTGAGGTGCGCACTGAATATTCATGAGGTACTCAATGGATATTCATGAGGTACGCCCCGAATATTCATGAGGTACGCCCCGAATATTCATGAGGTACGCCCCGAATATTCATGAGGTACGCCCCGAATATTCATGAGGTACGCCCCGAATATTCATGAGGTACGCCCCGAATATTCATGAGGTACGCACCGAATATTCATGAGGTACGCCCCGAATATTCATGAGGTACGCCCCGAATATTCATGAGGTACGCCCCGAATATTCATGGGGTACGCCCCGAATATTCATGGGGTACGCCCCGAATATTCATGGGGTACGCACCGAATATTCATGGGGTACGCACCGAATATTCATGGGGTACGCACCGAATATTCATGGGGTACGCACCGAATATTCATGGGGTACGCACCGAATATTCATGGGGTACGCACCGAATATTCATGGGGTACGCACCGAATATTCATGGGGTACGCACCGAATATTCATGGGGTACGCACCGAATATTCATGAGGTACGCCCCGAATATTCATGAGGTACGCCCCGAATATTCATGAGGTACGCCCCGAATATTCATGAGGTACGCCCCGAATATTCATGAGGTACGCCCCGAATATTCATGAGGTACGCTCCCGAATATTCATGAGGTACGCTCCCGAATATTCATGAGGTACGCTCCCGAATATTCATGAGGTACGCTCCCGAATATTCATGAGGTACGCTCCCGAATATTCATGAGGTACGCCCCGAATATTCATGAGGTACGCCCCGAATATTCATGAGGTACGCCCCGAATATTCATGAGGTACGCCCCGAATATTCATGAGGTACGCCCCGAATATTCATGAGGTACGCCCCGAATATTCATGAGGTACGCCCCGAATATTCATGAGGTACGCTCCCGAATATTCATGAGGTACGCCCCGAATATTCATGGGGTACGCCCCGAATATTCATGGGGTACGCACCGAATATTCATGGGGTACGCACCGAATATTCATGGGGTACGCACCGAATATTCATGGGGTACGCCCCGAATATTCATGGGGTACGCCCCGAATATTCATGGGGTACGCCCCGAATATTCATGGGGTACGCACCGAATATTCATGGGGTACGCACCGAATATTCATGGGGTACGCCCGAATATTCATGGGGTACGCACCGAATATTCATGAGGTACGCACCGAATATTCATGAGGTACGCACCGAATATTCATGAGGTACGCCCGAATATTCATGAGGTACGCCCGAATATTCATGAGGTACGCACCGAATATTCATTAGGTACGCCCGAATATTCATGAGGTACGCCCGAATATTCATGAGGTACGCACCGAATATTCATGAGGTACGCACCGAATATTCATGAGGTACGCACCGAATATTCATGGGGTACGCCCGAATATTCATGGGGTACGCACCGAATATTCATGGGGTACGCCCCGAATATTCATGAGGTCCGCCCCGAATATTTATGGGGTACGCCCCGAATATTCATGAGGTACGCACCGAATATTCATGATGGGCTCGTAATGGTTATTCATGATGGGCTCGTAATGGTTCCGGATAACAATGATAATCCAGTACGGTCAAAATATGGACACTCCTGGCATAGAGGCCTCATCGTTGTTTCATAAAATAACACAAATGTTGGTGTATGCCAATGTGTGCACAGCCTCGATTCAGAAAAAAAGGTGTAAACCTGACATCCAATGAATAAGATTTTTGCCAAAATTCACAAATTGTTTGTGTTAGTGTACTTGTTAAAGTGTAAACTTAAATTTAAATTGAAGGAGGATTGAATATTTTATATATCTAACACAAAGTGTTAAAAGACAACTTCAGCGCAAGTAATTATTATTTGATACTCTATGAAATGATTTCACTCAAATCAAAACCAGTCAGATTTGTGATTTGAAAACTATGTTTGGGTGTTTATCTTATTCCTGTCCCATGCCACTTTTATTGGCTTTTTACCAGCCCTATTGTGTTTACTTGTATTTTGATTATTTTCTGAGTTGCAGTGAACCAATTGATAATACCATCAGAGCTCTCTGTAGAGAGTTACCAGTTAGATTTGTAATTACTTGACTTGACTTACTTGACTTATGGCAGGTGATATTCCCGAACCACGATGCTTCTCCAAATCTTCCTTTCCAATATAGCTGTCTTGATTTCTTCTACCTGCAATCCTGTGTCACGCTTTAGTATGTCAATGTAGGTTAGGGCTGGTCTACCACGCTTTCTTACTCCATGTTTTGGTATTCAATATATGAGTTTGGAGACCAGCTCATTGGACCCTCTGAAGCAGTGTCCTGCAAATCTTGATCTACGCGCCCTGATCTTATCCGAGACTTTGTAATTACTCAGTTCATTAACTTTGTTAATGTCTCTTGGGCTTTTGTTCACATTTGCTCTTTATATACAAAAGAAAACCCCTCACTTTCTTTTACTTTTGAATGATAACTTCCTCCCAACCCTCTACCGCTGCTAAAAATACTGATCTACTCAATACATGTCATCAGACGCAAGCAGGCGAGACGTGCCGTTCAAGAACCGCAATGTATAAGTAAGCTAGGTCATTGGTATCAGTAATGAAAATTCCGCATGGGTTACTATTAAATTAAAGCAATAGTATGTGATCTTTCAATTTTTAACATTTCTTTTTTTTCTTTTTTATAATAACATTTGACTTATAATGACTTTCCTGGACTCATATTGAATATGTATTCTGTAATTCTTTTGGAATTAGTCAACATGTTTTTAAAATTTTTCATCATAAAGCATTCCGTAATTTACTGTGTTCACTATAGTGTACTGTTGCGATCATAGCAGGAATGACACTAAACAGTGTGAACAGTGTCAACTATGGTATTCTATTTATTGGGTAAACTATAGGGGGGGGGGGGTCGTGTAACTTTCATATGTTGAAATAGGGGGGGTTATGTAACTTGTGTAAATTTGTTTAAACTAAAAAGATGGTGGTGATTGGAGTGTAAATGCCATTTTTTTCTGCGCTTCGCGCATATTTTCTAAAAACCTATCGACTTCAACAACTTTTACTATGAGACGACTTCTGGACAGCAAATCGACAATATGGTGGAAAACATCTACATTAATTGTATATAATCATCAACGGTCGAGACATTAGAGCCACAGGGTGTATAATGTTACAAAATCCAATTTCATGAAAGACTCAGAAAATATATTGTCGGATATTCAACAACTTTAAAATTGTATTTTTTTTGAAATAATTAGGAAATGTATTACTCTGTAATGCAAACAAAATTTTAATTTCATGTTTATTAATGTAATGTGACCAAAGAACTTGGACCTCAGAGGACAAAATCAAATGTAGAGGGCATTTCACAAAAAAAGATTGCATTTGCCTTTTTAAAGCATAAGATATTTCTTTTAATCTCCTTTCACGAAGCAGTATAAAATCAAGTAGTATGTCTGTGATAGTGGGCCTAAAGAAGAGGCATACAAAGCAGCGTCAAAATGATATGGACATAATTCCAACAATGTGTGCACATATGCGGGGGTGTGTATGTGCGATCCGGTTGATTTAAAAAATACTGTGCGTCCTGATTGGTCAATCGTAATGCGCATGCCTCGCATGAAATAGCTTGAATTGTGTCCATATGTATTAAGACAGTGACTATAATGGACGTTATTCATAATTGGCGCATTTACGTCAACAGATGGAGATGGTGCGCTGATAAACATTACAATCTCGTACTTTTACTGCAATATAATGAACTGTGAACTTCTACATTTTCCTAGAAAGTGTCGGTTACCAGCAAACATTTCTTTTCAAACTAGTGGAATACATTCAAGTTTATTTCACGAATGTAATAAGGTCAAATATTGAACAGCTCAGAAGTATGAAGACTTTTTTATGATTAGTGCAAAGTTCATCACATTGAAAAACTACATCGCTCTCGTCTCAGCTACATCGCTGGCCTCGTTTTTGGAGCACTAATTGCTCTGAGCATGCTCAGTTGGATACCACGGCCCTCTTTTGACGTAAATGCGCCAATAATGAATAACGTCTATATTGTAATCATCATACACTGCATGGGTTCCAACTATTCACTTTGATATTAAATTGGTATGTACATTTTATGTTTCAGGAAAAGACACGAACGCTGGTGTATTCATGTCTACCCACCCTTATCAGAGCAGTACCATCGAGTAAGCTTAAACCCTTCTTTGAAGCTACATTGATCGAGCCATTCACCATACCGGGGGTACATACATCGTTGTGTCAAGCCGTTCTCGAAGGGCTCTTGGCTTCAATTAAGGTATGTTAAGATATGTACATACATCGTTGTGTCAAGCCGTTCTCGAAGGGCTCTTGGCTTCAATTAAGGTATGTTAAGATATATAGCAGGTGCGGCCTCGCCTGCATAAGAGGCGTGCTGGGCGCCCATTATAATTCAGGAAGGTCGTATGTTTGTCCGTTATCTAATACCTAACCTAACCCCCAAACCGGATTTTACCCAGGATCACAATTTTGCAAGAGAAATCAACAAATAAATCGCCGCTCCCTGACCAGGGATCAAACCGGGGACCCCGGCCCCCACAGGTAAGTAACGGCTCTCAGCTACTTGTTCGCGCAGTATCTCACTATATAGGCTCGGTTGATTACGTCATCGAAACCGTACGCACATGCGTGTGGAGATAGATTTGGGCGTAGTATTTTTGAGTACTCGGTTATACCAATGTTATCGATGGCAGCTTTTGCCTGTACGGGGCCCCAGAACAAGTTGCCCCCAGGAGCCCAAGTCCCCCAACTGGTATAGTTTTAACCTTATGACTCCCTGAACACAATGACATCATTGCATATTAGGCTGGTCACATATGACATCATGATACATGTAGTAGACTCAAATTTGTATTAATAAAAGAACAGGAAAAAAGGTGTGCTTTAAACAAGTAGGGTTAAGTCGCCAGTTTTCGGTCAGCGCTTATTTTCGGTCACTTTGCCCAGTCGTGTAATGAACGGCTAAAAAACGCCGCATATAGTTGATGCCCGGTATTGCTTTAAAATGGCGACGACCGATGCAATTACACGATTTTGGTGAAAGTGACCGAAAATAGGCACTGACCGAAAACTGGCGACTTTACCCTATGCATTTTTCCTACACATTTCAAGTATTACCTTAAACATTTCACTAAATGACCTTTAACCCGGGAATGTTTATATGAATTAAACTATCAGGGGGAGAAAAATGGGTCAAATTTGAGGGGGAAATCAGTCTCCACATGCTATCGTAGATGTATTATTAATGCAGCACTGTTAGTTGTCATCAAAGATCCACTGCTGAACCGAATTACCAAACCTGAATAGGAAAGTTTGATTGTGAAAATCTCAAATTGAGAAATTGATTACCAGAAATGGACCGTACAATGTAATATATTATATATGGTGTTTTTTATCACATAAACAAAAGGGATTTGATACAACCCATTCCCGTTGTGACCCGCACCTTTGGTACCTGTTGAATGCATTGATTAAAGCTTTAGCCACCTGTATCTGTGGCAAGATACACTTTCAAGAAATAATTCTCATGGTAATTCCTTCATATACCCCTTATTATCTATGCCCTTCCAATTAACAAATGACCTCTTGCTTTTTATACTCAGATGTCAGATCTGCCTCAATCTGTGCCTATGATGGTGTACAAAGCGATAGAGACCATATATGGATATATGCCGGCACAGATACAGGTAAGTGGTGTTAGATATTAGAAACCCATAAAAAACACACATTATATAGTAATACCGTAAAACAGGGTGAATAGGGACATGGGGGCCCCATGTCCCTATTCACCCAGTTTTCGGTACACAAACTGGCCGGGTGACATTTAAAAAACTTTTCCCATTTTTGTCCCTATTCACCCCCATGTCCCTATTTACCCCGTTTAACGGTACACTTGCCATGTCACACGTGCCCAATCAATATACGGCAACTCGCATAGATTGCCGTAGATAACTTATTACAAGTCCTAGAACCACAGCGGCAGACAGACACACGGTTGTTGACATATGTTCATAGATGTAGAGCATGTGTCGCGGACTAAACAGTGGCATAGCTCAGGGGGGGGGGGGCAGGGGGGCAGTTGCACCCCCCCCTGACAGAATTTTTTTTTGCCCCCGCCCCACTATCCGGATGTAGTGTTTATATGTGTTATAACTATTTAAAAAATGACTATTTTTCGGCTTGTTTTTATAAAAAAAATGAAAATGTTATAGAGATAACTGTTATTATTTATATTGTTAATAATGTTTTAATATTCATTTCGCAAAAGGAATGGTGAAAATTGTGTGTTTGGCTGTTTTTAGCCATGCAAAAAAACAACCAATTTGGTCAAACGAGGGCGTTGTTTAGGTTCTGCATCATTATAATGTCATGGGGAATGTTGGGACTCTGTTTGCTGCTTGGATCTTATAAAATATTTACGAGAAGTTTATACAAATCAATTTAAAATCAATCAATCGGGCAATCAATTATTGTTTAAATATTGAAAACTAGCATTTTTGACCATAGACATATATCAAGAATCTATGGGAGTACTGAAATATAAATGAAAAATCTAAATTTCTAAGAAGATTTCCTTTAAGATGCATTATATACTATTAACCAAGAAATAAAAGGTGAACATTGAGAAATATCAAAATTGTACGAACGCACGTAATGTGGCACATGAGTTTTGGAACAACCACTGGGAATGTTTATACTTCTTTTCCATCGCGAGATGGTGCTCTCGAGCGCGCGGTTCAGTGACGAGTTGGAGGCTGTGCCCTGAAATTTGATAAAAAAACTGGGGTTTGTACATTTTGAAAATTGTATTTACATGATTATGTAAACTTATAATCAGATTCAGAAAAATCAGCCCTCTTTGTACAACAAAACGTCGATTCAAAACAGTAACAGGTTCTGGGTCTATTACATGCTCCCAATCTCTATTGCTTGCCTCCCATAAGATTTGTAGGAGCATTTAATAGACCGAGAACCTGTTACAGTTGAGTAGTGTCACAGATCTAGAGGGGATCAGCAACTCCCTTGGGCTATTTTTACACCCGTGCCAACCAAGACCACTAGCATCTGACTACAACAGAGGTAGGGGGATAGGACACACTGAATAAGAATAAATAAATCAAGCTCACAGAAAAAATTAAAATAAATTAAAAAAGAGAGCGAAAAAAGTATCCCAAGGTCCCAGAAGCCTTGAATCGAGGCTATATCATGACTATGGTCTGCTACAAAGGCATCAAAGAATTTGCAGCGTCCAATCATATTTCATCTTTTTGATAATTTGCATATTAACCCACTCCCACTGCATAAGAATAATCCATGGTCCCCTGGAGCCATGGTCCGCCCTGTACAGTAAATTATATGTTGGTAGGGCACTCATCTCTACACAGAACACTAGTATCTCGCTTCATTCCGTGTATGTCTATGGAGGCCGAACTATGGCTCCAGGGGAACCATGGCTTCTTTCACACCGGCCTTATTGCTATCGGGTAAGAGACTATAATGATTTCTAGTGTCACAAATATATTTTGAAATATCCCATATAAGGCGAGGACAACAAGCGAGTAGAGGCACTGCGCTTAACACGAGGAAAGACGCCGTGTAGCTTGATGTTTGGTCAAACAGCCAACCTGTGAAGGAGAAAAGGCACAAAAGTACTTTGATTGATTGAAAAATATACTAAACGCCGCAAAATGCCACACTCATTAAAAAGACTAACTTTATATCTGATCATGTGGTGATAATATGATTAATATGCACCTTTGTAGAATATTGCTAGCTACATTTTCATACCGTGCCTTATTCACTATCGCAAATTGTAAATTGTGCAAGATTTACAAGGTTTTTGGAAGAGTCATTGCAGTCTGAAATGTCACAAATAACAAGGTTGTGCATTTTTTAATACAGGGTGTCCCATTCAAAAGGGGGCAGGTATTCATTACATTTTCAGTAATACGATGCGCCACCAGCGGTTGTTCTTTTCAGTTCAATGTTTGACCTCTGGGTCAACATCACCGTTTAAGCTACCATTGGATTGTCACGCAAGTGCGATGTTGAACGCAGCTATAAAGTAGTACATAGAAAACGAATCTACCATAATTGTAAAATAGCGTTGGCATGTTGGGGTGTGCAGTCGCGTGTATAACCAATTTAGCTAATATATTGACATTTAAACACTCAATGACATGTTTTCCTGTGTTGTATTTGTATTACGCAGACTTGGATGTCAAATTGTTACCATGATGCACTGCATATTTTAGCCTCTCCCAATCAACCGCTGGCGTATTGTGAATTGTGTTCTATTATAATTACAACTTTTTTTACCTAATTGGGGTCAAAATTGACATTGTCTGTCATAAGAAAAACGGTTGAAACATCCAAAGTATGAGTGATGTCAATAAGAGTATTTATGATGTTAATGTCCTGAATAGGGAGCACGTGCATACAAGTTATGTGAGCATCATTTTAATGTATATGACAGACATATCACATCATAACATCTCATTTATGATATCAAAATTTAAAAACGTAATACTAATATTTGTTTTGTTAGTTTGAAAATATAAAGATTTGTTTAACTCTAGCTCCCAAGGCGGGTTTTGTGAAATAAAACTATCAGGGGGAGAAAAACTGATCAAATTAAGTGGAATGTCAGGCCGCGCCGGCGCCGGGAATCGAACCCGGGACGCCTGCGTGGTACTCCGGCCTCAACCAATTTCAGCCAAGGAAGAGTTAGTTTAGCTTGGATATATTGATAGCCAACCTGATCGCGACACGAGAATAGGGGAAGCGCGCGCTCATCGGTATAGATCTAGTAGTGTAATTAAATGTTTTGTATAGTGATGATAATGGGTTGTGGTTTAAATGAATACAATTTAATAATACACACCTGACAAGAATCCGCTTAATAACGAGCCGACGCTATCCGAGAAGTAGAGCCACACAATGAATATAGTCTTTTTGTCGCCCTCTATCTCCTCGTATACATATTTCACCAAATTGACATACATTACCGCCCTCGCGACGCCAAATGTGGCACACGACACTATCATCCCGACGTACGAAGAGAAAGCCACCGATATCGGGTCAATCAGCAGCGATACGCTGGTGCAGATCGTGAACGTGTAAAGTATCTGTTTTGTAGAAAATAATTGAGTCATCATTGGAAAGAGGGCGCTACCTACGATGTACCCGACACCGCCAATTGTTCCCAGAAGAGCCGCGCGGTACGAATGAAACCCTACATCTATGGCGTGAGGTACAAGATACACAGTCCAGCCTATGGTCGTGTAACCATTTCCTACGGCAAGGCACATCAACGATACAAACTCAATATCTTTGAACAAAGTAAATCCAAGATCGTTGACGGTAGCTAATAAATAGTTTTTATCTTCTTGTAGATGTTCGCTGCTAACAGGACGCTTTGCCGACGTGTCGTCTTCCACGAAAGCGTCGCCTATTATGGAGGCTCGCATTGCAGCTCCGCACACTGTAATATGTAGGTTAAGCCCGCCAATAAGTAACAGCGCCCCTCGCCATCCGTACAATTCTACGAAAAACTGGGTCAAGAGAGGCATTATCATGACACCAACACCTACACCGGTGTTGGAGAAACCTACAGCGCTATCATAGTATCTGTTGAAATAGTTGGACAGTGCAGCAAAGCAGATTGCATCGGCTGCGACACCAAAACCTGAGATTTAACCAACAACACAAGATTGTTATATAAACTCCTTTATAGTCTGTCAGCTACTGGACTTTTAATGGATCGAGAGAGGTCAAGCATCTGACGGGGTCAGTCTTGTCTGAAATGTTGTGCTGGATCGGAATATCGACACCTTACAAGCCGCAATCACGGTCTCGGTAGTGCCTGTTTGTTCCCACTTGTTGAATTTATTTAGGGTCCTAAGAATTAAAAACAGGGCGCCTCGAAAAAAGTGGATACTTTCTTTTTGTGCAGTGTTTATGATGAAAATACGATTTTGGGGTATTTCTGGTTAAAATGTGGTATTTTTGTACAAAAATCCATTTTTGCCAATAAAAATATAATTTTTGATTCTAAAACATTAATATTTGTATTTAGCACAAAATTCTGAAAAAATAGGTTTTTTAAACTTTTTAACCCATTTGAGGTAAAAAGGTCAAATGTTGAATTATGTAACAAAAAACACCAATAATTATGAACAATTATGCGAAATCAAGTTGTTTAAATTCTTTTTAACAACCAATTTTGTTGTTTTTGTTCTTTTTCAGGTAGACCATTGGGTAACCTTTAATATCAAAACAGTGTTTATAGCTTGTTCATTAGCATTTATGATGAAAATACAATATTGGGGTATTTCTGGTAAAAAACCCCATTATTTTTGGTATAAAAATCAATTTTTCACCGCCGAGACCGCGAATGCAGCTTTTGTAAGGTGTCGATATTCTGATTCTTGCTATATATGGTAGATATGATCTCTCTGTACATAGCCTAGTCGACTGTGTATACCTTGTATAATTTCACTGTCACAAAATTGAACGATACCCTCTGATACTTCCCATCCAAGAACCGACCAAATACAAGGTCTACTGGCATTGGATTTACCAAAGAACTGTGCTTTAAGCACACTAGGGATTACTAGGGACGATGCTTTTTATGCGTCACGAATCACGATAGTATCACACCCCTTCATAACGCGCTAATATTGAATTTGCTGCCTGTACATCTAGAAACACATGAAGGCGATATTTCTGTGGCTGTGTAAGAGTTTCTAGTTATCGTAAAAAATTATCAAATTATTTGTCTCTGTTCGGACGTATAAAGTTTTTTTATTACACGATTTTGAAAGATAGAAAATAGCATGGAAATGGTCACATGTGGAAATGTAGCTATATCTCTGAGGAAAATATTTTGGGCGAGGACCAATGTCAGAGATTACTCCTAAAGTGTGATTTTAGACCGAAACGGCAGCTATACAGTGCGAGAAAAACGACATTTTGAATTTATCAAAGTGAGCAAGATTCTTCTTTCTGCGAAGACGGTATATACATATTCATATACTTTGTATTTATCGTGTCTGCCATTGGTCAATTTTGAACCCCACGCGAACAAATTGCTCCTTACGTTTTCATCCAATTTTTGGATGTAGCACAGTGTAACAGTGTAACAAAATCAAATCCAATGCAAGTAGTGTATTGGTCGGTTCTCCGATGGGAGCGGTTTTCGCAAGGCGAAGTATCAGAGGGTGTTGTTCGATTGTGTGACAGTGAATACCACAGTGAAAATACACGGTATACGAAGCAGACTATACATAGCCCTGCTTCAGACAAATCAATTGAAGATTGTTTGGCTGAGTTGTGGCTAGTTACATAATTTTAGGAATTTGCTCTAAATCTTACTATAATTTGTCGTATGTTGTGTGTATGTATGGATGTATGTGTGTATATATCCTGAAAAGGCTTTCTCATTTTGCGTCTAAAAGCTGTGAACGTTGCACTGATAATAGATGATGACTTGACACGGGTTATAAGCCATAAATGGCTGAAAACCGTACAGAATTGACCGAGATATGAGCAAAAGGAGTCAAATTTAGGGCCTTTTCAGACTGTTTCTACGGGCCTTGTTTGTTTATTTTTCGGTGCGTACTGCAACCATGCAGTCGAGCGCGTAACACATAACACGCGGCGTGTTATAAGCTATAAATGGCTGAAAACCGTACAGAATTGACCGAGATATGAGCAAAAGAGTACAAATCCAGAGCCTTTTCAGACTGTTTCTACGGACCATGTTTGTTTATTTTTGTGCGTACTGCAACCATGCAGTTGGCGCGTAACACATAACGCGTCGTAGTGCGCCATGCAAAAAAAAAGCTCACACGCACTACACCAACGCACCCCTACACACGCGGGCGGGCAAATATTGGAGAAATACGCTGTGCTAACGGGACTTGGTTAATTTATGCCTTGAAGGTTTATAAGCACGGGGCGGGCGAAAGGGGCGGGCGAGGGACGGTAGGGGGACGGCGGGCGAGGGACGGCAGGGGGAGGGCAGGCAGGGGCGAGGGGAGGCCATGAAGTAATGAGGTTTGGGAGGCAGGGGGTTTACTTGAAGAAATGTGATACTAAATTACGTAACATTAACAAGGAGGGTCACGAGGTGGAAAGAAATAGTGTGGTTAAAATTATAAACCAGGGGATACAGCTTGGGGATATGGTTAAGGTTTAGGCCTTGGGTGTTGAGATAAGCATGGTGCGGGGGGGGGGGGGGGGGGTGGCGGGCCGGGCGAGGGGGTTTAATGAAGTAATGTGGTTTGGATGGCAGGGGGTTTAAGAAGAAATGCGATACTAAATTGCGTAACAGGGAGAGTCACGAGGTGGAATGAAATAGTATACTTCCTTAAAAGTATAAACCATTGGATAAAGCTTTGGGTAATGACGGGAAGCTTTCATTTTCTGGTCAGAATACTATTATAGGCCTGCATTATATTTTTGCATATGTATGTGATATGGGGTAATGACGGGAAACATTCAATTTCAGGTAAGGAAATAGGCCCTATGCATATATTTTAACTCAAAATGTATTCTTACCAATTTCGCAACAAATGTTCGTATAGCTACTTATGTGTTATTTCATGGGGTTCTGTCTGGTAGGCGCTACTTACTAGCGGGAGCCCATTCGAAGAACGGGCGTCCTGCTAGTTTTGATATAATTGCCCGATGTGAAAATTTGAAGGCCTGATTTGAAAGGTGGAAGGTACCAGATGCTAGTAAAACTCTCTACTTTTGGCTGTTATTCTTAGTTTGTATATCCATTGAGTGCATCACACCAGAAAAAGACCCAGAAACACCAGAGTAAACTTGTTTTGGTTAGCTGCAAACCTCTCAACAGCAATAGCACTGATCAATGGCAACATACTGAAAATGGCTAGAGAATATGTTTAGGAATAAACTGATGTTAAAAAAATACGAGTCAAACTGACTTGGATACTTGCATCCATGTGAATGACGACGGCAGTACTAAAGTTACTATTTACTGCAAACCCACCCGATCAATACCTCAACTTTGACTCTAATCATCACCTCGAGCATAAACGGTCGGAAGTGAGGTCTCAAAAGGACAGAGTTGACAAATTAGTTTTGTTCTGGGCGAGGACAAACAAGCAGAACATAAACATGGTTACAAACCATGGATGTACAAAACTCCAAAATCCAAAAAGACCTAAAACCAAGAACATGTCAAAAATAATTAGAGGTCATCCAAGGTCATCTGAGGTCAAGGGTCATCCAGAGGCCAATCGTTAAAGTTGCCCGATTGACCTCAAACTTCGAGAAAAGAAACAAACACTGGAGGAGCATGACCCCTATGTGACCTTTGACCTCATTTAGTTGATCTCCCAGCCAGGGGGATTCGCAAGTCGTGACTTGCAGTATTTTTGTATTTTGGCGCAGCGCAATTTACCTGAAACTAATATACACAATGCAAAGATATGTAAATTTGTGGCCATCGATCCCAATATCAAGCCTGTAGCTGACAAAACCCCCAAAATCATCACTGTATACCGGTGTGTTATACGTTTACTGATCGCCGCCGACATCGGACCTAAGAACACAGGCATATAATATAAATAAATGATGATGGTTATCAAGATTTATGAACTGTTATCTGTCAATTATTTAATTAATAGAATCAAAAAAGTAATTAAGTATAGGAAAAATTAGTATGAAAACTGGAAAACTTCTTTATTTCGTGTATCTTATAGTATTTTCCCTTTATAAGCATATCTTAAATCCAAGATGGCTGCCAAAATGGCGGCCACATAAACGGGTAACTGTTTCATACCCATAATAAACAGTTACTAGGTAAGGCAACAAAAAAAAACCTACCCCTACAGGCGCAATCGACCCCTTTTTTCTAGACATTGGTGAGGGAATAAATATTCACAGGGAAATGAATATACCGAACAAAAACAAACGATTTTGCTTTTCAAAAAATGTTAATGTTTTTATAGATGTCTTTAGATTGTTATGGTCATTTTTGAAGGTAAAACAAGCATGACCGACCCAACCCAACCTGAGCGGTCAGTTTGCCTGTTGAACAGTGTTATTTTGTCGCCGCCTTAGTTCGTACGTACAAACACGTAGAGCCGCCCGAACCAGACTAAAACAATTTGTTGAGAGGATTATGGGATATTTATAAAATGCCTAAAATATTGACATGGTGATTATAAATAATATATGCAGAATTGTATGATGTTGTATCCCGCAAGTTTGATACCTTTTGAAAAGCTTAATAATTATGTCTGTACACACTTTCCACGCAGCTATTGGTTTTACCAAATACAACACAGATTTGTCAATTTTCAAAGCCTATCTCAAGGATTACTGAACCAATATTAGGCATGTTTGTACTTTGATGGGATGATTATAAACATAGGAGAATATTGAAGAATATCGTCAGCCTGCTCACTTTCCAGCAAAATCGAGCTTTTTGCATAAATCATGACGTCATTACATTATGCACATGCTGTAATAATGCCCAAGTCATTGACCAATCAAAAGTGTTGATAAATGCACAAATTCAATTCTGCCTAAGTCAGCCTTGTGAGTTAGGTAGATTGTAATAATTATGTAAAATGTTTAAAATGGGTCATATTAACTCGTATTAGGCCTATAACAAGCCACATTTCACCTTAAGGTATATCTCTTACCTTTCTATCCAACAGTTACTGCTCCTGTTGGAATTCACCTACACTATTCATGGTGTTATTCAACATATCGTCAGCCTGCTTCGATAATTGCCTACTCACTTTTCATATGGCATAAAAACATCAGAAATATAACTGGCCATAACAACAAAGCTGGTGATTTTGATTTACCCGGGTTAGGTGACTCTGTCAGTGAACAAGCTGATAAGCTAAATGAGCATTTTTCTAGTGTTTGCTGTCAATTGCCGCCACTCAGATTGGAATCTCTGCCTTCCTACCTACCAGCCCTTTCTCCTCCAACAATACATGTTTGGGAGGTTCAAAACCGCTTTAGGTAAACTTAATGCTTCCAAGGCAGGTCATCCAGAAGATATTCCTATCAAGATCATTAAGGAATTCTCCTATGAGTTGGCAGAACCTCTGACAAAAATCTTCAATGCTAGTCTACAGGAAGGCAAATTCCCATCTGTTTGGAAAACTGCTTCCATTGTTCCAGTGCCCAAAGTCAAAAAACCTGTTTCGGCTAATGATTTGCGCCCTATTGCCTTGACAAAAATCTTGGGGAGGGTGATTGAGTCTTTTTTGGCAGTTTGGTTGAGGGATGATTTTAGCCCATTTCTTGACACTAAACAATGTGGTAATGTCAAAGATACAAGTACAACCCATTATCTTGTTGACATGTTGAATAATGTTATCTCAGGTATTGACAAACCTTCCAACTATGCTACTTTGGTCGCGGTTGATTTCACAAAAGCATTTGACCGAATAAACCATAATGTTGCTGTTAACAAAATTATTTCTTCCGGAGTGAGACCCTCAATAATTCCAACGATCAGTAGTTTTTTGACACATCGTACCCAATGCGTTAAGCACAAAGGCAAACTTGCTAGTCTCAAAACCATCACTTGTGGTGTTCCACAGGGAACAAAGTTAGGGCCCGGTATCTTTACTGCGATGGTTAATGACGCTGCTGAAACTTCTTCTGATCAATAGAAATTTGTCGATGATCTCACCCTGGCAGAAATTATTAACTCTAAAACAAACAATCATCAGCTCCAACACCATCTGAATGCTTTAGATGATTGGTGTATTTAAGGTTAACGATATGCTGCCTAAGCCAACCAAATGTCACGTTTTGCATGTAATTTTTTTTAAAAACCTGTCTTGCTTCCACAACTTTCTCTTGGTGGTGAGGTCCTGCAAGTTGTTGATCACATGAAATTACTTGGTCTTGAAATCCAAAACAATCTGGGATGGAACATCCAAGTCAAAAATATGATATCTCGTGCCAGTAGACGTTTATTTATGTTATATGCTCTTCGTAAACATGCTGCCCCAGTTGGGGACATGCTGACCATCTTTCAAACATATATCCGACCAATTCTGGAATATGCTTGTGCTGTCTGGCATCCTGCGCTTACCAAAAATCAAAGCTACCAAATTGAAAGGATTCAAAAGCGCACTTGCAAAATCATCCTTGGCAACAAATATCAAGACTACGAGTCTGCGCTTCGCGAATTAAACATCACCAGTCTTGTCGATCGCAGGGAAGAATTAGTTTTGAAATTTGGTCAGCAGGTCCTCAACTCTGAAAGACATCGCCACCTTCTCCCAGAGAAGAGATCGATTAACCACAACCTCCGTCGCAGCAACATATTTCCTCAACCATTGTGCAATACCAACAAATACCAAAAATCCACCATTCCTTACATCATAAAAAAGCTCAATGGCGTTTTGGATGATTAATGTATTTTCCTGATGTCTGTATTTCGTTGCAATATTTTTATGCATGTATTTTGATATTATATATTTTTATATTGTAAAGCCGGCTTTTTCAGCTTATGCTGCCTGCTGGCTATTTTTATACCGTGAATAAATAAATAAATAAATAAATAAATATATTTATTGTTTTCTAAAAACAAGAAAAAATGAGTTAGTCAATTATCGAAGCAGGCTGACGATATTCACCTGGGTATGTTAAGAATTATGGAATATGTATGTATAATATCAAATAGTGCGCGCATGGTTTAACACATGACTCAAGCAATAATAATCATTTTTATTAGAGTAGTTAAAATGAAAAACATGTTGTAGTGCGGGTGTAGAGCGTGACTGTGTCATGTAGACAATTGAGGGAACAGGGGTTTTTTTCTTCAAAAACATGCTATGGATAATTGCGAAAATAGAATATTTTACTGTACAGTCGATATCAAAATTAAGTGAAAATAAAATGAAATGGTTAACATGTTAATACTTTCCACGCGACAGGCATCTGCAGATGACATTCCAAAATTTCACAACAAAATTCAAATATGTTAACATTATTGCATTTCTTTGTCATATTTGAAATCACCATGAGAAATGCATTAAAATAAGTATAAGCAGGCCTACTATTGGTTCAGTAATCCTTGAGATAGACCTTGAAAGACGTATTTGTATTGATGGTAAAACTAATAGCCGCGTGGGAAGTGTTTTTGGGCGCCCGCTACGGCGGGAGTTTTGGGCGCCCGCTACTATTGGTTCAGTAATCCTTGAGATAGACCTTGAAAGACTTATTTGTATTGATGGTAAAACTAATAGCCGCGTGGGAATTGTGTTTGGGCGCCCGCTACAGCGGGAGTTTTGGGCGCCCGCTACAGCGGGAGCCCTTGTATTGTCATCAGTTTTCGAAAACTTACACAATTTGGTATTTCTAGATATTATAGATGGAGGCTGCCATGTATACTGATGGTCTCTTACTAACATTTACGTAATAGTGAAATGTTAAGTTGTAGTGTACGAGTGCTGAATATCACGCTCGTTATAAAGGATGGAGATAGTTACGCTCGTTACAGTATCTATGTGACTACAGACTGTAACAAAAAATATAAAATTTTCTCCAAAAATGTCACTAAAAATATTTTTCATGAATATCGGTGGTTGGGAAGCAGTGATATGATCAATTGTCAGAAGTAGTCATGAAATCATTTGGGCCACTTTGGCTAAACCACTGGGATGGATATGATGAATGAAAATCGAACCATGAACGTAGGAAGAGGCAATGGTTCATTTCAAGTGGATCTTCTGGATGCAGATGAGTTTCCAAGGCGACTCCAATATGCACAGTGGCTAACTGGGCATGCTGGGCGGCGGTAAGAAAGATTTATGTGTGATATTTTCATTGTTGATATCTTCAATCTTTCCTATATAGGCCTACAGAGTAAACACCAGTCCCATCAGTCATTACGCGCACAGGAATAATCCTCTAGACTTCTGTCACGGATATAATTCGTGTTTGGCGCCCTCACTCGGTTGATCGAGTTCTGCACTCACGTTGGATTGGTAATTACTGTATTAGATTCGGATATCATTGGAGTGCCGAACAAGATGGAAGGCGATATTGTCAAGTGATTGAAACAAAATAAATGCAAACTGTTGTGTAATGCAAACTGTTGTGTAATAAATAAGGATTGAAGCGAGTGCTTTATCTTTTAGGAACTAGTTACCCTAGTGACAGATTAGTGACAAGGTAGCCGAAACGTCACACTTCACTTAATGACCGTCCACATAACAGAAAAAAACTGTTTGTTTGGGCAGGAATCTTTGGTGATGGGTTTTGGATTAGACCTATCTTCATAAATGAAAACATCAGGGATATCCTAGATGGCCGCAAATGGTACCAGTATAACAAGTGGCTTTCACACTAATTTTAGATTTTTTTCTTCTTTTTCTACAAATGCTTTGATTTTGTATTTTATTTTTATTTTGTGATTTCATTTTGAAACTTTTAAAATGTTTTTGAACTTTCAAAAATTCACCAAAGGTTTCACTAAACTCATTTAAATGAGAACATGATAAATATGGTATGAAAATAATTATTTAATGTATATTGACCAATTTTATTGAACATAGAACTGTAATATTCAATAAAATAAATTTAAACGGCACCTCCCAACTGATTATTTGAAATTCGCGCTCGGTGGTTTGCGTCGAAACTGCTCATAGGATAGCATTTGTTAACATTGAATATTCGCCAAGATGACTGCCAAATAAATAAAATAACCACTAAACGTCAAAAAGGATCAAGCACAATATTATTTTGCATACATACCAAGCTTTTTGAAGTAACTACATGTAGGGCAGTCAGAACATTTTAAGTACCCGGCATGGTCATCAAGCGGTTAAAATGGCCGCCATAAAAACACAATAATGTTGATATGAATGCAACCTTTAATGTATTTCAATGTTAATAAAAATAGAATACTCATAATGCTCATAGGATTCTTACAGCGGCACATGATATGGTTGCAACCGTTTCAGCAGATTTATAATATAAACAGCTGGCGAATACGTATAACATTATGTTGAGGATCTGGTGGTATTTTTGGCAAATGTTAAATGCTCAATGTGATCAATGTGATATTGATCACATGTCTGAAATTCATCTAAGCAATATTGGCAAAGAGCATATTACTTAAGCCGTATTAAGCACAACATTTTGTATCACATTCCGATAGAGGAAAATACCGAAAATATCGGAACACTTAAATTTGTAATAATCTCCGCAACGGAATGCGATATGAACTTCAAATAAAAAGCAAAAGTTGTATTTTTACAAGTACAACACGTCTGTGGGCGAACCATCTGCTTGGGGAAGACATGCTGGAATTGCTAAAAAATTCCTCTCTAATTTTTTTTAACCTATTGTGTTTCTTACATAAAATTCCTCCAAATCCAACTCCAAGGGTAACCACCAATCCAGTCGCCCAGGCGTTCGTCAAAAATTCCGCTTGAATTGCCGGTAGCATAACGCCGAGACTTTTCACCGTTCCATTCACAAACAGTACCGCGACAAACACACTGGTCGCCACCACCCAGGCCCAAACACCATCTACACTGACAGGATGGCGGCTGGGGTGCCTCCATGTTGAAATTGTCATTTTGAGTCGTCACTTGGCTATGCTATAGTATGACACATATAAAGATTTTTTTGTTGAAACGTGTTTGAAATGTTGTGAAAATTAACCAAAATAATTTCACGACAGACCCCCTCCCTCCGCTCTCAAATTTCTGACTCGGCTGCAAAGTTGACAGCCTAGTAACCACACACACACAGAATACGTAGCTATTGTCTATTAAAATTACAAGTTTTCTGGGACAGATTAATGCTTCGTTTACCATTTCCAATAGGCCTGAACAGTCGCAAATTTGTAGAATTCATCGCATCCGAGTTTTAAGATGATTACGGTTACGGTAGCACTTTGACTTTGGGTGCATATGGGCTAAAACATATAGACATTGCTGTTCATGAAAGTCATGAAAAGTCGTAATTTATTGTATATAAAGAGAGACGTACATGTACATTAACTTAAAATGATACGATGTTTGTACGATATTCAACATTATAAAACTTACGTTTGCTTTGGCAATGACAAGTTCAACCCTCCCGTACACATCGAGTAAGGTGCCGGATGGGTTCTTTTTTCACCATACAATTGCAATCACATTTGTTTATTTTTGTTCAAGAACTCGGCAATAGATACAATACTGGACCGTGATGAACACATTTAAAGCTGGCTTACAGCTCCCTATTCTGTACCGAGACCCATACACGTGTATGTCATATAATACATAAGTCAGCATAAATCAAATTGTGATTTTTTTTTACTGTCCAAAAGCAGATGCTCAATGCGTGAGCACAGCAGTAATATGAAATGGTAATAAACACAATTTGCATTGGCTACACTGTGTTTCACACCGTGCTTACTGCATGACGATCATCAGACTTTGCAACTTATGCATGGATGAGAAACTCGAAATCCTACTTGCCAACAACATCCTCATAGGCACACAGAGCTTATCTCGACTTGCCGTCAAGGTATCAAACCCCAAATCGATCCAAGAAAGAAAAAAAATCCATAGCCAGCATTAGCCTGATGATCGCCGTGCAGTAAGCACGGCGTGAAACACAGTGTAGCCAATGTAAATTGTATTTATTACCATTTTATAAGTCAGCATAAAAATGTTTTTATTCTTTATTCTCATTTTTATCGCATTAACCATTGGTTTGTATTCGTATACATTGTACGGGGTGTCCCAAAAGTTTCGAAACCTTTTCAAACCTTTATATTCCTGGACAAAGGAGAGGAGGTAGTGAAGAGAAAAATAGTTCTCTACAATGATTCTTTTTAATTTCAGATTGATATAATCCTTATTATGAACATTATTAATGTTGTACACAACATTTTATAAGTGAAAAAATGCACATCAACTACGCGGGCATATGTCCAGAAATATCATTCTAAAAGCTCATTTCAAACCAAAATATATATTAATTATAGTATATAGAGAACAAAATCCCCTGCTACGCGCGTATGTTTGCAGGAAACGGGTAACCCAGCACAAAAGTCATTCGTTGGGTCGGGGTTGGGATTACGTTTATTCGGGGAATTAAAAGGTTTTTATATACCTTATTCTATTCAATTTCAAGGCGTTAGTTGGGGGGGGGGATCGAAACATAATTTGATCAAAATAGTATCAAAAATCCTGATGGGGAAAATAAATAAATAACGAACCAAAAGCGTAAAAATGCTGCATAAAATAGCTTCATTTTTGCATGCTACATGATAACAATTTATTTTAAAAAAAGCTTCCATTTGCTGTTACCCCGCGAAACAGTTTAACATAGCATTGTTAACCATCCATACTTACTTAAATCAAGAAAATTTCATCAGTATATGCACAACTTCTTTCTCGCATATAACAAAATAGCTGTCTTACTTTGATAAAAAGCCAATATTGATTTGAAATGAAGTGATCGCTTTTCAATAAAATATCAGTCAAAAGTACACACCAAATGGGTTATACACCTATCAGTTGTAAGACGCACTATACGACCCCCGGAATGGTGCGTCACTTTACCGAGGTGCGTCAACTTCTCAAGTACCATGACGCACCCTGTGTCAAAAAAGTGACGGACCTTTGTCATACAATATACGCACCCTCAGTCAATTTTGTGACACACCATTGGTTGATTCTGACGGATCCGAGTGAACTGTCCTCCTACCTCTGCTGTGGTTAGACTGTTCTGCGCTTGCGTGATATAGCGCAATACTAATCCCCTATATTATATGTGACAGTACTCTCAAAATGAAAGGTTCTCGGTCTACTGTCGGTTCTTTGTTTTTTCCGTTTGCCAAACTCTTGCACACTTGCACGGCGATCGAGTGATTTTAGGCATTTTAGAACATGCGGTATATCGGAAAAGTGATGTTTGCCGTAAAGTAAAGCCTGGTTGGTGGTGCCATATATTTAAATTATAAAGTTTGTATTTTGTTGTTCATCAAAATGATGTACACTGTGACGCACCCATGTAAAGTGACGGACATTGACGCACCCTTCGTCAATTTCGTGACGGACCAAAGGCTGCCACTGACGTACCCTCCATCAAGAATGTGGTGGTAAACGACGCACCCATGACGCATCTCTCCCTGGGTCGTATAGTGCGTCTTACAACTGATAAGTGTATTAGAAAATTGACATTTGAGGGGGGCACATCAGACTCCCCCTGTCCACGTTACCGCGGAGGGCGGTGCTTTGCACCGCTTTGTTAAGTCACTTTTGGGTTTGTTATCCTTGATTGGCCCCCCTATACAAATACCCTGGCGCCGCCCCTGCACAGCCACAAAGTCCCCCCTTTTGATGTGCTGCATCACATATTTGCCGGACCTGATTTACAACAACACTTTAATTTCAGCACTCCTATATGGACCTCTCTAGGGAAAGTCCAAATTTGAATCATATTTATCAACCTATGGAGAGTACCAAGTAGTTTCAAATCAACCCTTTTTATTTGTGTTTATTTCAGATATGCCACATTAGTTTGATGACGCTGTTATCAGATTGTCTATGTTTACTTCCTGGTGAAAATATGGACAGAATAGCCGACCCTGTGGCAAAGGTAAATTTACATCCAGCATTAAAAAACAACCTGATGGAGTTGTATTGGAATGTCAATCATGGAATAAATTGATTAAACTGAAAATAGGATTCTTATCAAACTTTAGCAAAAAAGACGTTCAGTCAAGGTTAAAAAACACACATTGCATGGACGAGTAATTAAGTTTAATGAAAATATACTTAGAACACATTCTCCTTTTTAAAGTGTGATTATTTGTCTTGTTTCGTTTCTTTGTTGGGGGTGTTTGTTTGTTTGTTTGTTTGTTTGTTTACACAGTTGGTTCATGGGGGTACATCCTTGATGGGACCATACTCAAGCAAAATGCTTGGGCTTGGCTAAAATATTAGCTTATGCATGCTGGCAATATGAATTTAAAGTAAGATAACATTGCGATCAGGGAATAATCTAAACTATTTTAAATATATACTTTGTAACAAACACTTTGTTTTACAGGAAAACTTGGTAAAGGCTACTTTTGTTAGGAGTTATTTAGTATCTCATGGAAAACAAGAACTGGCGTGGATCAATGCATGTATTGGTAAGTGTTATGAGGAGTATATGAGGGGAAGGATGATGATCTTGTATGGCTAACTAGATTAGATCTTACAAAGGGAAGATGAGATTAAATCCGTAAATGGTTTGGCAACAGTAGGAATCAATTGCTTCATCCAATAGGATAGAGTAGGTGTTCCAACTTTTTGGGAGGAGCGCAAACCTTTTGTTATGGTAGTGACACACCATTCTGGTTCTTCTCAAATGTTTGAGAGTTTGGAATTGATATTTGAGGGCTTACATATTGATTTCAAAAAAGGATGGAATACTGATTTAACTTTGTTGATACGAATACAGGTTAGCTTTAAAATATAGTTTTTGTTGCAATAGTAACATTTTGAGAAAAATGGAGATCATTTTTATGACCAAGCTAAAAAGAGGGTCCTAATGGGTGTGTAGTGTAAATATGCATTCTACCCCTGTGCTTCCACTGCCCTACAATAGATTACAATATGATACATATCCAAACAGGGGTGGGTGGGGGGGGGGGGGGGGGGGGTGGTAAGTAGGTATTTTAATATGTAGATAGGGGTTGCAGCATGTCTTGCTAGCATAATTTCATCTTAGATTTGATTACCATACTTGTGTGGAGATCGCTTTAGTTATTCTTATCTTTTTGTCATACCTGCTCAACAGATGTTGGTATGAATTCCACTCAGGACACAACATCGCTTCTTTGGATTCTTCTTCTGGGTTTCCATGGCAGCATGTCTAGTAAACACCAGGGTGAAATGCAGAGAATGCAATGGCTGCTGGAATTGCTAGGTCAAATCAGGAACGTGGCTTATGGGAAGATATCGCTAGCATCAGGTCAAAATATTCCAAAGGTTTGTATTCAGAGTGTCGTGGTGCCAGTGGGAGGGTGGGGGGGGGGGGGGGGGGGGCTGGTAGTGGGATTAATAGGTCAAATCAGGAACATGGCTTTTAGGAAGATATCACTATCATCAAATCGTGAGGGGAGAGTGGGATTACGAGGTCAAATCAGGAACGTGGCTTATATGGGAAGATATCGCTATAATCATCAGATCACAAGATTCCAAAGGTTTGTATTCAGAGTGTCGCAGTGCCAGTGTGGGGGTGGGGGGATTACTAGGTCAAATCAGGAATGTGGCGTATGGGAATATATCGCTATCATAAGGGGGGAGTGGGATTACTAGGTCAAATCAGGAATGTGGCTTACGGAAAGATATCAGATCACAAGATTCCAAAGGTGATGCAGCACATCAAAAGGGGGGACTTTGCAGGTAATGTCAATTTTGAGTTTATTATGTTGCTCTCAGAGCATTTTTTAATCTTTAAATTGACACTAAAAATAGACACTTGCGACTAATTCACTGGATCCCAGATGACTGTTGTCATATTACTTACACCTACAAGAAACACCCAATATTTCCAATTGGTGCGACTCACACATTATTCTATTCTATATAAGGCAAAAACAGAAGTTTGTTTCCTGTAGCATGCCTGAAAAATCAAATGCTAAATGTGTATTTTTATTTTTTATTTTTTTGCTCAAATTCATAGTGGAGATTCACTTGAAATGGTTTTTGTCTCGTCTGATATTTATATATATTATATCAGGATGAGTCTATGTACTCACTATTTCTGTCTGTCCGGCATATGGTGTGGGGCGTGTGCCGTGTGCAGCTTTGAAATTTTTGTGAACACTGCCTCTTGGTTGGTTGGTTGGTTGGTTCGGTCCTGTCATGACTGACAGCTCGTGACCTTACAGATACTACGCCACAAATAACGATTTTCAGCAAAGGAGTAACAATCACGGAGCGGGTGTCCAGTAATCAACTTTATCTGGTCAATCCATCGGGAACGAGGTCTGCCTCTCTTGCGCTTCCCTTCAATCATGCCTTGCATGATCATCTTCTCTAGGTTATTACCCTTGCGACATGAAATATTGCCGAAGTAGCTCAGCATTTGGGTGTTGATAGCTTGAAGAAGTCGTTTAGACACCCCTATTTCTTCAATAATACTGGCATTGGTCCTTCTCATTGTCCATACGATACGAAGCATACGCCTCCAACACCACATCTCGAAAGCAGCTATTCTGTTTTTGTCAGCTTTGGTTAGGGTCCACGTCTCACACGCATACATGGCAATTGGAAATACAAGGGCTTGGACAAGCCTGGTTTTTGTTGCTCTGGTTATTCCTCTGTCAGCCCAGATCTTACTTAGGTTGATCATTGCTGATCTAGCCATTGCTAACGGTGTCTAATCTCTTGGCTGCAACCACCCTCTTTGGTGATTAGGGATCCAAGAAAGTTGAATTTCGAGACCAATTCCACCTCATTACCATCTATTATGAGAGGCTCTCCAACACCATCTGTGCCTATGGACATGATCTTGGTCTTGCTGACATTTAGACGTAGGCCAAGCTGCTCACTCTCCACCTTGACTTTCTTCAGGAGTTCCGCCATCTCTTCCATATTTGTTTCAAACAGGGTGGTGTCATCGGCATAACGTAGATTGTGTATTTGGTATCCACCTACTGACAGCCCCTCTGGCCAATCATCCAATGCACGTCTCATTATAGACTCTGCATAAAGGTTGAAGAGTGCTGGTGAAAGTATGCACCCTTGACGTACTCTCTGACCTAGAGCAAACCAGTCACTATTTCCTTTCTCAGTGCGAACACAGGCAGCTTGACCATCATACAGATTGCGAATTAGGTGGACGAGGTGGTAAGGGATTCCCATTTCTTGCAGTGCTGTCCACAATGCCGAATACCTCACACAATCAAAGGCCTTAGTCTATGAAGCACATGAAGAGCTCCCTCTGGTATTCAAAACATTTTTCCATTATGTGACGTACATTGGCTATCTGATCTCTTGTGCCGCGGCCTTTCCGGAAACCGGCTTGCTCAGCAGGAAGTTCACGTTCAAGATGAGGTCTAAGACGTTCGTTGATGATGTGCAGCAGGATTTTGCTTGCATGTGATATCAGAGCGATGGTACGATGATTTTTACATTCGCTAGCATCCCCTTTCTTTGGAAGTGTTAGGAAAACTGATCTCTTCCAATCCTCTGGCCATACTCTTGACTTCCACACAGTATTGCACAGCTTTTGCATAATAACTGCTACAGAATCATCAGCTTGCTTCAGGAGCTCACTTGGAATATCGTCTAGACCAGGTGCCTTTTGACTTTTTAACTTCTTGATGGCTTCCTGGACCTCTGATAAAAGAATATCAGGCTCATCTTCACCTAGTGGAGGCGGGGGAGACTCCTGTGAGCCATTTGTCTCTTCTTGGGACGCATACAGATTTTCACAGTAGCTTTTCCAACGATCCTTGATTTCTTCACTCTCAGTTAAGACCTTTCCTTGCTCGTCCTTGATGATAGCCAGTCTAGTTGTCGTTTTTGAGGTGATGTTTTTTATGCATCTAAAGAGCTCTCTGCTGTTTTTGTGAAAACTGTGATCCTCAAGTTCTTGGCATTGCTGTTGGATATGCTTATTTTTTTATCTCTCCTAGAATTCAATTGAACCTCACTTGAAAGTCTTCTGTATATGTTACTGGCTTGCAGACCAGCTTCTTTCAATTGGCGTCTTTCATCTGCTAAGTTGATGGTTTTATGTGACAGCCATGATGTGGTCTTTCTCTTATGTTTCTTAGGAACATGTTTTTTGGCTGCGCTGAGAATAGAGTTTTTGATGTCCAGCCAGAGTTCATCAGGAGTTGTTTCCTCGTCTCTTACCATCAGTTCTTGAAACAGATTTCTGGTCTCCACTCTGTATTTGTCATCAAGATGCTGCAAATCAAATCTGCAGGGTTTTGGAGCACCTTTGGTCATCTTCAACTTGATTCGAAAATCAGCAATCAGAAGTTGATGGTCACTACCTATATCTGCCCCTGGCAAGGTTTTTAGCTTACTACAGTAAGCTAAAGCGACCTGACGCGAAAGGTCACGGTATAGGTCAAGGGGAAAGTGCGACTGTGAAATATGGTTTTATCTTGGTCACACAAGTGGTTATTTGTCGGGAAATGTACTTGAGATAGTGAAACAATATGATCGCATAAATATGTCATAAAATGGGCCTGATTGCCATTCGACAAAATAGGCAATTTCGCGTTATTTTCTTTATTGTCATAACTGTATTGAAAATGCATGTAAACGCTATGATAGAAAAGTTGATTAACACATGGCACGCATGTATCATGACGTACAAGCATGATTGTCTTATTGTGATTGGTTTAACTACTAGAGATCATTATTATTCATGATACGAAATCAGCGGAAAGTAAAAATACAGCCGTCAAAGTGAAAAATAGGTGGGGAGGTCGTTTTTCGTTAATTGATGTTAATCGCTTCTGTATATATTCTTCAAACTATATCTCCGATTTCAGCGGCCAAAATTATTGGAAAATAATGTTTTCAAAGGATTTTCATCATGAGGTGCTGTTAGAAATTCGCGAAAAAGAGTAAAACTTACGAATATTACCTTGCCAAAATGTTGAATTTGCGTGATTTATCGTGCCGTAATATCTTTTATTACCCCCACCAGTTTGGTATCGTCTGCCATTGATGTGTACATCAAATGTCAAATCTACATATTATAGTCCGATGTAAATGAGGCAATTACATTTACCGAGTTACCCCGTCTGTTTCAATGTGTCGTGAGCTTTCCTCGAGCAGTAGCACGTGCGAATATGTGAGGGTGCAGTGTTTAATTACGAAACAATCAGAGTCTCTACGGGTTCACTCATTTTTTGAAAGTCGTGTTAACGGGGGAGGGTTGGGTTTACCGGCACATTTATGTATTATATTTAGATATTGTGTAACTTCCGCCATGTCGAAATTCCACATTTAATACAAATTTACTCAATAAATATTCATAATGACATGCCACATGTTTATATTATAGCTCAAGTAATTTATTGAAAATAAAAACATTGTTTAAATAAAACATGACACCCCTTTCAAAAGTGAAAGCGTCCAACCCCCCAAAAAGTTTTCAGTCCGAGCATGCCGCGGCCGTGTGTTCTGAGAAAATAATGGCGTCTTCTCACCTATTTCATGTTCTGTTTCTTGTTGTTCTGTAATACTTCGAGTTGTTTTCATCTGCATCTACTTTGACGTTAATTTTTAGCAGATAAAAATGACTACGAGTGAGTCGAAAGGCTGATATAGCCTAGACGTGAGTACAAAATAAACCAAATATAAAATGAAAAGGGGTACTTTAAAATAAATAATACATCATCGTCCAACCCGCCTGTTCCTCATACGGTTGTTCTCCTACTAAAAAAGGAACCCAAGAGTATGGCGCCGCTCACATCGCCAGCGGTGTGTGTTTACGTACGCACGATGTTGCTCTAAAATTCGCTTCATTGTGCACATTTGGTTGCACTTATGAAAGTTTTATGCATTTTGGTAGTACACAACATTATTCTGATGGTAAATCTTGAACGAATCGCGATTTTAATATGTAATGTTAATGTCCGGAAGCTGATTAAAACCGGTGCAGATTTGACAATAATAAAAGGCAAATGAAGACAACACAGAGAACAGAAGTACATCTACTGTACAGTACAGTACACTTTGGTGGACATTTAGTCTATTTTATTGCGTTTTCACTTCCTCAAAAATCTGGACTACCAATTTTCGTAAATCCCGAGTCCCGACCGAAAAACAAAATCGAGTCCCGGGAGCACTATAATTCCCGAACATCCCAGCCTACACGCAACTTGTAGGCAGACTTGCGCTGTAATCGTTAGTCCAGATAACACATGTACATATCAACATGATTTTATCGATGATTCTTACCTTTGTAGATTACATAGATTTTTAATTATTTTGCAACTGTGGGCTTGGTGTACATCCTATGTACTCTTTCGTGATCAATGCACAGACATCGGGGGTTTTTTTCTGTTAAAAATATTGAAATTTATAAGAGATGCGTGGAACTCAAGAATAGTGGTAAACAACAAGATATCACGTGCGGTGATCAGTCTCTGCAGATTTGTTACGTAAAACGCCTACGACGCGGCTGTTTCCAATTCACTTTGTACATGTGCAGCGTTCGTCTGAAACCACAGTCAAAGAGACTTAAAATGACGCAATGAAACGGCCATTGTCACGTGGGAAAAAAGAGACTGACTTGTACGCTGCCCTCAACATGCATCGCTACGCCGCGTGGTCAGTATTTTTACTACACGCGATAGCGTTTTTTTTAGGATTCCGAGGACGTACTCGAACTTTGACAGTTGTAAAGACACACAGGTGGTCGCGGTAAACGTAAAGAAGTACATACAAAGGAAGCCGCTATCTTAATCCGTTTAGACGACATGTATTCACGAATTTTCATTTTCACACCTCAGATAATGCGCTGTTTTTCTGCTTCTGTTGTTCGGTTTTAAAAATAAGGTAGGTAGGAATGTACTGTAGGAAAACGTATTACTGATAATCTTATTTGCAAACGTCTAACCTTTGCGGTGTTCAAGAAATATTTCCATGAAAAATTACTCGCTAAGTGACACAGTTTTATCGGCTTTGAAACCAGGGGCTATGTCAGGTAGCTATTGCAAGCAATAGCTACGTGAAGTCAGGTATAATCCCAGCCTAGCCCTATGCCTATTATAGGCTATAGCCTAGGCTATGTATGGTTAAACCAGGGAGGTGTAATATCTCTCTGGTTAAAGGTATATTATGTGATCTTTCCAGGGAACGCCCTCAACATAAAAAAAAAATTGAAAGAAGATTTTCTTGCAGATTTACATTTCTGATCATAAATCTTACATACATTCCAAGTTACAGGGCGATACGATTCTTAATTACTTCAAAATCATGATTTTAGAGTGAAAATAAACTGTCAGATTATCCGACAGTTTATATTTTCACTCTAAAATTCACTCTAAAACCATGATTTTGAGGTAATTAGGAATCGTATCGCTCTGTAACTCGGAATGTATGTATGATTTATGGTCAGAAATGTAAATCTGCAAGAAAATCTACTTTCTAAAAAAAATAATGAATAGAGGGCGCTCTCTGGAAAAGATCACATACAAATAAAAAAGAATATTTTGATATCAGAAGAAAAGCCTATCTTATTTTCAATATTCCCCTAAACCAATCACCTCGGTAGATGTTATTGTTACTTATTGAACCATCCAGAAAAGAATGCCAATTCGCCAACTGGTTTTTGTGGCATTACCAAAGTCAAAGTGGCGCACCATCGCCTTCCCGGGGTCGGGCGGCATTCAAACTCAGTGGGTGGGTGCAGCTCGGTCCCCGCAAGAGCAAGTTCGCATTCGCTAGAGCGTATGAGGTCAAAGGTTATATAGGGGTCAACTTTTTGAAGTTGGTCGGATCATGCTTAAACTCGGTGATCGCGATGCTCGATGCGAGGCGAGCGTGGCAAAAATAAAACGGGTTGGCGTTTGTCGGGTCTTCCGGGGTCAAAGGTCGTCTAGGGGTCGAATTTTCAAAGTTTGTCCGATCGGGCTTAAACTCGGTGACGGGAAGCCTGAATACGAGTCGAGCGTGGAAAAAATAAAACGTCTTTGCTTTTCTTGGGTCGTCCGGGTCAAAGGTCGTCTAAGGGTCGAATTTTCAAAGTTTGTCCGATCGGGCTTTATGCATGCATTCTACAAACCACCAAACCCGAGAACCGACAAACCCCGGGTGACCGCCCAAACCCGAGAACCGACAAACCCCGGGTGACCGCCTAGTATTAAAATAAACATGTAAAATATCGCGAGCAGTTTCCAGTATGTACCCATTTTAAGGTTATAAAACTAGTCTTAGAAAAGTGGCGACCATTTTGAAGCAAAAACATTTCCACCATGTTGGAAAAAGCGAAACCAGTTTTGGAAAAAGGGGCATTCGCCATTTTGGGAAGGAAAAAAAATAACCTCATCTTCCTTTTTTCAAAAAGTTAGCATGAGAAACTAGTTTTATTTTTACTTGGCCTAAGATCCAGGGGCCATGGGAGTTTGGTGACCTGTAAATATTATTATTTTCATCAAATGATGCATATTTTCATAAAATAGGTGTTTGTATTTTGCCATTGTTACGTACCGAAGTTATTCATCTCTGTACATATTATTTATTGAACCTTCACACATTACAAAAGAGAACAATCATCTACCATTAGGTCGCACCATTTAATATCCAAGGTGTTTGGCAATATTTTGTTTTAATACCAGAAAGAGACTATTTCTTGATCTTATGAAATCTCAACCGAAGCATATAGAAGGGCAAATGTGCTTACACGGTGAACGGTGAATGCATAATAATATATATATAATTCTTGTTTCATGTAAGATATAATATGGATTCGAGCTTTGCATCATTTGTTATATGCTGGACAGATTATAGTGGTTTACAATATGAAGAGGTTTTTTGCAAAAGGGCCTGCATCCACTTTGGCTCTTATTTCTTATTGAGAAAAAGTCAAAAAACTGTTTCTAAATATTCAAGTTGAGCAATTGAAAAACTGAATGGATTATGAAAGAGGTACACTACATACTAATTTAAATTGAAATACATTCCAAATGCGCTAGTTTTCAACAACAACAAAAAATCATGTTTACATTTTTTGAAAATTTGGATGTAGGCCCTTTTGCAACAAAACTCCATCTGTTTGTACTTAGAGAAAAAATACCAAAAAAAAAAATCATTTATTTTAATCATTTAAAAAAGAAGAAGTTTGATACAGAAATGTATAGCTCACAATCATATGTTTCAAGGAAATAAAGTCATTTTTTTCTCAAAAAGACCTACATCTCATTGTAAACTATTGAAGTTGTTGTTTTGTTTTAAAAGGGCCTGTATCCCGATTTAATTCTGGACACAGGCCCTTTTGCAACAAAACAACAATTTCAATGACTGTTTACAATGAGAAAAAAAATGACTTTTTGAAAATGACTTTTTGAAAAATGTCTTTTTGAAAAAAAATGACTTTGTTTCCTTGAAACATAAGATTTTTCCCTATACATTTCTATATCAAACTCATTTTTGAAAAAAAATGCACCATAGCCCTTTTGCAACAAAGCTCTTCATATATAGACATGAGTTATGAATTTTCCCAAATTCTCAGCTGTAGTCAGCTTCTGCATCATTGATGCTCTCGTTGCTATCTTGATAGAAGACTTCCACCTACTGCTAATGAGGATGTAGTCAATCTGGTTTCTTGTGAGGCCGTTTGGAAATATCCAAGTGTACTTCCGTCTCGGGTGTTGTTGGAAAATTGTGTTTGTAATAGTGAGTCTGTTTGCTACACAGAAATCCACGAGTGTACTACCTCTTTCGTTTCTGCTTCCCAAGCCATGTGGGCCCAAGGCCATGGTTTCGTCTTCACTTTGGATGCCTTCTCCGACTTTTGCGTTGAAATCACACTGCCTCTTAAGAATGGTAATAGTTATGAATATGTGCATTAGTGCAAAATAAAGAGGTTGTACTGTTCATGATCTGATGTTGATTTGGGCCCAAATACGTGAATAATTGACCCATTTGCATATTTTTTGCGATAAACGTGCGGAAATCTTGTTTACACGTTTTAAGCAAAACCATAAGGTTTACAGCTACCAAACGTTCCGGAAAGTAGGATAGTGCGCGTCTTGTCAGCTGATTAAATTTAGGGCTAAAATATGCATAATTAGTGGCTCATTTGCATATATATATGAAATTCAAAAGACCTGCACTTAAATTTAACACAATGCACTGATCAATCAAAACCCTGACTGCATGGTGATATTTATACTAGACCCCGCCTGTTATCACAGTGTTTCGTTTAATTAATGCTTTAATGGCTTTCAAATACCCTGGATCCTTATCTAACAATTATTAATTTTATCAGTGGTTATTGATCAAATTGACCTCTTTCCCCCGTATGTGGTATACTAGTTTTACGATAATCCTGATAACATTCCCCAGGAGCGTTTTTTTTTTTTAATATCTTATTTTTTATTTTTTGAGTTACAGACCAAAAGGTGCCAAAAAATGTGATTTTTTACCGCTAAAATCATGAAAATCACCATTTTTTGGCACTTTTTGGTCTGTAACTCAAAAAATTAAAAAAAAATAAAAAAAATAAAAAAAACCGCTCCTGGGGAATGTTATCAGGATTATCATAAAACTACAATGACAAAATTTAACAAAATATATTTTGAGTTATCTTTTCCAAACCTAAAATGGGTCAAAAAACATGTTTTTTATAATTTTTTCCAAAATGGTCAATTTCATTATCATGGTTGGATTCATTGAACCCTTTTCTGCAAAAAACTGTATACATTTATAAAGATTAAATGAATATTGAAGAAGTTACGGCAGTTTTACGGAGGCTGTACCTGAGAGTCCACAGCCCCCTTAACGTTACTATGTGAATTAGCCTAATTTAGGTATAGTAGGCTCTTATCGTAATGAGTGAATCACCGATGTCATGTAATTCATTAGGGTTTGATTAGAGGATAAAAATATCCATATAGCAGTTCAAACTGTCCATAAAATGAGCATGCCTGTACATGTTAATGCCATGGCCAAATGTGTCACAATCATTTCTGATATTCCAGCACTGTCACAACAGAACAAAAATGTATGTTGATAATGTGAATTAGGAAACTGCATAGATTTTCATTAAATTGTGCTAATCATGGTTTTTGTTGTTGCTTGGTGGCAACTTTGGTACCATATTGTGCCAAAAAGATTGATCCAAATATCTATCTAGCCTGTTTGGTCAACAAATAATCGGAGGTCACTCTATAGGACATAAAAAAGTGTATGACTTTCTTTTGTGGAGGATTTTAGTTAGCCTATGTGTTATATCCCGATTGCTTCAATAATACTATAAAACATTACATAATGGTCCAAAATGTGGTATAAAATTGTTTCATTGTTTAAAGTTAAACCTATTGGTAATTCTCCCGAATGGTGTCAGATTTTCAATGATCTGTTAGGTACGTACAATACCGTTTTTGAATTGATGAAATAAATTTGAATTTTGGGCGGTGTTATAGATATTTTTTTAAACAGGTTAGCCGTCGTAGATAGAAAAGAGAAAAATATGGGAAAATGATCTCGCCCGGGAATCGAACCAAGGAACTCTTGCTTACAGGGCAAGTGCCTTATTCGTTGTGGCGGTGGTTCTATAACCCAACTATAACACAACTTCTATCCCATACTACAATACACCCCAGGTATATAAATGGTCTGCAAAATGTAGCCTGGGCGGCCTACATGTAGCGCTCGTGGTGTGGTGATTGGCTCACGGCGACCCGGGTTCAATTCCCGGGGGTGGCAAACCTAATTTATATGATCACCCATTTAACACCATCCCTCTGTTCTTTGTTCCATCCCACTGCATTACCCTTAGGGTTAGTGTTAACTATTGTTGATTCAATCGTAAAACTAAGACCCCCACTATAAAACTAAGACCTTCACTATAAAACTAAGACCCCCACTATAAAACTAAGACCCCCAGTCCCCCACTATAAAACTAAGACCCCCACTACATTTTTTAAAAAAACCTGTTTCCAAGTTTTTTTGTACAAAACATACATTTCCCCCTTAATTGTTGCTACTTTTGACACCCTGAAAGAAGCTGTTTTTAATTTGATACCAAACACGATATGTTTATAGGACCAACCATGTTTGTCATTATCATTACATAATGGAAAAAGTGGGCGTGACTTATGACGACGTCAATAAAAAATTGCCCATGGGTGCCATTTTGGCACCTGGTGGATTCTGAATCTAGACATCCTCATCTATCATTTTCACCAATAAAATGTTTGTACTTATTGAGTACGAATCTGCGTTCCTGTCACATTTAAGTGCAAGTTCTTTGTAAATGTATTTTGGAATAATTATGTAATACCCTTCACATTGTACTCTTTACACTCTACGTTTTACGGAATAAAGCGTAATAACACTTTCCACATAGCTATTGGTTTTACCATACAAAGCAGAAACCTTTCCCAACTTTCAAGGTCTATCTCAAGGATTACTGAACCATGTTTGTACTTATTTTAATGCATTTCTCATGGTGATTCCAAACATGTTAATTAAATTCAATATTTTGACATTTTGGAATGTGTTAAATATAGGTAGGGTGTAGAGGGTATTCCAGAATTCAAGATGGTAACATGGATTTACTTAAATATTTCACCAAATATTAGAATCATACCAACTAATAACATATGACATTTGTTTTGATAATTGCAATGATTTAATTAGTTTTGGTCCAGACCAATTTGACTCAACCCTACTTTGACTCATCTTCCATTTGTGTTAGCATGGAAGTCGTTATACCTGATATTTTTGACACATTTATCCAGAGGGATGTTCTAGTTTTCAGTAAAATACATATATACAGGGTGAGTCAAAAAGAAGTTGTACGGGAATTAATATTTGTTTAAAAATAGACCAAACAAATTTGACAAACCAATGAGACATGTATTCAAAGAGCAACTTATTCCGCTCATATGACAAAAGAAATAATTGAAATAGATCAATTATATCAGGAGCTATGCCTGTTTTAATAAAAGAACACCTTTTTTTAGCTGTCCACGGAACGCTTAATTTTCTTGATATCTACCCACTATAAGTGGGCACAAAAATGTACACACGGTCATTCATATTCAAATAAGATTAAAGCCCGGGAGTTTCAACACGAGGGCCGACTTGGCTATCTTATTCGTTACGCCATCACCGACGAGAGATGTAACGAAACTCATTAGAGCATGCGCATTGTGTTCTCTCAACGTCGATCAACGGCGGCATACGATATTATTGTTTACATCGTAACAAGGCATTACACACATGCGCTTTTTGAACGGAATAGCGATCAATTAAAGTGAATAATTTTGTAAAATCGTCTTTGTATACCGACAGTCCAGGCAAACGCTAATTGATAACTTGGCTTAAAATTTCTTTAAACTGAATAGAGAGGCAATTAAAAGCTTTGCGGTAAAATGGGTTTTGCTTTCGATTGACAGCGAATACGCATAATTCGACAGTCTCGCGATGCATAGAATGACTGTATGAGTGTGAGATTAGTTTTCGTAGTCGATTCAAAACAGATATTTCTCCCGTAATTTGATCAGCGTGAATATCAAAATCATTTAATCTTTTTCGGGATGAGACTAGTTAGGCAAACATATACACTATAACTCTAGTGTGATAATTTATTTTTGTCAAAGATTCGATCATTCATCTTCATTTATTTGTTTTGTTACTGCCCCATTCACTTACAGTTAAAAAAAATGCTCAAAAATGTTTTTTTAAATTCTAGGCTTGACCGACAAATATCAAAATTTTAAAAATATGACAAAATACCATTATTTGGTTAAAATAATTCAATTTTGGTGGGTGCGTAGAAGATCGATGATACAAAAAAGTCAAGCCGCAATCAATTTGGCGACAAAAAAGTCTTTCTCATAGATTTTTTTTTTTTAATTCTAGGCTTGACCGACAAATGTCAAAATTTGAAAAAAATGAGCCCAAATACCATTATTTGGTTAAATAAGTCCAATTTTTTGGGTACATATAAGATCGATGATACAAAAAAACCAAGCCGCAATCAATTTGACGATAAAAAAGTCATTCGCTTAGAAATTATTAAGATTTTTTTTTAAAATTCTACGCTTGACCGACAAATATCAAAATTTGACAAATGAGCCCAAATACCATTATTTGGTTAAATAATTCCAATTTTTTGGGTACATATAAGATCGATGAGACAAAAAAAGTCAAGCCGCAATCAATTTGACAACCAAAAAGTAATTCGCTTAGAAATTATTAAGATTTTAATTTAATTCTAGGCTTGACCGACAAATGTCAAAATTTGAAAAAATGAGCCTAAAAACCATTATTTGGTTAAATAAGTCCAATTTTTTGGGTACATATAAGAGCAATGATACAAAAAAACCAAGCCGCAATCAATTTGACGATAAAAAAGTCATTTGCTTAGAAATTGTTAAGATTTTTTTTTAAATTCTACGCTTGACCGACAAATATCAAAATTTGACAAATGAGCCCAAATACATTATTTGTTTAAATAATTCCAATTTTTTGGGTACATATAAGATCGATGAGACAAAAAAAGTCAAGCCGCAATCAATTTGACAACCAAAAAGTAATTCGCTTAGAAATTATTAAGATTTTTTTTTAATTCTAGGCTTGACCGACAAATGTCAAAATTTGAAAAAATGAGCCCAAATACCATTATTTGGTTAAATAAGTCCAATTTTTTGGGTACATATAAGATCAATGATACAAAAAAACCAAGTCGCAATCAATTTGACGATAAAAAAGTCATTCGCTTAGAAATTGTTAAGATTTTTTTTTAAATTCTACGCTTGACCGACAAATATCAAAATTTGACAAATGAGCCCAAATACCATTATTCGGTTAAATAATTCCAATTTTTTGGGTACATATAAGATCGATGAGACAAAAAAGTCAAGCCGCAATCAATTTGACAACCAAAAAGTAATTCGCTTAGAAATTATTAAGATTTGTTTTTAAATTCTACGCTTGACCGACAAATATCAAAATTTGAAAAATGAGCCTAAATACCATTATTTGGTTAAATAATTCAATTTTGGGGGGTACGTAGGAGATCGATGTGACAAAAAGTCAAGCCGCAATCAATTTGACGAGAAAAAAAAGTCGTTCGCTTAGAAATCATTAAGATTTATTTTTTAATTCTACGCTTGACCGACAAATATCAAAATTTGAAAAATGAGCCCAAAATACCATTATTTGGTTAAATAAATCATTTTTTTCTTCAAAAGGGCCGATCGTTTTCTATGTGAGAGTCGTTAATATAGCTATTTTTTCAATTAAGAGGTATATCCTATGCACGCTATGTTCGAAATAGCGTCGACAATCATGACTACATGATCGCGCCACTGCCACTCAACAAACAAGCTGCCGAATTCGGCAGAATCATTACCCGGCACCGCTAATTTGTCTTATCTAACTAAAAATGTGGTCAACTTTGGCAATGATTTAGAAGCTGTTCCGACTTTTTCCGACAGGTTGTGTTTCTATATATCAAACGGGAATCATATTTTCTTCAATTTGGTATGTTCATTAGCGCGGTTCTCGGACGGTAACAATTTATATATCCAAATGAAAAAAGGGATAATATCAGCCGATCGCATAACAATGTCAGAGAGAAATGTCATATAACTTGGCTTTAAAATGTGTTAAATAGGGCAGGTTTTTTTTGTATTTATAAAAATGAAATGGATAAACTGATTTTAAAAACACTTAGACTCGTTGCTAAAGCCAAAGTCTCTAAAATGTATGTTTTTAGATATGATGACGTCACAGCTGGGTATTATAAATTTACGGCCGAGCCCGCCGCCTACAGTTAGAAATCGGTCAACATCCGGGAGATTCAGATTGAATAAGAGTCTGCAGTCGATACGCGAGTCGGCCCTCGTGTCAAACACAGGTGCGAATGGTGTGCCTAAAATAAATAATCAGTGACTACAATAAGATAAAACTTTAATCTTCTCTTTTTGACGGATTCTATGATTTTGCATTATGAGGAATAAAACAATTACTTCCTGATATGATAATGATGAGTTTTAAACATTTTCTTTACTTTGTTCTGTTTTACGTATCGGTGGACAGCTAAAAAAATGGGTTCTTTTAGTAAAATAGCTATAACTCTGGATAGTATTGATCGATTTCAGTCATTCTTTTTTTCAGATGATCGGAAGAATATTTTTGTCAAAATATCGCTTGAGTTTTAGATCATTTTTCTTTTTCTTTCTCAGGAAAATATATTCAAATTTGTACAACTTCTTTTTGACTCTCCCTGTAGTATGTTTAACAAATACTTGCACCATGCCTTCAGTTTCCACCAGTGTTAAGCCAGTGTAGTTTTCTGTAGATATATTTGTATCTTTTATTCAACTATAAACATCTATATAACAAAACTCAAATGATCCAAACATACATAATAATGAAATAATACTTGATAAAGATGGGACGGCATGCACCTAATACAAAAAGTGCCTGACCAGGTGCAATATCAATAATATAAGATATACACTAAACCAGGCCTTCTCAAATGGTGGCGCGCGCGCCACTTGTGGCGCATTGCATCAGTCCGAGTGGCGCGCGGAAGGACGCATGGAGAAAAATAAATTTAAAATAAATTAAAAAGAAGAAGAAGAAAAAAAGAAGAAGAAATATATCCCCAACTTCAACCAGATCGCAAGAAGCATGAAGAGCCACTTCAGCCACTAACTGCAGTGGGGTATAGTCCATGATTATTAGTAGTAGGCCTATTGATTATCACTACATTTGCTACAATTTTTTGTACGTTTTACCATCAACAGTCTTTATTTCTTGTACCATATTGCATGCAAATATAGCTCACCTTAGCCTCTTAAAAGGGGGGAAATCCATGAGCTTTCAAGGGGCGAAGCCCCCTGGACCCCACCCGTTTTTCGTTTTTAGTGGCGCTTCTAGATCACTAACATCTCAAAAGTGGTGCTTCACAAAATCTAATTGAGAAGGCCTGCACTAAACTATCAAATTTCCTCTCCACAATTTGACATATTCATAAAAATTGAGTCTATACTTTTTAAGTTATGATGCTTTCAGACAACAGACGTAACAAAAATAAAGTTACAGCAAATAGTTTTTTTTCTATGGGATGTCATTGATTTGTATTGAACACTGTGTGCTATCAAAATTGATCAGGCATGTATGGATGAATGGTGAGCTGTGATTCATTTCACATAAATTGTCACTGCTGAGCAATGGGCCACTAGGCAATGATATACATAGAATATAAAATAACTACAACTTTGTTGTTGTTAGGTCTTGTTACTTAAGTCATCATAACTTTAAAAGTATCCACTTATTTTGTTATGAAGGTGTCAAATTGTGCGGGAAATATGCTTGCTTAATACATATCAACGATTTATAAAGCACCTGGTCAGGAACCTTTTGTGTTTAAGGTGTATATCATAAATTCATACATTCTAACACTATTTTACAAGACATATCATGTTGGCCATGTTATGTCTTAAAATCAATCAAAAATATACTTGCATACATAATTGTTACTTTCATAGAAATAATTTCAAACGAATGAAAAACAGATTAACACTAAGTTTACTTATTGTTACAAGTAGGCAAAGAGCAGTTACACTTATTCAATTTATTTGGCGTACTTTGGATTCTAAGAGTTTGTTATCGATATATATTGAGTTAGATATATGATAGTTATGATATGTTTGAACGTTATAATATATATTGAATGTTGTTTTACATGGAATTGCTATTACTGGTATATGTTGAATGTATTGATACATTATACAGTGAATTATATTTTGAATTGTAAATACATATAGTTTGTGTGTACATAGGCGCAGGCCTACATACATTTGTAACCTTTATTTATTCACGATACACATGTCAACATAAAATATCTGTTTTTCATGGAGGCCGTGATAAAGTCAATTTAACATAATATAAAAAGTGTAAACCTGGTGAATATCGAACAGCCAATTTCAGTATACTGTAAAAGTGTAAATTTCCACGCTACATTTATGTTAGCTCTTTTTGAGCTCAAACACGAAAATAATAACCTGTGAATATATTTCTTTTATGTTAGGTATATGTGATGAAGCGACAAATCACGAATTTAAAAGCATTGAAAACAATTGAAAATCTGCAAAACATGACAAATTAATTGTGCAAAAATCGAGTCCATTATTGACTCCACAAAAGGACGATTTGATAATGTGAGCCTACTTCATACCTTGTAAAGATTGTGTTTCCCCCAGAAACATGAATATAGTGAACCTTTGGATATATATATACAATGTAAGTTGTAGCAGTTTTCTATCTTGAGTTTTTGCCTGCAAGTTATACCCATGATACTGTCATCATCATCATTCTTTAGTACCGTATTATCCCTATTAAGCGCCCAGGGCGGTTAGCAAAGTCATTTTGGGTGGGCGCTTATTAATTTACCTTTTTAAACTCATTTATCGTAAACACTGTCGAATTCGGCGAGGTTGCACTAGCGGAAAACCATGTGCGATCGAAAAGTAAACTGTTTAAAATTGTTGGGGAAATCAACATTGTGGCGTCGCAGTGGTCTCACTGTGGCCACATTACGTGACGTCAGGCTTACTGGTACTGCGCTTTACTGAAGGACGCCGTGGTGAAAAATGTTGTTATAGCTAGGTGCTACGTTAATTTAACAAGGGTGGGCACTTTTAAGGGATCGTTTGTTGGTAGTCATTGTGAAAAACAGGGGGTGGGCGCTTATAAGGGCATAGGCGCTTAATAGGGATAATACGGTAATGCTGATTACCGTATAATAATCTGACACATTAATATAATTGCCACACTAGCTGTCTCAACTGAATCAAGTCTTATTCTGCAAACTGTATAGCTATATAATAGGGTGAAGTTTTACACATTAACAGGTTGGATTTATAAATTGTGCTCAGTTGTTTGTGGAATTTGGAAACTGTAGATTTATTTCGCTTAATAATTGAAGGCATTATGTTAGCGGAAAGTGTTTTGGTTAAGTTTGATTGAAACTTGTCTTTAATTTATTCATATGTTATATGGAAATGATGATTGATATGCTGTGTCCAGTCGACACCTTGTACCGGATGCAGCACAGGTTATATTAGAATAGGACTTGTATAGACTGTCCTCGAATGATGCCAAATCTTGATGATGGATGCCAAGTCTTGAGGAGATTGTTTATTGGATTTGTTTTCCAGAGTTTTGAGTGTATGTTAATTGGTTACAATCTGTCATCAGTATAGCATTATTATCATGCCTGTCTATCTTGTTTAATTTGTCATATTGTGTAACTGAGCATTGAACAATTGCAATCGTTTTTGTAATCCATGTTGGTCTATTCTAGAGTGTAGTTTGGTCCACCGGTGTCACATTGATAGATGTTGTATTCGCCATTCTTTTTTTTGTCAATTGTTTCCTCTTCTCAAGCCTATCAGATATGACACTTGCCAATGTGTAAAGGAAAGGGTTGATCATGGAATTGATGGGCAGAACAAATGTAGCTATCCATGCATAGGCTATGGGTCGAACTGTCACTACATTGATCTGTATGAGTATTGCGAGTATTATAACTGGTACCCAGCATAAGAAGTCCGTCACAACAATTGCAGCCATCCTCTTTGCCATCCGAAGCTCTTCGTGTCTGTCTATGTTACGACTTGCTAGACGAGCAGTACGATTGACAGATATGAATATGGCTGTGTTACAGTATGCTACAATAAGGAAGCAAAGAAGGTTGCGGAAGAAGATATTCCTAGTCGTGAACGTTCTACAAAAAACTCAAGGGCTGATGTTCTTGTCGTGTACTCATTGGTTCTTGAGAGAGGGAGGCCAATACATACCTCAGAAATGTTGTATAAACTATGTGTCAAATTCATCAAGACTAGAGATGTTATGGCAATTATTAATGCAATGATCCAACATACAACAATCATAATCCGGACTGATTTGGTTCTCAAACGGTAATTGCTAAAAGGGTATTTGATGCCTATCAACCTGTCTATGCTTATCAGGGTGATTAAGAAGACTGAAGCCTCACTTGATATTACAGAGATAGTTCCAGCAGCTTTGCACAAGTGACTTTGACGCCAGTGTTCAGAATGTGATGGAAAATACTCTGTATAATAAGCATCACTGGATGTCAAGATCAACATATAAATACCCATGAGGAAGTCTGACACAGCTAGGCTAGTAATTAAAAGAACCTGCACTGTTATTTTTCTCTTCGTCTTGAACCGATAGGCAATAGCAGATGCGTTGCCAAATATGGCACCAATACCAAGAATCCACATGCAAATCAACAGTACAGTTTGGTCCAACAATCTGTCACATGATAAGAATGGGGATTTTGAGCTCGCAGATGTACAATTTGCAGACTTAAGGGGGCTGTGCACCTTCGCATAGCCTCCGTAAAACTGCCGTAACTTCTTCATTATTCATTTAATCTTAATAAAAGTATACATTTTTTTGCAGGAAAGGGTTCAATGAATCCAACTATGATCATGAAATTGACCATTTTGGAGAAAATTATAAAAAACATGTTTTTTGACCCATTTTAGGTTTGGAAAAGATAACTCAAAATATATTTTGTTAAATTTTGTCATACTAGTTTTATTATATTCCTCATGCAATTCCCTAGGAATCGTTTTTTTTTTTAAATTTTTACTTTATTATTTTTTGAATTACAGACCAAAAAGTGCCAAAAAACCTGTTTTTTAACCTCCAAAATCGTGAAAATCACGTTTTTTGGTAAAAAATCATATTTTTTGGCACTTTTTGTTCGATAATTCAAAAAATAATAAAGTAAAAATTAAAAAAAAAAAGATTCCTAGGGAATTGCATGAGGAATATAATTAAACTAGTATGATAAAATTTAACAAAATATATTTTGAGTTATCTTTTCCAAACCTAAAATGGGTCAAAAAACGTGTTTTTTATAATTTTCTCCCAAAATGGTCAATTTCATGATCCTAGTTGGATTCATTGAACCCTTTTCTGCAAGAAAATGTATACTTTTATATAGATTTAATGAATAATAAAGAAGTTACGGCAGTTTTACGGAGGCTGTACCTGAAGGTGCACAGCCCCCTTAATAAAGCAGCAAGTAGCTGCAAGATCAACATGTATGTATGTTGAATTTGGCAACTCATTAAATACCTTGCTGGTTATCCAATTCAGAGGATTCTTACTCATATCCACAATATCAAGATGTTGGCATTCGTTTAAGACTTGGTCTTCAAGTTTATTTAAGTGGTTGGCAGACAACACGAGGACTTTAAGCAAAGGCATGTGTACACAATTGATATTTGTTAAAGAGGTCAAGTGGTTATTGGTCAGTAAAAGGGTCTCAAGTCGAGCCAACCCTTTGAATGCATCATTCTCTACTATTTCTATGTTGTTACTGGTTAGGTTCACAAATTGTAAGTTATACAAGGAATGAAACACATTTGAATATAGCAAGATGATGTGATTGTTGTTAAGATGTAGTGTTTTCAATGTTGTAAGATTAGTTAAAGCGTCATTCTCTAGTAGAGCTATGTTATTATGGTCTACTTGCAATTCAATCCGCAAAGACAATCCTGCAAATATGCCTGATTGTAGTTGACTGAGGTGATTATTCTGAAGAGTCAAGATGCTCAGATTGGCAAGATCTCTGAATACACCAGAAGGCAGTTGTGTCAGTCTATTATTATGCAGGTTCAGGACTACAAGTCGATTGAGGCCTACGAGTGCATTTATCTGTAGTTGTATCAGGGCATTATGGTTTAGGTGTAAGAATGTCAGTTCTGGGAGATCTGTGATTGTACCAGACTGTAGTTGTTTTAGATTGTTATAATCAAGTTGTAAATAACGCATGGAAAACAGTCCTGTGAATGTACCAGGTTGTATCTGTGTTATGGCATTATTTTGAAGGTATAAGATATTGATGTCACTCCTGTTTGTGAATGTGTCAGACTGGAGCTGTAACAAGTTGTTATAGCGAATATATAACATACGCAGGTGCATATGTTTTGTAAATGTACCGGGTTGTATCCGGGTAAGATTGTTATCATCCAGGTATAATTCCTCAAGGTATATTAGCTCTATAAATGCATCAGGATGTATCTGTGTCAGGCTGTTATAATATAAGCTTAAATATTTCAGGTTTGTGAGACCTGTTAGTGACCCATATTGTAGCTGTTGTACATTGTTATGGTGAAGGTGTAAGTATTCCAAGTTATTGAGTCCTGAAAATATACCCAGGTGTAACTGTTGCAGTGTGTTATATTCAAGGAATAACTGAGTGAGGTTGTTGAGTCCTGTAAATGTACCAGGTTGTAATTGTGTCAGGTTATTGCATTCAAGATCGAGATATTCCAGATGTGTTAGCGTTGCAAATAAACCAGAGGGTAGACTAACAAGATTATTTCTTGATAAGATGAGCTTTCTCATATTGAAGAAAATATTTGAAGAGTTTTCACCAAAACTGATCATGAAAGCATGCTTATCAACATAATTAAGGTTGTTATCATGTAAGGACAGACCTGAAATTGTTATATCTTGTGGATATATAAGTAGTGTTTTGTGTGAGGTGCCTAAGCAGATAGCTGTGACTTGGCTATACTCAAGAGTACATTGGCATTCATCAGGGCATTCAATATCACAGCCAGTCATATATATCCCCCGTATACCTCTTCGCTGAAAACGTCTCTCTTTTATTTCTATACCGTGTCTTGAACATTTCACTATTTTACTATATTCAGTCAATTTACACTTTCCAAGTTTCCTACTGCTCTCTTCGGTCATGTCTGTCGGTGTGATTCTGAGGCTAGATATCCGCAGGTTAACTTCACTCTGTATGTAGACAAATAACTGGCTGACTTCAAAAACAGCATAGCATGGGCTCAGGTCTTCAGGAAATGCAGCAAATCTGTTTTACAAAGAATTGGTCATGGAAAACTTGTTTTAGACTAAAATACCCATAAGCAGCAGTGTTGGATAAATGTTTGTTTCCTAGGAACACAAAACTTCTCAGAAAAGGCCACAATTCAGTCAATAAATGTTGTCATACTTTGGTATGCAGTTGGTTAACCCCCTGAGAACTACCGGCCGATTGGTCAGAAAGATAGATACATCATTTACTGCACCAATCAGAGACAGTGTTAGAATAATTGTATCCCTGATAAAGATGGGAGTGAAATATTTTACAAGCTGCATTTTAATTGGCTATTCAAATGAGTATATCTTGCAATAAACCAATCAGAATCATTGTAAGATAGGCCGGTAGTGCCCAGGGGGTTAAATACCAATTGTACTCTTTCCCTCCCCCAAATCAATATTGATCAAAGTTGTTTTTCCAGCAGCTAAGTAAGTAGACCCGCTATTTTTTTCCCCGCGGGTTTTAGAGTTCCCTCCACTTCTTATGTATTTCTTTATGTGGAATAACAACATAAATACCTTACACTCTTCCAGGAATAAGATTACCAGAATCAACTTTGATAAACTAATTTTAAAGTTGATATTTTGTTGAACAAATCCAGGAATTGTACTCACAATTAGACGGTTTCGTCAACCAGTTTGGTTGACTTCTTCAGTAATGGTTTGATCCACTTCTGTTTCCCGCGAGAATTGGTAATCTCGTTCCCAGGATGCAAAGGTGTGATGAGTGGATCGAACATGTGACTTAGAGAATAAATGCCCTCATCGCGGTTGAGAATGTTAGGCCCCTGTCGTCGTATCCAAAATTGCTTCTCGAATCCATCTTTTCGGCTTGTCTGTGTCCTTGTCGAGGATTTTTGCCCCTGTCCAGTTAATGGTGTGATTCTCCTGAGCGATGTGGTCTGTCACTGCTGATTTGTGTTGTTCAGTTGTCGACTCTTTTCTGTTGGATCGTGTGAATTTTCTGTCACTGACTTTGTTGGCGTCCTTTTTGTGTTCATTTAATCTGGTGCCAAAAAGACGTCCCGTTTCTCCAACGTAGACCTTGTCGCAGGATTGACATGGTATTTGATAAACACAATCTGTTGTTTTCGCCGCATCACGTTTGTCTTTGGGATGGACAAGTAAGTTTTTGAGAGTGTTGTACAGCTTCATGGCAGTTTGGGTGTTGTATTTTTTGAAAGATCTCTCAAGTCTTTCTGACACTCCCTGGATATATGGTATTACCACAATTCCGTTGCTCACCTCGCTGCTGTCCTTTTTCTTGGGCTTTTTCTTTTGTTTTTGCTGCATCTGTGTTTTCACTCTTTGAAAGGCCCACTTAGGATAGCCACACAGTCCTAGCGCTTTCTTTATCCTCTGTTCTTCTGCTAGTCGGTCAGGCTCTTCAGTGACTATGTTCTGCATTCTATCGAACAGGGTCCGGATCACGCCAAGTTTCTGGTGTAGTGGGTGTTGCAATGCGAAGTTCAGGTATTGGTCCGTGTGCGTCTTTTTACCAACTACCAACAACTTGACAGCGCCATCTGGTTTGCGGACAATCAACACGTCGAGGAAAGGTATCTGTCCGTTAGTTTCCTCTTCGTAAGTGAACTTGATATTGCCCGTCTTGTCGACTGTGTTGAGGTGGTCTGTTAGTTGTTGTGTTGCGTCCTTGGAGATGATTTCTAAGATGTCGTCTACATATCTTTTCCATAGCTTGGGCTTTGGAGCACTGGCGATCGCTTCCTGTTCAAGCCATTCCATGAATATGTTTGCTATGATGGGGCTGACAGGGCTGCCCATGGCTGCACCAAACTTCTGTTTGTAGATGACATCTCTGAATGAGAAATATGTAGTGGTTAACACAAATTGTAGAAGTTCGAGTATACCGTTGATGTTCAGTTTGGTTCTGTTTTTCAAGTCGTCGTCTTTTTCTAGGGCAGTCCTGATGATTTCCAGAGCTTTGTCTATATGGGTGTGTTGGTGAACAATGCCACCACATCATGCGAGTTGAAAATGTTGTCATCCTCGATCATGACTGCTGAGAGGTCCTCTGCAAGTTGCCTAGAGTTCTTGACATGGTGTGGAGTTTTACCTACTATCGGTCCAAGAATTTCCGCCAGTGCTTTTGATGACTGATATGCGATCGAACCAGTATAATCCATGATAGGTCGTACTGGGTTATCTTTCTTGTGGATTTTCGTCGTGCAGTATAGACGGGGGGATATTTTCTGCCGTAGGGTAAAGAAGCTTATATTGTTGGTTGTCAATCTTTTCATCTTCCTTCAGTCTTTGGATTATTCCAGTAAGCTTACGTTTGTACACGCTGGTAGGGTCCTTTTTGAGCGTTTCATACGTCTTGGTGTCGCTTAACATGATCTTGACCTTCTCTTCATAGTTTCCTTCCTGGGAACGAGATTACCAATTCTCGCGGGGAAACAGAAGTGGATCAAACCATTACTGAAGAAGTCAACCGAACTGCTTGACGAAACTGTCTAATTGTGAGTACAACTGGATTTGTTCAACAAAATATCAACTTTAATGTATATCTACAATCCTGATGAACTTATTCAAAAACTTTGATAAACATTTATTTTTTATTCGGGGGGGGGGGGGGGGGGGGGGGGGGGGGGGGGGGGGGGAAGGGGGAGTATTTGACCAACATTTACATCATATATTGCCTGGATTGTCTGAGTTAAGTCAAATAGTTGCATGTAATGTTGGTTTTACAGCCATAACATTGTGGAATCTGTAACGGAATTGAACAATCATAGATTTGATGATAAAATTGAGCCATTACTAGCAAAATCCTCTTTAAAAATACGCCACAATCGTTGATATCATGCAGTTCATTAGGGTCTGTTCAGAAGATAGAAATATCAATGTAGCCGTAAAAACTGACAATAACCAGGTTCTCCGGGTGGGCCAGGTCTGCCGGGTGGGCCAGGTATGCCGGGTATGCCGGGTGGGCCGGGTATGCCGGGTGTGCCGGGTATGCCGGGTGGGCCGGGTATGCCGGGTGGGGGGAGATATTCCATGGGTAGGTGGATGTAAGTGAAGCAAGGCTTTTTTCTATCAAGAGTATAATTTCTGCTTGGTTTTAGGATGATGCCATAATCTCTCTCATCTCCTAGAGTAATTTGATAGGAATCACAATCTGGAGCATACAACCATCTGAAATAGGAAAAAGCATCCTGTCCTCGGCAAGTGTTAAGATGAAGTACCTGGTATATAACAAAAAACCGAACCAAGACGCTGAAGCATAATCTGCACACAGCCATGATGTTGGGTGTGGTTCATACAGTCATTACTATACAGCATATGTGGTAATAATGGTTGGTATATCATAATTTTGTATGGTCTAAGGACATCTTGCACAAAAAGAAAGTACCCTTGAACTATTATATGATCTACTTCAAAATATGTACCCTTGAACTATTATATGATCTACTTCAAAATATACAAGCTTTAAAATTTATATTTTTTACTCCAGCACATACTGGAAATGTTTTAAAAATCCAATAAAATCCCACAAAAAAACAACCACATTTTGCTTGATGGGAAACAAGTATCTTAAAAGATACTTATCTTGATACATGTGCATGTCTAATTGTTTTTATCACCGCTTGTACCTGCAATTGACCATTTCAAATTGAGTTTGGAAAACTTTGGAATAAATAAATATATTTCATGAACTTTTCTGTAAGTAAACAACAACCTCTTACACAGATCTTAAAATAACACTATATTACTTTAATTACATAGCCGCACATGGAGTCTGATTCCAAACTCGGAATGAGGTGGTCGGCATGACTGAGAGTCATGCAAGCGAGTCGTCAGGCATATTTTCGGAAAACTTCTATTTGAATTGGTGTATACCATAGCAGGCAGGAAAGAACGGTGAAACTAATTACAGATATACAATTTTATTTAGCCTACATAGTAGAAGTGCAGTATTTGTGTTTTATGTTGGGTATGTATACAAAGGTAGCTCTAGATTAGAATGTGATGATATATTAATGTAAGTGAGTGCTCTTATCACTTATGCTCTAATTTATTAGCTATAAAAGCCAGACATGATCTATTCATTAGATTGCTATATTCAATTAGCTAGGGAATACAGCCGCCTGGTTTTAGAAATGGATTTTATTTTTGTAACAACACAGCCAGCTATGTATGACAAATGGTGACTGCTATCGGGGGGGGGGGGGGGGGGGCGGTCAAAATGTGCCCTTAACAAGGATATTCTCGTCACCCACCGATACCCTTAAAGGCATATTATCTGATCTTTTCCATGGGACGCCCTCAATCCTCAAAAAAAAATTGGAAGTAGATTTTCTTGCAGATTTACTTTTCTGTTCACAATTCATAAATATATTCCAAGTTACAGAGCGATACGATTCCTAATAACCTCAAAATCATGGTTTAAAGAGTGAATTTAGAGTAAAATTTGAAAAATAGATTGTACCGCTCGGTACAATCTATTTTCCAAACCATAATTTTGAAGTAATTAGGAATCGTATCGATCTCTAACTTAGAAGATCTTTATGATTTATGATCAAAAATGGAAATCTGCAAGAAAATCTGCTTTCTTAGTAAAAATTAATGATAGAGGGCGCTAATATAATATGCCTTTAAAGGAAGGGTCCGGCAAGCACAACATCAAGCATTATTTGTTAGACAATTATTGAGCCAAAATTACGTAATTATAAAGAACAAAACACCATACTAGTCACAAAAATGAATAAAAACCGCCATCCCTCAACATGCAATTTTTAATTTTGCGGCGATCGAAAGACCTGGTGTTGATGATGTCATGGATATCGGTGCTCAAATTTGCGCATGTGCATCATATAATTATGACATTGACACTAGGACTTTCGATCGCAACACAAATTTTAAAAAGTGCATGTTGAGAGATTGCGGTTTTTATTAGTTTTTGTCATACGTGTGGTGTTTTGTTCAATAGCATTACAAAAGTTGGGCTCTATAGTTATTTTTCTAACATATAATGCACCTCTTTATGCTTGCGGGATACCTCCTTTACCAAATACTTCAAAACAATTGTCCTCCATTTCCCCTACATTTTCCACACAAAACAAGCATTTCTGCTTTCTTTGGTTGCACCATGTGCAATGATGTTAATATCCTGAATCCGGGGGGGGGGGGTACTCGGATTTGGTTTGGTCGGGGTGTGCCGCTGGAGATTCAAAACCCATACCCATTTTTAGGGGTGATTTTGGAAAAATCGGTACCCATTTTTAGGGGTTTTGCTTCATTTTAGACCAAATGTTCGAAAATTATCGGGAAAATAGACCTAATTTTTGCAAATTTATACCGTCTTGGGTGAGTACCCCTCCCGGGCCTGAATCGTTAAGCGTGACACGTCATCTGAATTCTTAATTAAATGCTATTTTGGTGCTTCTGAAAGCGGCAAGCCTTATTCCGTTAGCAGCATAACCTTCTCAAATGTCAGGCCGACGTCATCAAAATATTGCAAACTATAGAACATACATACATAAACAATATTTATAAGGCGCCGAGGTGTAGTGGAGCCGTGGTGTAGTGGATTGGCAGCTGGGCTTTGGTGCAGGAGGTCCGGGGTTCAAGTTCTTGGGGAGTTGGGGGACATTTCTGGTGAATTTTGGGGGTCAGAAAAAGAATCTGTTGCCATGTGGTATAGTAGGGTAAGGGTTAAGGTATTACATATCCTTACATTGACTACAAGTCTACAATGCATACCTCTGTGACAGTGCTACGTTTTATCATACGTCTCATCGTCATTTCTTTCAAGTCACTTTTGATGAACAGGCGAGACGCGCTGTTCGAGAACTGCCGTGTATTTAGTCAAATCTGTGCATTTTTGTTACTTGCTAAAATGTGATTTTTGGCAGCGGATTTTCACTTTCGTGTTTGCTGTATGTGACCAATTGCCATCTTGAAATATGTTGGAAACAATTTCGACAAAAAGATGGCGCATTAACAATAATTGTTTCTGTTTTTTCTATTAAATAAATTAAATGCGCAAGAATCAAGCGTCTCCGTGAAATGCACGTGCACTACTGGAAACAAACTTGTTTTTTTGTTTGGCCTAATACATATTTTATTTCATGGTATTGAAATAAAACCAAATGTTTTGACTTTGTATTCACAATCTCTCTCAGGCTGTAAACTTTACCCTCCAAGCGTTATGCGGAGCTGTTGCAATGTGGACCTCAGGGGATGTAGCGCTGCTTCTAGGAGTTGAACCAGGGTGCTTCACAGATGATAGACAGAATTCAGGTATGAAACCAGAGACATACAATACTTGTCTCCCTTTCTGCCTGACTATACACCTAATCTACAAGTTCCATCCTCATGTGATAGTATGCCATTTGATATAAAACCTATAGCTCATATACAAATTTTGATATATATACCCTTTGTGGGAAAATGTCTTCCTCAGAATTTTGACAGCTCATTTATTATGATTGAGAAGATAATTTTAACAAAATTGTGTTTTATGTCCGTTTATAAAAAAAAATGGACATATATTTACAAATTGACCCATTTAATAAAATAAAATATGAAGCATATGTGACTGGAACTGTTTGTAGTTATTTCTCTTGATTGGTAATCTAGATGAGGGAATATCTTTGATGAAATATTTGTAATCTCTCTCATAGGTTTGCATAGCAAGAAGGTGTTAGGTCATAAAGACCTTCATAAGATGGCGGTGTCTCTCCTCCTTCCCATGCTGCCCTATAGCATGTGTCGTCTGCTGCAACAGCAACCATGGCAACAGATCACATCAAAGGTAACAATTCTTGCAAGTCGAGCTGATGTCACAACAATCTTGCACAAGGAGGAAATGCTCTTTGAAAAACCATCAAACCATCAAACATGTGCACGTGTAGATTCTCAAGGTTGGTTTGTGTCAAACAATCTTGCAAATGGTAAAGCACACTTTGAAACAAACATTGGTTCAAGAAACCCAAAAAGTATGAAATTTATCAAGCGTGTAACTTTTGAAAATTTAATGTGAAAAGTATGCAAAAAGAGAACGAATAACTGAGAAACATGAATTTTAAATCTCATTTTTTCATTTCTGGAGACAATTTGTCTGTTTTAATGTGATGGGTCACCTATGCTGGTTATTGAAAGGTCAATTTATGTACCAACTTGTCATTCCTTCTTCCAGGTATTAGACTGGTTACTAGTGACGCTAGAAGCTCCACATGGTACAATCACCGAGGATCACAAAGCATATCTGGAAGGTAGGTGTAGTATCACCCAACCCTATATCTATATCATAACATTACAGCATTCATATCGCCCAACCCTATTATCAGAGGTCATTATTTTACCAATATACCTAGACACCGCCCCCTCCCCCCACTTTAACATAACCATGAGTGTGGTAGACGATTCACATATCACATAATTTAAAAGGAAATTTAAAACGCTTAGCCCCCAAAGTGTAGGCCTACTTTGGTTTTCTGTATAAACATGCTGCTCAAGATTGTTCAATTCTACAACTTTAGCAATTTAATGGCAGTAATTGTGTAACAAATAACCGTCTACCCAAAATGACTTTGCTAAGCGCCCTGGGCGCGTATTAGGGATAATACGGTAGATTAAAAAGAGTCTATAGGTCATGTCATTTATAATGTCACCACAAACAGGGAGATAATAGACTTATTTGCTGCATGAAGAAGGAGTTGTGCATTTGAAAACATGCAACTAAACATGACAAGTAAACTGGATGGTGCAGCAATCAATTGCTAATGTATGATATTTGAGAACAGTCATGAATTGTTACTGGTTTATACTTGAAGGAAATGCTCCATAATAAGTTAGTGTGTACAATATGTTCCACATCCAAACCATGTGTGTTCCAGTGGAACAGCGCAAGACTCATGATCATGAGGTTGTGAGTTCTAGCCCCGCCATGGCAAACTTGTTTGTTTCCTTGGGCAAGATGCTTATAGTCTCAATTGCCTCGTAAACCCAAGCGATATTTGGGGAGCTGTTCGAATCTCAATCTAATAGGCTAGCATGCACTGTTGGCCGGTAGCTGCCTAAAGTGTAGCGACGAAAGGGTTCTGGTTCAGAATGGCAGAGATAATAATTGGTTATTGTGGGAAGTGCTATTCAAGAATGGTGTATTATTATTATTATTATTATTATCCTGGTATACCAGATGACGACACAAACATGACCCTAAGGTATATGTGAGTGTGACGCGATTAAGCGGAATGAGTCGGATGTTAGGAGTTGATTTTGAGTTATCGGTAAAAAGAAGTGACAAATTCTTATGTTTTACCTTGTTTTCTCAGTTGGTAAATTGTGAACTGGCTTTCACCTGTTTAATTGGTGACAGATGGAATAGAGTTAAGATGAGGAAATCTCAATTTTGAGATATTCCCAAAGAATTTGGCTGGTAGGGGTGGACCTAAGGATTTAAAAACTAGAAATTCAAGGTTTGGACCATGATACTGTAGCCTTTCCCACTGCTTTTAAATGATGGACAAATAACAAAATTAAAAACTGCCGACATGTGACTCATTTCGCTTGATCACGTCACATAGACAGATCATTCAAAGAAAAAACAAACAAAATGGATTAGTAACATGTAATGACATAGCGACAACACATCTCCCTTACTAATTATTTGAATTATCCATTATGCTTTTTCAGCCACCATCTTAGCTCTGCGTCACACCTCTGAATTCAAGAAACCAGCATATTGGACCAAGGCATTCAGCAGGTGATGATGGGATGCTGGGATCACAAAGGGGATCAGTGAAGACATGGACAGTGTAGACCTAATCATGGCTGTGTGGCAACATGAAAAGTGAACATTTTTGATGAACGGATAGATGCTATACGCATGATACAGGGTGTCTCAACAAAAAATTACAACGCACCTTTAGAGGATTGTAACTTTCTGAATAAGTGTCAGAATAGAACAACTCAAACGACAAAATAAAGGCAAAATAGTTTGCTATACTTTAAAGCAAACCAGGTGTGATTCGGTTCGTTAATTCCAGAGAAAAAAGCAACTACGTAACATGAGTCTGGGAACACTTCCATCCAAGTTTGCTCATATTGAGTGATTCAGACAGCACATACATGAAATCAATACTTCTCTACAAAATGACATGGATTAAAGTGTTGTTATGGTTCTAGATTTTATTTTACACCAAATAATATGCCAGATGAGAACAAAGTTTTACACAAAATATAAAATAAAAGTTGTCTAGATTATATTCCTCACATTTTATACTTAACACTTTCCACGCGGCTATTGGTTTAACCACGGTACAAAACAGATTTTTCAGAAACCTTTCCTAACTTTCAGTGTATCCCAAGGATAACTGAACAAACAATACTAGGCACGTTTGTACTTATTTGAATGCATTTCCTATAGTTATTGCAAATATTGCAAATAACATTCAATAATGTTTTTTGAAACATTTTTTGGTATTTTGGATTGTCGTCTGCAGACGCCTGCCGCGTGGAAAGTGTTAAGAACAGTAAAATGTAAAATTTGTACGATAAGTTCTATCTTTTTATAACAATTGGAAACAAAATTATAGTAATTTTAGTAAATATGAACATTGTCGTTATTAAACCAAGTTCAAGAACTAATAACATCGCGCATACAACTTATCAGTCTTCACATTTTCAACTTGAAGGCTGAAATCATGTATATTATAAAATTATCGCCAATTTTGCGCATGATGGTCAAATTATTAGTATCGCAATTGAAAACAAAATTAATGTTTTGTTTACATTAAAAGAGTATGGTCATATCTCTCTCCTTAAAATGAGTTGTATTGTTTTTGGTTTTCTGGGTGTTATGAGTGTTATGATCGATTATTCAGTATTCTTAGATCACAAATTGAACTTTTTTATCATAGTATTAAACAGTGCTGGCTAATTAAACATTAATGATTAAGTAACCAGCCGCACAAAATCTGTCAAAATATGCAAACTTGGATGGAAGTGTTCCATGACTAATCTTACATAATCACAGATATCTCCGTAATTACTTAACAAAATTAAACGCTGTTTTCTTCCAATTTTAGAAAACTAATTTGGCCTCATGTTACCGTTTGAATTGTAAAATTCAGATACTTAATTAGGAAGTTATGATTGCCTAATGGTGTGTTGTAAATATTTTTGAGACACCCTGTATATACATGATGAATATATAGATGGTGTTCACATGAATGGTGTGCACTTTGATTGAATATGTATACATGGATGATGCTCGCATTCAAGTGAACACATGATGAACGCATTGGGGGAGAACATATTTTATCTAGAAATGTACATATGGTTGGTGTACATTTGATGAACACAGATGGTGAACACTTAGATGGTGAACACTTAGATGGTGAACACGCATTATGGACACTCAGATTGTGAACATATTATAAACACTTAGATGGTGAACACATGATGAACACCTAGATGCTGAACATGTGAATAGTGTGCATGGGTTGTGTTCACCTGATTAACATGTAACAGTATAAAGTGAAATATTTGGGACTGAACCCCTACCCAAGAAAAAGACAGCCTCCTAAGTTGAAAGTGCTTCGATTCTGTGGATAATTCATTTTTTGCACATGTTAACTTTTAACTTCTGCATTTAAAAGCAAAATAGTCTATATAGGTCTTAAATGTTTTGCCTAGTAATGCTCATTAGCACTCGCTTTCATAAAATACAATTACATTTATTGAAGTTAAGTAGGGTAAAGTCGCCAGATTCGGGCAACGCCTATTTTCGGTCACTTTTGCCAAAATCGTGTAATTGCATGGGTCATACCATTTTAAAGCAATACCAGGCATCAACTATGTGGTGGTTTTTAAGCCGTCAGTTTATAACGATGAGGTCATCTTCATTACACGATTTGGGCGAAGTGACCGAAAAATAGATGCTGACCGAAAACTGGTGACTTTACCCTACCTGAAAATGGCTGTCTTAAATGGGTTAAAGGTTTTTTGAACCACCCTGTAAAATGTTATTGCAAAATTAATAGCATTGATGAAATCATGCAGATATTATACATAGTATTGTGTAAGAAGAAATTCTCATTAAAATAGAAAGACAAAATAAACAAAGTGCCCAGAGCACATTCATGAGATGAAATCATAATTGGAATTGATCTTTTTAATGTATATTTATTCATTCATATATTAAACCTTGCTGTGTGTGATTTTTTAGGGATAAATCAGGGATAGGAAAGTCCTATACTAACACACGTAGCGAAAACGGTACCGTTTGCATAAATTACATAAATTATGGTAATCATCGGAATATGTCGATGACCGGCGTTGAACGCGTTTAACAGTGTTTAACAAGGTTTAATGTAATATTTGGTCAGCATAGGTTTGAGGGCGTTGTGGATTTACACAGACGACGGTGGCCACGCGAAACCTAAATGTTGAATACGTAATGAATAAGGTGAATAACACGTAATCGCGAATGTTAATCTCATCATTTTGACAAATTCATCATAATTAGAAGAATTGTCATCGTTAACCGGGCGATGACTGTTAAAAATAATTCAAAATAGTGCACTCCCGTCCCGTTGACATATAGGTGATTACGGAGTGACGTCACATGCCGTTGAGCACAAACTACGTGAATTCAAACAAATTCAGATTGCACTATCACCAAAACGGCCAAAATTTAACCCTTTTTGTACTCACGTGAAATATTACCATCGAACAGAATATTTGACAAAGTGATTCCTCTACATACTCATGTTATCATATTTACACATAATGCAAGTTTTCACATGTTTTTTACAGGTCAAAGTCTGAAAATCGAGTGAAACATTTTACGAATTTAGGAAATATTGCTCATGTAAACAATGGTCGCTTACACAGCTACACATGGTCACTAGGAACGTTCTTCTGTATGGTCGAGTAGAGCGTAGACTTGATTTTGATGCTCTGTTGTCAACGGCAAATTGAAGGTCCGTGGCCACCTATTGGGTCGTCTGAGAGACGCGTGGCCAGCGTCGTGTCGTCTGCTACAATCACGCCTGATCAGTATAGCGCCACCAGTTCTATGCTGACCAAATTTTAATTTAAAAGTGGACCCGATCGGCAAGCTCACTGGCACACCCCTGGATAAATGTCAAACAGCGCTATTATAGTATTAGTTATAAACGTGAACCCTACCCATTCAATAAAGCTTAAAGGTATATTATGTGATCTTTCCAGGAAACGCCCTCAACATAAAAAAAAAATTGAAAGCAGATTTTCTTGCAGATTTACATTTCTGATCATAAATCGTACATACATTCCAAATTACAGAGCGATACGATTCTTAATTACTTCAAAATCATGGTTTTAGAGTGAAAATAAACTGTCGGGATAACACGACAGTCTATATTTTCACTCTAAATTCACTCTAAAACCATGATTTTGAGGTAAATAAGGAATCGGATCGCACTTTAATTTGGAATGTGTGTACGATTTGTGATCAGAAATGTAAATCTGCAAGAAAATCTACTTTCTAAAAAAAATCATGAATAGAGGGTTCTCTCTGGAAGAGATCACATAATATGCCTTTAACAGGGGGAAACATGGGACAAATAATGACACAAACATGGGGTCCGGAGTCCAGGTGACCGAGCATCACGCTACTGGGGTCGCGCTCCAAAATATAATTTTTCAGAGCCTATATCTACCTTTGCGTGATTGCACAATAAGATTGGGGAATAGGGGTCGACCAGCGCGGTACTCCTGTTGGATTTTCTTAAGATTTGGCATGGGTAGGGTTATACAGCGTGTCCCAAAAAACTGGGTTCAAAAGTTTGCGAGCTTATAACGAAATAAGTAGGAAACATAGATAGTTTATATTTAAGGATATCAAACACAATATACTTGACCTTAATTGGGTAAATTCGGAGATCAATCCAATGTATACTTTTGGAAATACAAAGATATGAATAGAGCGTGGTCAGCCCATTTGTCCCGATTTAAGGAATAAACCATCCGTGCGTTGCATGAAACTGTGCGCTGTGCAGTATTCCCGGCATGGGGTTTATTCTGAAAGAACTTGAACAATATTACTCGGACTTTATCAAAGAACATTTTGTTTTAATGTTTATGTAAATAATGAACTTGTATTATTGCAATATGATCAAGATATTTTGTTTACTGCCCAATCTTGTAAAGAATGAATGCAAAGGCAAAACTATGATAAAGTCACAACAATGCGCAATTGCAACACATCGGGAGGTTCCTTGAAAAGTGGGACAAATGGGTTTTGACCACGCTCTATTAAAATCTTTGTATTTCAAAAAGTTTATAGTGCATTGATCACAGAGTTTAACCAATTAAGGTCAGGTATATTTTGTTTAATATCCCTAAATATGAACTATCCATGTTTCCTACTTTTTTAGTTATAAGCTCACAAACTTTTGAACCCGTTTTTTGGGACACGCTGTAGAAACATGAACAAAAATGGCTCAATTTAAACCCATTCATGGGGTTTGTAGCAATAAAGCTAATAGAGGGAAACACAGGCTGCTCCCGGGGAATCGATCCTGGACCATCGCACCCGAGTCTAGGTGATCGTGCATAACACTATAGGGTGTCGCGCTCCAAAAAAACCCTGTTTTGGAGCCGGCCTATATCTACCTTTCCGTGATTGCGCAATGACATGTGGGGTCCACATCCACAGTGCTTCTTTTGGATTGTGTTGGATACGGCTAGGGTTAGGGTTATATAACCCATTTTTACAGATTTGAAACCAAATCCATGACATACAAGAAAAATATCGGCATAATTCTGTTATACCCTACACACCTACATCGGAAGTATGCATCGTTCTTAAAAATCATGCACTATGAATACCTCTGTGAAGGGTATAACAGAATTACTCCAAAATATCTTTGGCCAGGGAGGGTTACCTGACAATGTAATGCAGTACATCACGGACTTATCAACAAAAGGGGAGTTTGTTCAAATGTGCTTTTCAAGATTAAAAGAAGCTGAACAAAATTAGGAAAATATCAACAATTTTTTGGGATTAATATATATTGTAAATGAAGTAAGCAACTGGATGAAAAACTGTGACTTCACAGCTCTGCGTCTATCATAGATTTCTCAGAAATCATGAGATATTTATAACACATTGTATAAGGCAAATAAACAAGCTTTAATAGCTATAAAACATCTATCAGGCTTTTGTCTTATTATTTATTTTTCAAAGTTTGAAAATGCTCATATGGAAGTAACTTCCATGTTATTACTTATACAGTTGAGTTAAATTTTAATTCCCCATAGACCCTTTCTATACTTTTTACAAACTTTCTTCACAACCCCGACTTCCAGGGGGGGGGGGGGGTGTACTCGGATTTGATTTGGTCGGGGGTGTGCCGCTAGAAATCCCAACCCATTTCTAGGGGTGATTTTGGAAAAAACGGTAGGCCTACCCATTTTTAGGGATTTTCATCACAAATACCCCTTTTCTGAAAATAATTAATTTCAAATCTGTCACTTAATTAAACAAGATTAGATTGATTAGCAAGTTTGCGTACAGTCTCTGTTACCGGTTTGGTGGACATGTTTCATTGAGATATCTCTTTTTGTTTCTCTGTGGCAAGACATATTATCGAAAATCGATGAAAAGTGTATTTTCATATTTTGGCTCATATAATTCATCTTTACAGCTATTCTCTCTAGCAACTACCAGCATTTTAATAAATGAACCCAACACCTCATAAGTTTTATTCAAACTCCCGCCAAACAAGCTATAAACAAATCCTGCCCTATTCAATCACAGCTTTGTTTTATACGCACACAACAATCGATTGTTATCAAAAAGCTAATTAAAATATGAAGAGGGTGCAATAATAATGCGAATAACATTTCAGAAATAATTTACCCTCCCCCTATCGCCATGCCACAATTTGTTTTGACCTGTATTACTGTTTGCACCTGAAACTTTCTCGTCCCCCCCCCCCCCCCCAGCCCCTCCCCCGTTCATTGTTATCAAGTTCAGAGAACATAGATATGATATATGTTATGGGATTTTTTACAGAATTTGACCATGTATCAAATTCTATTTTGATGGACGCATCACATCTAGGAGGGCAGGTTGTAGAATCTAGAGTGAATCAGAATTCCCACTTCAATTGCAAATTGCAGGTATCTTTGGTATTACCAAAGATACCTGCAATTTGCAATTGAAGTGGGAATTCTGATAGGGGTCGTCCATAATTTTGGCCATTTTCAGTTACGTACAAAGCGTACGTAAAGGGGGAGGGGGTCGAAATATACCCCAACCGTACGTCACTTAAATGGGCGATATTGAGAGGTGGGATTTTTTAAAGTACAAATAAAAGAATATATCAATAATAAAAAGAATAAAAAGATGGGCCTAATAGATTTTTTAAAAAATAAAATAGTAGGAGTAGAAAATAATTATACATTAAAACATTCTGGAAAAGGTGGGATAGCGACAGCTATCTTATCATTGTTCTATAGTAAATCCTGACTCGACAACGTTGACCGCAACCAGCTGGGAGCTTCGACAATAGGTGGCGCGACGCTTTGGACATTTTATACCATGCAAAGCCCGTTCTAAGCATACAAAATAAAAGCTTAATAATATACACCCATCAAAATATGCTAGAAAGATGCACCCAATTGTTAGGCACATTTTGAAACCAAATTTGTTGGCCTTGAGACAATGCAACGATAAGAAATTATGCCATTTATCAATTTTTATACAGAAAAAAAGTGGCTATATGACTGGTTTTGTCCATAAAATTAACAAACATTTTAGACAATAAATGCTACCGTGTCTTGGTGCACAAGATTATGACCTGCTTATTGATTTTCTTGAAATGATGCCACACATGATTGTTTGGTAGATTCCCATGTCTGTGCACGAAAATCCACCAAGAAAATGTCTGTTAATTTATGGAAAAACCAGCCATAGCCAGTGAGATTTAGTGCCACTTTTTTCCTGTATAAAAAGTGATAAATGGCACAATTGCTTATCGTTGCATTGTCTCAAGGCCAACACATTTGGTATCAAAATGTGCCTAACAATTTGGTGCATCTTTCTAGCTAGAATTTTGTTTAATCTATCAAATAGTGTTGGGAATATTCTAGTGTATGCTAGGGGGAACTTACATACAGGGTGAGTCAAAAAGACTGCAATAGTGGAAAGAAGCCATTTTGTTTTCAAAACCAAAATGAATTTTAAAACTTTTTAAACGTTGCAAGAATGATGTATATAATCCTATTTTTGTGTGAAAAAATAAAGTCAATATCATTTTCCGTTTGCCTTTGGTGAACCTTTTGACCAGTGCACCCATTTCACACGTTTGTCCACGAGATACCCAAAATATGCATCAAATCGCAAAATGTGCCTCTTATTCAAATTTGGAAACTTGAGTTCATTTGTGATGTTATTGGAATTTGATGCATCTTTTCTTGTTTACATGTAAGTTAGCATAATCAATTATAATCATACCCATGCTATGAAAGCGTATAATAATGTTCTAAATTTGAATAAAAAACTGAAATTTTCCATTTTTTTGTTGGCGGGATATTCAAATATGAAAATGCAATGTGTGCCATTTCAAATGAAAATCACTGTGCTCGTGGACAAACAGGTAAATTTGGTTGTGCAGCAAAGAGGGTCACCAAAGACAAACGAAAAATGCGATCGAATTCATTTTTTCACACAAAGTTAGGATTAAATACATCATTCTTGCAACGTTTATTTCTGGAACAAATTACCATTTCATATTAAAGGTATATTATGTGATCTTTCCAGGGAACGCCCTCAACATCGAAAAAAAAATAGAAAGCAGATTTTCTTGCAGATTTACATTTCTGATCATAAATCATGCATACATTCCAAGTTACAGGGCGATACGATTCTTAATTACTTCAAAATCATGGTTTTAGAGTGAAAATAAACTGTCCGAATCCTGACACTTTATATTTTTCACTCTAAATTTTTGCCCGTCATTCATTTTTTTAGCTGGGCGAGTACATGGAATTATGTCTGTGGACATCTGCGCGTGTAGCGCGCAAACAAATTAGCTATTTTACGTTGATTTATGAGCGTTCCGTTGTGCATAGCCTATATTATAGGTAAGCGGCAGAGTTTCGGGCGAAGTCCACAGAAAATCTTGGAAACTATAAGTGTTTTAAACTTTTTTGACCACCCCTCTTTTGGGGTTTTCAAAAACTTTTTTGACCCCCCCTTTGTAGAGTATCAACACTTTTTGCCCCCCCCCCCCAATAATTATCCACAACCCGCCAAAGCCTATTTATGAACACTCATATAATTTCGACCAAGCATGCAAAAGTGAAGTTAATTTCAGACATTGACATTATTAAAACCCAACAAGTTCGCGCGTATCTTACGCCCCCACCCCCATTTTTCCTCCCCCACCGCCCCAAACAGATAAGATAACACAATTCAAATGCACCTGTCGGATACCCAAGTAAATCTAACATACGAATAATACATGCATCCTTCACCGCCTGCACATCACGCCCCTTGATTGATTTGACCTTTGACCTTTCATGTTTACAATTACAACTCTCCAAATATTCTCTAAAATGGCATCCGTGAGCAGAACATTGCATTTTATCAGCGGTTTTGTTCGATATTCTGACCGTGATTGGTTGGCCTGAACGTTTCCTGAATACGCTGAAGGAAACCCAATATATTATGGTAATGTTTTGAGAACTTTTTATGTAGTTTTATTGCCAATTTAGGTCGAAACACGAGTACGATTGAAATCATTTGTTGACATCATCATTCAATTCATCAATCGTCACACGAGGAGATTTTCGTTATGCAAGGAAAGTTCATCATGATCCTGATACTGACACTGATAATGACATTATGACATGAATAATTTGATTTTGAATGCATACAACACATGCAACAGTTAAGCCTAATCCTAGTTTTCCCGCCACATCCACTACATTTATAACTCTTTAAAAAACACGGGCCTGCCAAAATAAAGCAGTGTGAGTTTCTCGTCCCCTCACGCATCCCTTTTTCAGGAAATTTGTAGTGTATGTGTTATTTTTCTAGCTCTGAATCCTAGCTCTCATAGAATGAAAGCATATGACTGAGTCTGCATCGCCGATGATCGGATATTTTCATCAATATTTTTCAACTTTTCTGAATAAAATTAGCTAAACTTTTGCTTCAGTTTCAGATATCATGTTTTGTTCAAGTAAATGACGTCCATTCCATTGGTTAAATATCTCAACTTGTTTATATTTCCAAGAAATACTGGCTTGAATTTCGATCACCCTATAATCAAAACAAAAGAATTGTCGATCACAGGCGCAGCGTCATGATCCGAGTGCTCGCGTTCATCCAAAAGTTGAACGCGGTCTTGCGATGCACTGCATTCCAAAACAACGCTTGCGCTGTGCATGGGATGCCCAGTACGACATGAATAAACATGACCTTTATAATTGTCCAATTACGCGGCGCAGGGTCTTGTTGACTAGGGTTGCGATTGGTCAATTAATAACATGTTTACAAGTATATCACATCTTCCGTTTCACTGCGCCCTTGCTCTACGTGAATGCTGCGGTTACGCAGCAGCTGTCAAGTACGCACCAGGTGCATGGGAATCTGAGACGCTGTGATCGACAATTTTGATTATAGTAATAGGCATACAGTACACAAAAGACTGCAGGACCAATGCATAGCAAAGCATCTGTAAATTGGTAATTATTTTATGTGGTTAATTTTTCGTGTTTTTTATTTTGAACCATTTTGCTTGATTTAATGAACTTGAAAGTTCATGATAGACTTATTTGATACGTACAGAAAATAGATATATTTGGATGTTTTTATTTTCCTGACGAAATCTTGATAATATTAATGTAGCGCGACCATTTCCATGTTAACAGTAAATGTCTGGTTCTTTAAACCGCCTCCGTGTGAAATTGCAGGCAAGTGACGCCCACATATTGCCACTCGGTTCTGAAGAGCCAGTAAATGGAAAAGTAGAGGAATCTGATGAAACAGATCATGAGAAAGCGATGGAGGAAACGCTGGACAACTTTCGACAGTTGTGGAAGAAGGAGCTGAAAAGTAAGCCAGCCAGCAAGCCAGCCATCCACACCAGGGATGAGAAGAAGTCTGGAGGGGGTACTAGTAGTCATCCGGATACTGCTAGTACTCGTAGAGAGGAACAGGTACATAAAAGATAGGACAAAAATGCAGCTTTCATAAACATTAATATTAGTACTACTTCAAAACATTTGGAAGTTCCTCAAATTTCAATATTAGGCCAAAAAAAAAGAAGTTGTGTTGCCCTCACAAGCCTAAAATCGGGAAGGACGGCCGGCCGGATTTTTTAATTTTTTAATTTTAAATTTTAAATTTTAAATGTTACCAAATCAACGATTTTATACCTATTATTTCAGTCAACATGTGTGAAGATACTAAGGAAATCTTACTGGATGTATTTTCAACCCAATGGTGAATATTTTGGTTTCTTGCCCATTTCTTTTCACAGATTGGAAGATCTTGAGAAAAAAAAATCTTGAAAAAAACCCTTTAAAAAAACAACTTAAAAACAACTTTAAAAAACCCAAAAAAAACCAGGCCCACATTCTCAGAATTTTGACCCGGCCAGATGAGGGCAACACAACTATTTTTTGTTGTTGGCCTTAGTCACTATCACTACATAAATCTCTGTACTATAGTTTGATCAGTTCAAAATTGGCAAAGCCTCATTACAGCAGCGGATGAATACACAAGAATGCGGACGTGTGTGAAGGCAACAAGCCCACCGTGCATTATATGCTTGAGGCGTGCGTGTGCGTGCCTCAAAAAATGTGTGCGTGTGGCCATAATTGCATGCGTAAGCTTGGATAATTTTGCAAGCGGAGAGATAAAACCCAAATATTTTTCGCCAATTTTGAACTGTTTTAAACTATACACGGTGAATGGGAAGTTTTATAGCAAAAGTGCTTCACGTCTGCATATTCAAAACCAATGGTAGTGCTAGAAAAGACAACATATTTGGCTTTCATTCAATTTTTGTTGTTCATTCGACCACTGTGTCATAATGTTACATCATTTTTTTAGTAGAACCATGTATTTTAAAGCCAATCCACGGAATGGAAATAATACATAGTGTTGTTGGCAGGGATGCCAATCAATGAAACTGATGAAAATCCTGGAAAGGCATAATATTGGATACAAATATTAGAACTGTGGAATTATGTGTAAGACAAACACAGACCTGAAAACGGGCATCTCAGCTGATTAAGAAAGGGGACCTCATTAGAAATTAGAATACTTTGAAGAATGGCTTGATTATTCAACCATTCTGTGGATTGGCTTTAAAATTGAGGGTTTACCAAAATGTGTGTAACATGATATAAATGCAAATTTATATTTTCACAATTTTGGTTTGTTGAATTAATGCCAATTTTTAATTTTTTTATAGCATAGCGCCACCATTTGATTTGAAAATTTGTGGCACATTTTCGAAAAAATACCTTTTCTTTTGGACTCATCCTGTATAAGGCCAAACAAAATAAATGGTTCGTCTCAAAGCTTGCGCGCGCATTGGTTTTGAAATGCCAAAATACCGCGTCTGAAATGCAGAAAATTGTAAAATCATTTTTTTTTTTCCATACAAATTTTTATTTCGAGTTTTTATTAAAAATATCGGCAGATTTTCCTCTTCTCAAACTTTTACATGATTCGGTTCTTCAAAAAACGCTGCACAATTGTTCGTATACACAACTACATCACAATATTCATTTCAAATAGAAAAAACAAATATCAGAAAGTGTCCACAGTTGCGAATAGTAAGAGTAAAAATTGCAACACAAATAAAAAAAAATGTAAAAAAAAAAAAAAAAAAAAAAATGGAAGACAAAAAACAGCGCGCGTCGCCCGATTTTGAAGCCTTCGCAAGCTTTGAGACAAACTTTTTTTTTGTTTGGCCTAATAGATTCCAAATCAGCTTGTGAAAAGTTCAGTAAAGTGAAGTGGGATTTCATCATATTGTATGTTGTATACCATCAATTTCATTATTTATCAATTCTGAATTTTATTTTTCGTAGGTTGTCAGATTCCTATCCTCATATCAAGTGTAGCTCTACAGCTACATTATTGGCTAGATAATGATGTTGGTTTTTTGTTGGTGATTTTTGAGTCAGCAATATCCTTCTTCTTAACTATTTTGTATTTGCTTTTTCTACTGTAGGCTAAATCGCTGTTCATGGAAGGAGTGAATTCAGAAAGGAGGGGAAACATGTATGAAGGTAGATCATCAGTGTGCAATATACTATTTTATTTTGTGTAGCAATTCCAAATATTGCGTAGCATTTCATCACATCTGTATGCGATATTCTTCAAAATTGTGTGGCATTTCGCTATGCGATACCGGATATATTGCACACTGTAGGCCATTAAGCATCCACTTGAATCATCTATTCGCTATATTGATCACCTTGGGGGGGGGGGGGGGGGGGGGGGGGGGGGGGGGGGGTGGATCCTCAGCATAGCCTCAGTAAAACTGCTGTAATTCCTTCATTGTTCATTTAATCTATATAAAGGTATACATTTTCTTGCAATAAAGGGTTCAATGAATCCAACCATGATCATGAAATTGACCGTTTTAGAGAAAATTATAAAAAAACAAACAAGTTTTTTGACCCATTTAGGTTTGGAAAAGATAACTAAAAATATATTTTGTCAAATTTTGTCATACATTGTACTAGTTATATTATAATCCTAGTAAAATTCCCTAGGAAAGATTTTTGTTTGTAATATGTTATTTATTTTTTGAATTATTGACCAAAAAGTGCCAAACAATTTTACCTCCAAAATCATGAACACATTTTTCGCACTTTTGGTCAATAATTCAAAAAATAAATAAGATGTTAAAAAAAACCCTACCTTCCTAAAATGGGTCAAAAAACGTGTTTTTTATAATTTTTTCAAAATGGTCAATTTCGTGTTCATGGTTGGATTCATTGAACCCTTTTGTTCAAGAAAATGTATACTTTTATATAGGTTAAATGAATAATGAAGGAGTTACAGCAGTTTTACAGAGGCTATGCTGAGGGTCCACACCCCCCTTAAGTTGGGAAGATATGCCAGGGCTTATATTTTTGTCACAAGCTCAGCCTTTTTGCACCAAGGCCAGCATTATTCTTTGATCGCACAGGTGTCAAGGGCTTTGAATTGGGAGTAACGCACAGAATATTATAATTAGATCACAGGAATATGGGTGGGCATCACATCCCAACTTAAAACGGCGGGAAGCATAAGCTCAATGTGGCAGGGAACTTTAAAGGTCAGCCAAAATGGTGATCCAAGGTTGTTTTATTCGATGGAGGATATTGTATAAAACAAAATGCAAAAAGAATTACCCTTTCATATTGCACCAGAAAAAAATATAGAGTTTCTAAGCCTGCATAATTTGTATCATATTATATTGATGATGGCAGGTTACTACCCTGTATACGTCATAGGTGTTACCCAGGCTCGCACACAGAACCTCAATAGGTCGGTAGCCTAAGCATCCACTCGTGATTTTTGTTTGCGCAGATCTATCAACCTGAGATCCGGACCGATACCGAGTTTGGAGTAACACCTGTTACATAGTAACGCATCATCCGTATACAGTTCATCCCACACTAAAAAAAGAAACACTGGCAATTATGATTGATTTTATGTATATCTTTTTTCCTGGACAATATTTAAAGAATGTTTTTTTTGCATTATATTCTTCTAAACATGCCCCATCGAATAAAATATTCTTGTATCACCATTTTGGTTCACCTTTAATTATATACCCTGATTTTCAATGAAAACCCTCTGGGAAATGGCACTGTGGACCAATCATGCATAGCACGTTAACAAAAACCATCCTTGACACATATTTTCAAGTACAAAGAAGCGCCCATTAACAAGGATTTGCTTCGATGAATCCTACCCTGAAAATTGGTTTAAATCAAGTAAAAGCCACATTTTAAAAGACTCTTTTCTTTTCTGTTTTATGACTGCTTCTTCATCAAATTTGGAAGAATTTGCACCAAAAATGATTTTTAAAGCCGATGCATTAGTGAATTGGAAACTTGCAGTTGGTCATTTTATAGTTATACAAAATGTCAGGTTCTCAGATTTAATAATGCGATTCAATATTCAGGTACACCATAAACATCTGAATTAGATTATATTTCTGAAGTTATGTGTAACTATCAATTGTGTATAATTACATTTTGTTTTCAGCCATTCAGTACTACCGCCATGCCATGCACCTAGTACCTGATATCGAATTCAGAATCTCAGAATCTTCATCTAGTAACGCAGGTAGGTATAGTAGGCCACCAAACAAGTCAACTGGACAACAATAAGGGCAACAAATCACTACATGCCCTATCCAAATGCATACTTTGATATTGTGATAACATGGTCTATTATAGACGTTATTCTTAATTGGGACATTTACGTCCGTCGAAGAGGGTTTAAGTAAACTGTAAACAAAGCTAGCAATTTTGCCAAGACGAGAGTGCTTTAGTGTTTTTTGGGGGTGAACTTTGCACTAATCATAACAAATTCTTCATACTTCTGAGCTGTTCGATATTTGACCTAACCACGTTTGTGAAATTAACTTGAAGGTATGAACTATTTATATCCACTAGTTTGAAATGAAATGCTTGCTGGTAACCGACACTATCTCGGAAAATTTAGAAGTTCACAGTTCATTACATTGCAGTCAAAGGATGAGATTGTAATGTTTATCGGAAAACTAATTGCATTGAGCATACTCTATTGGATTGCACTAGAAGAAAATGAATTTGTTGTTGTTGTTGTTTTGCTAATTAAAGGAAACACGCTTGGGTCCTGTTGGGACCGAACTCAAATTTCTTATGAAAACCTAAATATAAGAACCACTCTTCGAGAAACCTATGTACGCATACAGGCCTATCAAAGGTAAATGAAAGAACAGATATGAGATTGTAGAAAGAGCAAATAAGACTACTTGCAATAATTTAAAGGTAGATGTTCTGATTGCGGGCCCGATTTTCAACTTGATGTTTTCTATTTTACATGAAAGGCCATCCTTATAATTGTTGAATTCTAAAGTTTGAGTTACATAACTCCAATGGTTCTATTTTTAGAAGCACGTGGTCACAACAAATTTGCCCATTGAGTAGTACACAAACTGGTGGGTGGTTAACCACCTTTGGCAGTAATCCACCACATTTTAGCCTATAATTTATAAATAGAATATTTTTGGCCCCTAAGATTTTACAGACATAATGAGAAAAAAATGGGGATTCTTCTGATATCAAAATATCTTGATGTGAAAAAAAATCATAGCCCAAAAGGTGATCAGATCATACACCTTTAATTATTTTCAAACCTTTAGAATTAAGTATAGACCTTGACTGAGGGTGGGCATTGACCTTGACTGTGGGCATATTCCCCCATGTCCCCACCCCCTTGTGGCGCCACAACTGTTTTCCAGGGTGAGAAAACATATCTGTTTATGTAGTGTAGGTGTTCTCAAATAGAGGTCAGCAGATGAAATCCCGCTTTTTTAAACATTGATGACTGGCCCTCAAAACAACAGAAACCCAAGGCAACTGAGAACGTCTTGTTAATATGTGTGCCCCTCCGTTGTATGATTGTTGTGTGGTATTATTGACATTTTGACCTTTTGACCTTTTGACCTTTTGACCCCACAGCCAGTACCAGTGCTAGCAACGAGACCTCATCAGTGGATGATGATGATGATGACAAAGATGACCAGTCGGCGCAGCTGAGTACTTTGACAACAGATACTCTGAAAAGCCACTGTGAACCTCGCTATTCTAAAACGGTAAGGACACGCTGCACGCATGAGCATAATGAGCATGATAATGACCATGTATACTAAAATAAAACATTTAATTATTCACAGTTAGGTGCCAAAAACCCAAAAACCTGTGTTGCACGAGCTTGACCGACCCAATTTTGTCGAATTTGCCCTCCCCCAAAAAATGTTTCTGACAATTTTTGCAATATTTTGTTGTTGTTTTTGAAATTTTAGAAATATTTTGAAAATTGCTGAAAAGTCACCAAAATGTTCCAAAAGTGGTGTACTGCTGTCGGTAACCGAGCTCGATTTGATTTGTTTGTGCCGGTTTTGGGAACACCACGTAACCCCCCACCTGAGAGGTTTGTTTGCCCGTACAACAGGGATTTTCCCCCGTCACCTTACCCACAAAACAACTGATCATCTCACATGTTTTGAAACTGCCATGTTGTGCAAGTGTATAGTGCGTTTGAACTCGCATAATAGGCTTTACATGAGGTTTAAAGTGGTCATTATTAATAGTATAGTTTAATCAGTTCCAAATTGGCAAAAATTGTGAGGCTAATATTTATCCCCAGGCACAAATGGAATACCTAATTGCTCATGGCGTGCTGATACCTGCTTATTATGTGCAAACGCACACTTTCACCAATAAATATGTGCAACGACATGGATTCTTTTTGCGCACGGACAAATACAAGCTTCACAATTGTCGCCAATTTGGAATTGATTAAACTTTAGTACCATACTAGCAAAAAATGTCAGGCCTGTATTTATTCACGCGCACAAATGCATTCCTACTGTTTGATGGAGTCAGGGCCAACAAAATCATCCGACTGAGAACAACCTGTCGTGAAAGCCTTTCAAATTATTCCCCTATTATCTCGCACATTTACTGATCTAAGTGTATGTTCTGCATCACATCTTGCTGTACAGGATATAAAGACAGCAAAAAAAGTAACTCGGCTGTTGTAAAAGCACCTATAATTTTAAAATTGTTACTCATATTCTAAAAATGAAAATACCAGGAGACGGGAAATTTAATTATGGTGATTTTGACACCCTGTTTGTTAAAACCTGAAGATAATAGCAGGAATTGTGATAGTTTGCCCATGGCGATGGCCTGTCCTGTCTGTCTTCTCGGACCTTCTGAGCATTTGGAGTTTTAAATTCATCCTTTTTAATTGTAAAGAAGTACGCCTGTCATCCCCATGAAATTTGTCCCGGATTATGCTAATCAAGTTTACAGCACAACAAGAACAGCTAATCAAAATTCCCGCTATTATCTACACGCTGAATCAGAGAGATCAATAGGAGTTACTGCAACAATGGAAATGGGCAATTTTCATCTGTACGCACATACCGCGACAACAATACTCGATCGATTTTAACAAACAAGGTGTCAAAATCACCGTAATTAAATTTTCTGTCTCCTGGTATTTTCCTTTTTAGAATATGAGTAACAATTTTAAAATTATAGGTGCTTTTAAAACAGCCGAGTTACTTTTTTTGCTGTCTTTATATGGGCATTGGAAGCAACGTAACACCAATAAATGCATACTTGGTATGGATTCCTTTTGCCAGCAGCTAAATAAGAGCCTTACAATGCTTACTTATTCAGTACTGATCTAAGTATAGTAACCTAGCTGCCTTAAATTGATATGTATTATGCATTTCAAATTTTAAACACAGTTTTGTATTGTTATTTGCACATACAGGATACCCATATTTCAGCACTACCGGTGGAGTTGCTCTTAATCCTGTTCCGATGGGTTGTGTCTAGTGATTTAGATCTGAGAGCCTTAGAGCAGCTATCCATGGTCTGTCGAGGATTCTATGTTTGCGCAAGGGACCCGGAATTATGGAGGGAATCGTGCCTCAAGTAAGGGGGTTTATTCATTAATTACATGCAAGCCTTTAAAATATGCTTAAGGCAAGAGTCTCCATTTGTTACCATGCTATTTCTTCCTCAATTGAAGTATGAATTTGACCTTGTTAGCATATTCTTGTGAGCACAGCTTATTACCTGGTACATGGTTGTAATGTGCTGTTGTATATTTTTATATATGATACTATGAGGTATAAATATAGCCAGCTTTTACGTAACAATACTCTACCTTTTCTTTTTATTCTGAGGATATATTGCTGCACTTAATATCTATCACTGAAATAGTCATGTATGTGACATTCAATTCAATTATTCATGAGGAAAAAACAACTACATAATCCTCAAATCCTTCAATGGAAAATTTGATGTTATGCTAATTATACATACAGTCTTACACTAAGGCCTAAAAAAAAAAGAGTTTGATTGGCGTAACATGACCAAAACAAATAGGGTAGGTCGGTCGGATTTTTATTTTTTATTTTTTTTTAAATCACCTACTTTTGAACACTTAAAAGACAGCAGTACATACAAATGAAGAGACAGCAAAAATTCCTTTTTCTTTAAACATTTTTCTTTTTATTTATAGAAACCAACAGACTCTATGAGTACAAGTTTCTGAAGTTTTAAACAATACCAACTTTTTTTTTTTTTTTTTTTTCCCCTCAAAATAATAAAAAATATTCAGGGTCGGCGATGTATTTAGGGTCGGTCGGGTTACGCCAATCAAACCTTCTTTTTTTTTAGGCCTAATAAGGATAAACATGTTATTGTTCCTTACCAGTGATTGTACATCACAATGTATATATACACCTAACACAAAAGTTCCAGACCAGGGGCTTTGATGTTGGCTAATTTAAAATAAATTATCAGAACCAAAAATCTGAGACATACGTTATTTGAGCAAATTTCTTTTCTGTAATTTGATACCCCATTCATAAAAATCAAATTGATAAGTTATGTGATTTCAATAACCATGCTTAACGACAGCGGAGTTGCACTAGAATTGGTTTACTATGGGATATCATTGATTTTTATGGTCCACCGAGTTGAAGTTAAAAAGTTACGTCATTAAAAGGTATTTGCTATTCTTGTGGAACATCTACAAAGTTGATAAATTGGTAACTTATACATTGTTATCATTGTTTGATGTCTTCAGATTATTTGGACGCTCCTCCATCCTGACAAAAGACTATCTGGATTGGCGTCACATGTACCTAGAGCGCCCTCATGTTCAATTCAATGGCGTGTACATCAGCAAGACAACCTACTTTCGTCAGGGGGAACCCAGTATGGATGCGTTCTATAGGCCGTGGCATCAGGTGGAATATTACAGGTTAGTTGTGACGACTCGAGTCAATGACTTGACCTGGTACTTTTTTAATGACTTGACTTGACTAAGAACAATGACTTGACTTGACTTGACTTGAGACTTGGTAGGCCAGGAGCTCAGAAGGTTTATTCAGCTGAGAGAGTTGACAAGGTTTGATGGTCTGTTTATCTTAGTTGGGTTCCAAGAGTCAATATTTTGTATTGCTGCCATGCTGCATCTTGTACAGGGGGCCGCCAACATATCATATCATATACATTATATTAATAGTTCAAAGTTATACATTTCAGCGCTTGATACATTTCATGTTGTGAGGGTTAACAGCCCCCTAAAGACCCCCTTTTGAGCCTGCATCAGCCCTTAATAAAAATCTAACCTGACTGTTATTACTGTAAAAGTGATTATTTTTGTGCGATTAATTGTTCACGCTTTGCAGATTTTCAACTGTCTTGTGTGTTTTTTAAATGCATGATTTGTTCTTTCCCCAGTCTTATATCATTTCATCATCATGGACAGCTGTACGGTAACAAATAAACTTGGGTATTTCAAAGCTCACCTCGTGGCCTACTAGTTAGTATTGTTTGAGTGAGATTCCCATGTGGTAGGACACTGGTTATATTTTTGTTGCAGGAGGAATATTTTTGTTGCAGGAGGAATGGGTTTTCACCCCTCTTGGCTTGTATGTTTCCTATGATAGTTTCACATATCGTGCAAGCAGGCGAGGACTAGGAGAGAACCAAGACCGATCGACCCAACCTACGAGGTCCTGTTTGCCCATCAAACATGGAGTTTTTGTTTGTTTTTTGCCTTATCCATATAAAGTATGCCAGAAAGACAAGGTGGAACCAAAATAGCCATTACAGACTTCTTTGTACAGGTGGACTACTTTGCAATTTTAGCTTGATGATGAGAAAGGGGGAGCATCCTTTTTGAGGTGTGGTCTATGAGTAAGCTTTATCACAAATCACAGAATAAATGTATACAACTCATACAATCGAAGTCTTTGTATTAGACTAATTTGGAATATATTACTCTATAGGTAGAACCATTTCTGAGTATGCAATGATGTACCCTTTATGTTTTTGTGGTTTCATATAGATACCATTGGATATCTCATCCCTGTTTTGTTTCAGGTATGTGCGTGTGTTTCCTGATGGTCTCATGCTGATGCACAACACGCCCGACGAACCGCAGAATGTAGTTACAAAACTGAAGAAACACAACTGTGTGCTCCCGGGGATCATGGTCGGCCGGTATCGCATGGTTTCAGATGTGGTAGGTTGATCTAGTTTAGGCCTAATCAAAATAAAATTTGGTTTTTAGTAACCATCTCCTGTCCCTATTTTTTACCACCGGGAAAAAAAAGGTATGCTCTTGGGATTGTTTTATTTTTAAAGAGTCGTCCGTGTCGTTATTCTGCTTGAAATCATATTTATTTTATTGTACAAGTTAAGCCATTTGGAAAGGTAGTTGCTTTTATTTTATATAGATATTTGCAGTATTCAGACATTTTCAAAATTTTCTTCATATAATTATATTTTTTCATTCCTTCCATCCCAAATTTTCCAGACCATGTTACCGGAAACAAAATTTTATTTTTATTAGGCCTTAGGGAACATGGTATATTGTTTGTTGTTATTAGCCATACAGTGTTATAACATAATTAATAGCACATACACAGGCAATCCAGAATTCCACAAATTTCACTTATTGTACAGCTTCAGAATGCTGTAAATTTGACATCGTAAATAACCTGATTAATTACAGCACTGTAATTATTAGCCAACTTGGTGTGTGTGTGTTTAGTAGATGATTGTCTAAGTCTGGGTGAGTGAGAGGTGTCCTACTGAACTGTGAAAGTGGTGTGTATCTGGTGTGTAGGGTAGAGCTCTGCCACATAAATCATCACTAAAATAGTCACTGTCGATGAGTGCTATTAATTCCTTATAGCAATGTTGTTTTTTGAGAGAATTCCACCCAGGTCCGTCCCACCTGTTCCTGCGGTCTAATCAATTATTGTTGTATCCTTAATGTTATTTCACCAGGTAACTGCTGTGCTTCACAAGGAGAACACCAAGGAGTACGACCCGGTCCTTCGCCGATACACCAGACGTAAACATCGTATAAGTAATCAGTTGCCTGATTCTGAGCAGACCTTTCATATTGTAAGTAATAAAGTAATTATAATAATAAGTCCATCGGTAGTTTGTTGACGTTCATTTGTCAGGGTTGCCTGTTCCACCAAAAAAAACCTCACATTTTTCCCATTTAAAATTTCTACATTCTTTATTCAATCATTAAAAATGTTACAATAAAATTGATAAAAAAATGCACATAAAATCCAGGACACAATGTTGACCCGTTAATGACCAGCACTGACCAGCCAACATACAGGCAGGGAAAGACAGGACAAACAATACAAAAATCAACATAATAAATAAATAAAGATTTGAATCAGGTATGGCGGAGAACCGAAGCTATTGCACACTGTGTGAAGGTTCCTGGGATACCTTTGGCCATAGGGCTGTGTCCCATTGGGGCTCGTTTCGAGCATTCTAGACCGTGTTCATCTCAATTTGGCAGGAGACGTTAGTGCGCATTCTCTGTCATATGCACAACAATTGTATGCCTAAAACAACATCCTTCTTCTTTGATTATGAGGGCTCAAACACTATCACATTGGAGTTATGTGTGAGACAGAATATGTGCTGGCTTCACCTTCAACACAAAGCAAACAATTGTTATTTCAGTTTTCTCCCTTGATTTTAACCATAAAAGGAATGACCCAAACCTAATTTTGTTTTTCCTGTTTCCATTGGCGCCATTGATTAGTCAGTAGTCTTGCCTATGATAGGGAAAAGGATACTGAATGGCAACATTCTGGTATCCAATCAGAACTCCTGTTTCAGCTATTAAATTGAGTGTACATTCTCAGGGGTGGAAATAAGACCCGCCCGCCCGCCCATAGCGGGTAACTTTCGTGTCCGGTGGGTGAAGATGCAAAGGTACCCGTCCGACTGGCGGGTAACATTTGTGAAGCTCAAAGTTTTAAAGTAACAGTAAGTTCAGGGTAATTTCATCATCAGATGTCAAGATGATAGAGGAGATCAGGTTGAAAGGAGATTAAAGAGGGAATTGGATTAATGAACATGATAAATACGAGGAGCTGTTAAAAGTAGTTTTGCTCATAAGTGTTTGCTGCAAAATATTATGAAAAAACCTTGGGCTGGTGGAATTTTTGTCGGGCAGGTAAATTCTGTGAGTTACCTGCCTGACTGGCTCGTTGAAAAAATCTGAAGTTCCACCACTGTACATTCTACTTCACTTGTATGTGTTTTGATGTCTGTTTTTTGTGTGTATTCAGATGGTGCCCTCTTTTATGTGACTTAAACCTACTCTCACAAAGTACAAATGACCTAAAAGAGAATGAGATTATCCGTACCATATTGTGCTGTTGTGAATTAGGATTCTTATCAAGTGAAGTCTAGATCAGTCAGTTGATTTTAGGGTTAAAGGTTAGGCAAACCCATTCCATCTTCAGTGAGTGAAGATGGCACTCTTTACTTATACACGGCTGTTTGATCCCACATAATTTGTCCGTTTTATTCTGATAACACCGTAACTTGCTGGCCCGGTTCTGGTTTTAACTTATTCAAGTACCTGAATATACTGGCCATCTTTGTAGACATTTCAGAACATTTGTTGGTGCCATTTCTGAGAAATAGAGCTTGGAATATTATTATTTACTATAATAGCGCCCTCATCGGCCACATTTTCCATAGAGTTACATGTAAAATGTGTGTAAAGTAGAAAATGCCGATAATTTAAAAATGGCTCGAACAATTTTCGTGAAATTTTCACCATATATTCATATTCATTAGCGCTACCTAAATCAGGTCAAACCATAACTGGGCCACTATGTAATCTTTTTTTATTCCATAATTTTAATATAAAGCGGACAGTCAAACAGCCGTGTACAATACTGTTTAATTGTGTAATTCCTGGTATAATGTTTTTGTTTGTTTGTCTTATAGGAGTTTGGGATATGTGGTGGTATGGATCGCATTAATCTTAAGCTTGATTTCAACTGTTACTCTTGCCATACAGTCTACAGGTAAATATTGTCGATTTTTGCTGACCTCCAAACCAAGAAAAAAATGTATATTTATTACGCTATTGCTTCAGGTAGAAGCCGATAAATGAAAATGGGTACTGTAGTGGAGCATCCATTTTCAATGTTGTTTCTTCTAAATTGGAGATTGTTTTCTTAGGCCCCCCCCCCCCAAAAAAAGAGGTTTGTCTCAAATGACATGAGAGACTGAAAATCTAATGCGGTCTGGGGATTTTGTTGTTGTTGTTGTCTAATTTAGACCTGATCGTCATTTGTTTGGTCAGAAAGTTGGATTTTGCAAGATTATTTTGAGAAAATTGAAAAAGAAGAAAAAAATTGGGAAAAAATTGGGAAAAAAATTGGGAAAAAAAATTAAAAAAAAAAAAAAAACCCACTAAAAAAAGCTAACGCGGGCGATTTTGGGAATGCGCGCGGGTCATTTGAGACAACCTTTTTTGTTTTGTTTTGGCCTTACTAATAATAGAATTGCCACTGAAGAAAATGTAAGCATTATTTTAATTTTAAATTGACCCAGGATAATCAATGCATTTGAATGGCCATCTATTCGTTGAGTGGAATGTGGCTTGCATTGGTGCCTGGGAAATCATTCTTAGGGTAACAAACGAGTGCAATAGCTGTGAAAGCAGTGTGACATTAATGTTCTATACAAGGTTATATGGAAGTCATTCTACATAGAAACAGTAATGAATAGGGCCATGCAAATAAGGCTGCCGGGAGGTATTTTTAAGTAAGCAGCTAACATGGATTATGTTATTATTGAATATTAAGCGATATGGCAGCTATTAAACGCAACCTTTATGGTTCTCTGGTTTAGGCCTAACATTTATGCATCAAGTAGCCTAATGAATCTTACTCCCCTTAAATATGTCAATTGTATGAGTTTTAAAGCAAGATTGGTTCATAAACTCTGAATGCCACTGAATACAAGTTAAGCTATACCAATCTTTATTAATATGCTACTGGCAGAATCATGTGGATATGTTTTAGAGAAGTTACATACCATTCATCGCGGGCTGATTCCCATTCAATTCCATAAAGGTCCTTTGAATTTTGCGACGCTTTAACTTGATAGGTCAGGACCAAGAGGCTGTCAAGTTTGATTTTTTAGTTGTTTCCTTTATGACAGGGGTTCTCAACCTGGGGGTTGTGACCCCCATGGGGGTCGTTTGGGGTTTTCCAGGGGGTCATGAAGGGATAATAAATATAGCTTTTTGGGGAACCATTTTAATATTTCGCTCTAAAAAGGCTTAAAAAACCTAAAAGAAACTTTCAAAAATGCTAAATTTCCTGCTCGCTATGCTCGCATCATATAATATAAGCAGTTTCAGTTAGCATAAAAAGGAGTTTTTTCAATTTTTTTAGGGTGTGGGGGGGGGGGGGGGGGGTCACAGTACTGACAAAGAATGTCAAAAGGGGTCGTGGGCCGAAAAGGTTGTGAACCACTGCTTTATGAGAATCGGAGAAGCGATTCTTGGATAAAACAAACAACAGGAATATTTGGATGTGTTTGTAAAAAGGATAAGCCTATGTTGCAACTAATGTTCGATATTTGAGAGTATTTATAAAAAACCTAATGATATCCTTGTGATTTTTTTCTTGCCAGGTCAACAGGAAATAGTAACATCACAGAATTTGACATAGGACAATTCTCACCGCTTTACTTCTCCCGAGTGAAAAGCTTCACCACCATGTCTCATAAACCATTGTAAGGTCAGAGGTCAATTACCTTAGAATGATACGGGAAGGTCAAAGGTCAGTCAGCACTTGACAATATGGCAGTGTAAGAGGATGAGTAAATTATGTATCAGTATGATATATAGGTGGTGTTTGTATATTACGTTTTTCATATAAATAATATGAAGTAAAAAGTAGAAACTGCTCTGATTATGAAGTATTTATTGTATACGTTTTCGGCTATCGGCCTTTACCGGGCACGGTTCAATGATTTGTTTTTGTTCACATTCTGCTTTATAATCACGGCATTTTCTACTTATGACTTCATATTATTGATATTCTTTAATGCCGACACAGCTTCTTTGTTATACTTATTTCATGAGTGGATTGTAGATATCCTGGAGCCTTGGCCCTCATCACTTTTCAGTTTTTGTTAACATGAATTTATGTTATCAGGTTATATGATTATGTAAACTATAAGATTGGGACTTGAAAATCACTTTGTGTTATCAGGTATTTGGAAACCTCTTTGTGTTATCAGGTATTTTGTGTTAAATAAGGTTCCACAGTACCTTCACCTATCAACAAAAGTCCTGGACCAGGTGCTTTGAGGTTGGCTAATTCAAAATAGATAATCGGTACCAAAAATCTGAGATATACATTAAATGAGCAAATTTCTTCTCCGCAGTTTGATACCTCATTCAACAAAATCGAATGGATACTTTTTAAGTTCTGGCGGTTCCAATGACCGCGCATAACAACAGAAAAGTTGCACTAGGTATAAGAAATCATTGATTTGTGTGTGATTACGCACTGAAAATGTGTGTGTAAAGATAGCAAAGACTTTCATTCTTCACAGCTAGATACACCCTTTGTCCCGCAAATTGCGGTTATCACTCCAGAACCATTCATCCAGATACCTAGGTGGCTCGTAGAGATAGCACAGAGTTATGACAGTAATCACACTCAAATCAGTGATTTCCTATACCTAGTGCAACTTTGCTGTTGTTATGCGCAGTCTTTGAAATCGCCATAACTTTAAAGTATCCATTCAATTTTGTTGAATGAGGTATCAAACTGCAGAGAAGAAATTTGCTCATTTAATGTATATCTCAGATTTTTAGTACCGATTATCTATTTTGAATTAGCCAACCTCAAAGCACCTGGTCCGGGACTTTTGTTGCTAGGTATATTCAAATTAATCTTTGTAAAGCATAGTGATTGAAATTACTGTGGGCATGTGACTGCTGCTTGGATGGTCACATGACATCATTGTAGATGGCTGGCAGGTAAAATTCAGTGTCCCTGTTAAGACACCTTTTTCTGGCAGGAAAATACATGTGTTGTGATCTCCTCAAATAGAATGTTAGAATGGCTGTGATGTGATTGCCCAAATGTGGTCACATGACCTGTATGCATCACCAGATTGAATGAAATATTTGGATGTCATCATAAGCCGCATTGTTTCTCCACAAAGGTGTTATTTTTAGATTTACTACTCTATTTTGGTAAATGTCAGATTTCCTCAGGGTGCACTGTTTCAGATGCCATCAGGAATGATTACATTTAGCCCTATATTGTCGCAAAACCTTGTATCTTCATTTGGCCCTTCAGCATGTATAAAGTAATACTTCCTATGGGCAGTCTGCTCTAAACATGTCCAAGGGCCAAAAACACATCTATCAGCACATTGTAAATGCTCTTGCCCCTGAACATGTATAAAGTAACACTTCCTATCCAAAACTGAAAAGCAGTTTTATTTTATACATGCTAAAGGGCACGAAAAACAAAACAGTGACCATATTGTCCATTTGTATGTACTGATCACAAGTGTTTGGGAGAAGATTTGATGATATATGTACACATGGATTGGTACTGCTACTGCACCTAATAACAAGACTGTTGTATATGATGTTTTACTCAGACTAGATCATGACAGAATCTGTAAATACATCACTGAAAAGTGACACATACCACTAGATCACTGAAAAGTGACACATACCACTAGATCACTAAAAATATCTCGCTATGATATCGTTACACTCACTAAAACTGCACTCATTAGAATACGCGCTGACATATCTTGGGGTTTCACAATGTATAGGAGATGCCTATGTGAAAGGCATACTTTGCCATTATTTGTTGTCTTTCTTCAAATCAAAATTGTGTTGGACAGTGCAATTCATTGTTTTGACCATATACAAAACAGATATGTCAGAAATCTTTCCCAACTTTCAAAATCTTATCCTTTCTTTGTTTTTGACCTAAGGTTTCTCTTTAATGCTATGTGTGATATTGTCATCTTCAAAAATATATATACCTCATGTTTCTAACTCTGTGCAGTGACATCTGAGCGTATCTCAATGATTGCACCTCATTTCCGTGATTGTAATACGCTACAGTTCCAAATTGGCGAAGCCTTATTACAGCAGCGAATGAATACAGAAGGATGCTGGTCCACATAGAGCCAACAAGCGCACTATGCATCATATGCGTGACGGTATGTGCAGTCCAAACCGTGTGCGTGTGGTCATATTCGCATGTGTATGCTTGGATTACTTTTGCGTTCAGAGAGAAAACCCCGAATAATTCTCACCAAGTTTGGAACTATAGTGTAAGTGCCAATGCAATCAAAGACAAATCCGGGCACTGAGGTCACTGCACAGAGTTAGATAAATGAAGTATAATAGAAATGGGAACACTGCTTCTAGAGATAGAATCATCACAGGGTTGTGAGAGTTCCTCTTTTTAGCTGATTTCCTCTTTTTTTACATTTTTCTTATGCCAAAATTTCAGCCTTTTCTTTTTCTTTTCAGCCCATATTTGGCAATTTTACACTGTTTTTCCTCGTTTTTGTCTGTTTTCCTCTTTTTTATTTGTGGCCTCTCACACCCCAGATCACAACACTGATGATGCTAAAGCTGTCCAAGATCGGAGAAACATCTGTGTTACAACTTTTCTTAACAGAAAAGACTTGGTTCTATCGAATAACTTGACATTATGATGAACCTGATGAATCTCTTCACAAACGTTATGTTCCACTGCCTAAAACACTTTTGTACCACAGACCACAGACTCGCACCATAAAGTGTCTGTTTTTTAGGGCATGACCACTGGCCTACCTAATTTGGGAATTGGAGAATTTATGACCGGCCAATAGCTCAATCGCAGGTATAAAAGTGATCAGGCAGTGGAACATAAGGAATGTCTGTTTTATGTTTTAAAATATGTTTCATTGTGATATTCACCTCTGCAAGACCTTGAGTTGTCCTTTTTATTTAAGATTTGCCCCATTTTAAAATTTTATCCTATTTTTATGCATTATAATTTTTTGTCAAATTGAATTGTAATAATAATTATAATCTTGTAGGTAACATTATAGCAACCTCCTGTTTATTTCTCTTAACTTTAACAACCTAAAACATTTTATTTTAATATCATGTGTACATAATAAAGCCTGCTTGCTAGGCTGGCAAAAACTTCAGAGAATTTATAATTTTGTAATATAGACAAAGCACTATTTTGTTATATACATACAGTCCTGTAGTAGTTAATTAATTCAGGTATATGGTGTGACCCAACATGATTAAATGAGGCAGAAAGCAACAGTAGCTAATTTGATTTAAGAGCACAAATGTTGGACAAGGTCAAAATAAGTCAAATTCAGAACAAGTCTTATTTCTGATCATTGATACATCTTGTATCTAACCAAGAACTCAAAGTCATGAAAATAAAGTGTTAAACTACATTTTGACGTATTTAAAATGTCCATTTACTCTATTGATTTGTTAACAAAACCACAACTTTAATTGCCCATAATATGATTTTCAATGATCTGTAACTTTGGTTTGGAATGTGATATGACATTGATTTTGGTACCAAATGTCTCTTAACATATATACATATTATCATGATATCAATGACTCAATATTTTTAGTTCCCCCATTGTGCCTCATTTAGGCTCATTTACTTGCGTTGGGTCACATGGAAATATGTAGTTTGTTGTGAGCTCTGGTTTGTTTTGAATAGTGTGATAGCTGTAAAATTCATGGAAAATCCAGATGAACATTCTAATATTCTACCATCTTTTGTATATTATTATCAGCCATTTTGTATTTTTCATCACATGGGGAAATTGTTAGGGTTACGTTCGTTGTTGATTATCATAACACTCCAGAAAGACTAAATGCAGTTGAGAAAAACTGAATATCTTTAACCAATTTTGGACTGATTAAACTATAGTATGAGCAAGCCTTAAAGGAGGGGTCCTGCAAGCACAACATTGTTCATTATTTGTTAGGAAATTAATTATCGAGCCCATATTGCATAGTTATATACAACAAAATGTCATACTTATCACAAAAACAAATAAAACCTGCCATTTCTCAACGATGACGTCATTGTTATTGGTGCTTAAATTTGCGCAAGTGCATTGTATAACTATGACTTCATTGACACCGGGACTTTAGATTGCCGCAAATTAAAAAAAAGTGCATATTGAGAGATGACGTTTTTATTAGTTTTTGTCATAGGTATGATGTTTGGTTCTATATAATTACGCAATTTGGGCTTGAAAATTAATTTTCGAACATATAATGCTGCATGTTGCGCTTGTAGGACCCCTCATTTATGATGCACTATCATGTTCTACTGCCTTGACACATTTGTATTACAGACCAAATACCCCGAGGCCACAAAGTGTCTGTATTTCAAGCTGTTAATCTGCTGTCATTGTTGACTATAAAGCAAGGCTACATGTAGGATTTACATCAAAACAGTGCTTTGGGGCATGAATACTGGCCTGCCTAATCTGGGAATTGGAGAACTTAGTACCAGGGTGCGAATTCACTTGTATCGCATAGCAAATTGCTCCACAATTGAGGCAATTGCTATACAAATTTCAGCTTGTATAGCAGTTTTTACAGTGTTAAACTCATTATACGAACATCAGCCTTACGATGAATTATAACAATATTGCTATGCAAATTTTTCAAATGAATTCTCACCCTGCTGTACCAACCAACAGCAAAAATGCCGGTATAAAAGTGATACGGCTGTGGAATTTAATAGGGAGGGAAGCAAATTGGGGAAGAAGAGATGAAAATCACCTTTCTTGGAAGCATGCATGCCAGCAGGATTGTATGAAAAAAAGGATGATAACATCACATTTTATTATTGAAAGTGCACCATAAACCATGGTGGTGTCAGCTGTTTTTACCATTGACATTTCATTAATGTCAATCTAGTGTTATAAACAGTGGGAAAACCCTTCAATGGTGCCATGATGGAATTTGCTGTATGATAAATGGACTTTCAAATAATATACCGATGAGAAACTTTATGCTCTTTTTAGCCTGAGATTCTATAAGACTGGCGTTCTACCAAATCAGCAATGAATTTAGATTTGGTATGATACTGACAACAAATAAAATGGATCAAATCATGAAAGCATTGTATTGCAAGCAAATCCTTCTGATACAGAGCATGAATGCAGGACTGCAAAAGAAACTGGTAGTGAGCATGCTCATTCTATATAGGCTAAATATATAGCGCATCCAAGTTTCTGTATCGTCCTAATGAAAATCGCTTCAGAACACATCAGTTTTAAAGTTGTGTTTGTAGTGATGATATCCTTAGCAACAAGACTTCCTTTCTTTGTTTACTGGATTGTTGATGATTTAAAGGAGTTCCAAACTGTAACATATCATCACTGTTCTGTCAAAACCTTGTATCTTCATCCGGCCCTTCAGCATGTATAACGTAATACTTTCTATGTATGCCATTAGGGCAGTCTGCTTTAAACATGTTCAAGGTTCAAAAACACCTCTATCAAACCTTGTAAGTGCTCTTGCCCCTGATGAACATGTATAAAAGCAACACCACCTACGCAAAATGGTTGGTTTTTACTTCATGTATGCTGAAGGGCCGGAAAAACATACAAGGTTTTGACGGGACAGCGACGATATACTATATACTGCATGATAAGTCATAAGTACAATTGTTATTGTACAAGTGTGGGATTGTAGGATCTAAATAACCTTCAGAGAATTGAGGGCTACATTAAAAATGTAGCAGTAAGTCTAAGAAAGCTAGTACTATGTGGATTGTGCCAAATAATTCAGTGCTTTTTATATGAACTTTGCTCAAACTTTGCTTGCATGTAAGTATAGCATAAGGCCAATTATGGTGATCTCACATTTGATTTCTGGGGATGTTATTAAAGGAGTGACAGTTTATGTATACATACATTGTACAATATTCTTAAAAAACTTACACAACTTTTTTCAATTTATATTGATAGAATCCAACATACACATACTGTTTCTCTCCGTCTCTGAGATAATCAATATGATTTCTTCTAAGAAATAAACTGTTGATTATTCTTGTTTAACTATGCGGGTCATTTAATAAGTTCTACCTCCTACCTTATAACTTTGATATTTTATAAGCCAGTGGTATGAAATATTCCACAATTTGAACTTTGAGTCTCAGCTACAAATCCATAGTAAATGATAATTGATATCGGTTTAACTTTTGTTCTGATACGGTCTAAGTGGCAAAATGGATTTTGGACAACGGTGATTCAGTGCAATATTTCATAAGACTGGCTTAAATAATAGCGAAGTTATTTTTGGCAGGTGGTAGAACTTATTGAATGACCCTCATATTTGGAGTGGTCAGTGCAGATGCACATATATAATTACAATAACACATAGACATTGTTATGCACGGTGTGAATAAAAGAAACCCAATTGCAATCCTAAACACTTTTGTATTTGAGTGTTGCATTATAAATGTATAAAAATTGCAATTCAAGAGATGTAATTTGTTTTCAATAAATTTGATCAGGTTTGAGAAAGCTACTTTCAGTGTGATTATGAATGGCTTCATTAATGTGATTTTCACGATTTTGGAGGTTAATAAAAAATCATGTTTTTTGGCAATTTTTGGTCTATAATTAACAAAATAAATAAAATAATAAAAAATAAAAAATACACCTCCTAGGGAATTTTATTAGGATTATAATAAAACTAGTATGACAAAATTTGACAAAACACATTTTGAGTTATCTTGCACGAACCTAAAATGGGTCAAAAAACATCTTTTTTATAATTTTTTCCAAAATGGTCAATTTCATGTTCATGGTTGGATTCATTGAACCCTTTCCTTCCAGAAAATGTGTACTTTTATATAGAATAAATGAATAATGAAGGAGTTACGGCAGTTTTACGGAGGCTGTACCTGAGAGTCCACACCCTTAACCTAACCGTGTTACGCACTGCAAGTCTATACGCTGCTAGCTGATTGTTAGCGTAGTTTGTAAGGTGTCTGACTTTCACGCACACTGCCCCGATTTGATCCCGGGCGCATGCAAAGACTGATATTTCCACCTAGATTTGACCCGTTTTTCACCCCTGATAGTTTCATTACCCAATACATGCCCTGGGAGTTAGGGTTCAAGATCGTCTAGTGAAATGTGTAAGGTAATACTTGAAATGTGTTGGAAAAATTGATAATTGGTTTTGTTGTGCCCTAGGAGAGACAATAATCCTTTCAAAAGAAGAAGAAGTTTTTTAGCCCCCAGCGCATAGACCTCAAGCCGTAGCTCATTTCACATACCAATGCGGGCGGGCTTCTGAGACGGACCTTGTTTGGCCTTACCAACTCATGCTGTCTACATACCAACACGTGCCATCTACATACCAACACGTGGCCAATGGAGACCTGATCATCCATGCACATCATATGTGACCTTTATACAATGTGGAAGACAATGAAGGCATGATTGAAGAACAACTCAAGGGTTGAGCGCCAGAAGGCCGAACCTCAACTTTTGGGCACAATGAGATTTTGGTACCAAAATAATCCTTTAACCCACAGATTTTAAGAACCATAAGACTTTAACTTATAAACACTCTTAATTGAAGATATGGCCAATTCCATATAGCCCCAACTCAATGTAACAGGTGTCAGTCAGTGCCACAAGGCCTTAACTCAGACATGCGTCCTTCTGGCGCTCACTGAATTGACATAATGAGTGAGTAAAAGTCTTGTGATCATACCAATTGAAGCATGAAAATATACAAGAATATAATGAAGTTCAGTTCTGAAATGTACCAACTGCTTGCCTTTTAATGACAATCTTTATACAAAAATAGGTGTCTTTAAAGCAGTAACTCAAATTATTGCAAATTCAGTTAGTACCAAAAGGCCGTAACTCAAGCATTTCTTAATTAATAATAAATATCGTCGTAATTAGTTATCTCAAATAGAAAATAATATAAACAGGTTCATAGCACTAAGTGTGATACTTTAAAAAAAAATGTATGACTATAATCAGACGTATGAGTTGGGTGTTGTAATGGTTCCAAATATTCAAAGTTAATTATCTCAAAATACCTTTGTTTTTAGTTAAGGCCTTTTGGTGCTCAACCCTCGATCTGATAGGTGCTCTTGCTAAAGTCCGCCATGCATGGAGAAAACTTGTGGTTGTCTGCTCTGCAGCCAAAAATTGATGATTTATATTCATTAATTTATAAAATAATTGCATTGTCTTTCACAAAACTTTGTTTTCCTTATATTTAATGATATCATTCACAAGTACAACATAGTTATAAATATACATAATTTATAATAAATGTATAAAATAAGCATTGAAGGTGTATGTCCTTGTGATTTTTTTCTTCACATCAATATATTTTTATATCAGAAGAATCCCATATTTTTCTCAATGTATCTGTTAAATCCTAGGTGCCAGAAATGTTCCATTCAGAAAGTATAGGCTAAAATTGGGTGAATTACTGCCAAAGGTGGTTAACCACCCGCCAGTTTGTGTACTACTCAATGGGAAAATTTCTTGTGACCATGTGCTTCTAAAATAAGAATCATTGGAGTTATGCAACTCAACTTTGGAATGCGACAATTTTTAAGGATGACCTTTCATGTAAAACAGAAAACATCAAATTGAAAACGGGGCCAGCAATCAGAACATCTACCTTTAAGTCAGACTGTATTTCCACCTAAAGTGTGAATGTGACGTCAGTGCCTATAGATTCATCATTTGTGCACTAATGCTTCAATTCATCTTTGATCATGCATAGGAGATACAGTTGATTTGAGGTCAGATTCTTGGCCAAATATGGCCAAAAGTAAGTTAGAGTACCAACTTTCAGCTTTCTACCTAGTACGAAGACTGATATATAAGCTTCCAAAGTCGGAAGATATAACAATTATTTCGTGAAAAAAATGCATTCTCGACCAAATTTCAACGGGCCATATCTGGAAAACGACATGGCGTATGATTTTTATTTTTTGCATATGTTTAATTTTGCCATAGTCCATTATTCTGATGAAGTTTCATCAAAATCTGAGAGGGTCACTTGGGGACCACTGGTTGATTAGACATGAAATGACCCGAGTGCATACACCAGCGTTTAAGAATCACTGGGCCAATATTATGGTTCAGTTACTGAAATATGCTTATGACATCACTTTGAACTTCTGGGTGGACATACTGTTAAATTGAAGATAAGTACATCACAATTACATATAAATTATAAAAGCAGTTCTACCTATGAGTAAAGCTATCACAAATGAATCTTTTTTTTGTATATAAAGATTGTATATAAAGAGTAAATGTGAACAATATCCCAACAACATCAACAAGGTTAATGAAGTGAGTGATTATAAATCAAACTGGTAATGCTCTACGGAGAGTAGGACGGACCAATCAATTCTTTCACTGTAGTTGTCTAGTGCAACAACTTCTATTTAATAAGTTACACAAATTTATACCCTAATACACAGACTATAGGCTACCCCACCTCTTTTGTAGGATTAAAATTGCGACCTTAGCAATTATAGCCTAGCAGGTCTAGTGTTTATGACATCACTATTATTTGGGACCGAAAGAACCGGGGTTTGAATCCTAGTATCATGAGATTTTTATGTAAAACCTTTGCTTTCAATTCACTTTTCTCAAAATAGGGGCAACAACATTTGAATACTTACTACAAGTCTTATTCATGATAGGTTTACACATAACACCATAAAGTGCACTTTATTTCAGGCATTTGTTCTTCTACTTAAAGGGACACAAAGTAGTGTTGAAGATTTTTATTAATATAAATTTACTTCAGCATTCAAGATGAACATTAAAATTACCATTAGTGTTGTTTCTACTCACAAAAACACGGCAAAACTTGATTAAAACAATACCATCGCTATTTATTGAACCTTTTCTTAAAAACGCCCTCTATGTAAATATGGTTCGCTTTATATATCACTCGTGATGCTGGGGGACACTGTCTGAGGTAAAATGCTGATCGCGGCTCGATCGGCAATTTTGAATCGACGTTTTGTTGTACAAAGAGGGCTAATTTTTCTTAATCCTTATAGGTGTAAGTTCATACATGTAATACAATTATAAAAATATAACCAATCCCGGTTTTTATCATAATTGAGGGCGCAGCCTCCAACACATCTCTTAGTGTCCCTTTAAAACAAGATTACATGAAAGGCATAAGGCCTCCCCAAAATTCCCTGGCAATTTATATCAAAAGGTCATGAACAAATCCCATTCACACCACATAATGACATTTTAACAAAGTGCGGCAAGAATAAAGTTGAAATATAGTAATCATATACATCATCAATAACATTAATTCATGAATAGCGACAAATTTCATGGTTAGACTATATAGTGCTCAATGGCAAAATGGCAGAGCGTAATAATCATCAATCATCATTGATGTACAAAATATATTTCACATCAATGAATATTTACAGCACATTTTCAACACTGAAAAAACGAACAATTATACGCGTATATATGTAGGCATTTTAGAAATAGTGTTTAAGTTTATGAAAATGAAAGCTGTTCTCAAATCTCACAGATATTGGTAGTCCACTTCCACACTATTGCGACTGCAACAGAAAATAATCTCTTTCCCCAAAGGGTATTTGCTGTTCTCTCATGAATAGAGCAATACAGGAAGTAATGAATATATAAGCCTAATATAGTGTGGCAATGAAAATTAACAGGTAATCCAGGGCCTATATAGCCATAGGAAGTGGGGTGGGCGGTATTAGCGAGGCCATGCTCCTTATTTATGTTTTGTTATCCTTTAAAAGGCAAAAATAGTGGCAGTGGTGTTTAGACCAGCCAATGTTGTTGAGAGAGAGTAGCAGGCATGTACCCTCCAAAACATAGGCTAACATTAATATTGCACTGAACAACTTATGCAAGCATCTTTAGTTTGTCTGACACTTGATCGTGTAATACTGACAGAGTCAGCTCATTCACTGGGAATGGAAATGGAGGGGGGGGGGGGGGGGCATGTCTGGGTGTTGGATGCTGTTTATTTACTGATATACCCCCATGCATGGAATGGCACCGGGCACTAAACATTGTTGATCAACAAGAGGTGACATGGTCTATCAGAAAACAAGCATTCTGCAATTTTCATAGTTGCATACTTCTTGTTTTCGCAAGTTTTAAAATTCTTTGAAATGGTATATCCGGGAAGTAACAAGAGATTCTAATCTTTCACAGGCCTTTATGCTAGTGCTGTTCACCATTATGCCTTATATGTGTGGTGGTATGGGAAAACCCGTCGGAAGTCGCTAGTGTTAATATTGAGATATCTGGGTCATACCAAAATATTTCTAACAAATGAGTTCTGTATCAATTTTCCAACTTTGGTCCCAAGATAGAGATATACCTTGAACTTTAGTCTCCAGGAGTTTTTTATGCAAAATTCCAGATGTGAAGTTTATTTATTACTTTTCTGAAGGGGCACACCACTAAATACGTCCCCCATTGAAATACACGCGTTTCGGCCCTTTTTCAAGACCGTATTTTTACCCCACGTAACAATGATGGAAGTTTTTATTTCGCATGAATGTATTAGATATGTGTTGAATTTTATTTTAAACTTGATTTTTCTTGACCCATCTAGATGAAATTTTTCGCTACGGGCACCTAAACAGCGCCCTCACCATTTTAAACCGATATTTTCGCTTCCTCACCGGTTCCGGCAACGATATCCTTCCGCAGCCTAGGCTCCCGTGCGTATTCGATTCCGACGATTTTTGACCACATTAGCAATGCTGAGGTTCTATTCTATCTTTTTCATAAAAAATAAGCAAGATTTACTTCTATTTGCTTCCCCTGGGACGATGATCAAATTGATATAGGTACTATTTCTCCGAACCATACACCAAACGCGTAAGGATTTAGTGTAGTGCCCCCTTAGAAGCAAAACTTTTTTTGAGTTTTCATTCTTTTTTCTACATATTTCGAAAGAACAAGTTTTTCTAAGATAAACTGCCAAAGCATACCTCTGTGCGATCTGTGGTTCTCAAATAAGAGCATTTTTCTGAAAAATGATGATGCCCAAATGTTCATAAATTGTGTATAAAAGCAAGAAATCACCCAGTCCGGCACCATCTGGTCCGGCACCATCTGGGCTGACATCGATTTTGGCGAACTATAGTGTATGCATTATCAATTGTTTCGTGAATAATATAATACAAACTAACTTAACATTTAATAAACATTTGATTATAATATTACATACAAACAAAGTCCGACACAAATTTACTATTCTCTAGTTTTCAGTAATGGTAGCTCTAAGAAGAGCTGTTTGGGTTTAAAAGGGACTGTTTAAGAGATATTTCATGTGATCTTTCAATTCATGTGGTGATACATGGAGGTGAACACCCGCTGTAATTCTTCAAACCGTGGCATGTGATTCTCCTCTTGTTGTCTGTCGAAGATTCTAACACCAAGTGGTCGCCTTCTGCGCACGTCCGCTCGACACACTCTATGGGAAACTTCCCCGGCATGGCGTTTCTAACCATGCATGTCAGGTCAGGTCTGCGGTTCTGTAAGATGTACACGGCTCTTGGAAGCGTGGTGATTACCTCCCTGTGTCCAGGATACCGCAGCTGACACCGGTGGTAACCATCCTTGTTCCTACAATTTGTTTACACCCAATACGAACCAACTTCAATTTCTAAAACATTTCTGGTTAGGTATGCTGTAGTTTTGACAGTATCTTCTGCTCATCCGTCAGGCTATCACCGCTAACCATAGGCGCCTCTATTGTTATACATAGAGTACAATGCCCCTTTTGATGATTCGTCAAAAGTTTTGGCCAAGGCTAGCATGATTGTGTTTGGATTTGATTTAAAATATTGTATTGTACTTTTATCCTAATGGTAGTAATCTTAAGAAACTTATTGACAAATAAAACTGCGAAAATAGAGTGAAAATGAGAGTTTTTCAAGTAAAAGGTACCATAATAGGCCAAAAACAACACGTCTTCGAAGGGGGCACACCACTAAATACGTCCCCCATTGAAATACACGCGTTTCGGCCCTTTTTCAAGACCGTATTTTTACCCCACGTAACAATGATGGAAGTTTTTATTTCGCATGAATGTATTAGATATGTGTTGAATTTTATTTTAAACTTGATTTTTCTTGACCCATCTAGATGAAATTTTTCGCTACGGGCACCTAAACAGCGCCCTCACCATTTTAAACCGATATTTTCGCTTCCTCACCGGTTCCGGCAACGATATCCTTCCGCAGCCTAGGCTCCAGTGCGTATTCGATTCCGACGATTTTTGACCACATTAGCAATGCTGAGGTTCTATTCTATCTTTTTCATAAAAAATAAGCAAGATTTACTTCTATTTGCTTCCCCTGGGACAATGATCAAATTGATATAGGTACTATTTCTCCGAACCATACACCAAACGCGTAAGGATTTAGTGTAGTGCCCCCTGAACCTTGTTTATCAATTGTTTTGTGTAAAATGCTATGTTTACGTAAAATGACACTGTAACCATGGTAACCACTTGTGAATTCCGACACGGCATTGTAAAGATTTTGAAAGTGAAGAACTTACAATTGTTAATAATATCGCAAAAAACTAGGTTCATATCAAAAGTCCTTTTCATATGACAAGCTATTCTGTGTGATATAACAATGTAGTTTTATTATTATTAGAGCATTTAAAAGATTTTGTGTACACCTTTAAATTGTCAGTTTCAATTTTTAGTGTTGCGTTTAAACTTGCCGACTTTAAAATACTATAACTGTAGTTCTAGATGGAATTTCTGAAAAATTTAGAGTATGAAGCTCTCTGTCAAAGAAAACAAAACCAAGTTGCTATAAAATGACCATGTGAAGGGTTTTCCCATGCCACCACACATATGGTTGTGATTATTATTGCACCATTTCCAGTTACACTCAAAATGAACTGCAATGTTATTACCGCTTCCAGGTACTGTAAAAATGGTCATTTTTGTGGGATTAGTTTTTTTACTTTACCAATTTTTAACTGTTTTTCTAAAATTCGTGATCACATAGACCTTTATGCAAAAGAAATACATTCACATGTTGTTATTTTTCGCATACGTTGCTTCGAATCTGAAAAATGCCAACAAATATGTAGCCTGGGAATTTATCCACTTTTCATTCTCCACAATCTTCTCCAAAATTGTGAGGTACATTTCTGTTTCAGTTTCAAATAGCCTTTTGGAGTTGATGAATATCGTAAACCTTGAAGGTGTTTAAGTTAGCAACCAGAGGGGCAGAATGTGCTAAATAATGTGAGTTTGAGCCAGGGTGGGGTGGGGGTACTTCAAAAGTAAATATGAGGTTACAGGGATGTGCCGCCAAATAGGGTCCCATTTTTCACCCTCTGGTTTAATGAATGATCCCTTGCCAATTTTTTGTAAATGTCTAAGTCTAAAATCATTTTTGTTTTGCTGTTTTTCACATAAAGTTGAGCAAAACGTCAAATATGTAGGAAAATGATGGGTCCCCGGTAACCGTATGGGTCCATAATGGTAAATGTATGGGTCAGTTTTCATTTTGCTGGCGGCACATCCCTACCAATAAAATATCTGAGTACCTCCCCCCCAGGTTTGAGCAAAGACGAATGATTTTCTTTTGTTTAACATGAACTGAAAGAAGATTACAATCATTGGAATCAGCCCGGTAATACAACGCTGGATATCTGGTCGGCCAGGCTTATTTTTGAGATACACAGAGCAAAATATATATAGCTTATAAAATATAAATAAATAGCAATGGATACCTTGTTTTCCTTATATTTTCCAAAGTATTAATTAATACTTCAATAAAAAAAGGTATTACAAAGTACATTAAGTACACATTTAGCCAATCAGAGATACAGTAAGAATGGCAGTATGGTTGATAACGAGATATATAAAAGCACTTTTTTGATTGGTTACTCACAGGGATATATCACATTATATCCTGTAATGAGCCAATCATAGACACTCTAAGAAAGCAGATAGTGCTCATAGGGGTTAATATTCTAACAGATATTGTAAAAATAATATTTTTTTGAACAAAGGTAGACAAGAATGCACTTAGTGGTATTATACTGTAAAACCAGTATTTTTTGTGTGCATTTAAAATTTCGCTCGGAGCACCCACTCGCAAAAATGTCATGCCGCAAATATTTCCAATTGACCTGGTAGCAGTGCATTGCAAAGTTACATTCATGAAATGTTCATGCCGTGAATTAGGCAAGTATTGCTGATTCGTGAAATTTTAAAAAACTCACTAACACTTCTGGTTTTACAGTAATTTGTGCACATCAAGACTTCTGTGTGGATATTGATCCTATACTGTTGAGAATATTGTTTCTTGGTGTGGTTTCTCATCGATGTTTTTTGGCTTTTGTAATGTTGCAGATATCAACTGAAAGATTAATAAGAGAAGATAATAAGTGTTTTGTCACTTGTAATTTTAAGCTGAAACATGTAATGGGACATTATGTTTAAAGGGGCATTGAGAGATACATATGGGAGTGCGCCCTCAATTATCCTGGAAATCAGTTTTTTTGCATCAAAGTAATACTTAGGCATATACTAACTACTATCTGAAACAGTTTACCAACATTCGCCGTTATCATATAAAATTTCATGATTGTCTTAGTTTCGATATGATGATATCGAAACTCAGGTGCTGAATTCGGAAGTTATGCATCGTTTTACTCACAGACTTTCGCGGCAAATCTCAACCCGGAAGTGCCGTTATTTGCTTATTTTGGCATGAAGGCGATGTCGGAATTGTATGACATTTTGGATTTGGGCGATGTTGATGATTATCTTTACGTTATTTGCTCATTTAGTACATCGATACATCTCTCAATGCCCCTTTAAGGAACACTATATTTACAATGAATAGATAAGAATCTAGTAATGAAGGAATTGCAAACCTTGCTGGAGACAAATTATCACGCAAATGATTATCTATCTCTTAGGCCTAAAAAAAAAGAAGGTTTGATTGGCGTAACATGACCAAAACAAATAGGGTAGGTCGGTCGGGATTTTTTTTTTTTTTTAATTTTTTTTTTAAAATCATCTACTTTTGAACACTTAAAAGACAGCAGTACACACAAATGAAGAGACAGTAAAAATTCCCTTTTCTTTAAACATTTTTCTTTTTATTTATAGAAACCAACAGACTCTATGAGTACAAGTTTCTGAAGTTTTAAACAATAACAAACTTCAGATTTCAGTTTTTTTTTGTTTTTTGTGGGTTTTTTGTTTTTTTTTCCCCTCAAAATAATAAAAAATATTCAGGGTCGGCGATGTATTTAGGGTCGGTCGGGTTACGCCAATCAAACATTTTTTTTTTTTAGGCCTTATTAAAAATATCAAAAATGTTTCATTTAGCTGACGTATCAGAAAAAAATTGAGTTGAATAATACAGGGTTGCACAAAGTTGTTTCTTCCCCAGGAGCAAGGTTTTGAGCTTAACATTTCCCCACCTATACTTACAGGTTTGATAAAGATCAGATTACAATATTGGATTATAATTTTTGTTAGGGGAGCATGAAAAAAAGAAATTGCGAATTCGCAAATTTGATTGTTGCATTTTACGCTAAAATTGTCAAATTGTGTCTAATTTAGTATGAAAATCTGCGCGAAGCGCGAAAAAAAATTGCCTTTTTATGCTAAAATAGTCATTTTTTTCTCTTAATTTTAACTAAATATAATTTTTTTGAGGGGGTGGGGGCACAAAAATATATTTTGGGGAAATGCCCTCCCCTTGCCCCATGTAGCGTCGCCACTGGGGAAAAGCAATAAAACAATAAACACGTTAGTATACCTGCAACCACAGCTCATAACCCAAAGTTTGCATTTTTTTCTCTTTATCTTTTTTCACGTTTTCCCAAATACTTTTTCTTTTTCCAATTGGCATTATTTCCCCAATTCTGCTCATTATTTCCCGGGAGCGGTGCTCCCTGCTCCCGCACTTTGTGCAACCCTGTGAATAATAACCCAGATCCTTAATATATGGTTGTATGATCAAGAGGGTCGTGAAGGTTATAAACAATTATAGCCAACAGAGTTTGTATTGCTAGGGTGATCTATTAAATTTCTGGAAATAAGGTTTAACAAAATTTAGATTAGTTAAACAAAATGTAATACTCCCCCACCAAAGACTTTGAATAGTTTTAGGACATTCATGAAAATGATTAGATAACCCCATGCTGGGTTTATTCTCTGTGCCCGTATTCACACCCCCATGATGCTAGATTTATGGTTTGAGAACTGCTTTTGATTAGTTGAATTCTTAAAAAAATACTTAGAGCAATAATATGTGATCTTTTTCAAATTAGTACAAATATTTTCATTTTGTCTTCTCATATATATGAAGTTTGACTTATCAGGAAAGACTTTCCTGGACTCATACATCTATCTTGAATGTATTTTCTGTGGAAAAACCATCACAGAAATTTTGTAGATCGTAATGGAAATCTGCTTCCTATTACTTAAAAGTAACTTAGAAGATCTTCACGATTTATGATAAAAAAATGCAAATCTGCAAGAAAATCTGCTTTCAAAGTAAATATCAAAGATAGAGGGTGCCACTCGGAAAAGACCGCATAATATGACTTTAACACGATGCTTGGCATTTATGTTTATTTTCCAGTTTTCAACAATGATTACATCTCAGTACTCACCTTCTTCCTAGCTAAAACGTTGGTGAAGTCTCCTCTGATTTTTAGAATGCGTGAGAGATGCTTCTGCTGAACATCTGGATAGTTATTCGTCAAGAACTGCGTTGTAACAACAAACATTTTGGTTAAATGGTTAATGAATGTACCCCAATTTTCTCTCACTTATAACCCTAACGCCACTGAATCTCACTAAATCTCACTGCCAGAAACTATATCCAGGCACGTGCTGCTGCATTGCCGCGATGACGTCACCTACTGCAGGCATGTGGTCACGGAGTTTGTGGCCGCATAGCCGCTAGGGAGTTAGCTCAGTTGGTAGAGGGACAGACTTGGGTGCGGATGGTCCCGCGATCGAATCACGGGGGGTGCTGGGTGATTTTTCGGGTAAAAAAAATAGCACTTTTCCCCCCTCCCCCCGATACGCACAAAAAACTAGCTTTACTGGTTAGGGATAGGGCTTTTATTACATGGGCCGAAATCATACTTGTGGTATGTTGTGAATGTTGTGGTATGGCCGGATTTTAGAGTATGGATCCTAAGCATCTCATGACCCACAGAAACTCGAAACAAGTATGTATTTCAACAAATATTACTCCTGATTTCCCCACATTTTGTAACTGTTATCACTACATGTACACTTGTAGCATTTCTAAATATTATGCTCTAAACATCACACTTTCTCTCGAGACTTTTTTGTATGATAAACAATGTACAATGGTACATCCCTTGTTCTGTTACAAAGAAATGTCTGACAATAAGTGCATAATGGGTTTACTTCAATCACAGTAACTATAAAATCAAATGATAATAATGAGTTAAAATAATAATAACAAATAAAGTCCGAAAAATTCATATGCAGTTAATCAAGAATATGAATCGCCAAACACTTTAAATCAGCAAAATATATTGCGATCAAAATACTACCTCTGAACTTCTGGGACATAATATCGAAGTTAAACAACAATTTGAACAATACCCTCGTCCCTCATCCCCTTTGAAAGTGTGACAAATCACGAACTAAATACATTTAAAAAGATGAATGTGTTGAATAATTTGAAGGTAAAAATGCTGTGATTATTAAGTAATTTATTACGGTAATTCCGACGCAGCTTCTCTTTGAAGAATGTATCAATATATAACTGCAATTAAGGGGGGAGGGTGTGGACCCTCAGCTTAGCCTCCACAAAACTGCTGTAACTCCTTCATTATTCATTTAATTTATATAAAAGTATTCATTTTCTTGAAGGAAAGGGTTCAATGAATCCAACCATGAACATGAAATTGACCATTTTGGAAAAAATTATAAAAAACATGTTTTTTTACCCATTTTAGGTTCGTGCAAGATAACTCAAAATATATTTTGTTAAAGGAGGTGTCCCGCAAGCATAAAATTGTACATTATATGTTAGAAACATAACTATCGAGCCTAACTGTTGTAATTATATAGAACAAAACACCACACTTATGACAAAAACAAATAAAAAACCGCTATCTCTCAACATGCACTTTTTAAAATTCGCGGCGATCAAAAGTCCCAGTGTCGATGATGTCATAGTTATACAATGCACATGCGCAAATTTGAGCACCGATACCCATGACGTCATCGACACCGGGACTTTCGATCGCCGCGAATTTTAAAAATTGCATGTTGAGTGATGGCTGTTTTTATTCATTTTTGTGACTAGTATGGTGTTTTGTTCTATACAATTACGTAATTTCGGCTTGATAATTATTTTTCTAACAAATAATGCTCAATGTTGTGCTTGCGGGACCCTTCCTTTAAATTTTGTCATACTATTCATACATTTTATCAAAAATGTGATTTTCACGATTTTGGAAGTAAAAAAATCATGTTTTTTGGCATTTTAAGGTCTATAATTCAAAAAATAAATAAGTTAATAATTTAAAATACACACCTCCTAGGGAATTTTATTAGGATTACAATAAAACTAGTATGCTACAATTTGAAAAAATATATTTTGAGTTATCGTGCACAAACCTAAAATGGGTCAAAAAACATGTTTTTGATAATTTTTTCCAAAATGGTCAATTTCATGTTCATGGTTGGATTTCAATGAACATTTTCCTTCAAGAAAATGTATACTTTTATATAGATTAAATTAATAATGAAGAAGTTAAGGCAGTTTTACAGAGGCTGTACCTGACAGTCCACACCCCCTTTAAACATGGAAGTATTGTATCAATATTTAAAATGATAATTCACATTTTGGTAAAAGTTCATCCCAGTAAATCAAATTGAAAGGGTGCATGTTTTCAAATTCAACATTTTAAGGGCCGGTATACCCGGGGTGCTCAGTGGTCATTACAAGGGGGGTATCATGCACGTCCAAGGACTTTCAAAAAGTACCCTAAATAAGTAATTGCATAAATGTGAAAAAGTACCCCCTAAACAAGTAAGGACAGTTTTTGCATACCCTAAGCAAGTCATTTCAGTATTTTCATACCCTAAACAAGTAATCCAAATACCTTGATACCCTAACATACCCTAAGCACGTAATTTATATATTTTGAATCCTAAGCTTAATAGTCTTTAGCAAGCCCCAGGAGAAAGCCGTATTCTACTTTAAACATACGCACGATACCCCTTTTGTTGCCGTTGAATACTATAAATGGCAAGACTTGCTAAAGTAAAAGTCAATGTGGATTCTTCGAATTCCCGTCATTTTTTACACAACACTAAGAACGGGACGAAGAGGCGCCTATTGAACAGGGCCGATGCCAGGATGAATTGCGACGGGAACAGATTGAGGAATATAACGCGGCTATTAAAAAATGTCATAGATAAAAGAAAATAAGGACCCTAAATACGTAAGACCATTGTATTAAAGTATACCCTTTTCCCTGATTTTCCTTGTTTTGATACCCTAAACACGTTACGTACGTAACGTGCCCTGGCTTCAAAAACCACCCTAATTACGTGATTTCTTGGACGCGCATGATACCTTCTTGTAATGACCACTGAGCACCCCGGGCCGGTATATCAAATCAGTTAAGCGGTATAGGTAAGTTCCAGTTGGACGAAGAAGAAGTCAGTGGGATGTGCAGTGATGCAAACACATTTTGTGATATAATATGGTAAGTATACTTACAGTTAGCTGAAGTTTGACCGTCGTTTTCTGAACCTCAATTATTTCGGCTAATTCATTAACAACTTTCCACAACTCCTGAATCAAAAACGTATTGCACATTGTTGTTAAAAGGCAACTTAACACAGGGTTTTAACAAAACACTTTCCATCCAGCAAGCATTTGCAGACAACATTCCAAAATGTCACAAAATATTTCAACAATTTCAAAATTATTGAGTTTCTTTACCTTATTTGGAATCACCACGAGAAATGCATGAAATAAGTACAAATATGCCAAGTATTGATTCAGTAAACCATGAGATAGAATTTGAAAATTGGGAAAGGTTTCTGAAAAATCTGATTTTTATACAGTAAAACTAATAGTCGTGGGGAAAGTGTTAAAACATTTAGAGGCTTACCAAAACAAATTGCTATAACGATAACCACTGAGTTTGATTGATACAGACTCAATCCATGTTCCACTGTACGTGTAATAACTTTTAACTCGGTTATCTAGCTATTGGCCGGTCATAAATTCTCCAATTCCTAGATTAAGCAGGCCAGTAGTCAACAATGATAGCAGACTAACAGCCTGAAAACAGTATGGCCTCAGTGTCTTGGGGTCTGTAACATAATACATTGTTAACCCCCTGGGGTCTACCTGTCTATCTTACAGTGGTTCTGATTGGTTTATTACAAGATGTACTCGTATGAATAGCCAATTTAAATGCAGCTTGTAAAATGTTTCACTCCCATCTTTATCAGGGATACAATTATTCTAACAATGTCTCTCATTGGTGCAATAAATGATGTATCCATCTTTTTAACCAATCGGCCGGTAGTTCTCAGGGGGTTAATTTGATATTTTCACATGATGCATTCTCACCTGTTCTTTATCCAGCGGCGGCGGTGATAATGATGTGAATACCTGCTGTAGTTGTTGCACATCTCTGTATATCATCGCGGCTGTTGCATGTCTTTCTGTCTCATCTTTGCAAACCAATCGTCTGCAATACAAAATGTGGTATAATAAAGTCAGTGTATATTTAATTATACAGAAATGCCACTTGTCAGTTTTCAAATTTCGTTTTCCAGTAATGTGAAATTTTCATATAATCTCAAGAACTCTTAACAGGTTAAGTATAGATAAACGTTTCTTCAACTTTGCTTGATTGAAGAAGAAATTTGTTAGTCTCTAATACAGAGTGATGTAAGTCATTGCATATTTTCTTATACAGAAATGCCACTTGGCAGTTTTCAAATGTCCTGAAATTATTTTTCCAGAAATGTGAAATGTTCATATTATAATCTCAAGAACTTAACAGGGAAAGTATAGATCAACATTTCTTCAACTTGGTTTGAAAATTGTGCACAATTTTTGCCCAAAGGTCCTAGCTTTAAAAAAAAGAAGGAATATTGAATCCATTTGTTCTTGAGCACCTATCTTGTGAGGTGTATTTGTTTACAATAATTTATACACTCATACTCTCTAAGGCACTTACTTGTCCACGACCAGTGCTTTCACATACAGCCCTCGAACGTGCTCCTCTATCTGTAAGGTAAATGTCTTGAAATAATGCAGCCTTAGACCGGACGTGTACTCTTTTATAAGCCGACAGATATATTCCACGGGACTATCTGCACCTCCGGTTGCTTTTGTTTTCTTGCAAGTACCACCATTTAACCTGTTTCAAAAGATAATTGGTCATACTAGCACATTCAAAATGAGTTAAAAGACCGACTTATATTATGTGTGTCATGTTTATTGAAGAAGAAAAAATATAAAATCCACCTCCAAAACCCCCAAACAACCAACCCAAACACCACAATAGCCCTAAAATATGGAAATAACACTATGACCAAAACAAAGGTATCAAGTTCTTTGAATAAAGGGATATAAAGTAAAATTGCACCCTGGGAACGAAAAAACCCATAACTCTCGCGGGAAAAAGATGTGGATCAAGTCATCCGACCTGGTTGATGAAACCGTCTAAAATGTGAGTAAACATCTTGGATTTGTTCAATATAACCTAAATTTCCCTTTTTTTTAAAAAGATTATCAAGTATTGAACATTAATTTGATCTATAATTACCAATTTTTTACCAAAGAATTGCAGACGGAATAGTCACAACAAATGTCTAGTGTTTTTGACACACCCTATAATCAAATCATGCGATACTCACCAAGGTCCTGTTAGAATACAGGCTCCGTGCAGGGTCATCTCCCTCGTCAAAGCAGATAAATAAGTGCTCAAGCTACAAGTATGAACAAATTATTATACATATAAATTGTGAAAAATTCCTACCATTATTTCGAGACATTAACATTGCTCCGAGATACATACATATGATACATACATATTCAATTTTGATCAATTTACTCAAGAGTAAATGACGTAGGCCTATATACCCCAAACACTGTAATAAATGCACGGGGTGGGGGCATAATGTGAACCTTACCATTACTTAAGTTAATTTTAATTATGGGAAATGTGTCATCACTTAGACAACTTATTGTTTCGAACAATTAACTGAATTACTATTGAATGTAGTCTGGAACGTAATACAAATTCCTTCTCCGCAGTTTGATACCTCATTCAACAAAATCGAATGGATACTTGTAAAGTTATGGCGATTGCAATGACCGCGCATAACAATTAACAGCAAAGTTGCACTAGGTGTAGGAAATCATTGATTTGTGTGTGATTACTGTCATAACTGTGTGCTATCTGAACGAGCCATCTAGGTATCTGGATGAATGGATCTGGAGTGATAACCGCAATTTGCGGGATAAAGGGTCTGACTAGCTGTGAATAATTAAAGTCTTTGAGTCTTTACACACACATTTTCAGTTTGTTATCACACACAAATCAATGATTTCCTATAACTAGTGCAACTTTGCTGTTGTTATGTGCGGTCATTGAAATCGCCATAACTTTAAAAGTATCCATTCGATTTTGTTGAATGAGGTATCAAACTGCGGAGAAGGAATTTGCTCATTTAATGTATATCTCAGATTTTTGGTACCGATTATCTATTTTGAATTAGCCAACCTCAAAACACCTGGTCAGGGACTTTATGTGCTAGGTGTATATCAGATAAGGTATACTCACCATTCTTTGGAATGTGTCGATATCAGATCGATCAATTTAGCAAGATCCTTCTCGACATCAGTATCAGACACAGGAAACCGTTCCTGTCGACAAAATAAATCGAGAATGTATATCAATTTTTCAGGATTAAATTGTCATAACTGTGCAGTAAAAAGGCATATTTTGGGAAAAGGCCTGTAAGTTGATGACGGATTAGTGAGACTATAATTTTTTTCCCGCTAACACATTAATGAAACCTATCACATATATAGTGAGCTTATAAATCCAAGGATACAGATATGTTAAAAACGGACATGACTAGATGATAACTTCATTGTTTTATTTGCTATTTTTTTATTACCTTCAACTGGTTGAGATGAATTTCAAGTAGGCAGAAATTGTTCAGCAAGGCTATCTGTAATAAATTTGGAAACCAATAATGATTTTAGGATCACCTCTAGTTGGCCTACTAATACTAAATTTCATAAGATGTCTTAAATTTCAGGATTTGGTATAACTATCGACACCAGTACAATTGACCACCATAAATACAACTCCACCCCCCCCCCCCCCCATGGACTGGATTTGTTTTTCAGGACGATATATTTAAGGATGGTACCTTTTAGTTTTAAGAATATTGTGTTTCCAGAACATAGCATATCACACAGAATTTCCATTATTGAACTATAGAGGGTGACATTGCGAACCCACAATTTAGAGAAACCGATGAGTTTTAAATGCAAGTCAAATGGTCAGGGCAAACAATACTGACGTTTATTCAGATTTGAAGGCTAATAGCACCATTTGTGATAACGCAACAGAAATATTAGAATATTAATATAACAAGACTAGGCACGCCTAGTAGAGCTGGTCGGATATTTGAATGTCAAAAATATTTTTCTCTTGTAATATGGCAGAATATAATTATGTTATTTGGAAAGTGGTGTCATGGTACTATTTTTTTAACCGTGTTTATGTTTATACAAGATTAATTAGGATAAATTATATGTTAGTGTATTTTAACTGGTGCATGGTTCCATAACAGTCTCACAGTCTAAATGTATCCCTCAAAGGGTGCATAAATCCATAACAGGCCCACGGTCTAAATGTATCCTTCAAAGGGTGAATAGTTCAATAATAGGCCCACAGTCTAAATGTATTCCTCAGAGGGTGCATTATTCTGTAACAGGCCCACGGTCTAAATGTATCTCTCAAAGGGTGTATGTTTCCATAACAGGCTCACGGTCTAAACGTATCCCTCAAAGGGTGCATAATTCCATAAAAGGCCCACGGTCTAAATCTATCCTTCAAAGGGTGAATAGTTCAATAACAGGCCCATGGTCTAAATGTATTCCTCAGGGGATGCATGGTTCCATAACAGGCCCACAGTCTAAATGTATCCCTCAAAGAGTGCATGGTTCCATACAGGCTCATGGTCTAAATGTATCCCTCAAATGGTGCATGGTTCCATAACAGGCTCACAGTCTAAAGGAATCCCCCAAAGGGTGCATAATTCTATAACAGGCCCACGGTCTAAATGTATCATTCAAAGGGTGAATAGTTCAAAAACAAGCCCACGGTCTAAATATATTCCTCAAAGGGTGCATTATTCCATCACAGGCTCACGGTCTAAATGTATCCCTCAAAGGGTGCATAATTCTATAACAGGCCCTCGGTCTAAATGAATCCTAAGGGTGAATAGTTCAAACACAGGCCCACAGTCTAAATGTATCCCTCAAAGGGCGCATGGTTCCATAACAGGCCCACAGTCTAAATGTCCCCCTCAAAGGGTGCATTATTCAATAACAGGCCCATGGTCTAAATGTGCCGTTGATGCCTTCAAAGGGTGAATAGTTCAATAACAGGCCCACAGTCGAAATGTATTCCTCAGAGGGTGCATTATTCTGTAACAGGCCCACGGTCTAAATGTATCCCTCAAAGGATGCATTATTCTGTAACAGGCCCACGGTCTAAATGTATCCCTCAAAGGGTTTATGGTTCCATAATAGGCTCACAGTCTAAATGTATCCCTCAAAGGGTGCATAATTCCATAACAGGCCCACGGTCTAAATGTATCCTTCAAAGGGTGAATAGTTTAATAACAGGCCCACGGTCTAAATGTATTCTCAGGGGATGCATGGTTCCATAACAGGCCACGGTCTAAATGTATCCCCCAAAGGGTGCATGGTTCCACTAAAGGCTCACGGTATAAATGTATCCATCAAAGGGTGCATGGTTCCATAACAGGCTTACAGTCTAAATGTATTCCTCAGGGGGATGCATGGTTCCATAACAGGCCCACAGTCTAAATGTATCCCTCAAAGGGTGTATGGTTCCATACAGGCTCACGGTCTAAATGTATCCCTCAAAGGGGGCATGGTTCCATAAGAGGCTCACGGTCTAAATGTATCCCTCAAAGGGTGCATAATTCTATAACAGGCCCACGGTAGGCAACATTGAAGAAAAGATTCCTATATAGGCTACCCAAAAAAGTTAAACTGAAGAAAAAAATTGTGCAATTAATGATTTTCTTTTCGAGATATCGACGAATATGTATTTTTTTCTCCATAGAGCTCTGTATAAAAGTTCATTTTCTCCACCCCACTGTCTTTAAATGCAAGACCCTGCGACATTAAGACTCTCGGACACGTGCCAAAGATGTAAATGATTGCTTTAAAGGAAGTGTCCCGCAAGCATAACATTGAGCATTATTTGTTAGAAAAATAATTATCGAAATTGCGTAATCATATAGAACAAAACACCATACTAGTTACAAAAATGAATAAAAACTGCCATCACTCAACATGCAATTTTTAAAATTCGCGGCGATCGAAAGTCCCGGTGTCGATGACGTCATGGTATCGGTGCTAACATTTGCGCATGTGCATTGTATAACTATGACATCATCGACACTGGGACTTTCGATCGCCGCGAATTTTAAAAAGTGCTTGTTGAGAGATTGCGGTTTTATTTGTTTTTGTCATAAGTGTGGTGTTTTGTTCTATATAATTACAAAAGTTGGGCTCGATATTTATTTTTCGAACATATGAAATGCACACTTTTATGCTTGAGGGACACCTACTTTAAACGATTAAAAGTTTAACGTGTATATTTATCGAAATGGCTGAAATATGAGGGTTTAACTTTCGCTACTAGGAACAAAATTCGGAGTAAAATGTTATTTGAAAAATAACAAAACAATTAATTTTAACCGATTTTAGGTTTAATTAAGATTAAAATAAAAAAATCTGCCTAACCACGCCCCCACCCCCCCCCCCCCCCCCCTTCCTCCGTACGGCGCGGGGTCTAAAATGATCTAAACTGGAATTAAAATATCATCTCCGATTCTTATACACGTGGAATGGACACTTTTATGATCTTTACCAAATATTTAAGGTTGAATTAAGTTCTGCATACTTCCGCCCCCTTGAGATTTGCGTAAAAATCCCCTTTTTCTCTATAGCACAGAATTACAGTTTCCAATAGGCTTACAAATACGTCAAGATGGGTAAAATTAAAGTAACTATATGATCGAAACCATCCCAATTTGGTTGATAAATCCTTGTTTACAATATTTGTCTGCAATAAAATTCAAAAACAGCTGATATCTGACCTAATTATACTGAAATACGGGGTCAAGGGTCAAATATGGCCGAATTCCCTTAAGGGGTCACACCACTAAATAGAGCTCCATAGGGATATGTACAAAATACTGATATAAAACTCTGTTTTAGACCACTAAATTGCGAAATTGGACCCCGTAGAGTCATTTTTTCTTTAAGATGATCACATTTCCCCACCAAAAAAGTGAAAAAATAGGTAGGTGAACCAGCTCGATTTTCCAAAATATGCCCATGGAGTTGACTATACCTCTCTGACGAGCTTGGAAATGTCGCCGTAAACGCCAATGTTTCCAGTAAAAAGCACAAATTTGAAAGATCTCTCAAAATTTACCTAGATGATATTCACAGTTTATAGTCAGGGACTCAGGGTGTATGTAGGTGATGTCCCATTTATCATAATTAATGAAAAATCATAGGCATGTACGCAATGGTATTACTGTCAAGTTTTTTTAATTGAGGATTTTGTGATGCATACTTTCCGATTTTAGTTTTAAACACGGGACAAGGGTAGGAGAAACCCCGGGAGAAACCCCATTTAGTGTAGTGTACCCTGAACATGCTGAAGGAGTTCGCCATCATTGGGCTAATTGCGCGCACCATATGCAACATTGAACGTTACGGCCGTGAGGTAGTGAATAGGCTGATCGTGTACGACCAGCAAAAACTAGATCATACTGAATTGAAGACGTCTATGGATTATGTAAACCCACACAAATGTTCACTCTACACGACCGCAACTCCATCCTCCTCTCGCAGCGTCCGAGACCCCTAAAAAGAAGTCCAAACCAAATCTACAGAAATTACATTAGCCACTTACAACGTGTTGTATGAAAAATGCAGGGCGGGTTCGACCCAGATCTAATTGTTCGGTGGATTTCCGTGTTATGGCTAGTTTGTTCGAGCCGTCGCTGTTTTTCCGTGATGGATTACTCCATGTGGTGATGTAATCTTTGACAGCATCTGAAAATAATTATACATTTATAACGTAAGGTTTTTTGTTTCAAATTTCCAAACCTTTCTATCAAAATGTATTAACAAATAATAATCATGATAATGAACATTCAGTTTAGTTGCTATTTATTGCTACAATTCCGTACCTTAGGTGAGTGCCGAGTAAGTATTGACTGAGATCTTATACGGGATTATTTCACAATTAGGATTGGGATTACCTCGGCCTTAGGGTTAGTGCAGAGTATTGACTGAGATCTTACGGGATTTTCACAATGATAATTGGGATTACCTCGGCCTTTGGAAAATAGTAGCTTTGGGCCTATATGATTTCAAGATCACATCGAGGGAATAGTTTTTACAATCCCACTAATGAGCGGCCAATAGCTCTTACAAGTGATACGGTATCTTACCAGTGTATTCCTGCAAGTTCGATTGAAGTTCCTGCAAACTGGTTTTCAAAACGCGGGTCTTCATGTAGTCGGTAATACGAGCTGCTACACCCATCTACAAAGTAAATAACTCATAATAAAGAAAGGGGATTCGAAATAGTCCTCGCCCTTACTGTACAAGTACGCTATACTTTTTACCTTTCCTGTTCAATTATATTAGACTGAATTTAATTTTCACGGTGCTTGTACATGCGAATGGTGCTGCAAAATATTACTTTGGCGGCTCCCACCGTAACCATTGTAATCATTTTGGACTTTGATTCAATCTAAGACTAAATTATTGGCGATTTATCTATCAATATTGTTAAGATTTGAAACGGCTTTATAATAAACTTTATATAAATATAATCTTTTAAAATCCTTTAACCATGGCTTAAGCTGTAGACTTATATTAAAATTACTTTAATAATACATATTTATCAATACAAATCTTACATTTTCATTGAGAATTTTGAACGTTAGTACTGGGTACTGTGTGTAAAAGTAGTCGTCATTTTGAGGTGGTTCATTGTCGGATGCCCAATCCTAAAAAATAAAATAATAAGTCGATGTTTCTAAAATAGACAATTTAAAATATAATTTCAACACATTAAGGGACGGTCGTGATTTCTTGAATAGCTGACAACCTTTAAGAGTATTTTGTTAACCTTTGTATACTCATGTGTCGTGACACTGTCATGACTGTACGACATTCTTAGCGTATGGTCGAGCTAGGCATGAGAAGCATGATAAAGTTAGGGCTCATGCCCTTTCTCCCCACCGATCTAAGCGCGCTCTTTCATCGACCTTAGCGCGATAAATCCGAGCCTTCCACGGTCGTAAAATGTTTATGTTCACCGCCGATCGATAGCTAAACAATACCAAAGGCTTCAACATGTATCTGGTCGTCTAGACATATCAATTAGGCTACCGACCCATCACGTTTATGAAATGTTGTTTACTCTCGCTCTATTCATTGACAGCTCTAGAAATAATCTATATTATTATCCCAGTCTTCGTGTTCCGCGCAGTGTTGCCATGGTCTGGTGTAAGTAGCCCATGCTCCCTTTCAATCCATTGAAATCAATGATGAAATCATTTGAGCGATAGGTCACGTAAAATATCTGTATAATGGAGGGGTGATAGGGGGCGTAATATATTTACCATCGTATTTTATTTTAATCATATGAAACCTGGCAAGTGTACTAGAAACCCGACAAGTGTACAATCTGGCAAATGGATCGCTCTTTACATCACAGCGGGGTCGGGTGATATTAATCATTGGTCAGCTTTGGTATTTCTTAAAGAATACAATCCGATCCTTCCTCGCGCTTTCCTCTGTCTGGTTCACTTATTGAGCCGTCGACAGTACTACACTAGTTCTATTGTTAACGCGAGGCAAGTAGATAGGCTGCTCAGCGGGGTGTTATTCACCGATCCTTTTAGAAAAAAAAGGAACGCGCTCTCCCCGCGCTTAGATCGGTTAAGAGAAAGGGCATGAGCCCTTTTAAACCGATCGAAAATGTTGCTCGCTGAAAGAACAACTGTCACAGGCCCGAACTACCAGCTCCAGCTCAAACAGTGACGTCAACGAATCAGCTATGAAAGTGTTCATGGTTGTGCCATCGCGGGGATCGAGTTATTGCATAGCTTTATCGTTATAAAATGTCTACCTTCTTATCCTGGCTCAGATTCCTTGGTAACCATTCTCTCAGGCTTGTGCTCACTTCATCCGAGTATCTGATGGAACACATGAATAAACACGAAAAGGCGACACTTAAAATCGCTGTTCGACGGACAGAGACGGATCTCTCCCCATTGGGGTCGAGTGTTTTTATATCCAAATGTCTTGAAAAAACAACAACTTTTTAATATTCCAAATGTGATAGTTTATTTGAATGTCCGGAAAGTCCTCATCAAAGCCACGTTTTTTGTGGCGATATAATTTACCATGAACGCGCAATGAGATGATGCACTAGGAATAGGAAAGCGGGTGTTATCAGCATGGCGTCAGACTACGTATTTTATGTTCTTCGCTGTCATCTCATCATTACAAACATTTAGACCTGTAGACGGATACAAAAATGATTAGATTAGGACTTTTGCGGGAAAGGATCGTACCAAAGTCCTTTTTTAAAATAATTTTTCTTCTTCTTTTTTCTTCATATTACCTTGCTCTCAAATCGCACAAAGTGTCATATGACAACGGCGCCTCCAATTCTTTGTCTCCAATGTTAAGTGCAGGATGCTTCAGGAATACAGACCCTGTATATTCATTTATCCAAGCTAGAAGCTGCATTACTTCCTTCTTGTTCAAACCACTGAAGCAGATGCCTTCCAACTGCAATGTATGTAAAATACGAGTATTGATGTTGCATGCTTTCTGAGTAGCAGTGAACCAATTGATTGGCCCATAAGAGTTCTTTGTAGAGTCACAAGTTGAACAATCCGATTTGCCCATCAGAGTTCCTTGTAGAATCACCAGTTTGTTTTCTAAATCACTCATTTCATTAATCCTTCAAATGTCTGTTGGGCTATTGTTTACATTAATTTGCTCTTTGCAACAAAATAAAATCTGGAGCCAATTTAAAGTTGCTTTAATGATTATAGAATTCCTGCTAATTCAAAATGTATCCGAGTTGAATTTCATAATTATTACGTTACAGCTTCATTTACAAGGGGGAAATGATTTTATCCTGTAGGAAGCCTGAAAACGGCCAAAAAGGCGAAACAAAGGTTTTGTAAATATTTTTTCAAATCCCTATTTTGGAATTGTGATTTTAGGATAAATCTGCTTGAAATCGTCGGATGTTGTTGATATATTCAATTGCACAAGTTATGTTTTACAAGTAAATCACTAATCACTAAAGACCCATTTGATATAACTACTTTAAAATCTTGCGTCATCTTTATTTTTATTTTGCCAACCCCGGAAAAAACCGCTACTAATGCCTCAAAAATAAAATGCACTTAAAAGCACTTATAAGTAAGACAACTATTTATATAATGTGACTACGTTGCCATTACAAAATATTTTATCTGAGATTTTAAGTTTAAAAAAAGGAATAATGATTTTTGAGACAACCTTTTGAACTTGATTTAATATATATTTCAATATTGTTTTATACTTACATGAGTTTTTATGCATTCATGATAGCAGTTGACGCTATCAAAATAGATATCCCAGTCGGCAGGAAATAACTTGACACAATATTGCTGCAATGAAATTAAGAAACACAAAGCTTTGTACAACCAGAGATGAATACCCTAGGTATTTAATTGTTACCCCTTATGAGTTCCCTTAAATATTACATCACGAGACAATACATTGTTCAATTTGAGGACGTCAGGTGTGCGCATATAGCTGTAAACACGCGTTGCAAATAATTATATAGAGCTACATAGCCGCTGTGAACACGCGCTGCACATTCCTCACATTCCATTCATGTGGCTTTTGCAAATACGTTTCATTTATACATTTGAAAACAGCAGTGACTTTCAAACATACTTACAGCATAAATAAACTAATTAAAATTAATTGGATTTGGGCAGTAACTCTCACCTCTCCTGGTTTTAAGTTTTTAACAAAGTTCAAAAAACATTTCAGTATCAAACGCGCACCCGCGATGGACAGGATTTTAAATAACACACCGTGCCGTTTTTGATGGTTGTAAAAAGACTGGCCGATCAACAAGTAACATTAATAAATGTAATACGGTAGCTAAAAACTGAGATCTGTTCACCAAATTTCAGCCGAAAACAAAGCTCCAGGGTCACTGCTGGTGCACTGCATTTTGAGGAAAGTATGCTTTTCCCCTGACATTCTGGTAGGATGATTTTTATTTTAACTACTTCGCAACTAGAGCTTTAAAGGTGGATGTTCCGTTCCGATCACTTTAGCTTCTTGGACTGTTTTGCACGTCAACATATTTTGATATCAGAAGAAACCCCATATTTTTCTCATAATTTCTGTAAAAAGGAAGTTGGCACAAGATATGTTTCATATAGACGTTATAGGCCAAAATGTAGTGAATAACTGAGAAAGGTTGTTAACCAACCGGTCAGTTTATGTAATACTACTCAATAGGTAAATTTCATGTCACTGTGTGCTTCTAAAATAGGAACCATTGGAGTTAAGCAACTCAAACTTTAGGGTATAACTATTTTAAGGATGACCCTTAGACATGTAGAAAAGTAGACATCAAGTTGAAAATCAGGCTAGCAATCGGAACACCTACCTTTAAAATCCATAATGGATACGACATGTCATTGCAATACATGACACAAGACAACAAACTTTCAATGTTATTTCTGTGATTAAAAACTAAACTAGAAGATAATCATCAATTGATAAATAAATGACCAATGCGTTTGTTTTGGTTGCTGTCGGATCTTGTACTACTCAATGGGCAAATTTCATGTCACTGTGTGCTACGAAAAAAAGAACCATTGGAGTTTTGCAACTCAAACTTGGGAGTATAACTATTTTAAGATTGACCCTTCATGTAGAAAAGAAAACATCAAGTTGAAAATCAGGCTAGCAATCGGAACACCTATACCTTTAAAATCATAATGGACACGACATGTCATTGCAATACACGACACAAGACAACAAACTTTAAATGTTATTTCTGTGATTAAAAACTAAACTAGAAGATAATCATCAATTGATAAATAAATGACCAATGTGTTTGTTTTGGTTGCTGTCGGATGTTGCCATACAATGTCTAGATTGTGACACTATATATCAGTGACGGTTTCTTGGATTGTTATCAGCATCCATTTGTCTGTCACTGGTTCATATAGATATTATAAGGATATCATTTGCTTCAGAGGGGGCGGATAGAGGGACACAAAACACCTATATTTTGCCAACTCCCATGTTTGTGACCCCTCAATATGTAATGCCCAGCAATTTTATAACCTATTTGACGTCCAAGGGCGAGTATAATTAGTATTCTCCTGCGCCTATTTGATAGCAAAATATCAAAATTGTTATGACGAAATGATCAAGATATCATGACCATTACTCTTTCATACACTGCAAAAACACCGGTGTTAAAAATAACACCATTGGTGTTGTGAGAGGTCCACACCAAAAAAATTAACACCGGTGTACCGTTGTTAAATTTTTGGTGTTATATCAACACCATGTAGTGTCATTTTAACAACTGCAAGTGTGAAAAATAACACTGTAAGTGTTAATGTAACACTGTAAGTGTTAATGTAACACCAAGATAGTGTTAAAATAACACCAATTGGTGTGGACCTCTCAGAACACCGAACGGTGTTATTTTTAACACCGGTGTTTTTGCAGTGTACGAAACCCCTCGAAAATAAATGACCACCTTTAAAAAACAGATTTGTGGTTAAGTACAATCTAAACGGAATCCCTCAGTCTTCAATATACGAGCTTATGTATAAATAACGTCTATGAGGGGTTGTTACCTGAATATGTTGAAGATCACTGATGACGGCCTGGAGTATCCGCTCCAGATGAAGGGGCAGCCAATCTTCAGAGGTTTCACGCGTTTCATATTGGATATACGTAATTCTGTATACAAACAAAAGTTAAAAAGCCAAGAGTACAAACCATTACTCACGAAAAGTAAGCATGTTGATCACTGAATGATTTATCTTTCTTTCCTCATCCAGAATAAGTGCACCAGTGCACATAAACGATGACCCCCTCAAAAAGAAGGAAAGAAACAAAACCCCAACCCCAAACACTTCAAAAGCGCTTCTAACAGGATTCGAACCCAGAGAACTATAAGTAAAACATTCTCAAGTAAATAAGCAGGTTATACGTGAGTGGTGTTGATTTGAAGGGTTCGATCCCACCGAGAATGCTTTTTTGTCTTCGTTAGTATCATATTAAATTTAGCAATTTTATGTCGGGTTTGTTTATCGTTCCCCATAATATTTGTGAATCCACGGACAAGATACTTTTAATTTGATTTGGAGTGATTGTCTAAATTCAATAATTTGTTCACGGTCAGCGTTTTTTTGCGTAAATTGAATTATTGAGACCCTAGCCGAGCCGAAGTCATTGATTAACAATTTAGAGATTATGACAATGAAAATAGAACATTATTTTCAACGTAAAATAAATCAGCACTCTTAACGCTTTCCACGCGGCTATTATTTTTACCATACACAAAACAGATTTTTTTTTTCAGAAACCTTTACTTGGTACTTGGTTGGATATCCTTCGTAGTACTCCGCAGGGAAGTTTTAACAGGAGGTGGGTGGTCACAGGGGGATTAAGGTTTGGGGATGCTCTGCTTGAAGGAGGTTTTTGAGGGGAGGTTGATGGTGGATTGGGGGAGTTTGTTCCAGTCGGTGATTGTACGCGGAAAGAAGGAGTTGGTAAATGGAGCCAGTCTGGTGTTGTAGAGTTTGAATTGTTGGTCGTGTCCTCTTCGTTCGCGGTCTGTTTTCGGGGCGATGTATGTCTTGGAAATGTCGAGCTGGTCGTGGTGGATCTTGTACAGACAAGTCAGTCTATGTGCTCTTCTGCGGTCTTGTAGGCTGGTCCAGTTAAGGCTGTTTAGCATGTCTGTAACACTAGCTTCATGTGAGTAGTTTTTTGTGGTGAAGCGTGCTGCTCTACGTTGGACTTTTTCCAGCATGTTGACATTTTTGGCGCTGTGTGGGTCCCAAGCTGCTACACCATATTCCAAATGTGGTCGCACTAATGTGTTGTACAGTTTTACCTTGACGTTTGTTGAGGCCTGATGGAAGTTTCTTTGAAGGAAGCCGAGCACTCGGGATGCCTTTGAAGTTGCGTGTTGGCTTTGTGCATTCCATTTTAGGTTGTCTTGGATATGGACGCCGAGGTACTGGCAGGTCTTCGTAGTCTTTAGTGTAGTCCCTGTCATAGTGTAGTCGTGTGCGTCTTGGTTTCGTCGATTGGTGACTCTCATAATGTTGCACTTAGCAGCGTTGAATCGCATGCCCCATGTTTCCGTCCATTTGACCAGGTTGTCCAAGTCGGTCTGAAGGTGATTTATATCATTTGGACCATCTATAGCTCTGTAGACTAAGCAGTCGTCAGCAAATAGTCTTATTTTGCTGGAGACAGCTTCACTGATGTCATTAATGAATAGCAGGAATAGATGGGGGCCGAGGACTGTTCCTTGGGGGACTCCGCTGTGAACTTTAGTCCAGCTGGATGGGGATCCATTTATGGTTACTCTCTGCTGTCGTTTGGTTAGGAAGTTCTCGATCCAGCGTTTGGTGGTTCCTCTGACTCCATAATGATCAAGCTTGACGAGGAGTCTTTGATGCGGTACAACGTCGAAAGCTTTTGAGAAGTCTAGAATGGCGAGGTCTGTAGTACTGCAGTCGTCGAGGTTTTTTGCCAGGTCGTGGACAGTAAGGATGAGCTGGGATTCAGTCGATCTGGATTTGCGGAAGGCATGTTGTGCGTCCGAGAGGATGTTTAATTTGTCTAGGTGTCTCATGAGTTGGCTGTCGATGATGTGTTCCAGGAGCTTGCAGCATACACTGGTTAATGAGATTGGACGGTAGTTGGCTGGGTCTGTTTTTGCGCCTTTTTTGTAGATGGGTGAAATATTTGCTTTGCGCCAGTCGTCGGGGAGGTCGCCAGTGTCAATTGACTGTTGAAAAATGAAGCTTAGTATAGGGGCTAGTTCGTGAGAAGCTATCTTGAGGGCGTAGTTTGACACATCGTCTGGTCCTACAGCTTTTGTTGGATCAATGTTGCGAAGTAGCTTTTCGACCCCTTCCGTGGAAACAGTTATGTCTGGCATGCTTTCATGGGGTGGGTGGTTGATTTTTGGCATACTTGAAGGATCCAGGTCCTCTCTGGTGAAAACACTTGAAAACTGCGCACTCAGGGCGGCTGCCTTTTCACTGTCCTTTGTAATGGTATTATTTTTCACCTTTAGCACCGGCACTCCTGTGTTGTCTTTCTTCTTTGATCTGATATATCTCCAAAACTTTTTGGGCTGGTCTGTGTTGATAATGTCAGAGATGTGGTTTCTCTTGCTGCACCTGATAGCCTTGTTGACAAGTTTCTGATAGTCCAGGAAGTGTATCCAGTCAGTATCTCTGCCCCTTATTTTAGCACGTGCGTAGAGTTTCTCTTTCTTTCTGGTCATCTTCTTCAGGCTGTTTGTGAACCATGGTGCACTCCTGTTGCCGCTGTAGGTTTTGTGTGGGACGTGTTTGTCGACAATGTCTTTCAAGGATTTAACAACGAACTTCCAGTTTTCCTCCACAGTTTTTTCCTTTGGGTTGGATTTGTTGAAGTTTTCTGCGAGTTCTTTTGCATGCTCTCTAAATTCATTATCGTCAACGCTCTTCCACATGGGCACTTTCCTGGGAGGTTTCCATCCAATCCTGACTTTGGCATTGAAGACGGCGAGCACTGCGGAGTGGTCACTGACACCAGAGTGTGGTCTCACGGAATGGAGTAGAGATGGGTGGCTTGTAAACAGTAGGTCTAGAGTGTTTTCAGTGCCGTTTGTGTGTCTTCTTGTAGTAAAGGGAACCATCTGGGAAAGTAGGTGCTCGTTTGCAACCTGGAAAAGTTTCTCCTGGAGTGGGTTTACGGCTCTTAGGGAGTCTTCGTCTTTCCAGTTCAGGCCAGGTACGTTAAAATCTCCCCCGAGAATGATGTATGGTGAAGTGACATGGTTTCGTAATGACGTTAGGCTGGACTCTAGGCTGGTCAGCGAGTCAAGGATGTTGTTTGGTTGACGATAGAAGGCTCCGACAAGGATGTTTTGGTCTTTTAAGGCCAGCTGGCACCAAAGTAGTTCTGTGTCATCCACATTCAGATCAGTGCGTTCATAGCAAGGTATGTTGTCTTTTACTGCGATGAAGACACCGCCTCCTCCTAATTTGCGGTCTCTGCGGAAGACACGGAAGTTGGCAGGGAATATTTCAGCATTGTAGATATCTGCACCAAGTTTAGACTCGGTGCCAATAACAACATCAATTTTTTCCAAGTCGAAAAGGAGTTCAAGCTGGGGTGCCTTAGATCTAACACCATTACAGTTGATGTTGAGGAAGTTAAGTGCTCGTGGACTCTTCTTTTTCTTGGTTGGGTTGGAAGGCTTTTGTTGGTCGTTTGGTCTATGTCCTGAGGTCGTCTTGGTCTGGTGGTCTTCCTGGTGGGGTTTTACGTTTGAAACCCTTAGGTTCATACACATCCATCCCTCATCTTTGACTCTTTTGAGCTTCAGTGGTGAGACTTTCCTTCCTGTGGTCGTAGAGGATTTTACTTTCGGTCTTTTTCGATCCACACAGGTCCATCCCGCATCGTCATCTCTTTTGAGTTTAAGTGGTGAGATTTTCCTTCTTGTGGGTGTTGATGACATTACAGGGTTTGGAGCATCATCGAGGATGCCAAAGTAGTTACTCACTTCTAAATCAGAATCGTTTGTGGAGCTGGTGATGTTGATGTTATCACATACTGGGCATAACCATATTGCTTCTTTGTTGGTGGTGTGGAGCGATAGAGTTTCATCCGATGAACCAGCACAGTTGTAATGGAACCACTGTTCGCAGTTACTGCACATTATACAGTCGTATTTGCACGCATACTTACAAATACCACACGGCCATTTCGGTTTTCGGCCACGTCGTTTGGCGATAGGCTGATTATTGGTATTTGAGGGTTGTCTTGGTGCTGGGCCAGGTAGGCTTTCATAATTTTCAAAGCCTATCTCAAAGATTACTGACCAAACACTGGGCATGTTTGTACTTATTTCAATGCATTTCTCACGGTGATTCCAAATATGGTAATGAAATACAGTAATTTTGAAATTTTTGAAATTTTTGAATGTCGTCTGCAGCTGCCTGCCGCGTGGAAAGTGTTAAATAGTAACAGAACAATCTCTCAACATCATTATTGTCCTTTATATTACGTACCTGTTGAATATTGTTTCCTTGAAGCCTTCCCAACACATGGTCCTCCAGTGTCTTGGTCTTCCAGGGATGACAAAATTGTCTGCCCTGGCTCTTTCCATCTCTTCTCTGTCAGATCTGCAGATTCAAATAAACAATGCCATCAGGTTGGTTATGAGAAAGTTCCATATTCAAACGGGGTATCTCTAGAGTCACAGAGTTAAAAACCCTTTCGGATCCGAATCAAATTTAGGGTTTCAATTTTAACCTTTGACTGTTGAGATTGACTCCTATCATAGCAATTCTGCTTCATTTGTAACGTCATTGCTCTCTGCTTCAAGTTGTAAAAGACATTTCAAGCTAAGTTAAAATGAGACCAAACTTGACTATATTTGAATGTTTTTCTAAGTATTTCTTTATTTCCTGGGAACGCTATGGCGTTCTGTGGATCCGAAAGGGTTTTAAAGAAAACAGTTTTATCAAAACGTCAATATATTCCCTTTGACACTTAGTTCAGTAATTCTTGAGATAAAGATTAAAAATAATAGCCGCGTGGAAAGTGCGAAGCTTAGTGAGTAGTCACTTCATTCCACTCTTTTGGTGAGTTCTTAACATTTCTTTAGAAACTCTCCCTTTCTTAAAAGAGTGGTACCTGGCCTCATTTTGCTTAGGTTTTAAAGGTACATGATATTGTATTATGTTCACAAAAATATAAGGTGTCCCAAAAATGTGTTAGTGTTATAACATAGTTGGAAAATCATTAAAGAAACACTGAAACTGGAATTTGTTAAAATGTGTTCGATACCAAACATGTTGCACGTTAACCAAGAAATAGATTGACAATATCACGTTTGGAATCGAACAACAAATGCCCAAAATCTCAGCTTTACAATTCAATTGTTTTCTATTTTTTATGACACTAAGGGGTATCAATATCCAATACTTGTGGGACACTCTGTATTATGAACTCACCGTTCGTCCTCTAGAATGATCTCAATTACAATCTTCACGATCTTTGGATCATCTTTGGCCAAGATTAGGAGTCTACGCATGATGTCCGTAAGCTGCTTTAGGCACTCTTCCTGAAGAAAACATTTTAAGGGATCCAAGGGTATATTTGGTTATCAAAATATTTAAACAAAATCGCAGATATGAGTTCTTAGAGTCTTTTGAGGGATACCACGAAGGAGAGGAATGCAATTTCATTAACAATACAATAATTACATCTTCATATTATTAACAAACATAAAGAGTGTGTATTTTAATATTTTAAACTTACAGCTTTAATGTGGAATATTGCACGGGATAAGGACAAATAGATTCAGATCCGTATTAACTAGACACGTTTCATAAAATGATAAATTGTTTAGATAAGATAACTTCTGAAAATGGACTTTCATACTGGAAATTTTTGTTATGATTAGGAGTTTATCTCAATTATATCTTTTAAACATACATACAGGGACAAATTTATAATTCAAAAACTGCAATTCAGTGTTAGAACTTGAACATCTTTATTGTAACATTTTAGAAATGACACGGTAAAAAAATAGAAACACTTACAGAACGCTTGAATACCTCAGGAAATGAGTTTTCAGTCAACTGAAACACGTAAAAAAAGGCGGGAAAAAGGTGATATGATGTGAGCATGTTAATAATTTTTTTTCATATAGTCAACAGCAATTCAAAGCAAGAGATTATGACCTGCTTGAAGGTGGTAAATGAGTGAGGAGGAAGAACGTGTCCTTATGCGGGCTGTACGAGGGGCATTCAATAAATACCTGCAACCATTGAAAATCTCTGAAACGTAACACGTGTCAGTAAAATAAACTTATGATTACTAAAACTGTAAGTCTCACTCTTTTCTCACAGAAAATTCCGAATACGTAGGCCATTTTTATCATTACATCTCAGCACTGTGAATACCGTGATCTCAGGGCACTGGTTAGGGAATTAAATGTTACAATGGCGGGAAATTTGAAAGACAAGTTTATGGTATGCATTAAGATACATGCGTTAACAGTATTAATATTGGAGCATGATTTATAATGCTGTTTCTTGTCAATTTTTAGTGCCCAGAGACCGTGATGTTTATAGTATAATTACATGATAAAAATGACCCACGTGTTTGAAATTTGCCGTGAACTAGGGGTAAGACTTACAGTTTAAGTATCATAAGTTTATTTTATTGACACATGTCACGGTTCAGAGATTTTCAATGGTTGCAGGTATTTATTGAATGCCCCTGGTATATATATGGATAGTATGATTGAACACTTTCATAACTGTCCACGCGGCAGGCATCTGCTGACGACATCGCGACAGTTCCAACATTTCACAGACTGTTTTTTATGTCAGAAATATTGAATTCCATCACCAGATTTGGAATCGCCATGAGAAATGCATGAAAATAAGTACAAACATACCAAGTATTGGTTCAATAATTATTGATATAGGTTTAGAAAGTTGAAAAAAGGCTTTTGAAAATTAATCATGTTAATAGTAAAACTATAATAATAGCCGCATGGAAAGTGTTAAACATGTGGATTTTTTCATCTGCAAGATTAGGCCAAACGAAAAAATAGGTTCGTCTCAAAGCTTGCGCGCGCATTGGTTTTGAAATGCCAAAAATACCGCGTCTGAAATGCAGGAAATTGTGAAATCATTTTTTTTTCTCCGAGTTTTTATCAAAAATATCGGCAGATTTTCCTTTTCTCAAACTTTTACATGACTCAGTTCTTCGAAAAAAGGCTGCACGATTGGTCTTTACACAACTTCATCACAATATTAATTTCAAATAGAAAATAAACAGTATCAGAAAGTGTCAACGGTTGCAAATAGTATAAAGAGTAAAAATTGACACAAAAAAGAAAGAAAAAAGGTAAGACAAAAAAAAGTAAGACAAAAAAACCGCGCGCGTCGCCCGATTTTGAAGCCTTCGCAAGCTTTGAGACAAACTTTTTTTTTTGCCTTAGCAGCAGACAATCAGAATGACAGAAACATACTGCAATTAGTTAATGACGTTATTACTGTCTCGTGATATGGGTAAACAAACCATAGTCAACTATTAACTACATACATGTACATTTCCCTTTTACACCATTAATGCTTACCTTATCCATGTTATCGGCTATGTCTTCCTGGTGAGCAGCATACAGTATATCAAATCGGCCTTTGTCTAGGTATACAATCCTGTTTAAGTACAGGGAAAATAATAAATGTATGTTTTATATACTGTATATAGAGACTTTTCAAAACATACAATGTATTTTCACTTTCGAAGCGTCTGCAGACGACATTCCAAAATTTTACAAAATGTTTGAAAAAAGGGCAAACATTTTGAATTTCATTACCATATTTGGAATCACCATGAGAAATGCATTGAAATAAGTACAAACATACCTAGTATTGGTTCAGTAATCCTTGAGGTATAGACTTTGAAAAATTTGGAAAGGTTATATTTCTGGAAAATCTGTTTTGTTTAATGGTAAAACTAAATAGCCGCGTGGAAAGTGTTAAACAACGAGAAAAAAAGTATTTGAGGACTCATAACAGATTTATGATCACGTAAAGCTAAATCTCATTGCAATACCTTTCATTAGTTTCCAAATTAAGAAGATTTTTACAATTACTACTCACTGATCATATTCCCGGCGAATGTTGTCTCCTTGTCGCGTCATATCTTTCTTTTTCTTTCTCTTACTAAGACTAAGAGTGTTGACTAATTTATTCTGAAACAGAAAAGGAAACAATCTCCATCGTGATCTGGTGATGCCATTTGTTCAAAATTGATTTTATAGTCTTCTGGAAAATAGTATTTTCATAACAACATCTTTCAAAATCACAGGTGTCACACAGTGACATTTTAGATCACCCCTCTTTGAAAGGCTTTGAAAAATTCATCGCATCGCATTGCACCGGTGTAAATACCTCTCCGGCTGTTGCATACATTCAGTACTGACCTGGACACAGTGTGTTCACCAGTAGAGATTTCCGAGATTAACAACAGGATTAAGGGCTTCAACTTGTGTGATTTTGTGGTTCCTAATCTGCTAATGGTTAGCTGATGGATTACATAACTACAAACGTAAACAATGACATGGCGCATAAACGACGCGTCATTCATTATACCTTTCGAGCAATGAGGTCAATCTTTAAATAGTTTGAACATGGGGAAGATAGATAATGAGGCCCAAATGGTTCCGAATTCTATCATCAATATCCTTCCTTGTATGAATGCAGCAAACGCAATCCGTGTTATTATAGTGATAATTCAGTGTCGCCTCGCCAGTATACCTTTATTTTGTGTACCGATTTAGTTTCCATTCAAATGGCAATCAAATCAAAACAATTCGGGTTTTGATTTTGAAGCAGAAACACTGTAAACGGCGTACGAACGAAAAAACACCACTCAGAAAATAAACTGTCCTGCTACATGTATACTAGGATAAGTTATTTCAAAATCTAATTTTGAAGTAATTAGGAAACTATTGCTCTGTAACTTATAAAATATTTTAGTTTCATAGTTATAAATGTAATTTAAAAGAAAAAGTATTTCTATAGGAGAAAAAAATCACAGATAGAGGGCCTTCCATGTAAAAGATCACATAATATGCCTAAAGGAATACCGTTCTATTCATTTAATCATGCATTATTTGGTAGATAATTATCTAATGTATATTGACCATTTTAATTGAACACAGAACCATAATGTTAAATTAAACGAATTTAAACTGCACATCCCCAACCTGTGATTATTTGAAATTCGCGCCCGGTTGTCTTGTGTCGAAAGTGCTGATGGGTTCGCCATACCCAATATTGTGATGTCATCGTAACTAAAACCGCCTCATCAGCAACAGGTCGCTGGACGGTATCACGCAGGAATTCAATGCATACATCGATAATATCAATACATGAAACAGAGATGCGGACAATAGTCTTTCGTCATGTCATAGCTTTGATCAATATGGCGACGTCCATATGTGATTGTTTTTCTTTCTAAGCCGATTTTGTCTTTACTCGGTAGTCTACTACTTTGAAAAACTTTAACTAACTAACTTTAGCTAAAGTTCCATGACACGGATATCTTTTAAGTTCGGGTTATTTGAGGGGAAACCCCACCAATTTCGTACAGCTGAAATTCGCAGAAGATTATACCGACAGAGAAATCTTGGCTGAAAACCAACATATCGTCGTGACGTATACCATCAAAATGTGATTTATTAAGTCAATACCATATAGCAATTCACACATATTTTTATGCCAACGACATCAGTCTGAAATATTTGTATTTTTCATCGCGATATACATTATACCTCACAAATGAGATTTTTTGCTAAACTAAAATCTCTTGTCGATCGATACATTTGGTGAAAAACAGTTTAATACGACCTGTTTCTATATTCTTGAGTGTTTGTGGTGTTAAACAAACTGCATTCTTTTTCGATACACTTTTATATATTGCACTCGCCATTTTCCGTTGTTTTCTGTTTTTTAGTTTGTTTTTCTTTTCATCCCAAACTCTTCTTTTGGCTCTATGCATGGACAGACGACATGGCAGAAGAAAACATTGACAGATGTACGTATAACATGATGAATTGTCGTCTTGCTGTTATTATTTGTTGGGACTAAATAAAGATTTGGAGGCTGCCAAGAAAACAAATTGATGACACCACGATGAAGATATTTCACAGGTTCATCCCGTATAGTTTCACGCATGAGTATTTCTGTGACAGGGGGCAGTAAACAAGATTAATTGCCAATTTTGTTACGATTAATATATTTTACTAACAGATTTACGGTCAGCAAAGTGCATAGCAAAATAATTAAAGGGTTAGGCCTATATCAGTGACTTCATGAACAAATGCTCATCAAGTGCATTAATCATTAACCCTAACACTCCTAAGTAGGCCCTACTACGAATTACTACGATGCGGTGCGCTTGTGCCACCCGGTTTGGCAGTTTTTCGATGAAATAATGGCCCAGGGTTGACCCCCGTGGCCTAGCGGTAAGTCGTTTGCCTCTAAACCAAGTGGTCCGGGGTTCGAGACCCGGGGGCGTCGGGCCATTCCCCCCTCGCTCTTTGGCCGCGAACAAAAGATCTTTGGAAAAAGTGCTTTGGGGGTTAGGGTTATGGTACAAAATAAAAACACTCCAAAACTTACAGTGTACGCTGTTTTAGTGCTACATCATGACATTTTCAAATATTATGTTGTCATAAAAACTTGAATGCTCATTGTCTGCAGGCCTAAACTAAATAACAACAACAACAAAAACAACAACAACAACAACAATAATAACTTAGTCGATGATTGCCAAGAATATAAAATATTTCGAGGAATGCATGTCACTTGTATTGTAGTCTCTTGTATTGTAGTCAATTTAAATCAAGATTAATAGATACCTGTTTGTTCTATGATGCAAAATTACACGAAATGTGCCAACAATAATCTTAAGATGCATAAAAATCATACAAATTATTTGAAACTTACTGAGATCTGGATAGGCCTTATATGCAATCGTCGTATATTCAAAGTTTGCAACTTGATTCAACTTTAGAGCATTTTGTTTATACGAGTATGTTGTGAACGTACGTGCGTCTATACTGTCTTGGCATATTCACTAATTCGGATTAGAACAACGAACATGACGCATTACGTATTTCACCAGGGTGTGACAAATATCATGTATATTGAAGAATTATTTTACAGTTCAACTTCTTTTTCGAGGTAACGATCCTAAACTTCTGGTCACGTTACAACATTCAAAGTGCCATTTTTGTGTTCAATTTGTTGAACAATTCTGTTGACATAATGTGCCAGAGAACAACTTATTCAATTTTCACTATGAAATGGGTTTATAATCATTCATTATAAGGAGTGTTTGATTTTAAATGAAATAATCACCATATATATTTTCTCAAAGTGTATCAAAACGCTTTATAGAAAAAGCGTAGTATGCACACTTTATAAAAGGAAACTTACACTGTTAGAAATGTCCGTAAAACATTACGAATTCCGTAAATGAAGAACCGGAGTCTTGAGTTGAAGTTTCTTACGTATACTATAACACAGAAGAATGAAGTACTAAAGGATTTACTATGCAAATATTGTTTTTCTTTTTTTCTTTTTACATTATCAATTAATGATTTTATCAGACTTGAATATTTATAGAAATATTTGGGACACCCTATATTATGGTTGCTATACCTTGCAAGAAACGTAGGGCAAGGGCTTTACTAATTAAGTACCTCCAATAAATTAATAGTTTCGTGGATATAGACCTAGACCAATATCTAGAAATGTTTAGAACAATGCTCTGGTTTTAAATGTAGCTATTAAATAGGTAATTCCTTATTTGGGCAACGAATTGTTCCAAGGGGATTTTGGGAATAGTCTACGAATACACAGAGTAGGCGTATGGATATATATGAAAGTGAAAGGTTTCTATTCATAGCTGAAGCGGACCCAAACTTTACCAGGAAGTAAACTGTCGATGCCGCCACCCAGTAAAAAAACTTGAAAGTAGGGGGGGGGGGGCGTGATTTACTACAAAACGAGCTCTTGCAAACCGATAGTTAGTGACAGTCTAAACCAACAGTGCTATTCAAGCAATAGTGTCAAGCCTCAACCGACAGTGACAATCTCAACAGACAGGATTTAGTCTCAACCGACAGAATTCTAATAATTCTCCTCTGGCTGCGCCACTGAAATATAATTCATGATTTCATGGTCATTTTACAGGTCAACATTTTACAAAAGATATGACATCTTTTGAAGGGAAATCAGCAAGCAATTCTATTCTAATAAAGTAATATATTCTATTAAATATTTTAAACATTAAAACCATCAGTAATGACAATAACTATTAAACAATTAACATTCCACTATAATATGCCGAAGGAATGCTGAAATGTTTTTTCCCTTCTTCTTCAGAGTTCAGAGTTCAGAGTTCAGAGTTCAGAGTTCAGAGTTTTTATTCACCAAACATATATAATCAAGCAGTAAATGAAACAAGGAAAATGGTGGGCTGACCAAGTAAGGGTCCATATCCAAACTCTCAGTGCTTTTAAATCGTTTTTCTAGCGATTTAAAAGCGCTTTTCCAACGGTATTTCATTCTATTGTTAAAAGCATCGGAAAAAGATCGGTGATTAACTAGAAACCTCTCTACTTATCTGGCGTTAACAATAGAACTATTGTAGTACTCTTGATGGCCCAATTAGTGAAGCAGACACATGAAAGCGCGAGGAAGATTGTGTTATTAAGCTGACCAGTGTTCACCCGACCCCTGTTGTGACGTAGAGAGCGACCCATTTGCCAGATTGTACACCTATCGGGTTTCTAGTACAAGTCCCGGGGGGGGGGGGGGGGGGCACTGACATTTGAAAAGGGTATAGTTAGGTGCCGCGCTGAAGACCCCCTTTTCACCCTCTGCTGCTAGTTCTTATGACCCCCCCCTTTCGAGCCTGCATCAGTTCTTAAGACCCCGTTTTCATTGAAAATTCAAAAATCGCGAAATTTTGCGTTCCAAAGCACCAATTTTGTGTTCCAAAGCCCCAATTTTTCGAAAATTTTGCGTTCTTAAACCAAAATAAATCGAAAATTGAACTATACGCCAGTTCTCAAGACCTATTTTTTGGGGAAAAAAATCTGTTCCTAAGACCCTATTTTTCGTCATAAAATCCACTCAGTTCAGTTCTTTAGCCCCCTTTTTGAGACCCTGGGCGGCACACCCCTACCCCCAAAAAAAGTTGAGTGCCCCCCCCCCCCGGGTACAAGTGCCAGGTTTTATCATGGCAGGTGATAGAGGCTAATCGCGACACTCCTCAAACCCCGACTCAAACGATATGTTTGTAGCCGCCTATTTATTGCTAGGCTTATCGTAATCCACTCGTTAACGTCATAAGAATAATCCTCCTTGAAGTGGCCTTTAAAGACTATTGTTCAGCCGTGGATGATTTTAGAGTAAGCAGGGATGTGTCAATCAGCGTGTTTTTACTGAAGAAAAAAAGCAGGCATATGACTGCTAACGGATTAAAAGACAACAGATTTTAATCCGTTAGCAGTCATATGCCTGCTTTTTTTCTTCAGTAAAAACACGCTGATAGACACCTCCCTGGTACAAGCATGGATAATGTTATCATTCAATACTAAACAATATGGGAGCCATTAAACATACAACGTGTTATTGTTTTCTGGTATAGGCATAATGTGTGTAATCAAGTAGCATTATGAATCTTACTCCCCTAAATAGTGTCATTTTTCTGCGTTTTTAGACTATTTAAGAATGTTGCATACACTCTGAACGTGACCTAATAAATAATAAATAAATAATAAATATGAAGAAATTAAGTAATTAATGTAAATAAATAATATATAGATTAATAATTATATCAATAAAATAGTATATTAAGGCCTATTTATAATTAATTGATTGATAAATAATTAAATAAACATCAACAATTAAGAAAGTAAATACAAAATAAATAAATAACGTTAAAATTATGTCAATATAAACGAAAACCCCGAACGGACGTATAATGAGAGAACAATAATAAATATTATATTTCGGCATACTTAAAACCCTAACCGACCTCTACCCAGACTCGACCGCTCTAAGCATAGAGCACAAGGAATATAAACTGCCACAAAGATTCGAACGTACGGCCTGCTGATTGAGAGTCCAAATCTTTACCAACTGAGCTATTTCGATTTTCCTGAAATCCTCAGCGCTTTATACCCAAATATAGTTCTCATTCAACTATTCCCTAAATACACACGGGTTTTTCAACACGGTGTTGTTGTCTATAAAATGAGTCTATGATTTATTAGATTTAACGAATAACAAATCCCGTACTTTGTGAACCGATTCTTACAGGGGCGTGTACATCTCAAGTGTTTGTCCTGGACAAAAATCACATGACTCGCTTCGCTCCCAAGTCTTCGCGTGCCCGGCAAAAAGCCCATGATGCAATACTAAGTCGTAAAAGTGTGCACATAAATCGACAAAATGCTGTACAAACGAAATATAATATATCTAGAATTGTTTCAAAAAGTAGTGTTATTCGTTACATTTAAATCAGAATTACTTTCTTTAACAGTAAATAATCAACTTTTGAGCGAGAAACTATCTTAAAACTACAAAGATTAAGAAATATAAAGCATTTTAAACATCTAATTTAGAGAAGAGTGGTATGTTGAACCATATTACTTTTGTTTGTTATTGCGTTCACATAGCGCATAGTTGGCTCAGCGGTAGAGCATTGGACTAGTAAACCGGAGGTCGTGGGTTCGAATCCTATCACGTTTTGAAATTTTATTTTAATCGTTTATATACATTTGTTTAAAATTAGTTTTCGATATTGTTTATCATTTCGTATAATTATTCATTATTGTTCAATTATAGTTTATTTTGGAATGTGGAATTATTTACGATTTCATTTTAATTTTCCACTAACTGTTTAGTGTGCATGGCATCATGAAATGTGAATGAACCGCGCGGTATACCACCGAACTGTCCTAGTCCTATGCAACAGGCCAATACAATAGAAACTCGTTGTGTGTTATTATCGATTGAGCTAAACTTGTAAAGTAAATGCCAGCCGTTATGTAATACAAATCAATTTGCCTGTATTATTATTATTGAAATAATGTTGCGGTGGTGTAGGAAATAGGAAAATCGATTCAAGGACATGAGCCGACTGGCTTCTTATTTACATAACAATTGGCCTTTGCAGATCATGTTCATAGACTAGCTAGGGGCCATTCAATGTAAGCCTAGGAGTAGTAAACACAATTATATTTACAGGACATTCTTTATCGCAGTGAAATTGCAAAAGAATTCAACATTCAATAAATATAGCGAACGATAAGCAATCCTGTCAATTCATAAAAACAAACAGTGTAATAACAAAACAGAAAAGAAAACCATCCCCATCCGCAGGATTCGAACCACTGACCTCATGATTGTGAAGCCGGCGCTTTGACGTTTGAGCTAATGAAGGCTATACATAAACATTTGAAGAAAAACATTACATAGGGTTCAAAATACAAATATCTCTTAAATCGGAGGCTAAAATCGAAAGGACAAAAGTCGGAAACAATATCCTCTCTAAACTAATGACTTGGATTATATATTGTATAATACATAGGTATTATATTGTATAATACTTCCAAACACGATGGTCAATATATTACGCCCCTCCGTCATCACCCATCCATTGTACAAATATGTTACGTGACCTATCGCCAAAATGTTTTCAGCATTGATTTCAATGGAATGAAGGGGGAAATGGGCTACTTTCACAATATCTTGGCAATACTGCGCCAAACAATAGATGAATAGAGTGATGGAGCGGTAGCTTAATTCATATTTCTAGACGACCAGATACATTGATCGGCGGTGAACGTAAACATTTTAGTATGATCGGATTTAAAAAGCTTATAAATAGTATTTCTTAAAGAATATAACACAACCTTCCTCGCGCTTTGATGTGTCTGCTTCACTAATTGAGTCATCCAGAGTACTACAATAGTTCTATTGTTAACGCCAGATAAGTAGAGAGGTTTCTAGTTAATCACCGATCTTTTTCCGATGCTTTTAACAATAGAACGAAATACCGTTGGAAAAGCGCTTTTAAATCGCTAGAAAAACGATTTAAAAGCACTGAGAGTTTGGATATGGACCCTAAGAGCACAGCTCGTGAGGCCTTGGCCACCCTTACAAAAAGAGTGCAGGACAGCTACAACATGAAAGACGTAAGACAAGGTGCAAGACGCAGACAATACAAGGACAAGTGTGGACTAACGACAATGTTGGCAAAGGCAATGCTACATAATGAATAAGATGTTGAATACAAAGTCATGAAAGTACATATATAGTATAATTATGTTGTATACAATAATAATAATGTTAACACTAACTGTAGACGTAATAACAGCGAGGTAGATTATATAATAGCAATTAATGGTAATGAGATAACAAATACTGTTTATATTTAAACTTAAAAGTGAGGAGTGAGGTACTATTTTTAATATCGGAACTAATTTTATTCCAAAGAATTGGTCCCTGACTCCTGATTGAATTGCTGGTCAAATCTGTGTTGAAGTTTGGCGGACGGAAATTATTTGAGGACCTAAATGGTGTAAGCGTGAATCGTGTTAATTTTAATAAAATAATTGGAGAAAATATTTGGGAGAAGGTTGTTGTTAAACCTGTACATGAACATAGGCGTGCGCAGGATTTTTTTACCCGGGGGGCTTTAAAAAAAAAATCATTTGTTCTCATCGCTATTCGCGGTAACGCGGACAGGGGGACCCATTTGGTGCGATTTGGTGTGTAATTTTGACCAATATTTTATTGAAAAGCCTTAAATTCATTTCCAATCAAAATTGGCTCATTATCAATTTCATTCAAAATTGGATTCCCCCCCCCCCTTCAATTTAGAAAAAGCAAACAACAGGGCGTAAGGGTTTGAAATTGCGATTAAGTTTGCTATTGTAAAAATAAAGGTTTAGAAAAAAGTTCTTGAAGCCATCTTGTTAAGCTTGAATAATAAATAAATAGTGAAAAGAAATGTCTATTTTAACACTAAAAAGGTTCAGAAAACGTTTATGAAGCCATCTTGTTGAAATTGAATAACACAAAGTAAAAAATAATTCACGCGGAGCGCGAACAAAATTGGCTATTGTAAAAATAAAGGTTTAGAAAAACGTTCCTGAAGCTATCTTGTTAAGCTTGAATAATAAATAATCAGTGAAACTAATACGCGCGTCTTGTTCAAATTGAATAACAAAATATTTTTAAAAAATGGCTATTGTAAAAAGAAAGGTTAAAAAAACGTTCCTGAAACCATCTTGTTAAGCTTGAATACTAAAACATTCCAACTAATTCGCGTGTAGCGCGCAAAAATTTATCATTTTTACACTGAAATGGTCCTGAAAACGTTCCTGAAGCAATCTTGTTAAGCTTGAATAATAAAACATTGAAAATAATTTGTGCAAAAACTGGTTATTTTAACACTAAAATGGTCCTGAAAAACGTTCATGAAGCCATTTTGTTTAAGCTTGAATAAAAAAAAATGAAACCAATTCGCTCGAAACGCGCAAAAATGTCTTGTTTACTAACTAAAATGGTCCAGAAAACGTTCCTGTAACATGTTGTTATAAAGCTTGAATAATCATTGAAACCAATTCGCGCGTAGCGCGCAAAAAAATGCTATTTTAACACTAAAAAGCTCTAGAAAAACGTTCCTGAGGGTACAAACTGTCAGTTTTTAAAATTAAAATGGTCAAGAAAAACGTTCCTGAAGCCCTCTTTTAATAACTTGAATAAAGAAACATTGAATCTAACTCGCGCGCAATTTTTTTTCGAGTTTTGTCACGGTCCAGAAAACGTTCCTGAAACCATGTTGTTAAGCTTGAATAGTTAAACATTGAAACTAATTCGCGCAAAAATATGGCTTCTATTGAGGGGCGGGGGGGGGGGGGGGGGGGGGGGCACTCCCCGCTTGCACTGTCTATGCTCGTTACCCTTCCTCCTTATCTTCCTTTTTATTTTTTACTCTTTTGCCAATGGGGGTTACGCCATTGGTGATTCAGAGGGCCAAGCTGTTGGGTTTTAACTTGCCTGGATGACCTAAAACTCTCCTTGCTATCAATATTTACTTTCGTTATAAAACACTCACATGGTTCAGAGACGTAGCGATAAAGTGAGAGACACTTATAAAAGCTCCCGGCCTCTCCCCCCCACCTCCTCCTCCCCCTCCCTTCCTCCTCTCTCCTCCTCTCCTTCCTCCCCTCCTTCTCTCCTCCCCTCCCTCCCCTCTCTTTCCTCTTTTTTTTTACCCTCTGGGGACCCGGGGGCTTGAGCCCCCAAAGCCCCCCCCCCCCTGGGCACGCGCCTGATGAAGATAGCTGTGTGGAGTTTATGAATATCATATATAGTGAGACTATTAAATGAGGCAAAGAGAGGTGGTGTGTGAGCAAGAAAATTTGAATTTGAACAGATACGAATGATTTTCTTTTGTTTTAGATGAATGCAATTAAGGTTGCAATTATTTTGATCTGCCCAAATTATATTGCAATATATGACATGTGGTAAAACTAAACTATTATAAAGGGAATATAAAGTACTATGCGGTAACAACATTTTAAGTCTAAACAAAATTCCCGAATATTTAGAGACAATATTTTTGATATAAATGGTATGTTGCTTCCAAGTAAGAGATTCGTCGAGGTTGACACCTAAAAATTTGATGCAAGCAACTTTTGAAATAGGAGTATTGTCAATGTTTATATCCGGGTCATGATAAATACGATTGCTATGCCTGTTCTTAAAAATCATATATTTTGATTTGTTAATATTCAGTGATAATCTATTTGCCTTCAGCCAGTTAGAAATGCAAGATAGTTCATGGTTTATAACGTGAATGAGATGAGGAAAACTTTTATGAGAAGCCAATAGATTTGTATCATCAGCATAAACTATAAAAGAAAATACCTTAGAGGAATAAACAATGTCATTTAAATATATTATAAAGAGTAGTGGGCCTAAAATTGAGCCTTGCGGAAGTTGAGTTAATGGCAGATGACTTAGCATTTTTAAAAGAAACAAATTGGAATCGGTTGCTTAAAGTAGTTCCTGAACCACTCGAAGGTGATGCCACGAATACCATAGTGAGAAAGTTTATCAAGAAGTATATATGTCATGGTTCATGGTGTCGAACGCCTTCGAGAGGTCCAGGAAAATACCAACGGTATATGGTTATTGCTATCAAGATCGGTTACAATTTTATTGTAAGCTTCCAGGGCCATGTAAGAAGAGCGCTTAGAACGAAATCCGAACTGAGAACTGTGCAGTAAATCAAATTTAGAAATGAAATCATATAGTCTATTGTGAACAATTCGTTCAATGATTTTGGAGAAAACGGGAAGAACAGAAATAGGCCTGTAATTGGAAACAGTATGATGGTCATTAGCTTTATAAATGGGAATAACTTTTGCAATTTTGAGATTGGTGGGTACAACCCCGGAAGCAAGAGACAAATTAATAATGTGGGTAAGGGGAGCCGCAATAATATTACGAACTGATTTAACTATGTCCGGTTTAATTTCATCAAAACCACTACTAGTACCAGATTTGAAAGAATTGCAAATTTTGATAATTTCATCATTATCAGTTGGGGAAAAAATATGGAATTATTAGGAGAATTAATATTCTTAAGGAAATGATTATGATCAAGGTTGGTGATCTGGATTTTGCGGGCAAGATTCGGGCCAACATTCACAAAATAATGATTAAATTTATTAGCAATAACAGAGGGATCCGTTATAAGAGCGAGATTATCATCATAAAAGAATGAAGGTAGGTTACGATTAGTCTTGCGACCGAGGATGTCATTAAGAATATTCCAGGTAAGTTTGGTATTATGTTTACAGGCATCCAGTTTATTAGTGAAATAATTCTTTTTGGAAGTTCTAATGAGAGAAGTTAATTTATTGCGATAAGAATTCAAATTAGTTTTGTTAACTAATGTTGGGTTGGAAACATATTTTCTATGCAACTTATCTTTACGGTTGATAGATTCTAGAATCGCAGCAGTTTTTTATCCATGGTTTGTGTGAGATTCGGCATTTGCGGGAGTTGTGTGTGAGTGTCATTTGAATGTGATTTAATAGGAAAATGAATATCATAAATATGACGGAATTCCAGAGTAAAAGCATCATAGGCTTCCTCAGCAGAATCAATGTTATTAATAAATGACCAATCAATTGAGTTCAAATGATTATGGAAATTATCAACTGAGTTCTGTTTGAAAGAGCGTGTATGTGGTATCAGTATGGGGTTGATGAAACCCAAGTGGCAATGATTTGGTTGTTTGAAAAATAGGATAATGATCCGTTAGGTAGTCAACACACACACCGGATTTGATTTGATGGGTTAAGACATTAGTAAAAATATTATCAATTAAAGTAGCTGACGTTGGGGTCACTCTAGTAGGTCTATCAATCAAAGGATAAAGATTATTAGTATAAAAGGTGTTGAGAAAATCACCAATGACATTGACGGTGTTGTACTTAAGTAAATTAAGGTTGAAATCACCAGAAATATAACAATTTTTATTTTCAGAGGAAATTGTATTGAGACAACGATCAAGATCTGAAAGAAACAAGTGAATATCTGTTCTATGTGCTCTATAAACAGTGCCTACAATCGTGTTCTTGGAGGTAGGATTAATGATCTCAATAAACAAGGACTCAGAGTGTGGAGTGTCAGGAACATTAGTACCTAGTTTTAAGTCATCTCTGATACGATATGAAAGAGAATTGTGGACATAAATCGCTACACCACCACTTCTTCTACCCACGCGTGGTGCACTCAACAATATATAATCATCAATATCAATTAGCTTAGGACTGTCATCGTTTAACCAAGTTTCGGATAAGGTTATAATTGAGAAAGTATGATTGAAATTGGAAATAAAGTTGTGGATACTGTCGAAATTTCTATTAATGCTACGTGCATTAAGATGTAATATTGAAAAGTCATCATTACATACACCCGTCAAATCTTTGTTATCAAAAATATAATTGCATACATTTGAAACATGATAATCATTCAAATGTCCCGAGTCATTTGCAATATCACGGAATTGATCATCAAATAAAAATGGATTAAATTTCAAACTAAGCATGCGATTATATTCGAGAGAGTTATCAAAGCAAAATAAAGCCAATTTAAATTCATCAACATCAGCATAGTGATTAAATGGGAAAATATCACCGGTACATTTGAAACAAAGCCAGTCATTAACGTCCAGATTAGTATAAACACAACGTGTGTGATAAAGATACTTGCAATTGCAACATAACACTTTTAGGCTGATGGGGAAGAATATTTTTACAACAAGAATAACAATTATTTACCATAGTTTCTTTACTTTGGTACTTTGTGTTTGAATTGGTAAAACGTATTAATTTGGGCATCTGTGAAATATCGTTCAGAATTGTTTTTAAGAGAATAGTTTATGAAAGATATTTTTAGCTGAGAATCACTCTATACACTATATAACATATGGGATTTCCATTGTCAACCTTGTGCTTAGTATTCAGCTTAAATAGCGCTTTTGCTCAGTTTCCAAAAGGTGATGTGAAAATATTATGGTAGGTAATCCCTTTTTTTCTTAATTTTCGTCATAATTGTTAACAGCAAGTTCCATGATAAGGTTAAAATAAATGCCCATGATAAAATGTAGATAAATCAAATTTGACTATATGCAAAGGAAACACGCATACAATATCTGAGCAAATGCCATTAATTATTTTCACCCCTTCAACGGCTTTCATTGAGTCTTCTTGCAATCAAAGAAGACATTTTGATATCCCCCGTAAAATAAAGGGAATGGCATAGTTTACAGGATAATATGCCAGGATTGAATACGCCTTTAACGATTGCATGATCACGGGACCATATGCTGTGCCTGTGCCCCAACATAACATTGAGCATAAATAATGCACAACAGCAGGCATCATTAAACATAGCAAGTCTACATACAACGTACGAAAAGGATTTGACACTTACCATATTATTTTGCTATCACAGGTTGAAAACAATGATATTAAAATTTACCAATAGATCCCAATAGTGTTTCCACGACACTAGACAACCAATTTATTCGAAATTAAATGATGAGCGATGTTGGTTTATTTTCCTCTGTATTTTCCCGGGGTATTTCCGGTGATAAGACGCAATAAGCAGGCTGCTGGTATTTCCCCGGTGCTTATTTTTAGACTGAGTGCTGATGAAGACTGCTATACAGGTTTACGATGCGACGCCAACGCACATAATGCTCTCGTGCTCATACATACTATTCATCAGTAGTGCAAGTGTAAAACATGCTAATATGTGCAGATGGAAAACGACATTTGCCAAGAACACTGAGAGTATATCCGAAAGTTTCAATATGACGTTCACTGAACAACCTTTAATAGCTAGGCTCAAGGGCGCAGATCCAATCTTGAAAGTGGGGGGGGGGGGGGGGGGGGGGGACATTGCCATTTTTTCACTAGATCGCCAACCTTGATTGATGTATCACCACAAAAAGTGTGGGGGGGGGGACATTTGATATTGTGTCAGGAAGTGGGGGGGGGGGGGGGGGACACGTCCCCCCGTCCCCCGGGATCTGCGCCCTTGGCTAGGCTATGTACTTGAAGTAGGGGCGTAACTAGGTATTTCATTTTTTTTTTTGGGGGGGGGGGGCATGGCCTCTGACTGGGGGGGGGGGGGGCATATCCAGTGGCAGCGTCAGCATTAAAAAAAAGGTGGGCAAACGGGGGGGGGGGGGAGATACATTTGTGGGGAAAACGCGCGCGTAGCGTTTAAAATCGGTTTTAAAATTAGCTTAATTTGGTCTTAAAGTAGGTATTTCAAACCATTTTAGAGCTATTGTTTTAATAGTCATTTTTGTAAAACAAAATTACTATAAAAGTCAAGCCACTGGGCAAATTAGGACATGCCCTTCACTGTCATGGGTAACATTGGATTTTGACATATTTCATTGGGGGGGGGGGGGGGCATCAGGGGGGGGGCATGGCTTCTGACTGGGGGATGCCCCCTTCTGGTTACGCCACTGAATAAAATGATATTGAAAATACTGCACTTTTTTACTTTGAGTTAGCCTCCGTTGATTTCAATTAAAAACATATTATATGATCTTTTCCAGTTATTCTGAGTTACAGAGCGATACGATTCCTAATATTTATGATTTATGATGTAAATCTGCAAGAAAATCTACTTTCTAAAAAAAAATCATGAATAGAGGGCGCCCCTGGAAAAGATCACATAATATGCCTTTAATGAGATGATAACTTACATGGGGAAGATGTAATGCATTATACATTATAATAAATGTAAATGTTATTTATACATGGGGTTACAACTTAATTAGTGATAAGGTGTCAAACATACATAAACAAAACTGATTTCAACTTACATTTTTTATCTGGCCAGAAAAGTGACAGCTTTATTTTGTCAGGAGATAATCTCTAACAAACGCCTGTTTAGTAGCTTCTGTTTCCTTGCTTATACGTACGTGTTATGACAGCTTTAAATTAAAGGCAGAAGTCTATGCGAATGTCCCGGGCGAATGTGTTATATATAACTTCCGATAGGAAAACTTGTTTACATCTGTGTTTACATAGACCTATAATAGTTATAGAGGTAACTTGGTTAGGGTGATTACCCAAACCAAACTGTAATAATAGTCCCGACTCAGTGTATCCGCTTGTGTATAGCTCCCTGACTACGTTTAATGACAAAGCATTTAGAGAACCAATGTTCACTGAACCAGTCTTCAAATCAAATCAAATCAAACCCGTTTAAGGTCACATGATAGATTGAGTTTAAATAGATTGAGTTGGGATGAAGTTGTCACAGTAGTAGTAGCCTATAACAGTCTTATCTTATAGATATTTCAATTAAATTGAAAGATTAGTTATGTTCTTATATACATTTAAGATTAGCTATGTTGTTATGCAGTATAAGTAAATCTTTTATAGCCACGGGTATACGGTCACATACAGGATGGTCGCACCCCGGGGTGCTGTGAAAAGACGATCCAAAAAAAGAAAGAAATTGATCAGGTACCATCCAAGCGGTGCGCAGCACCGCCCTCCGAGCTATGCTCTCTTATCTTTCCTTTTTTCTCTCCTTTCCTTTCCCCCCTTTCCTTTTTCTTTCTCCCTCTTTTTTTCTTCTTCATACCCCGGGGTGCTGCAGCCACCGCAGCACCCCCCTGGATCCGCCCCTGGTCACAGTTCACTATTCATTTTCTTTATTAGTGTTTCAGCGGGCCAGAAACGAGCTTTCGCAACAAGTCAAATCGCGAACATATCACGCAACCTTAACATTTAACACCGCCATACCAAACTGTGCGTCACAAAAGATATATGAAAGTGCACGAAAGCCTGTCTCCGGGTAATGGTACGGTGGAAAGTTCATTGCTTACGGTTTTGAAAGGATACGACCAGATAATACAACTTATATTTAATACTTAGTTTGTTGAATTATATTGTACAGATAGACGGTAACAAAAAAAGTTACACAATTGCAATTTCATTTTTAACCAATTATTAAAATCATGCAATGTCAAAATCTTTATTGACTACCAGAATAATACATTTATTTGGTCTCTTTAACTCTTTTTGCTTAAAGACGATGGCCAATCTACTACTAACTAAAGTCGTCTAGAAATCGGTTTTGGCCACTTTCAGCATAGCATACAATCTTGTATGTCATGTGTTATAAGCTCGCCTCCTTTTGCGTTACCCACGGATTTTGGCTTTCGCGACATGATTTTAACTTTACACATTTATTTTTGCTTGTATACCCCCCTGAGGTAGTAAAAGTACATATTTTCTGGGAAGGGAAATTGCATGAGCAAACCGAAAATGCCATTGAAATTATAGTACGACCAATGACTAAAATGGTATGATGCACAATGTTCGGGAACATATCAGAGGTTTGAGATCAATATTTTTTATACTAACCCCTATCATTATTTACGTTACATATTTGAATTCCTCATGAAATTACCCATCAGATGGTATATAATTGTCAAAGGTTACTACGTCGGTAAGGTAATTTTACCGGCTAGTGAATATCTCCAATTTATATTTTTATATATTTTTAGAATTTTCAGAAATATTTGTTAAGGTTGCACCCATCCCTGATCTTTCTGAATTCCTCTAGTTACAAGCTTTCCAAAAATGTATACTTTTGCTATCATAGGTTGAAAACTTTTTCTGTTATAGTATAGTCATTTTTATAAATCCGGTAAATTGAGGCTGATTATTCATGTTGACTGTGTATGAGCGAATAGGAAGAAAGCTGATGATCATGGTCTTATCCATAATTAATTAGTTGTTACAAATAGTTGACAAGTCTGTTGAACCACTTACATAAAGACTACTAAATATCCTTTAAAATGGGACCAGAATGGTGTTTGTAACATTAGGGGATGACTATAGTTATTGTAAAAAGAACAGCATAAGATTATCCCCATTAAGTTTGTGCAGGCGGCACCCCTTCCGGCGGCACCCCTGGTTCCCAAACTTCAAACAGCTGTATCTCCTCTTCTGTATTAGCTACACCAATGTCATTTTGCAGGCAGACAGCTTGTTATAAGGGCTTTAAAATGATACCAAATTTGTTGAGATAGCTTTTGTGGTTTTAAACATATTTGAGGAAAATGACAGCATGAAACTAAAAAAAATTAACAGCTCCACCCTATTGGGAGGCCAGTTCATAACGCGTGACCATAATTATACGGACCACGATATCTAGCAGTAGCACTCTGGGCGCCGCCATGTTTTCCTAAAGTTTTACCCACAATACTTTGCGATGAAAGGTACGGTATCTGATAAATCTCGCTCGTACAAATTAATGTCGACATAACAACTTTGGTCATTACATCTACAGGGTGGTTCAATAAAACCTTGACAGTTTTTTGAAGCCATTTTTTTGAAATTGTGTAGGTTTAAATAAAAATCTTTTTCAATATTCATCAACTATATGATCTTGACCATCTATGATGAAAATATCATTACAAATAACCTTACGGTTGCAAAATAACAGCTATTTGAACAAAGTCTGTCCCATTTCACTCTGTCCACGGGTACTGATTTCGCGACGCTACAACCAGTGTGGTTCAATAAAACGTTGACAGTTTTTCAAAGCCATATTTTTAAAAATTGTGGGATTTGAGTGGTTTTTTTTACATATTCCTCAAAAATATCATCTTGGCCGTCTATGCTGAAAATGTCAATGCTATGGCGGCAAAATGATAGCTATTTGAAGAGAATCTCTCCAAATCTCTTTGCCCACGAGTAAGTCTACGGGAAATGCCCAGCAAGATAACATTAAATGGCATCGTCACTGTTTAAGGCATAGAGCATAGACAATTACACTTCCAATCTATGAAAATCAATCATTCTAATTAGGGTCACTCGTGGTATTTAATTATTACGTATTGATTTCACACCTGAATAGATAGTTAAGATGTTAACAATAACACTGGTTTCACCTGGCGGGATCTTTAAATCTTAGATTACTTGCATGCAATTCATCATTCAGTATTCAATGTAACATCGCGAAATCAGTACCCGTGGACAGAGTGAAATGGGACAGACTTTGTTCAAATAGCTGTTATTTTGCAACCGTAAGGCTATTTGTAACGACATTTTCAGCATAAGATGGTCAAGATCATGTAGTTGATGAATATTGAAAAAAACTTCTTTTTTTTTTAAAAGAATTTAAAAAAAAATGGCTTCAAAAAACTGTCAAGGTTTTATTGAACCACCCTGTATAGACGTACGCGGACGTCTGATGACTCCGAGTGTTTCGGAGGTGGTCTGGGATTATTCCGAGTCATCCAGGCGAGTCGTCAGTTATATTTCCGGAAAACGTCGATTTGAAAATGGTCTATGGGCAAATGCAGACGTTGATGGACACGATTTGTCCGGCCAGTGCAAAACGTGTATTTTTCAATTACGGTACGATAAGGCACGGTTGCCGTGTTTTATCGAAATTAGACGCCGGACTGTAAGAAACTGGCCGCCATTAGGCATAGTAAAATAAATAACATGTTTCCCGTCCGGAGGGAGGGTCTTACTATTTATTATTTTCCAATTTTTTGCCATTTTTTCCAAGATGGCCGACAAGCCGAAAGTGACCAACTGACTGTGTCGGGGACACTCTTAGAAACAGATTTTCCACTATACTTGCCAGAGAAACAAAAAAAATCTAAATTCAGTACATTATGTTTATTATTTGTGCAATAGAATGTGTTGACTGTAAAATGATATACGGTAACACTGTAAAGATTTGTAACTAAATGTTTGCATATATTTTTTTTTCTCTTCAATTTAGGTCAAATAAAATTATAATTGTTGTTTGTAGCCTATGCCTGCCTGTGATCTGGTAAAGAAAGATGTTTCATTTATGAATGATGGATAACATGACAAATAGGTTTTGAATGCTAGTCAACATAACATGCATAACAGCAGTTATAATTTGTCTAACTCAATTTCAAAAATAAACAAAAAATGAAATAAATATATACAAACATTTACAAATCAGTGTTTTATTCTGTTACAGTCAACACTTCTCTTCCCCTGTTCAATGATTATTTACTGAATTTAGGTATTTTTCAAATGTTAAAAATAATTCAAAACTGTATGTGTCTTGATCATTGTTTAAAATGAAAATGTTTTTTGAATTAATGACTGGATTTCTAAATTATTTCAACAAACCAAGATAATATTATCATTATACTTGGGCATGATATAGGTCACTCGAGAAGTCAGGTAGGGGTCAATCGATGCTGTTTAGGTGACCAATTAAAGCTCTGATTTAAAAAAAATAAATTAAATTTTGATATTTAAAAAAAAATATAAAATAGTTAAAAAAAAGGAGGCGGCGGCTAAAACGAAGGCGGGCGGGAACGGGAAACATGTTATTTATTTTACTAGGCCTTATCATCTTGGCAGACTTTAACTGTTCAACGACTACCTGTTTATGCGGTATGATTGGTACCTCAGAGACCTATTATTAGAGCTCAGAGACCTTTATCAAAATCCTTTGTTTAATAACGGTCTCTAGGTAAGATAACGGGCTTGATAACGGGCTGTGCATATAAACCGTGACTAGGTTTGTGAGCTCTTCCAACAAAATGATGGGCAGATGCAAGAATAGAGGGACATACTATATAAGGGGACATATATCAACTCTAGTGTGTACAAAAGTGTCAAGTTAATTTTCCATTTTAATTCATTCATTCGCTAGAAACCCTGCATGCACTGTGCAGCGTTTGTGCAGTCAGGCGTGTGTGTGTGATAGTTACTGTGTACAGGTATAGGGAAAATTTTTGCCTCGCTGGGTATGCGCACAATATTGGGCGCGAAAAGGAAGTGCCAAGCCTTTCACCGATAGAGGGCTATTGATGACCAAAACAACGGGAACGATCAAAGCTACTGACAGCCGCTTGAACGCAAGAATTTGGTCATTAGGTTACGAAGCTACCATCGAAAAACCTTCAATTTTGGGGGCGATTTTTCCGGGCTACACTCAAATTTTGACATAGTATCACTTATATTTGTGTGTGTGGAAGTGCCTGCCTATTTTTGCATAATTCTGTTTTTGTAAAGGGAATTAATAGACTACTTGTTGCTTAATATTCAGTTTGAACGGATGGTTTGTGTGGGTTAATTAAATAGTTATGAGCATTTTAATTCAAAATATGGACTATAAATTGAGGATTTTTGACCTTTGAAGCGTGATATTGGGTGTAAATTCTTAACTTGACACCTAGAGTTAATAGTGTGAGTTTGTTGGTTGATTAAAAGTAAATCTAACATTATCCGTTATTTTATGATAAAAGATAAGAATAACCAATAAACTAGTAAATATGAGAATAGAATATAGTTCGCAGTTCGTCGTGTATTTTATTCTCTAAATATTATATGGAATGAAATGATTAAAAGTTTACATTTTGAGAATAGTCATCATCATGATCATTTTAATTTCAATAGACAATAGATTGAACACAATTCTTCTTCTAACATACTAATTAGTATTCATGAAAAGGGCGAATAGATATTTGGATTACAACGCTGAAGAGAAGAAATCGTAGTCGGCAAACAATGCAACACGATTTGAAATTATGATAACAAAATCAAAATAACATGTCCATCAAGTTGTATAGGTTTCCTACAAACATGAAGTTTTGAGCCTTGGATTTGACAAGCTAAATGATAATAATTAATAATAGATTCATCAATATCACTGAGGAGGACTGTTTCGTCTCTCAAGATTTGGTTTCTTTTCAGTAAAGATCACTGCTTTGAACGTGTTAATAAGTTATGTTTTATCTTATTGGCAGTAGGTTGTCATTAATTAAAACACTTATAAACATCGCTTCGTAAGAACACTTGCGACCGAGTGCACCAATGACGAGTAGCTGAAGATAGCGCTACCTCGCTAGTAACTGAGGCGTAACCAAACATTTGGAGAGCACCACAGCGGGGTAAGCTAGTACTAGGCTAGTAACTGGCGGGTAATTTACGCTAAATGTTATACCTGACCGGACCCAAGAGTAAGTTGGGGCATAACGTTTTATGCCACAAGTCAGTCGATTCTAGCAGTAGCGTAAATGAGTTGTGAACATTGGAGAGGATGATTCGCTGATGCTGAAGGACCAATTGCGATTGCATGCACAGGGGGTGTCTAATTGAAGTGGAAAGTGAACCCCTAAGCTGAAAGATTTTAAATTTTTGAAACTCCATTAATGCAATTTGTTGAATACTTTTAGTCAACTCCTTTTGTCCATTCAAACACTAATCGCACCGACTTTGGGTCATATTTTGACCAAAATGCACTAATTGTCCAAGGATTTTAAATAATGACTAAATAAATAAAAACACGTTCTTTTTTAATTTTTTTTATTAATTAAAAACTGATAAAGCCAAAGTTTTAACATTATGGTGAGTGGAAGGGTAGACGAACAAAAAAAGAAAGAAAGCATATCGTGCCTTGCGTGGGGATCGAACCGGGGTTCTGCGGTTCACAAGCGAATGACAAGGTATCCATCCACGCCACGGAAATATTTGTGTTAAGAGATGTGTTATAATTGCATATAGCATTAAACTACTTGGTTCAATCGTGGGCTTGTTATTAAAAAAAGCCCAAAATATGTTAGTGATGTCATGATAGTGCTTATTTAAAAAAAAAGGGATAAACAACTTCGAATTTGTTGGCCAAATGGCGTCATTTTTTGTCCTGACTCAACGTGATTCTTTATATAAACTCACCTATGACCTAGCGAGTGACGACACATTTTAAATATTACGGAGGACCATTCACGTCAAAATTTTACAGTAAACTATAGGTTAACACTTGGCATATGCGCCAATTAATTTTGTAAGGGGACGATGCTGATTAATGTGGATATTTTACCTCGCTAGTTACTATTCTGGTGTTACTCGCCAGTTATGCTCTAAGAATTACATCGTTAGTAAGTTACGCTACAGTGAGAGCATACCTCCCTATAAAGTTACGCTAGTTTGGTGCACTCGGCCGTTGAGTTTTATTAACTTCTAAGATGGCGGCCATTATAACAACAACTAATGAGGGCGCTATTTATTTATATCACTCACAGCCCGGGTAGGCTCAGATATGATAATTTAATTGATCACGCAACACCTTTCCTCTTTCGATAAAGAAACCCTTTTTCTAATCAAGTTCAACATTCAAATATTCTAAAACATCAACATTTCAGTATGGTAACTGCTGATACTCTAAACTACTTGTCCCGTACCTTTTAAATGTTTTCGCTTGTTTCAAAATACATTTTATGTTTTGGAACACTCGTTGGAAATTCAAAAGATTAACAAATCATAAAATTATATATTTGAATCCATTCATCACTAAACTTGTTTTAAATACATATTACAAATCATGAATTACCAGTTGTTTTACTTGACTATGATATAAATTTGGACATCATAATAATAATCTATATACTAATTTTCGGTCCCTCGCCTGATTAGATAGTTCAATAATAATTTTGCACTCGCGTCCCTCTTCAACTGAAAAGCGTGGTAATTGCGCCTCTAATACACGAGCTAATTAGATAGTTCAATGCCCGTTTTTTCCCGTTTTCAGACATGCGCAGAAAGGATCACATGTGAAAATCCAAAATGTTGAATTTATTTTACTCGGGTAGCTACTGTTCGGACACAAATTGTGGTTTTCGGAGTGAGTGATGACATATGGTCTTCACCCAAAATATTTTCTTCAGGGATATAGCTACATTTCTGTATATGCGGCTGTTTGTTATTCTTAAAGATCGCATAGTAACAAGCATTTATACGTCCGACAAATAAAAATATTTCACGACATTTTCTAAATGTAAACAAAAACTCTTACACAGATCTTAAAGTGACACTTTCACATTAGTAACATTACATAGATGAATGCGACGTTTGCTAACGATAATGTAATGTATAATGTAATGTATTTATTATTTGACATTCACCAAACATATAGGTATGGTCAAAGTACACAAAGATAAGGAAACAAACAAACAAACAAACAAACAAATTATAACAAACAAATGTACATAAGTATAAAATATAGATACATATATATCATATACAATTTAAACTCCTGAAGATGTACGCAACTCAAATGCAGAGTTTACAAAATTAATAACTGGACGAATGCAATCAAATTCGTTAACCCTCATTATAGTCAAGAAAATGTCATTGTCATCTAAGTTATCAAGATCATATATTTCACCAATTTCAGATATCATTTTAATTTACAAAATAGGGATCTACGAGACTGGTTAAAAAGAACAATGTAATTTTCCAAATCAAAAGAATCTTTGAACGTGCAGTAACATCGAAGTTTAGACTGGAAGTTGTTAATAACATTAGACCAGTGATAACTGTATATGGATACAAGATTACCTATAATTAGGTTACGAAAATTACCAGAAGTGATTGTGTTAGGTTTGTGCCAAATGTCGATATTATGAATCATGGTTAAAATCTTCTTAATGCCCGAAGACCAAGTAAATGCTCCGGAATCGGACATCTTTCTGTTATCGATTAAAGCATCGATTACTAAAGATGTGCATCCATTCATACATTTTTTGTTCAAATTCCACCAATATTTTACCGATAAACTCAGCATTATAATGAGCAATGGGAAACTACCTAGTTCGCCTCTTACTGCATTATTGGTTGTTCTTTTGTTTACTCCTAAAATAAGTTTACAAACCTTAATATGCAAGGTTTCGCTTGAGAGTTTATCACATACAGTAAGGAAATTTGAATCATTAAGGCTTTTCAGTAAATACGGGGCCCATACTTCACAACCATAATTTAAGATTGGTTGAATAAGTGTACTGAATAATTTCAGACTACATTTGTATGATGAATTGTATAAATTTTCCCTTATCTTGAAATATGCTTTCAGTGCCTTTTCTTTGAGACGTAAGATAGCTTTTGTAAATGAGCCAGACGGTATAAAAACAATGCCCAAATAACAATATTCATTAGTAATCTTAAGACTAACATTACCATAACTAAATTCAAACTTATCTAGAATATGACCTCTTTTATTAAAGATCATAATGTTTGATTTATCAATATTTACAATGAGTTTCCACTTAATACAATAGTCATGTAATCGGTTAAGAGCACACTGTAAGCCATTAGGGCTTTTTGAGATGAGGATTAAATCATCAGCATACATAAGACAATTAAGATCATGGTTATTAAGCGTAACTGGGTCACAATTGGAGTTAAAGATGTTTGGAAGGTCATTGAGAAATATATTGAAGAACCTAGGACTAAGAACACATCCTTGTTTCACCCCAACTGTAGTACTAAAAGAGTCAGTTAGTTTACCATCACATTTAACAGTGAAACAGACTGATGAGCACATGTCTTGAATTGTTTTAAGAAATTTACCTCCGATACCAATTTTAGTTAATTTGTATATAAGAGCGTCACGCCATATAGTATCAAATGCAGCGGAGAAATCAATAAAACACACATACAAATGGGCTTTACCCGCCCGATTAATATACTTATCGATAACAGATTTTAGGACTAGAATGTGGTCACTTGTCCTGGAGCCTTTCCTAAAACCTATTTGATTTGGAGGGATGATATTGTTTTTATCCACAAACATACTAAGGCGATCATATAGGACAAGACAAAATAATTTACATAATATACTTGATACAGCGATACCTCTATAATTTTTTGGAGTATTTTTGTCTCCTTTTTTGTGGATAACTGTGAGAGTACTGAGCCTCCAAGCTGAAGGAAAATGACCGTTTTTTATAAATAAGTTAAATAAACTAGTTAATGGTTGAGCGAGAACCGATATACCATCCTTCAGCATTTCCAATCTGATACCATCTAAACCAGGTGATTTGCCCTTTTTAAGTCTGCGTGCCGCGTTTATTACTTCGGAAACTGTAATGGAATGATCAAGATCATTTGCATCAAACCTATTCAAGTCCTGAACAAAGCCATTAACGAACTTATCAAAATTAACATCGGCATGTGGAATATTTCTGTTCATTAAAGTCATAAAGTGTTCCCACCATTGTTTTGGTGAGATAGGGTTTTGAACAGACTTTTTGATTGGACACAGTTCATCATAAACTTTCCAAAACGCTTTAGGATCCTCATCTTCCATTTTGTCTAACTTCTGAAAAATGTTAGATCTAAAAATGGATTTCTTATTATTCAATAGTCTGGTATATTTTTTACGTTGTAAACGGTAAACGTGAACTAATGATATATTATGAGGCTGCTGTCTTATACATCTAGATAAGGATTTAAGTTGACGATATAAGATTCTACAGTCAACGTCATACCACTTTTTCTTGGCTGGTTTACGGCGACGATGAAGATTCACCTTTTTCTTTTTTAAACCTGCTGTTTTACAAATAGTATCCATCATGTTATAAAATTTATCAAGACAGATATCGGCAGAAACGTCAGATTCCTCGGCATGGGAGAGGAATGATTTAATATCAGACTTAATGTTATCACGGGTAATCGCCAATTTCCATGACTCTGAACTATTATCAGACCAAGAGAATTGATTAGGCATGTCATTCAATTGTGAGTCATTTGAAATTACATTATTTACATCATATTTACACCAGCTTGTTTGTAATATACACGATATCATACAGTGAATGGAGAATGGTACTAAATTATGAACCTTAAAGAACTCAATATCATTAAATAAATCGCAATCACAGAGCATATAATCAATCAAACTTGGAGTTCCCCTATGGTTGAAACAAACTGAAACTGGCAAAAAAAGAAACTGACAGAAACTAAACGACAGAAACTGGCAGTACCATGTCAACCGTTTCTATGTTGTGCTGCGCGACCGCGTTTAACATGGCGCACGCGGTTCGGCGCACGCGGTTCGGCGCACGCGGTTCGGCGCACGCGGTTCGGCGCACGCGGTTCGGCGCACGCGGTTCGACGCACACGTAATGACGCAGACAAAAAGTGTACGCGTTTGTGGCGCAAACCGTGCACATTGTAACGGAGCAGAGTGAAAGCAGGCAGTCCGTACACTCTTAGAAAAAGGATGCTTCAGGCTTCAGGGGTTCTTGGCTGTCCCGTATGGAACCCTTTATATCACCTTAAAAGGTTCCAAAAAGAACCATTTTAAGGTTCAAAATAGGCAAAATATGGGCAAACATTGGTCTTTAGAACCTCTAAAGGTTCTCTACAGAACCTTTTGGGGCCTTTAAAATCAAAGAACCTTTAAACCATTATACGGGACAGCCAAGAACCCCTCTGAAGCAACGTTTTTTTCTAATAGTGTACCCTAAAGCCACCTCCTCCTCTCCGCACTTCCCTTACTTGATAATCTGGATATAAGGGCACATGGGGCATCTGGATAAACGGAACGTGTGGTACATTATCATGATTATTATAGAGTGTCTGGATTATTCAGGGCATCCGTGGTATCTGGATTACGGGGTTCACTATAAAACGAGTCTCAAATTACCTGGATATACTATGCGCAGGTGGGCCACCTGTGATAACTGGATTTTAAGGGTGAACACTCAGGTAGTATCTCGGGAGGCTTTATAGAACACAGCAAACATGATAAAGGGACTACATAGGCCTATACTATACGTTAAGGCCCCACATGCCTATTGGAGGAATAATGTATTTAATGTAAATAGGCCAAACAAAACCCGGATGGCACACATTGTGCTCAAGTACAAGCGTGGAATGGTACAAGTGATCGTGATGATAGACTCCGCCGACCATAAAACTAAACGACCGACTATAAAACTATAACGCTCAGAACGTAGGCCTACTGAATTACCTGGATACAGTATGTGCATATGGGCAGTGGCGACACTTGCACCAGCACCATATGTTAAAGGCATATTATGTGATCTTTTCCAGAGAGCGCCCTCTATTCGTAATTTTTTTTAGAAAGTAGATTTTCTTGCAGATTTACATTTCTGATCATAAATCGTACATACATTCCAAGTTACAGAGCGATACGATTCCTAATTACCTCAAAATCATGGTTTTAGAGTGAATTTAGACTAGAATATATATAAGTTGTCGGATATCCGACAGTTTATTTTCACTCTAAAACCATGATTTTGAAGTAATGAAGAATCGTATCGCCCTGTAACTTGGAATGTATGTACGATTTATGATCAGAAATGTAAATCTGCAAGAAAATCTGCTTTCAATTTTTTTTCGATGTTGAGGGCGTTCCATGGAAAGATCACATAATATACCTTTAAAGGAGGAAAACGGGGTGGCAGGGCAATAAAAGAATAGCTAATTTTAAGTAAATTTCAATTTTGACATTAAAATTCAACTTTTTATTATTTGGGGTACAAAATAGGTAGAGACATGCGCTGACAGGAGTATAACTGGGGGTATTAGGAACACGTTGATGGAGTAGGCCTACTTGGATTAGGAACTTGGGTATCTGTATTATTTAAGAGCACATTGGGCCTAGGCTCATGGTGTATTAAGGGCACCATGTTACTTACATTATATCAAGGGCACCTTAGTACCTGAATTATTTAAGGACATACTCTTGATTGATATTTATATAAACATTTATAACGCTTTGATATTACTGACCTCTGCCTATTGTGATATGACTTTTACTGTCCGCTATCTTCGGCACCCGCGTTTAATTTACTTGACTTGGCTATGTATGATAAAGTAAGGGCACCTGGGTATCTCGAGATCACGGCACACTGCAGTGGGCCTACCTTACACAAACGTAGGCCTACCTAGATTAAGGCAATGTATAACCTGGATTATCAAAAGCACCTGCGATATTCGGATTATTTAGGGCCCCGTCTGGATTATGTATACATGTATAGGACATGTTCTTGATATTATTGTATCAAATTTTCTTACGCTTTGTTTACTTATTCCCCATGAAATCTTCTAGCGGGTCCAGCGCGAAGCGCTGGTGCCCGCTAGTAATAATAATAATGCAACCTATTCCGAGGCGCAAACATCAAAACAAATAAAAACAAACAGTTAAATTATAAAAACAGTTACATAGAAGTCAATCAGTCAAATCATAAGCAATCTTAAACAGATGAGTTTTAAAGTCTTTTTGAAACCATCACGTGAATCACAGAATCGAAGATCTGAAGGAAGTGAGTTCCACAGTTTAGGTGCACAAGCATAGAAAGCCCTGTCGCCATATGATGAATATGTCCGAGGAACTGAGAGAAACTGTTTATCCGAAGATTTGAGGTGACGTGATGGAATGTGTGGATTGAGAAGATCGCTGATATAAGAAGGTGCCATGTCATGTAGGGCTTTCCAGGTGAGGAGAAGAAGTTTGAAATGGATGCGATACCGAATAGGTAACCAATGGAGACGCTGTAAAACAGGTGAAATGTGATCAAATTTTCTAGTCGGGGTGAGCATTCGTGCGGCAGCATTCTGAGCGCGTTGAAGTTGATCCATCTTAGGACCCATCCTTTTCATTATTTTCATGAACTACATAACTAACACATGCTAAAACTCATCCTCTATGCAGACGACACAAACATCTTTCTCTCTCACTCAAACCTAGCTACACTTTAACATAACATGAACACTGAACTAACCCACATCACTGACTGGTTCAGGGCAAACAAACTTTCATTAAACTGCTCTAAAAATAACTACATGCTTTTCTCATCTAAAACTCCTCACTTCTCTCGCAAAATCACAATTGACAGTCATGACATCTCACAAGATCACACCAGCAAATTCCTTGGCATCACCATTGATGATAAACTCACTTGAACATCAATCAAAAATTTCTATAATCTAGTCAACTGGACTTACTTTTATTGTTTGGCGACAGTTTCACATCTTATCCCGGATGTATCGTCAGGCCGACTGATGTTCTGGTGGCTTTGTTTGACCCGTGACGGGGTCAAGGAGTCCAAACAGTCGAGGGATCTTGTTGACCGCTGGAGTGTAGGCCCGCTAGGTTGTGACGTAGGCCCCCTCCTCTGTTGAGATTTGGCTCCTCTCGCTTCACATAAACCGCTTCTTTAACCCCTCTTTCGAACCACCGCGATTCTCGGTCCAAGATCAGAACCTCCTTATTGTCAAATGTGTGATGGGTGCTGTTGAGATGAGTGTACACGGCCGAGTCTCCGCAGCCAGAGCTTGGTCGTCTGTGCTGGTACATGCGTTTAGCCAGAGTTTGTTTTGTTTCGCCTATGTACACATCCTCACAGTCCTTGCCCTTACATCATGTACATTGAATGCCATACACAATATTGCTTGAACATGTTGGAACCACCACATTTTTAATACTATAACCACTAAGGCATCCCATGCCACCATCGGTACCATTTACAGAGTTAGGGATCATCTTCCACCGCACATTCTGAAACAACTCTATAATACGCTGGTTCTTCCACACCTCAGCTACTGCAACATTATATGGGCTTCAAACTACCAATCTAGATTTGCCAGCTTAAACATCACTCAAAAATGGGCCATTCGCACAATAACCAATTCACGACGCATGACACCCACTTTACCTCTCTTTCACCAACTCAATACATTGAAAATCAACGATATCAACCATCTACAAACGGCAATATTTATGCACGACCACTACTATAACAACCTTCCTCCCAATTTCGCAATCTATTTCACCACAAACCGTCAGATACACGCAATCCACACAAGGCAAGCACACAAATGTCACCTTCCTCTTCCACCGACCACAGCTGAAAAACACCAGATACTCTACTATGGTGCTAAGCTCTGGAACGCTCTTCCCAACACACTCACACCTATCACAAACAAACATTCATTTAAAAGGCAGCTCAAAAATATGCTACATTTCTACATATGATACACACACCACACACGCCCCTCTTTCTCTAAGTAAACATATACTTTGTTCGCTCCTCTTCTTTTCTTCTCATCTTCCTCTATTTTCATTCCTTCATCTCTCCTTCTTCTTGAAGAACATAATTAATGACTCACTTTAAACTTGGCAACTTTGTCTCTTTTTATGTTCATGTGTTCTGTGTTGTCCTCTATTTGTTTCTGTGTCTTTGTCATGTGTATTGTTTTTGTGCTGTTCTGTATGATCTTGTTTCGTGTTTTCTGTTCACCCGTCATTAAAATGCTCTATTTGCTATATATCATTCTATTTTTGTGTCAAGGGTCCCCATTATATAAGCCTGTCTATCAGGGTTTCCACTGGGGCTCCTAGCCTCTCCTTCATATTGTATTATTATTTGTTTACATTAATTTTGCTTAATAAATTGAATTGAATTGTATCAGAAGCTTGCGTGTATTAAACAACTTAAAACCTTTCGTAAGTGATATTTGGTTTCCCCACACAATAAGCATTCCAACATTCTATTATCTTGTCAAAGATTTTGTCTTTACCTTCTTTAAATGGTAATCCATTGTGGTATCAAGTGCTTCTTGCCCTATTGTGACAATAAAATGAGCTATGCGTCTCTTGTCTGAATCATTTTCAAAATCTATGATTTCATACGAATCAGATTTGAGATCACCATTCAGTTTCAGTGATTTCGGCTGGGTTACACTAGACTAGAACTAGACTAATGCACTGATGCAGCATTGTTGTAATTACATCACTGACGCAGCAGTGTACTGAAAGTGAGAACTGACGGAGAGCAGTTTGCAATTGTATTTTACAATTAACCACACATGTAAATAATTTACAAATGTACAATGTTTTTCACAATATTGACTTTCAGCTTCAGAACTTATGCATACTTCACTTGCATCAATTATGATATTGATAGACTTTTTTTACTTGACTAGTATTTTGATTCAGTTTAAAACATACACAATTTTCATGTATCCAAAGTCTTGGCTCAGTCTACACTTTTTTCATTTCATGAATACAATGGTTAACCTACTTGACATGAATTGTCAGCTTTCTGTATCAATTGAACATATTTGTATACAATTACTTGTACAGCTGACTTCTGACGTCAAATGTTCAATTATTTGTATGCGACTGATTGATTATCAGGTAAAGCTTAAACTTTAAGTACTACAATATTAATACTGAACATATTCCCTATATATTAGCTATATTTAGGCGTCTTAGCAATTTTTTATATGTTACCCGCAGTGCAATATTAGCTATATTTAGGCGACTTAGCATGTACAACCTTTAATGATCTATGTATTTTTGATACCTTTTAATCTCTTTTAGCATTTTTAATTTTCAATTTTGTTGTTATCTTTGTATACATTTCTATGTGCAATTTGATGTTTTTATACCATTGTAATAACCATGTAATTCAGCTTTTAGCTGCGATTTGGTGACAATAAACTATAACTATAGTACTTTATATTGACAAGCACAGCAGAGCAAATGTATCTCATACTAACACTAAATTTCGCTAAACCGACCGCTAACCGAAGTGTAACAACATAACCTGAGACTAATATACCTGTAATACTGGGGTGGGCAACCTTTTTGAATGAATGGGCCAAATATAAGGAGTGGAAAATTGACTGGGCCGCACGCGAATTTATTAACCGTACTCACTCACTGTATAAATGTTGCTGTACAATGTACATGTGCTATGCACTTTACTCCGTCAGGTATCAAATGTTGTTTACGGTAATAAAGATCGCGGGCCGCACCTAACCAAATTTTCTATATAGCAATGACCTACTGTTGATTTCAAACCTTTGATTCCGATGACTTTCCAGCAATAGGAGTGTGTGTTTAATAATCTACACTCGTCCAAAGAAGTTCCTTGCCACTCATTGAAGTTCAAATATTGAAGTTCAAATATTTCACATAAATATTTAATATAAATTTAACAATTGCATGTCAAAATAAGCAGACAATAATGCTCTATCATCTATATCAAACGATCTTTACAGATAAGTGACCGCACTACTGTGCATTAGACTTATTTATCTTTCATACATATTAATACATGAAACAATGGTAAAATTAAAGATAATAATTAAATATAGGTCTGTATTCACCTTTTTAAAAAATTGTGCAAATGATCTATATTATAGGGGTCTGTAATAGGAAAGAGTCCAAGAAAAAAGGACATGGTGCTCAGTACCCCATGACGTGATATAATTATACAACCTCCTTAGACAAGGTTACCAAACCATGACTTTGACTTTAGTTAATATGGTACAAACACTGATTTGATAGTTGAAAACAAAAAACGATTTATCAAATCTTAATAGTCATATTAAACTTATGACCTTGAATATCTATGAACTGATCGTGGCATTTCGGAATCAGTCAGGTGTATCATAATGATTCATGATTCACCAGGTTAATACCACATTGGTTATATATCTCAAGCTCCTTACCAACGTGAGTGTCTGTATTACCAAGATCAAAAACGGGATATGGACGAAACGGAAGATATTTGAACAGACCACCGGCGACAAAAAAAGAAGGAATTACGCATGTTGGATGTAATTTGATTGTTGCCAAGAAACTTATACAACACGTGAGTTATCTATGATTTTTTCATCATTGTATTTTTATTCTGGTTCTGGTAAAGTATTGTCCAACGCTCCTGATGGAGCCAAACGGACAGGGTTGTGTGCGCATGTAATGATGGGTTGTGCTTAGTCTTGCTTGCTTAGCTCTTGCATATGGTTTGCAAGGGTGTTCTTGGATTTCGGTAGGGAGTCAATGTTTGTGATGTGTTCCGGGAGTGAGTTCCAGTCACGTATTGTGCGGGGAAATATGCGTATTTGAGGCAGTCTTTGTTGGTTGCGATTTGATTGTATGCGTTACAATGAAGCTGCCGTGTACGACGCTGGGCGGGCTGTAGCTGTGAGTCGAGGGGCAAGGATAGGAGACCAAGTCTGGCTCTAGTTGATCATCAAGTCCCCGCCGGTGAATGTCCTTGCTCATTTTTCGATGGGACATTCGCAGACGTTTGTTATTATTTGTTGTATCTAATTATAAACACCGTGGGTTGGTAAACTGCTTTATATTATTGATATTGTATTCAATGTTAACAGCATATTCTAGATCATTAGATTGATTTGTAAAACAAGGCCCTCTATATCTAATTTCAATACGCAGAATTTCAGCCTCAAGTTCAATTGCGTCTAGATTGAAAAGGAAAACAAAATAAATACCACATTAAAATGATCGTGAGCGCAAAACAATTTGAAAAGTTCCCAGTTTTGATTAAATATGTTTGTTCCTTTAATAATATGTAGGTCTACTTTATCCCTGTACTGACGGATACCTAAAACATGGAAATACGTCGTAAAATGCTGGAGCCCCCACTTGGAACCCTTGCCCCCAAATGAAATCAATCGGTGTGGGTGTGGAATGGAGCCCCCCATTAGGAACCCCCCCACCCCACCCCATTTCAAGTCACTGCGCCTTCTTGCCCCCCAAATGAAAAAGTCTAGTTCAAATAACCAATTCTGAATGTTTCGTGTCATATAAGAACTAAATTCTGCTATCATCAAAGCAAATCAGTTCTACTCTAAATCACAATCAGCTTTTTTTTACCATTGATGTACTATTTCTGTGCCACAAATCATGTTTTGAGCCGATAAAATCAACCACGTCTTAGGTCGTCTGGATTGCTACGACCATGATATTGCGCCCCCTATAACACATTCACCCGTGAATTTAGTTTTAGTAGGCGAAATTTTGTCTGAGGAGTGACCTATCCCATAATTATATAATCCCTGATACATCTGAACACACTTGTATTATTGGATATAATAAGTGTGTGCCAGTTTGACAGGGAATTGTTTGCCAACTATGATTTCTCCAACGATGTGTCTAGTATACTTCTAGACCTTTCATTCTATTTCATCCTTTATCATTGACTGCAATCCAAGACGAAGCATACAAACTATTGAGGGGGCACTTCCAGAGACCGCTCGCTACAGACGATGGCGGTCACAAAAAATCATTGTGGCGAGACCCCTGGTCATGAAACATTTTAGATAAATATTGAAAATGTTCGACGATTTTATTTATTTATTTATTTATTTATTTATTTATTTTTTGGGGGGGGAACATTTTAAAAACGTTACAAATTTACTCTATGCAAAACCTGAAGGAAAACCACTGACACCTTTTAATTACCAACAGATGGTATGACACCAATGACTTTCTGTAAACGTGAAAGATCTCCACGCAATATAATTAATATATGATTTATATTAATTTGTTTTCCTCCTCGTATATTTGAAAAATCAACATGAAGCAAACATCTGCACCGGACCGGGTTTATGCTACAAACAAAATAATTACGTTTTCAATCATTATTAGAAAATGAAATGATATTAAAAGCTGGTTCGGTAGTAAGGGCATTAAACATGTTAAAGTATAGTGTAAGCTAGCTTGGAAAGATTTAACAAACTCCGATGTGGATTTCAAAACCTGAAAACTGTGAAAAATACAAACATGAAACGTGACATTGAATATATTAATGGTCCTTTAGAAGTCAAGGGTAAACATTAATAAAGGCAATATTTATGACACGCTAAATTTTCAACCGGACCTCTAAGCGTCCCGATTCAGTCCATGGTAAGGTCGGATATCAATGGCCAGTGGCCCAGTTCTATACTCAGGCCATACTCGATGTGAAAAGACATACCGGTACTCTGAGCCCAGAATGTAACTCGACTATGAGCGTGTATCTACTGGGGCAATGGAAAGTTAACGCTGAGTTGACTTAATTACCATGAAATTACCACACGGCGGTTTGATCCCACATAATTTGTCCGATTTATTCTGAGACCACCGTAACTTGCTGGCCCGGTTCGGGTTTTAACTGATTTAATATTTGAGGAATATGACAGCATTTAACTAAAAAATGTAACGGCACCACCCTATATTCCCAGTGTTTTCTCTCAATTTGCAGCTTGCAAGGTGTTCTTATACTTTTGGTTGCTAGTGTATAACAGATATCCCCTCTTATCCTCTCGAGTGTTAGGCCTACCTTCTCGGAATCAAGTGTCAAATATGACCTTGAACATTATCAGAGATGCCCAAAATTGGCAATTTTTGCAATCAAGCTTAATTTCTTTTAGGATCACGTGAGCATAAAATAAACAAAAATGTTAGACTTGACTATTGCCGAGTGTCAAATCGACTATATTTTAATTTAATGCAACTATAGACAAAATAAATATTCGCTGCGTAATGGTATATCCACGAACTATGTTGATCAAGTTTTTGAAACATAATTATAAATGTCAATTGCATCTTGCTTTAAGAAGATTTCTTTGTTACTCGAACCCCTGTTTGGATATGTTTATGAACTAGGCCTATTCAAAATCATAACCACAAAGACAATAGAAACTCTTTTCTTTTAGTGTAAATGCTGTGAATACCAACACGCCTTATGATTGACTTATTAAAAAAGCGCGAGTCAAGGGTCCCTATAGATAAGTTGGAACAGATTTAATTTCACAGAATTTTGGAAAATGCACATATCTCCCGTTTCGAATAACCAATTTGAATGAAATAAAATTTAGGTAATAGCTAATTACGCCATCTTGCTAGTCAATCTATTCAATCTATTTTTTTGCATTTAACTGTTTTTAAAAATAGGTGAAATCGGAAACTTTTGTGATGCGATCTGTGAACTAGGGATTATGGGTAAAATCTTTAAAAAAAAAAAAATCATGTTAATTCCATTTACACCACAGCACTGTTTTATGCAACCAATATGGTTGCACTCCTCAGGTGTTTACAGAACTGTTTATTGCAACCATATTGGTTGCATGAAACAGTACTGTAGTGTAAATGGAATAACATTGATTTAATTTGGATTATAGTACGCTCTACTTTTAGTATCGAGCACTCTGTACCAAATGTTCTGATTTTACTTTGTGTTACATATATATATATATACATATATATATATATATATATATATATATATATATATATATATATATAGAGTGAGATATAGATATGACTCGGACAAAGCAAGTAGGCAGTAAAATTATATTCAAGCTTTCGACTTTATTGTCTTCGGGATACTACAGAAAACAAAACAGATAAAACATGTAAATAATAAAAAGTTGTACATATATGGTTATAACAACGCGCGCATTACAATATAATTAAAGTATAAAAAGAGTATAAAAAGAGAAGGAACGAGAGACTCACGTGTATACGTTACTGTTTTTTCTTGTTCTGTAGTGATGAAGTCATCGGGAGAATTATTCTTTCCTCGGCGACTGAGTTTATTTCTCCTGTTCGTTCTGTGACATCCCAGATAGCAATGCTACGTTGGGCCAACGAAAGCACTTACGTTGGCCCAACGTCAACAAATGACGTTGGACCAACGTAATTTTGTCCAAGTTGTTTGACAAGTTGTTTGACGTTGGCACAACGTTGGCCCAACATTCCAAAATAGCAAGACTACATCGGGGCAACGTTGGCTTGCCGAACAAAATTACATTGGTCCATCGTCACCAAGTGACGTTGGGCCAACGTAATCTTGTCCGGCAAGCCAACGTTGGCACAACGTCAGTTGGTTGACGCTGGCACAACGTTAGTACAACGTTGGCACAATCGTTACACACCACACACACCGGCGTAGACTATCGGGTGACTGCATAAAGAGAGTGTTGGTAGATATGTGTTTCTAGCACTTCGATTCCAGATATAAAACACGGGGTGGGCAAATAATGGGAATTCTGGGCGATGCAGCAGAGCTACACACATCATTTTCTCTCGGTAGTGAACCGGTAACTTGCAATGGGAATTCTGGGCGATGCAGCAAAGCTACATACATCACTACCGATCTGTAACTTCGATTAACATGTTATTTAACTATATAATATATCTTGCATCTCTTATCATTGGTGTTTTAATGTGGTTGGGCCAACGGTGGCTTGCTGATCGTCGCCTACCGACCAATTGCCAACATCATTTTGATGTTGATTTGCTAAACCAATTACCAACATAAAATCCTGTTAAAAATCGACGTTGGCCTGACGTTGGCCCGACGTTGGCTTTCCGACCGCGACTTTGCCGACCATTGCCAACGTTGGCCCGACGTAGATCTTGCTATCTGGGATGATCCAGAGACTCTTTGAGGTATTGTTCAGGGACAAGAAATACAACTGGTGACGTTAAGCAGGTAAAGATGATGTTTAGCAGGGATTTTGGGCCGGAAAGGGGGGGGGGGGGGGGATTACTTTCACCAAAATCGAACGTTGATGTGCCTGCCGGACCTCAACAATTTGACTTTATCTATACATATTTTCGGGCCAATTTCCCACCCATCAATATACCAATTTTGTTAGAAAAGCACCCAATTTTGCACAAATTGGGTGCTTTTTACAAAAAATTCCTCAAAATACACCCAATTTATGCCAATTGGACGCGTTGGTATGTGATCAAAACACCCCATGGCTATACCAATCTTTGCGAAAAAGCACCCCAACAGGCAGGCACATACGTATACCATATCAATGTGAGAACCCCCCCACCCCCACCCGGGGACTCTGGGTGGATTTGTTTGAGCAAGATCAGACCATGTCTGTTATGTCTGACATGCGCGTCATAAAGAATAAATATTATTATGCTGACTTTTATGTATTATACGAGGGTTATTCAATAAATACCTGCAACCATTGAAATTTTTTGAACCGTGACATATGTCAATAAAATAAACTTATGATACTTAAACTGTAAGTCTTACCCCTTTCTCACAGAAAGTGTCAAACATGTGGGTCATTTGTATCATGTTATTTCAGTACTATAAACATTATGGTCTCTGGGCACTAAAAATTGATAAGTACCAGCATTATAAATCAAGCGCCAATATTAAAACTGTTAACGCATGTATCTTAATGCATACCATAAACTTGTCTTTCAAATTTCCCGCCATTGTAACATTTAGGGCCGTATTCTCGTACTAAAAACGGTTTTAGCTAAAAACCGTGTTTAACTAAACGTGTGCCTAACTTAAACGTAAGTTTATTCTTTAAACGAAGTGTTTAACAAAACACGATTTTAAACTCTGCAAATCTTGTTCCCAGAGTGGTCCTGCCTTGATTGTATAAAGGCATTTATTTCATTGTGGCCCTAACAGTCAGCTGTAGAACGGGGCCCGTTTTAATTGAGGGCGCTCTATATAGTGACGCACCGCCGTCATTTTTACACGGCGATTTATCAAGTGACGGAAGTCGTAGCCCGCCGGAATACGAACAAAAAACACTTTTCAATAGAGGGCGGGCTTTGGAACGGGACTGCGTGTCCAAGGGAACGGCCTCGCGTCACAGTAATTTTCAAAATTCATAAAAAGTCATTTTTGCCGATTTTAAACAACGAAATAAATCTCTTATCAAAGAGATAACCATTACAAAGGCATCACTTCTGAATACTATAGGGCATATATTTAATGTAAAAATTATCACACTTACCCTACAAATTCTGTATAATGTTGTAATCTCGTCTAGAAAATGGTGGTCTCATCGCGGGTGTGCGTTATCTTGGTTACGTACACCCGTCGTTTTAGAGCGCCCTCAATTGAAACGGGGCCCCGTTCTACAGCTGACTGCCTAATGGGTTACAATAGATATCGACTGAATGCCTTAAATACACTGTACTTTTAAAGACTACATGATCCGCACGTCAGCTTGCACCGGACACGGTTGAGTGATCATTCAAGGCATACAGTTGGTGTGCGAGTCTAGTTAAACGCGCCTTAAACTACCCCCATACCCATGTTTAAAGTTAGACACATTTCGGCGAGTTAGACGCGTGTTTAAGTAAAACAAATGTTCGAGAATCGCGTTAGGTAAACGCTGTGTCTAAAGTCAAAGTTAGACGCGTGTTTAGCTTAAAACCGTGTTTAACTACGTACGAGAATACGGCCCTTAATTCCCTAACCAGTGCCCTGTGATCACGGTATTCACAGTGCTGAAATGTAATGATAAAAATGATCTACGGGATCGAAATTTTCTGTGAGAAAAGAGTAAGACTAAGGGCCGTATTCTCGTAACGTAGTTAAACACGATTTAAACTAAACACGCATCTAACTTTGACTTTAGACACAGCGTTTTACTAAACGCAGTTATCGTACATTTGTTTTACTTAAACATGCGTCTAACTCGCCGAAATGAGTCTAACTTTAAACATGGGTACGGGGGTAGTTTACAGTTTAGGGCCGCATTCTCGTACTAAACACAGTTTTAGCTTAAAACCGTGTTTAACTTAACGCCTGTCTAACTTTAAACGTGAGTTTATCCTTTAAACGACATGTTTAACAAAACACGATTTTAAACTCTGCAAATCTCGTTCCCAGAGTTATCCTGTGTTGATTATATACAGGTATTTAATTCATTGTGGCCCTAATGGAGTACAATAAATATCGACCGAATGCCTTAAATACACTGTACTTTTAAAGACTACGCGATCGGCACGTCAGCTTGAACCGGGCACGGATGGGTGATCACTCAAGGCATACAGTTGGTGCGCGAGTTTAGTTAAACACGCATTAAACTACCCCCGTACCCCTGTTTAAAGTTAGACACGTTTCGGCGAGTTAGACGCGTGTTTAAGTAAAACAAATTTACGAGAATTGCGTTTAGTTAAACGTCAAAGTGTCTAAAGTCAAAGTTAGACGCGTGTTTAGCTTAAAACCGTGTTTAACGTACGAGAATACGGCTCTTAGTCGTCGGCGTCGTCTACGCTTTCCGGCTATGTTGCCATTGCGCTCGCAACTATTGCTTTCCAGGTCTTGACCTGTATACGCTCAAGTTGTGCTTTAACAATTAGAGTAATAAACTCAGTGGTCCGTCAGTGGTCCGTCACGATCCACTCCCGGTTCACGGTTCAGAGATGTTCAATGGTTGCAGGTATTTATTGAATGCCCCTCGTATAGTCGAAATTTATGAGACCATTTGGTCGTGTCCGTCTTTCTCATGTGTCCTGATGCTCGACCCACTATTTTAGCGACCTTTTTATATATATTGTTTGTGTTTATTGTGTTATATGCTATCATAATATGTTGTTAAGCGCCTTGAGGCCCTTTGGGCTAAGGGCGCTATATAAGCGCTTGGTATTATTATTATTATTATTATAGGCATACACTTGTATGGGTTTTGGATGGACTTTCGGTACAGAATAGGGCGCTGTAAGCCAGTTTTAGATGTGTACATCACGGTGCAGTGTAATTTGTATACGGTATATTGCTGCGTTCTTGACTCGATGTGTACCAGGCCTGACGTACGTGTACGGGAGGTTTGAACATGTCATTGCCAAAACCAACGTAAGTTATATAGGCCTAATGTTGAATATCGTACAAACATCGTATCATTTTTGATACGACTCTCTTCATATACGATAAATTATGACTTTTCATGACTTTCATCTACCGAAGCAATCAAGTGATTAAAAAGTAACATAACTAGTAGTAATAAATATGCTCATAACTCGAAAACGTTTTGTCCACCATAGCGATTCAATTATAAAATTATGGGGTAATTTCTACTCTTCAATTTGAGATATTGCACGGGCGAAAAATGGTTTACTAAATTATTAAGCATTGTGAAGCGTTTACTTGTCAAAGACCAAGCCCAAGTACGTTTTTATTTGCACTTGGATTTTTACAAGATTTTTATTGATTAGCGACAACTCACTGGCCGATGGTGGGATGTGGATCAAGGACGTCAACACTGTTAGACATTTCCGAAGAATAAACGGACTTCGTAAATAAAATAATTCGTATTCTTTCTCAAACGGAACAAAAACGGAATCGTTCCGCAAAGCATATTATTTATAATGCGAATTGGTGTGATTTCAATCATCCAAACACCCCACATAAATAATAGGCCACATTCATATATGTGTTAAAAGCTCCCCTTTCGCGTTACACACGGATTTTGGCTTTCGCGACATGATTTTAACTTTACACATTTATATTTGCTTGTATACCCCCATGAGGTAGTAAACGTATACATTTTCTGAAGGGAAGTCGCACGAGAAAACCAAAAATGCCATTGAAATTATAGTACGACCAAGGACTAAAATGGTATGATTCAAAATGTTCGAAAACATATCAGATTTTTAAATTTTTAATTAGAGATCCATATTTTGTTTAAACCTAACCCTATCATTATATACTTTACATATTTGAATTTCTCATGAAATTACCCATCAGATGATATATGATTGTTAAAGGTTACTACGTCAATAAGGTAATAATACCGGCTAGTGAAAATTTGTATTTTACATTTTTTAAAATAAATTTTCAGAAACATATTTTCAGGATGTACCCTTCCCTGATCTAAACTGCATTTCTGAATTCCTCTAGTTACAAGCTTACCAAAAATGTATACTTTTGCTATCATAGGTTGACAACTTTTTCTGTTATAGTCATTTTTATAAATCCGGTAAATTGAGGCTGATTAATCGTGTTGACTGTGTAGCGAATAGGAAGAAAGCTGATGATCATGGTCGTATCCATAATTAATTAGTTGTTACAAATAGTTGACAAGTCTGTTGAACCACATACTTAAATACTACTAAATATCCTTTAAAATGGGACCAGCATGGTGTTTGTAACATTAGGGATGACTAGTTATTGTAAAAAGAACAAATCATGGTATTATTCCCATTGAGTTTGTACAGGCTGCACCCCTTCCGGCGGCACCCCTGGTCCCCAAACTTCAAACAGCTGTATCTTAGCCCTCCTCGTAGGGCCACTATCACTATCCAGGGAAATACTATACTAAGATAGAATATAGAAACACTATCAGCCATCCTAGCCGAGTCAAAAGAGTGGCCCTCCAGTTTTGGACAAATGGGCACCGAAAATCCGGCACTAGACCACAATGCAACACGATACCCCGATGACATCATGCACACACTGGCCAATAGCAGTGCCAAGGAAGACAAGACAGTAGCCAGACCACATGTGGTGATGATTGGGTTCGTCAAACCGCAAAACGCGCCAATTAAGGGCAAGGTGTGAAATGTACACCATTTTTAATCACAGATCTTTAATTAGTCCCTCATCCTGTGTGCATTTACTAAAACCGCAATTTATAGCCCAATTTGTGTATACGTTTGACACCAATGTAACATCTTGTTCAATTAAAACTACAATGTATGTAAGAAACAAATAAGAAATTGTTTGAGCCATTTTGGCAACACTTATTCACATTAGATGGACATATGATAATAATTTTAGATACTTCGTGACAGTATAATAGTTCAACAGCACTTAGGGACCGTTCATTATTTATGCTGGAGGGCGGTTTGGTAAACTATAGGGGGTCATGTAACTTTCATATGTTGAAATAGGGGGGGGGGGGTTATGTTACTTTTTATTCTTAAACAGGGGGGGGGGGTTGTGTAACTTTTTTTAAAACTATACAGACGGTTGTGATTGAGGTGATTTTAGAGATTATTTTGGAGTGAAAATGCAATTTTTTTCTGCGATTTGCGCATATTTTTTTAAAACCTATCAACTTCAAAATTTGTTACTATGAGACGACTTCTGGACAGCAAATCTTGTCTGTGCCTCGGATGATGTGGTGGAAAAACATTAATATAATCATCAATGGTCAAGAAATTAGAGCCACGGGTGTATAATGTAACAAAATCCAATTTTATGATTTAAAAAAATGTAATTTTTTCCATGTTTTTCACCTCGACTCGGGTTATAAAGACTCACAAAACCACCCAAAATGTATAAAATATGACACAATTTCCGCTCGCTACGCTCGCCATTACTACTTTCACACAATAAAAAAGGGCAATCATAAAAGAATTATTGCCCGTTCAGATAGGGCACAAACAGAATTGGCCAACATATCCATGAACAAAATTCCAAAGGTAAAGACAGCCCCTATAAGTATGTGACAAGTTGAGTTTTTCAGGTAGGGGGGGGGGGGGGGGGTGTAAAAAGCAACTGGTTAGCAGGGGGTCATGTCATTTTCATTTTCAGCTGTAGGGGGGGTTAGTTAATTTTAACATACAAGTCTTGAATTTGTCCCACCCCGCCCTCCACCATAAATAATGAACGGTCCCTTAAGCCCTGTGCTTTTTAAATTTTTTAAATTGAGTTGGAACATTTCATTTTTATATGTTTGCATGCTAAACAAAATAGTGTCCATCTAACTGATGGCAATGGCATCTTTCACAGATGATGATATAAGACAAAGCATCTTGTTTCAGAAATACTTTGGTGGGGGGCTGGGCAACTGAAATTTGTCTGTGTCAAAACATTTTTGACCTCCCCTTTACAAATTGCAAAACTGTTGTGACCCCCTTTAACTATTTTTAATATTTTTTATTGACCTCCCCCCCCACACACACACATACCTTTACTATTTCATGTAGAAAAAGACCTGTTGGCTTCTTTTTACGACGCTGGCGGTCCGGACCATCCCACAATGTACAACATTTCAGATTCACTCAACATGAATGCCTTTTTTGCTTGAAAATAAAGGTTGCATGAAAATTCGCGCGTAGCGCGCAGAAATTTGTGTTTATCTCGTTAATGACCACCTTTTCAACTGTAGCTTTGTTGAAATTGTGGAAAGTTTAATTTGCACAAAGATTCGCGCGTAACGCGCAAAAATTACTGTACAAAATGCATTCGAAAACGTGCATAGCACGCAAACAATTGTGTTTATCTCGTTAATGACCAGCTTTTTCAACAGTACTTTTTTGAAATTGTGGAAAGTTTTATTTTGTATACAAGTTTCATTTTGTCGCACAATTTGCAGTGGTTGGTCCGGACGTTGCTATGATCTAAGTTTTATTTTACACCCCAAAATGAAAATGTCCGCTTCACTCTTTAAATTTTAATGTTTCTAAAATAAAAGTTCACAAAAATATTCGTGGGTGGTAGCGGGATTTTTTTGTTTTGCTACACAAATTGTCTTTTTACACCTCTTGCCTTTTAAAAACTGAACAATTCTGAACTAAAGCGCGCGCAGGGCGCAATTTTTTTTTCTCCACCCAGGCGTTATACTATGGCCACACTTTTTTGACCCCCCGCCCTTTATTTACCAAAACCTTTTTGATCCCCCCTTTGGGCAATTTGAAACTTTTTAGACCCCCACAGTTTTGGCCACGCCCCCACCCACCAAAGTATTTCTGAACACTCCCTTACTGTTGTAAATGTTTGTACGTTTAATCATGTTAATAGGTAATAAAGGCGAGTGCTAAAGGAATAAAACCAAACAAACCTGTTAAGGGAGTGTTCAGAAATACTTTGATGGGGGGGGGGGGGGGGGGGGGGGGGAGGTCTAAAAAGTTTCAAGTTGAAAAAGGGGGGGGGGGACCAAAAAGTTATGTTAAGTGCTAAATTTAATGTTGTCTGCAGACAGTTAAAACTCTGGAAATTAGTGTGGTCACTAAGTATCCAGGTTTGGAAGTATTTGTATGGGGTGCTATAAATTTGTAAGTCTTCACCACTACGGTGTGGGGTCAAGGGGCCCTCCAGGGGCGAAGTCCTTGGGGTAGGAGCCCCTGAAGCTGTTGGGTTTTAGCATGTTTGAATGGCCTAGAAAAGCTCTCCTTGCTATGAATATTTACATTTATTTTGTAATAAACTTTGACTTGGTTCAGAGACAGTATGGGTTCAGGGGGCAAAGCCCCATAAAGCTGTTGGGTTTTAGAAAGTTTGAATGGCCTAGGAAAGCTCTTTCTTGCTATATGAATATTTACATTTATTTTTAATAAACTTTGGCTTGGTTCATAAACACTCTAAAATACGAGAGACACTATATGAAAGATGAAAAAACTACAACGCGCGAAGCGCGCAAAAAAATCCTTTTTATAAATGAAATGGTCCAGAAAACGTTCCTGAAGCCATCTTGTTTATGCTTGAATAATTAAATATTGTACACAATTTTACGCGCGAAAGGCGCAAAAATTACCAGTGTTTTAACTACAATGGTCATGAAAACGTTCCTGAAAGCATCTTGCTATGCTTGAATAATTAACATTGAGACTAATACGTGCGAAGCGCGCCCAAATTTCCACTTTTTACTAAAATGGTCCAGAAAACGTTCCTAAAGCCATCTGGATATGATTGAATAATGAAATATCTATATACTAATTTTCGGTCCCTCGCCTGATTAGATAGTTCAATAATAATTTTACACTCGCGTCCCTCTTCAACTGAAAAAGCGTGGTAATTGCGCCTCTAATAGACGAGCTAATTAGATAGTTCAATGCCAGTATTTTCCCGTTTTCAGACATGCGCAGAAAGGATCACAGATGATAATCCGAAATGTTGAATTTATTTTACTCGGATAGCTACTGTTCGGGCAAAAATTGTGGTTTTCGGAGTGAGTGATGACATATGGTCTTCACCCAAAATATTTTCATCAGGGATATAGCTACATTTCTGTAAATGCGGCCGTTTGTTATTCTTAAAGATCGCATGAGTACAAGCATTTATACGTGACTATCCGTCCGACAAATAAAATTATTTTACGACATTTTCTAAATGTAAATAAAAACTCTTACACAGATCTTAAAGTGACACTCTCGCATTAGTAACATAGATGAACGCGTAGTTTGATAACGATAAAGAAACTGTGGCGGGTACCATAACAACAGTTCCTATGTTGAAGCTGAGCGACCGCGTTTATCATGGTGCGCGCGATTCAGCGCACACGTAATGACGCATACAAAGTGTATACGCGTTTGTGGCGCAAACTGCACATTGTAACGTGGCAGGGTGAAAGCAGGCAGTCCGTACACTCTAAGAAAAAGGATGCTTCAGGCTTCAGGGGTTCTTGGCTGTCCCGTATGGAACCCTTATCACCTTAAAAGGTTCCAAAAAGAACCATTTTAAGTTAAGGTTCAAAGTGGGCAAAATATGGGCAAACATTGGTCTTTAGAACCGCTAAAGGTTCTCTACAGAACCTTTTGGGGGCCTTTAAAATCAAAGAACCTTTAAACCATATACGGGACAGCCAAGAACCCCTCTGAAGCACCCTTTTTTCTAATAGTGTACCCTAAAGCCACCTCCTCCTCTCCGCACTTGGATATAAGGGCACATGGGGCATCTGGATAAACGGAACGTGTTTTTTGTGTGGTACATTATCATGATTATTATAGAGTGTCTGGATTATTAAGGGCATCCGTGGTATCTGGATTACGGGGTTCACTATAAAACGAGTCTCAAATTACCTGGATACTAATACTATGCACAGGTGGGCCACCTGTGATAACTGCATTTTAAGGGTGTACACTCAGATAGTATCTCGGGAGGCTTTATAGAACACAGCAAACATGACAAAGGGACTATACATACTATACGTTAAGGCCCCACATGCCTATTGGAGGAATAATGTATTTAATGTAAATAGGCCAAACAAAACCCGGATGGCACACATTGTGCTCAAGTACAAGCGTGGAATGGTACAAGTGATCTTGATGATAGAATCGGCCGACCATAAAACTAAACGACCGACTATAAAACTATTATAACGCTCAGAACGTAGGCCTACTGAATTACCGTGGATACAGTATGTGCATGCATATGGGAAGCGGCGACACCAGCACCAAAATGTTAAAGGAGGAAAACGGTGTGGTGGGGCAATAAAAGAATCGGGGGAGACATTTAAAATCTAAATTTTAAGTAACTTTCAATTTTGACATTAAAATTCAACTTTTTATTATTTGGGGTACAAAATAGGTAGAGACATGCGCTGACAGGAGGTACTAACTGGGTATTAAGAACACGTTGATGGAGTAGGCCTACTTGGATTAGGAACATGGGTATCTGTATTATTTAAGAGCACATTGGGCCTAGGCTCATGGTGTATTAAGGGCACCATGTCACTTACATGATATCAATTGCACTTTAGTACCTGAATTATTTAAGGACATACTCTTGATATTTATATAAACATTTATAACGCTATGATATACTCACCTCTGCCTATCTGATAGGCCTATGACTTTAGTACTGCCCGCTATCTTCGGCACCCGCGTTTAATTTACTTGACTATGATAAAGTAAGGGCACCTGGATATCTCGAGATAACGGCACACTGCAGTAGGCCTACCTTGATTATGTGGTATTCGGTGCATTATTAAGGGCACCTGGGGTAACTGGATTAGGGGGTAGGGCTTAGGCCTATGGGGTCCCTGGATATAATGGGACAACGGGTAGGCCTACCTGCATTTCAGGTCTCATGGGAGGCCTATACATAGGTATCTGGAAACACAAACGTAGGCCTACCTAGATTAACATGAGTAAGGCACATGTATACCAGGATTATCACAAGCACCTGCGCTATTCGGATTATTTATAGGGCCCTGTCTGGATTATGTATACATGTAGGACATGTTCTTGATATTATTGTATCAAATTTTCTTACGCTTTGTTTACTTATTCCCCGTGAAATCTTCTAGCGGGTCCAGCGCGAAGCGCTGGTGCCCGCTAGTTGAATATAATTATGCGCGAAGCGCGCAAAAAAATTCCAGTTTTTCTAACTAAAATGGTCCAGAAAAAGTTCCTGAAGCCATCTTGTTATTAATAATTAAATGCAAAAATTCCACTTTTTGAAACGAAAATGCAAATATTTGCAGTTTTTCTAACTAAAATGGTCCAGAAAAGTTCCTGAAGCCATCTTGTTATGCTTGAATAGTTAAATATTGAATGTCCAGTTTTTTAAATAAAATGGTCCAGAAAACTTTCCTAAAGCCATCTTGTTATGCTTGAATAATAAAACATTGAAACTAATATGTTTGAAGCGTGCAAAATATCCAGTTTTTTCATCTAACCAATACGCGCAAAAATCTCCATTTTATTAAACTACAAATGGTTAACGTTGCTGAAACCATATTGTTATGCTTGAATAATTAACATTGAAACTAATACGCGCGAAGCGCGCAAAAAAATCAAGTTTTTTAACTAATATTGGACTGACGCTATATTTTTTCAAACATCTTAAAATCTTAGTGATTTTTGCAAGATTTTGCTAGCTTTAAAAACATAAAGTGATGTTTAACATCACTGTTTGGTCCATAATATCAATATCATATCATAATCGACCATTTTAACGGATTTGTGTTGTCATTTTGAAAATGGTTTTCAAGGGGAAAGGGTTCATATAGGAGCATGTACGAATAACTGCCCCACCCCCCTCCCCACCCATCACACACACACACACCCACTGACTGTCAGAGGAGAGAAATACTTGACTTTGGTATATCAAATTAGTGTGTTTAATACCCGTTTTATACCAGTTGTCTTTTTTCGGAAAATTGTTTTCTTAAGGGAAAAGGTCCATATAGGAGCATGCACGAATTATACCCCCCCCCCATACACACCGTCCTCACTGTCAGAGGTGAGAATACATGACTTTGGTCATATTAAATCTAAGGGGGTGTTGTGCACCTCTTAATTTATTATTGGACTGACAATGTATATTTTTGCAAAAATCTTAAAATCTTATGGGGCCCTCACACATGTATCCGTGTAAGCTGGGCGGCCCCTTACCGTCTTATAGAAAAACAACAGAGTCCAACACGGTGAACAATCAGCAAAAAATGTCAACGGCCGCATTTTTATTTTTTTTGTCACCGGGCTCATACTGTTCTATACCGGGTCCTTATCGGCCTGGTACCGGGCTCATACCACCTCCTCACCAGGTCCTCACCGGCCGAAACGCTTGGGTACCGACCGAACCGCCTTGATAACGTCATCAAACTGCCCTGTATAAGCTGAGCGCTCAAGCTCGCCGCTTCTCTCACATTCCGGGAATCTCTGTAAAATACATTTGCCCTCACATGTATCCGTGTGAGCTGGCCGGCTTATTACCGTGTGACAAATTGGTGCAGACGGCGGCACACGGTGATGTCACACGGTGGGCCGTTTCCCGTCCGTTGAACACGTTGCCGGGGACATTGACGGCCATCCGCGCCCGGCAGGACCCGGCAGGAATTTTGAACATGCTCAAAACTCTTGCCGGGTGAGCAAAAGCGGCGGCAAACGGTGAGAGCCCGGTTTGAGGACGGTATAAAGACGGCACACCCGTTTCGCGCCCGTTCGCAGGGCGGTAATGGTAGGCGGCCACCTTACCGTCTAATAGAAAAACAACAGAGTCCAAACAATCACTAAAAAATGTCAACGGGCGCATTAATTTTTTGTTGTGGCCACCGGGTCCATAACGTTATATACAGGGTCTTTACCGGGTCCTCACCGGCCGTGTACCGGGCTCATAACACCTCCTCACCGGGTCCTCGGTCCATACCGTTCTACACCGGGTCTGTCCCGGGCTCACCGGCCTTGTCCCGGGATCACCGGCCTCATACAGTTCTAGCTTACCGTTCTCACCGTGTCCTCACCGTGTGCATAACACCTCCATACCGGTTCATAACCGGTCGAAACGCCTGGGTACCGGCCGAAACGTCTTGATTACATCATCAAACCGCCCTTTTCAAGCTGAGCGCTCAAGTCGCCGCTTCATTTGCATTCCGGAATTCGTACGACCAACATCTATAATACTCTCTAAATGTAAAAGAGCTAAACCTCACTCTTTCGAGAGTTTTAGGAGGGACGGCTCTTTCAAGAAGTGAAGTTCACTCTTTTCAAAGTGATTTATCACTGTTGTCACTCTTTGAAGAGTGATTTCCAATTTTCAGAGTAATTTTAACTCTTTTTAGAGTGAAATCGCTCTTTTAAGAGTGAACTTCACTCCAAAAAAAGAGCTGTTCCTCCTAGAGCTCTCGAAAGAGTGAGTTTTAGCTCTTTTACATTTAACATTTAGAGAGTTGCAACATGCCTGCTGAGAGTCCGTTCCGCGAACGGTTACTAGGCTGCATGAGGCCATTCGCAGTCCGTCGCTAAGATGGTCGACGTCCACCACCGTCCATCACCGCCCTGCGAATGGGCGCGAAACGTGTGCGAAACGGGTGCGAACGGGTGCGCCGTCCTTATACCGTCTTCATACCGGGCTCTCATCGTTCGCCGCCGCTTTTACTCACCCGCCAGGAGTTTTGAGCATGTTCAAAACTCCGGTGGCCGGCAAAGTCCCCTGAACGTGTTCAACGGACGGGAAACGGCCCACCGTGTGTGCCGCCGTCCGCACCCATTTTTCACACGGTAAGGGGCCGCTCAGCTCACACGGATACATGTGAGGGCCCCATTAGGGGGTCCCTCAAAAAGAACAGGGGGGGGGGGGTGCTTGTAAAGTATCCGTGATCTGGAAGTTGGTCTAATTAACTTGTAATGACTCCGAATGATTTATTATGCATTTTCTACCAATGAAATAAATTAGGCCACTGATAACAACAAGCGATGATTGGGATCAAACATTAATTAATATCATAGGCCTATAATAGTATTGATGAAATCAAAATACAGAATTTAATATTAAATCCTTATTCCAAACATACATTAGCTATCAGCAGCCACACAGCAGATGACTCCAAGCATGACCTTTCATAGTGCTCTGGCGCGCGCGCGCGCGGGTGAGGTGTTGACAGTTCAGTCCCACATTGTTGATAAATGTGATGGTCCATATGGAGTGTATCATTTATGTATGATGTCATGTCGGTGACTGGCTCTTTACGCACCGGGGGGGGGGGGGGGGGGGGGGGGGGGGGGGGGGGGGGTTTAGTTCCAAAACTGTAGGACTACTCCACGAGTTCGGTTCTCGGGTTTGTCGGTTCTCGGATGGGGAGCATTTTTTCTAGTATTAGTATAGATAGAGTAGTCCTAAAGGTAGGACTACTGTATCTCCACTTCTGTATTAGCTATACCAATGCCATTTTGCAGGCCGATAGCTTGTTATTAGGACTTTTAAATGATACCAAATTTGTTGAGATAGCTTTTGTGGTTTTAATAAATATTGAAGGCATATGACAGTATGAAACTAAAAAGTGTAACAGCACCACTCTATTGGGAGGCGAGTTCATAACACGTGACCATAATATACATTCTTATCCCACCCACAACCGTGTACAGTTTCTATTGTCTTTGCGGTTATATTTTTGAATAGGCCTAGTTCAAAGACATATCCAAACAGGTGTTCAAGTAAGTGTTCAAGTAACAAAGAAATATTAAGGGAGCAGTTCCATTTGTACGCGATAAAAATTGCGAGAATGTTCCGGGCCCCGATGAGTTTTTTATCAGGCCCCGATGAGATTTTTATCGCGTACACTTGCGAGTAAGCAAAGGATTATTTATCGAGTAGCGTATTACCGCTTGTTAAAATATAACGAAAGATAAGTGGTCGGTATGTAAATAGAGCTTCGGGTTATTTATTCTAGTTGTAAGGTACAAATTCAGCATTTCATGTTTTTAGAGATAATGTTATTGATTATGGATGTTTAACGTAAATTGTATTATCCTCGTGTATTTGCTAAACAATGTCCCGCTCTATTTGCTAAACATACCCCAGGGTATGGCAGAGGCCTCGTATCGGGCCCCGATGTCTATTTTATCGGGGCCTGATGACTATTTTATCGCGTATCAACTTGAAAAACATCGGGTCCAAAACATATCAGGCCCCGATACAGTCGCGATAAATTTATCGCGTACAAATGGAACTGTTCCCTAAGCAAGATGCAATTGACATTCATCATTATGTTTCAAAAAGTTGATCAACATGTTTCGTGGATATACCATTCAGCAGAGAATATTTATTTCATCTAGCTACATAAAGAAAATAAGCATTCTGCAAGTCCAACGGAGCTTCCGTATTACGGTTTCCAAATGTTTCCGTCAAATGTTGCACCATAAGAAATTCAATGATTGGAACTGTTTTTGTTTTTTTGTATTTTGTTTTTAGTAGGACTGGTTGAGACCATCAGGAAACATTTTATTTTACAACATATCCAATTTATATTGGTTACGACGACAACAGCACTTCCCCACAACTTTTATAATATTTATTCAGACATCAATCTATCTAATTTACTAATAATGTGGAAGAGCGAATGGCTGGGATAGCACTGGATCAAAAATGTGAGAGGTCCCATGACATTTTTCAGGACCCCGTAGGACGTCAAAAAACTTATTTAAGGGGTCCCCCAAGAAATTGAGGGGTCCTGAAGTTTGGGTATTTGACAATTTTACTTTTTTTACGGACATCAGTTTTAGTGAATTTATATTGTGAGCAAAGGATGGATATTCAAATTTAAGCGGTCCCTCAATTTTGATCGGGACCCGCAAGTCTTTCCAATTTGAAACCTGACGCGTCACTACAAGAAAGTGAGAGGTCTAGGACGCGCAGACGCGTCAGGATGCGACCCCTTTAATGAGTTCCAAAGTGAATAACTCATTCACACAACCATTAATTTCTTATTTATTAACATAACATCTCAAATTAATAGGTGTACGCTTACGAAAATATAGTACACCAAAAAGTGGTGTTCGCCAATGATAGTAGGCTATTAAATAATATATTGTCCTGTCTCAGCAGTGAGAGTGCTCAATACCGCGGCAGTTGTCGTGGCAGAGCAAAATATACAAATTAATCACGTTGATGTATAGCATTATTGCTACCCTGGGTTTCACGCCGCGGAGGTTGTTAACTCAGCGATCATCAGGCTATGACTAGTATTACGCTATGGATTTTTCTTTTTTTCTTGGCACGGTTGGTTGGCTTGTTTTTGCACTTATTGTGACGACATTTGGATATGATCGAGCTCGCTTCTCTTGTTTAGAAGGGTGTGTTGTTTGTCGCACAGTATAGCTAATTTCTCCTCCATGCATATTATTGCATTGGCCTGAATTGCGTTTATTCGTGTTTGAGGTTGTTAATACTTCCCATTTGATTGAGTGGGCTATGCTTCTTTTTTTCAGCCCCCATATTATGTGTTTTGATAGCTGTGTCTTTTTCGTAGCGTTGGTGTTTGAAGGATTTTGTGTGGTTATGGTATCTAGATTTGAAACACCCCCTGCCAACCCGATATAGTGCGCTTTGCCTTGGTTGCTTGTCACTGTGGCTTTGTTTATTATTATGTCGTTTACCAAACAGTTTCCACGTAGTGGGCAAGTGTTTTTTTGCCTACAGTTGCACGTTTTTTCGGGGGTGTATATGGTATAATCCCCCGTACAGTAGAAATGTAAAAACTAATGTCGGGGTGTCTTCCTGAATCTAATCACCAAGCACTTTCCTCGCGGACACAAGTTACATAACATATTTAATAGCAATAACATGAAACTCAGCTACAGCTGTATGAAGAATGTCACCCAAATAATCAAGACGCACAACAGCAAATGCAAAGTCACAAAGAAAGCTGCTAAAGAAAATAAAAAATGATCTGAGGACCCATGAATTACAACCCCCTAAAAATGGTACACTCTTTGGAGGCAGAGACTGTTAATGATATCATCTGAGCAGCCAATTTATGTTGGCACTTGTGTGATGACTTTGACCAAGCCCCCAAGCTTGGCCGATCTCTGAGATCGTCGCCTGCTTGCATTATAGCCCCGCTGCCCTCTCTTCACTCTGAAGGACATGATATCGTCGTCGTTCCATGGCAGGGCATATTGTTTGTTTGCTCGCCGCCACCCGTCACAGTAAGACGCATGCGCCAAACTACGTGACATGTCGGTGTTATTCCGTAACCTGGTAACGGGGTAATTGACCACAGAATAGTGGTATTGTGAGCATGTCACATTTAGACGCATGCGCCAAACTACGTGAAATCTATCGGTGTTATTCGATAACGGGGTATTGACACATAACGGGGTATTGACACATAATAGTGGTATTGTGAGAATGACATCCATGAAGAAAGCATATCAAACGCTATTACCATGATTACCTTTGTCTCTGTGTCATACTATAGCATAGCCAAGTGACGACTCAAAATGACAAGTTCAACATGGAGGCACCCCAGCCGCCATCCTGTCAGTGTAGATGGTGTTTGGGCCTGGGTGGTGGCGACCAGTGTGTTTGTCACGGTATTGTTTGTGAATGGAACGGTGAAAGGTCTCGGCGTTATGCTACCGGCAATACAAGCGGAATATTTGACGGACGCCTGGGCGACTGGATTGGTGGTTACCCTTGGATTTGGATTTGGAGGAATTTTATGTAAGAAACACAATAGGTTAAAAAAAGAGAGAGAATATGTTAGCAATTCCAGCATGTCTTCCCAAAGCAGATGGTTCGTCCACATGAGGCATACAAAGCATATAGGTCCATCAGATTTATGCAGAAACGTTTTGTACTTAAAAAAATACATCTTTTGCTTTTTATTTGTAGGCCGTATCTCATTCCGTTGCGGAGATTATTACAAATTTAAAGTTTTCGGATATTTTTGATATTTTCCTCTATCGGAATGTGATACGAAATTATGTGCTTAATACGGCGCAGGTAATATACTCTTTGCCAATATTGCTTAAATGAATTCAGACATGAGATCAATATCACTTTGAGCATTTATCATTTGCCAAAAATACCACCAGATCCTCAACATATATACATATATATATATATGCAGCAATGGAAATACCCACATGACTTTCCACCCGGGGTAGACCAACCCTAAGTCGACCAACCCTAAGTCGACCAACCCTAAGTCGACCAACCCTGGGTGGGTTAGGGTTAGGGTTAGGGTTAGGGTTAGGGTTAGGGTTAGGTTTAGGATTAGAAACAGTCCCTGGGTGGACAATCCCGGGGCTGGACAGTCCCGGGGTTGTTTTAGAATGATCCGTCCTTGTTTTTACCTCCCCGAATGATCCGTCCTTGTTTTTACCTCCCCGAATGATCCGTCCTTGTTTTTACCTCCCCGACCGCCAACCCCCTGAGTTTTTTAACATATAATTTAGAATGAATATAGTTTCCAAGGTGTTTTTTAAACGGTATTATGGTTTATTCCGTGAGGGCGCTATTGTAGTCCACCCAGGGCTGGTCGACTTAGGGTTGGTCTACCCCGGGACTGTCTACCCTGGGTGGAAAGTCATGTGGGTATTTCCATCGCTGCATATATATATACCCATGTGTTTTTGACTTCCCAAAAAGGGTGATGACGTTGCATTTTTGGTGACGAATCATGCATCTCTCTCTATTAACTCAAATACTAAATGTGGTAGAGCTATGGTTTAGGTGTCAGTCGAAGACCTATTTATCTATAGCTACATTGTGCGAAAATCAAGTATTTCTATAACTGTTTGGCTGAGATATGATTGATTATATTTTGTAAGTCAGGGTTGGTGGCGGTGGTGGCGGTGGCGGTGGCGGCGGTGGCGGCGGCGCTGTGTACAATCTCTATGGGGAATATAGAAAATGCTCCCAATTCTACGTTCAATTTACAATAACTCCTCATCTCTTTATGGTACAAACATGATTTTGCTCTCATTTTATAGAATGTTTTATATTCTATAAGTTTCTGTTTCAACAAACGTGACAACTATTATGTAACTATTGTAATCATGAATCGATTGCATTGTCCTTGGCTTTCTTCCTAACTTGCCCTACAAAGTATTAAACGATGATAGCAAAATTATACATTTTTGGAAAGCTCTCAAATAGGGGAATTCAAAAACCTGATTTTTTTTAACCGTTCAAATCAGGTTAGGATGCACACCTAAATATATTTTTAAACTCTAATAAATATGAAATGTAAACGCTTTTGCTCATTCACTTCCCGATATATAGTATATTTCAACAAGCTACCCTTGACAACCATTATGTTCTGCTGGGTAGTTGCATGAGAAACTAATATATGCACAGTAAAATTATGATTGGGATAGGTATGCAAAATCGTTATTATTTGAACATCCTTTAATCATGTTATTATTAGTTCCTATCTAAAATGCAATATCATATTTGGATTCCTTGTGAGATTTCCTTTCAGAAAATATATGTACTTTTATGTGTAGAACAAGTAGTTATTGCGATATGCTAATACGAATCTCAGATAGTGTAAAATGTAAAAAAATATAGACATGCAATGGGAAGGTTGGCGAGTTCCAAACACATGTCCATATATGGGGGCCATATGTTATACGTATTCGCCAGCTGTTTATATTATGCAAAAATGGTTGCGACCATATCACGTGCCGCTGTAACTAATCCTATGAGCATTATGAGTATTCTATTTTTATTAAAATTGAAATACATGAAAGGTTGCATTCATATCAACATTATTGTGTTTTTATGGCGGCCATTCTAACCGCTTGATGACCATGCCGGGTATTTAAAATGTTCTGACTGCCCTACATGTAGTTGCTTAAAAAAGCGAGGTATGTACGCAAAATAATATTGTGCATGATCCTTTAGTGGTTATATTATTTATTTGGCAGTCATCTTTGGGACATTTTCAATGTTCACAATGGCTATCCCATCAGCAGTTTCGACACAAACCACCGAGCGCGAATTTCAAATCACAGGTTGGGGGGGGGGGGGGGGGGGGGGTGCAGTTTAAATTCATTTGATTGAATATTACAGTTCTGTTTTTCAATAAAATTTCAAAGTTGGCTCTTTTAGGATCATATGGCATAATGGAACAGCAGACAACATCCAAATTGGGACAATATTGATCACCTGAATATTGCCCACTCTTAATCATGCTTTGCTTTCTGCTGCCCCTCAAGTCACCTGATGATTTATTCCCTGTAATTTTTTGATGTATTTTGATGTAGTTTAGTTTTGATGTATTTTGTCTACCCTGCTTTGGCCCATGTTGATGGTCTCCATTGTCATGTTGGTCATGTCCTGGGTTTTATGTATGCTTTTTAACCATGTTTGTTAATAAAGTAATTGAATAAATACATTAAATTATTATTATCATACCATATTATGGTTAGTTTCATGAATAGTATTGTTCTCTTTTAAATGAGTTTAGTGAACCCTTGGGTGAATTTTCGAAAGTTTAATAATGAAATTACAAAAACAAAATCAAGTAAAATATCAAAGCATTTGTAGAAAAAAATCCAAAAGTCGAAAAAAGGGATCGGTAGGACCCTTAGATCAGAAGTTTTCCCGTCGTAATTACAAACTAGATAGAGCTTTACGGGTAAGGTAATTTTAGCGTAACAGCCATTGGTTATAATGGTTCCATGTTGCGGCCATCAGGATATCTCTGATTGATGTTCTCATTTATGAAGATAGGTCTAATCCAAATCCCATCACCAAAGATTCCTTCCCAAACAAACAGTTATGTGGGCGGTCATTTAAAGTGAAGTCTAGAGGGTTATTCCTGGCGCATAATTACAGTATGGGACTTTTAAGTAAGCAGACTCAGTGGCGATGTGTATATATCTTTTAATATTTTTAGGAATGATAGGATAACGGTTTCAAACATGGCGTAATGTCTGCGATTGGGTCATTATGCATTACCTTCATGTTCTTGTTTGGACATAAGTTGAGAAATGCGTTGGAGTGTTCCCTTTATCCTCCATTTACAGATATTATAATTACATGCGATGTTTATTTCATATAATTATTGATATGAATAAATGAACGAATAATTATACAAGAAAAATGTATAATTATATGCCTATTCATTAGGACATATAAATGTATATAAATGCTATGCTCGGACAGGGGTGTCTGAGGGGGTATGTGCCCCCCTGAGAAGTAGAAAAATGTTCAATTTACGAACTCATTTGGTGCATTCTGGTGTGTACTTTTGACCAAAATGTTATCGAAAAGCCACCTCTTCATTTCCACTAAATATTTTGGTGTTTTTTTTTATCAATGTACGAGATTAAGTAGGCCTATAGATGATTTAAAAGGTCGAACAGGGGAAGTCTGAGGGGGAAGTGCCCCCCTGAGAAGTTGAAATATTTTAAATTTCGAACTCATGTGCGATCTGGTGTTTACTTTTGACCAACATTTTATCGAAAAGTTACCTCTTCATTTCCAATAAATATTTGGTTTCTTTATCAATGCACGAATATTTATACTGATATATTTTTGATTTAAGTATAGATGGTTTAAAAGCTCAAACAGGGGGGGGGGGGTCTGAGGGGGGGGGGGGTCTGAGGGGGATGTGTCCCCTCAGAATTGGATTTTTGTTCAATTTTCGAACTTTTTGTCCCCTCTTCTTCCTTTCTCTTTCCCTTTTTTCCCTCTTTTTTCTTTTCTTTTTTTGGTGGAGGGGGGGGGGGGGGCGTCGAGCGGCTCGAGCCCCCCCCCCCCTGTATAGCACGGGGAGGGGAGGAGGTGGAGGCGAAGGAGGTGGAGGCGGATTAGCGGCTGCCATTGCGTGATATTCGGTTAGATATAGGAGGCTTGCTACCGGTATAGTTTTTGAATACGTGTAGGTTTATTGAAGGTAGATGATATGATAGAAAAGAACATTGACCTTGAATGCAATCTATGGCTTGATGATACCTTCGCCAAAGAGTTACACATATTTTTGGAATTTGATTGCTCAACGTGTTACTAAATAGAATGCAATAATATGGTAATTTTTTGCACAGAAATGTAATTGAATTCACGATATGACAGCTGCACTAATCCTCCATGAATTAGTTTGCAGTTATATCGAATAGCGTGATGGATATACCATATTGAATGCTTCTATTGTCAACTGACTTGAATGGATAGTGTGATTGAATGATGATATTACTTAATTGAATGCTGATATTACTTAATTGAATGCCTTTATATGGAAATTGACATTATACTAAATCCGTTCAACCAATTTAGCGTGAATTGAAACTACATATATACTAAATAGAAGTTTTAAATCGACTGGAAAAACCTATACTTCATTTCAATTACTCGAGTATTGAAAATGTGTTAAACCATGCGCGCAATATTTTATATTATACATACATGTACATAGTCCATAATAATTACAAACACACCCAGGTGCATATTCTTTAATATTCTCCTGTGCAATTTAGGGACCGTTCATTATTTATGGTGGAGGGGGGGTTGGGACAAATTCGAGACTCGTATGTTAAAATTACCTAACCCCCCCTACAGCTGAAACTAAAAATTACATGACCCCCCCTGCTAATCAGTAGCTTTTTACACAACCCCCCCCCCCGAAAAATATCAACTTGTCACATACTTATATACTTAATGGATACGTTGGCAAATTTTGTTTGTGCCCTATCTGAACGGCCAATAATTTTATGATGCCCCTTCTTTTTATTGTGTGAAATTAGTAATGGCGAGCGTAGCGAGTTCGTTCATATTTATACATTTTAGGTGATTTTGTGAGTCTTTATAACCCGAATAAGTTAGAACATTCTGAGCAGAAACGTATAATCCAGTGAAATGCTCTACTTTTGTGAGCATTGGTGCAAAGCGGAGATGAGGTGAAAAGCATGCAATAAATCACATTTTTCAATCATAAAATTTGATTTTGTAACATTATACACCCTGTGGCTCTAATGTCTCGACCATTGATGATTATATAGATTATATAGATGTTTTCCACCATATCGTCGATTTGCTGTCCAGAAGTCGTCTCATAGTAAACGTTTTTGAAGTCGATAGGGTTTAAGAAAATATGCGCGAAGCGCAGAAAAAAATGGCATTTACACTCCAAAATAGCCTCTAAAATCACTCCAATCACCACCATCTTTATAGTTTAAACAAATTTACACAACCCCCCTGTTCAAGAATAAAAGTAACATAACCCCCCCTATTTCAACATATGAAAGTTACATGACCCCCCTATATTTTACCCAACCCCCCCTCCACCATAAATAATGAACGGTCCCTTAATCATCCCGTCAAACCAGGCCCCTGCTACTGAGATTCTCGGCGGCTGCGACTCCGATACAACGTGCAAATCTGATAGAAACAATTCTTAACAAAGACGGGACCGGCTAAATGCCGAGAACAACGTGGAGAAAGCCATTGACTTTCGGCAGCTTAAGAATTACCCTGTATTGTCTTGGTTCGCAATTTGAATACGATTTATACATTCAAAATAAACTATCGGGTTCCACGCAGTATGTTGAAAACACCGTGTATACCGCCCTCTAAATTCGCCAGTCCAATCCAGTTAAGGTTTGTCCGGCAAAAACCTAGACAATCCAAGTGGGGCTACACAGAGCTTGGACACAGTTTCGTCCGAGCTTAGCCTCTCAACAAGCTCTTGCATTCGGGCTTGCATTGTAGTTTTCAATTCGCAAGCCAACGCATCACCACACCTATCAATATTACTTTATATCCAATTAAATAGCTATGCAGTACATGCAGTAGTTGTAATGAAATAATATATTCTATGTGAGGGGGAAATGCAACAAGCACCCACACACACATGAATGAATACACGTTGAACAACTAGCGTAAACAATAACAATATAGCGTAAATAAAGACTTGCATAAGTCTATAGAGGTTAGCAGACGACAGCTCTATTTCGATAGCTTCATATATCTGTTTCATATACTGATAGTTTTGATGTTATGCATTGGATCATGTGTGTTTAACGTGCAGCACCTGCTGCGAATGAGGTGGTTTTGGGGCTTGTCGCGCTGGGTAAAAATGAGCGGTTTTTGGCGAGTTTTTGAAGTCTTGTCTTGCAAGTGTGGAACGGTAACAGTGACCACTTAGCATGCTTAGAAGACACGGGCCACTACACTTCCCCGACGGCTTCAGGAAGCACACATTTGCCAGAAGACACAGACTCAGAATAAAAACTGTCTTCAATACAGAAGACAGTTTAATGACACCAACTACTAAGTTTGGTCGTACATATGCGTGTTATATTACGGGTCTTCGTGGTGATATTTCATCGCGGGACATCTTGCATTATTGCATATAGCCTTGTGTTATGAAGAACCGTAAATTCTTACACTTACTTTACAAGTTGTAAGAATTTACAGTTGTATAGGCTTGGTTTGCCATTCTTAGATTGCTCTAACCGTTTTGCCTTGCAAGATATGACTTCAAAAAGTCTGAAAAACACCATCAGTACCTCGAGAATAGAAGAGTATTATAGGCCTATTACATAACCCTTAGGTAGAGCCCAAAGTTATCTGCTTTGTACATTCAACTTGCACCCGGGCTTGTGCCTTCTTCAATTTTTAATTGAGCTAAACACACTTGCACCCAGGATAAGCATTTCTTTTAATTTTGAGTATTTAGACCAAGGCATAACGTGGCATAATATAATAGCATCATCAAATTGTTTATCATCACTGTACCGCATAGCAGCCCTCAGCGTTTATCCCATACTACAAAATATATAATTTATAGGGGCTTTTCTTTTGTTCAGATCCGGTGAGTTAACTATGAACGCTGCAGAAAGTGTATATTACAAAAAAAACCAGCCATATAATAATGATATGGTTGGATGAGGAATTGAACCCGGGATTCCTGCGTGGAAGCGCTAGAGCGTGGCCACTACGCTACACTAGACTAACTGTTTTGGCATAGTCGTTGATAAAGATATAATTAAGTATGGAGTGATTCAAGCATTACATTTCGTGCGCGTTGATGATTCCCATACTTATTTCAAAATTAAAACAATGAATCGATTAGCATTTTAAACAATGACAAATAAAATTGTTCATTAGGACTCCGTGTACAATTACGTGACTTCGTTTTCGCGCTGATTTCATTAGACTGATGTAAGTCTGTTATAACTGTATTGTACCGAACTATTAAAAGAGTAAGACTAATTACCTCTATTGGATTACGCACAGAAACAGTCATACACTTTATACACTAAGTTTCAAGCGGGCCACTGCAACGTAGTCTAATTTAACTGGATTGACCTGGCGGTTTTTGAGGGCGTCCCATCCCATATCAGTTTGACTTTCAAAAAGAGTGACCCCTCCTTAGTTAATTTCTCTATGGTCAAACTATGATGAGCTATTCAGTGCATTCGTACTTGGTGCTTTCTGCATAATGTGAGATTAATGGCCCGAGGCCATGCATTCGTACCTTTCGAGCGCTGACCGGCATTAACCCTATAAACATCTGAGTACTCCAAATTACTACGATGCGGTGTGCTGGTTCCACCCGGCGCGGCATTTTTTCGATGAAATAATGGCCTCAGGCTATATACTAGGCGAAGTATATTGAGCCACAGTCAATAGTTAGGTCACCGAAGCCCTATATGAAAGCTATGAAGATTGTTAAACGGGGTCTGTCGTCACAAACATGCACAAACACAATAGTCAAACAACCTTGCTATTGTCTACACTCCCTACACAGAGGACTGCAGTGCAAATCTGTACGATATTCGCCATGTAATGTCTATGGCGATTTCATTCCGTGGTATAAAGCTATAAGGTTTCCGTGGTCTTCGCTATCTCCAAGCAGATAGAGCAATACGTACATGGACTTTTTTGTAGACGGAGGGTTCATTTCATGATTTGGTGAGGTTTAGAATGAGTTAGGATTCCTGTAATTTCGAAGACCACAGATTTTCAAAACGTGAATTTTCCAACATTTTACGACATAAATTTGGTCACCAAACGTGTTTAATACTATACATTTTACCGTTCTGCAGTTGTTATTGACCCTCCTCTAAAATTCTACATGATTTTTAACACGTTTCTCAGTTTTTGAGATGCCCAAATAGACCATTTTCCGAAGCGTATAACAAAATATGACATGCAGCGTGACCTCCCTACTGGCTGGCCAAGCATGGTTGAACCCCGTGACCCAGTGGTAAGTCGTTTGCCTCTGATTCCAGAGGTCCGGGTTCGAGCCCCAGGGCCATGGGGGCCCTTTTCCCTCTCGATTTTTGGCCGCGAAAAAATATTTTTTGGAAAATGTGCCACCGGGGGTTAGGGTTAAGCACTAATAGTAATACATTGCTAGCGAATGAATTTTCTACCTAAATATTTTCTAAAATCATGACATTAATGTTATAAGAATACCATGGATTGTATGTTCATGTTAAGGGAAGTGTCAACCCTAAATATATGAAATTTATCAAGCACTGTAACTTTTAAACTAATAGTGTAATGTACATAAAAGTATACAATTTTTCAAATGAAATGAGTCGGAGAATCCATTTTTGGTATTAAATTTCGCCAAAAATAGTGATTTCTACATTTTTGCCCAAAAATCACTTTTTTGGCGCCAAAAATTTACGGACAACCTAACAAAATCAGTTTTTTATTAAAAATTTCAAAATTTCATCAAAATCATCTTTAGTCAATTATCTAGGAAGCACTTTTTTTTTTTGGCTTAACATTTTTTAGTTTTGAAAATATTGACCAAAAAGTGCCAAAAATGTGATTTTTGAGATAAAAAACATTTTTTTGGCACTTTTTGGTCAATATTTTCAAAACTAAAAAGATGTAAGCCAAAAAAAAAAAGTGCTTCCTAGATAATTGACTAAAGATGATTTTGGTGAAATTTTGAAATTTTTAATAAAAAAATGAATTTGTTAGGTTGTCCGTAAATTTTTGGCGCCAAAAAAGTGATTTTTGGGCAAAAATGTAGAAACCACTATTTTTGGCAAAATTTAATACCAAAAATGGATTCTCCGACTCATTTCATTTGACAAATTGTATACTTTTATGTACATTACATTATTAGTTTAAAAGTTACAGTGCTTGATAAATTTCATATATTTAGGGTTGACACTTTCCTTAATTGGTTGATACATGTAAGACCACCAGGTTATTATACACACCTTTTAGTGTGTTAAAATCAATAAATGTGTTTCTAGATTTACTTGGTTCCTTCGTACGAGGGGTATTCAATAAATACCTGCAACCATTGAAAATCTCTGAACCGTGACATGTGTCATTAAAATATACTTATGATACTTAAACTGTAATCATTAGGCCTACCCCTTTGTCACAGACAAATTCAAACATGTCGGTCATTTTTATCATGTAATTTCAGTACTATAAACATCATGGTCTCTGGGCACTGAAAATTGACGAAATCAGCATTGTAAATCAAGCGCCAATATTAACACTGTTGACGCATATAAACACTGCACAAAAATATAGTAACCACTTTTTTCGAGACACCCTGTGTTTAATTCCTAAGACCCTTAATAAATTCGGAATATGGGGAAAAAATGAAGCAGTGGCCATTTGAATAACAAATGATGCAGTTCCCAATGTTGCACTTAATGCATGCCATAAACTTGTCTTTCAAATTCCCGCCATTGTAATATTTAATTCCCTAACCAGTGTCCTGAGATCACGGTAGTCACAGTGCCGAAATGTAATGATATAAATGACCTACGTGTTCGAGATTTTCTGTGAGAAAATGTAAGACTTATTATAGTTTAAGTATCATAAGTTTATTTTACTGACACGTGTCACGGTTCAGAGAATTTTAATGGTTGCAGGTATTTATTGAATGCCCCTCGTTTGTACTACCGGAAGCGCAAGGTCAACAAAACCTTTTTAACAAATCCACATGATGGAATGGGAGGAGTCTGCATACAGCACGTGATTACAGCTACGCATACCTGTCGTCCTGCAAGTTGAATAAATGTATAGTTTTGCGCGTTTATACAAACATTTCAGCGTGTGTTATTATTAAGGTGCCGCAGATAAGAAATCTTGAAAAACGCAAAAAGTGGGTCGGTCGGGCCGCCCGGTTGTCCCCCTTCAAACCTCTCCTTATAAAGATGTTTTTCCAACAGATCACTATAATTGAAAAGCAAAATCTTTATTGTTTGTTTGTTATATTCATTTCCCCGTGAATAGTTTTTCCTCACAAATGTCTAGAAAGGGGTCGGTTGGCCCGTAGTACAGTGTAGGTTTTTTTCGTCGTCTAACCGGGAAAACTTTTTTACTGTATGCTCATTGTAAAAGTCCTTTTCATACTGTAATCATGGTAATTAGAGAAAATGATTCAATGCGCGCTACTTTAAGCTAAGCCCATTTGTACGTTTATGGGTATGATTGAAACAGTTACCCGTTTATGTAGCCGCCATTCTGCCATCTTGTATTTAAGATATGTTTATAAAGATCACACTATGGGTATTTTCCTAGACCTGTCCAAGGCATTCGACACAATAGACCATAATATTCTCCTTGCCAAACTGTACCATTATGGTATTAGGGGCATCGCCCTGGAATGGTTTGAAAACTATCTCATCCACCGCACTCAATATGTTCATGCACTAAATCATCAATCAACCACTCGGGAAATCACTGTTGGAGTTCCGCAGGGATCCATCTTAGGACCCCTCCTTTTCATTATTTACATGAACGACATAACAAATACAACTTATATGCTAACAAAACAAACATCTTTCTTTCTCACTCAAACCTTCATTCACTTTACCGTAACATGAACACTAAACTAACCCACATCACTGACTGGTTCAGGGCAAACAAACGTTCATTAAATGCCTCTAAAACTAACTACATGCTTTTCTCATCTAAAACTCCCCACTACTCTCACAAAATCACAATTGACAGTCATGACATCTCACAAGTTCACATCACAAAGTTCCTTGGCATCACCATTGATGATAAGCTCACTTGGAACCACCACATAAATACTATAACCACTAAGGCATCTCATGCCATCGGTACCATTTACAGAGTAAGGGATCATCTTCCACGGCACATTCTGAAATCACTCTATATTACGCTGGTTCTTCCACACCTCAGCTACTGCAAAATAATATGGGCTTCAAACATCAATCTAGACTTGCCAGCTTAAACATCACTCAAAAATGGGCCATTCGCACAATAACCAATTCACGACGCATGACACACACTTTACCTCTCTTTCACCAACTCAATACATTGAAAATCAACGGTATCAACCAGCTACAAACGGCACTATTTATGCACGACCACTTCTATATAAAACAACCTTCCTCCAAATTTCGCAAACTATTTAACCACAAACCGTCAGATACACGCACACCACACAAGGCAAGCACACAAATTTCATCTTCCTCTCTCAACGACCACAGCTGAAAAACAACAGATACTCTACTATGGTGCTAAGCTCTGGAACGCTCTTCCCAACACACTCAATATCACAAACAAACATACATTTAAAAGGCAGTTCAAAAAATGCAACATTAAACATAAACTTTGTTCGCTCCTCTTCTTTTCTTCTCATCTTCCTCTATTTTCATATTGTCCTCTCTCCTTTCTCTTGAAGATCATAATTAATGACTTACTTTAAACTTGGCAACTTTTGTTTCTTATCATGTGCATGTGTTCTGTATTGTTCTCTTTTTGTTTCTGTGTGTCTATGTCATGTGTATTGTTTTTGTGCTGTTCTGTAAGACCTTGTTTCGTGATTTTCTGTTCTCCCGTCATAAAAATGCTCTATTTGCTATCATGCTATTTTTGTGTCAAGGGTCCCCATCATATAAGCCCGTCTATCAGGGTTTCCACTGGGGTTCCTAGCCTATACTTCATGTGGTATTATCATTTGTTTATATAAAATTTGCTAAATAAATTGAATTGAATTGAATAATACTATAAGATACTCGAAATAAAGACGTTTCCATTTTTATACTATTTTTGCCTATACTTTATACTTTCTTGATTCCATATAATTGACAGATTACAGTAAATGAATCTTGATAACTATCATCTTTAATATTAAATGTTTGTGTTCTTAGGTCCGATGTCGGCGGCGATCAGCAAACGTATAACACACCGGTATACAGTGATGATTTTCGGTTTTTTGTCAGCTACAGGCTTGATATTGGGATCGATGGCCACAAATTTACATATCTTTGCATTGTGTATATTAGTTTCAGGTAATTTGCGCCGCGCCACAATACAATCAGGAATGAGTTGACTAGTACCTCACTAATGCTATATTTGTAACCTTCATCTACCTCTTAACAGTAACGTTACGGCTCCTTTTTCCACTGAGCAACGCTGACGCTGCATTTTCACGAGAGCACCAAGATTTGCCTTTGATCACACAATAATTATCATAGCCTGAGCGCCTACTTTCTCTTATCTGTTTTCGTCTTGTTACTTCACAAGACTTTTCCCACATTAAGACTTTGTTCATGGGTTCTCGTACGCCTGGTACATTTCCTATGAGATCATACACTGGATCTTTCATGCATAAGGCTGAGACAGATCCCTTGTAGTTGTAGTAAGGTGTATTAACATATATGTTAAAGCAGAATCATTTTTCTCACTCGAAAGTACATGAGTTTGCTAGCGATTCTGCGTTAGCTTGAACTAGGTCTATGACAAGTTAGTTTCGAAAACGTTAAGATGTTATAAAAACGACATTTTGAGGATGTACTCCAACGTTTTATAAACGTTCATCCCCACGATTGGTTAGTGTAGTAGCGTTCCTATAACGTTGTTAAAACATTTGCTGAAAACGTTCATGCGACGTTGTAGTGAACGTTGTATGAAAGCGCTAACTTAATGTATTCTCAAAGGAAGGGTCCCGCTAGCACAACATTTAGCATTATTTGTTAGAAAAATAATTATCGAGCCGAAATTACGTAATTATAAAGGACAAAACACCATACTAGTCACAAAAATGAATAAAAACTGCCATCACTCAACATGCATTTTTTTTAAATTCGCGGCGATCGAAAGTCCCGGTGTCGATGACGTCATGGGTATCGGTGCTCAAATTTGCGCATGTGCATTGTATAACTATGACATCATCGACACTGGGATTTTCGATCGCCGCGAATTTTAAAAAAGTGCATGTTGAGAGATTGCGGTTTTTATTTGGTTTTGACGTGGTGTTTTGTTCTATTTAATTACAAAAGGTGGCTCGATAGTTATTTTTCTAATATATAATGCACACTTTTATGCTTGCGGGACACCTCCTTTTAACATTGTCGCAATGTTGTATTTCAAAACGTTTCCATGATCTAACCAAACTACTGCCTAAGGTTGTTATGATTACGTTTATACGTGTTTGCGGTAGGAGTGATTTGATGTAAATCATCAAAGCAATGGCTATTACCAAAGTATTACTACACATTTCTGGCCTGCCTTTTATCAGTCGTAATGAATTAGGAACACACGGCTTTTCATTGTTATAATACTGTTATATGATTACGTTTATACGTGTTTGCGGTAGGAGTGATTTGATGTAAACATCAAAGCAATGGCTAATACTAAAGTATTACTACACATTTCTGGCCTGCCTTAATGAATTAGGAACACGCGGCTGTTATAATATGGATAGATAAATCACGAAATATCCAAAAAGGATTGGCGATTGTAAACATTGTCCAAACTAATTGTAGGGAGTTTATATAACAAACTTGTGTTGTTGGTTAAATCTCAGGTTTTGGTGTCGCAGCCGATGCAATCTGCTTTGCTGCACTGTCCAACTATTTCAACAGATACTATGATAGCGCCGTAGGTTTCTCCAACACCGGTGTAGGTGTTGGCGTCATGATAATGCCTCTCTTGACCCAGTTTTTCGTAGAATTGTACGGATGGCGAGGGGCGCTGTTACTTATTGGCGGGCTTAACCTACATATAATAGTGTGCGGAGCTGCAATGCGAGCCTCCGTAATGGGCGACGCTTTCGTGGAGGACGACACGTCGGCGAAGCGCCCTGTTAACAGCAAACATCTACAAGAAGATAACAACTATTTATTAGCTACCGTCAACGATCTTGGATTTACTTTGTTCAAAGATATCGAGTTTGTATCGTTGATGTGCATTGCCGTAGGAGATGGTTACACGACCATAGGCTGGACTGTGTATCTTGTACCTCACGCCATAGATGTAGGGTTTCATTCGTACCGCGCGGCTCTTTTGGGAACGATTGGTGGTGTCGGATACATCGTAGGTAGCGCCCTTTTTCCAGTGATGACTAAATTATTTTCTACGAAACAGATACTTTACACGTTCACGATCTTCACCAGCGTATCGCTGCTGATTGACCCGATATCGGTGGCTTTCTCTTCGTACGTCGGGATGATAGTGTCGTGTGCCACGTTTGGCGTCGGGAGGGCGGTAATGCATGTCAATTTGCTGAAATATGTGAACGAGGAGATAGAGGGCGACAAAAAGGCTTTAATAATTGTGTGGCTCTACTTCTCGGACAGCTTCGGCTCGTTAGTAAGCGGATTTTTGTCAGGTGTGTATTATTAAATTGTATTCATTTAAAGGGGACTCAATGAAGTTTTTGATTTGATTTTTTTGAATTTTGTGAGTGCTGTAATTAATGAATATTAAAAGCATACATTTTTGGAAAGGAAATGGATGAGAGAAGGTGCCAAAAAAAAATGAAAACCTTTTTTTTTGTGGCAGTTTTTAATCAAAATTTCAAAAAATATTAGATTAGGTTACGAGGGTCATTCAATAAGTTCTATCTCATAACTTTGCTATTATATAAGCCAGTCGTTTGAAATATTCCACTATTGTAGCTTTGAATTTCAGCTACAAATTCATGATAAATTGGTCTGAGTACTGTTTGTACTTTTCTGGAGATGCAGTGAAAACCAGACGTCCGTTTAGTGCGACGGAAACGGATAAAAAACAGCCATATGTATCATAAATATTATTCATTTGGCCAATTCTATGAGACAAAATGTACCTATCGGTCAATTAAAACCGTTCTAAATTACAAATGTCTCATGAACGGAATATAAACAATAACAGCGACTGATTTCTTGGGGAAAATACCCACTAATTAGCCAGAACTAGACCAGGACAGCTATGTATAAACCATACCCTATAGAGATCCGCTGCAAAAGTCATATTTGCTTTTCATAAGAATTAAGAGATGTCCATTATACTGGACTAATTGGAGGGATTTCAAGTCTCTCGAAGAGATAATATTCTATCACTGAGTACCTGATTGACTATTCTAAAGGTTTCATATAAGGAAAACTCATAAAGTTACTATCATGTTAAGATTTCCCATTCGAGGCATCACTGTGGCTTGACTTGTAACAACGAAAAATTGACCGAATAACAATATTCCCGTATGCTAAAGGCATAGCAATACATTCGAGTTGATAGTATACTTTTTGAAAGCCTACAGAGGTTAATATTGCCTACAATCTGATTTATACATGATATTACAGTATTATATTCAGAAATCATCCATTGTTTTCTATTTTCAGTATTTAAATCGGACTGTTTATATCTAATCATACAATAGGGAGAGAAAACGAAAAAACATGTATTTATCTTTAGGGTAATTTTCCGTGTCCGTTGTCCAAAATCTCTCTCTGGCTTTGGTCGCATCATAACAAAAGTAAAACAGGTATCAATTATTATTCTCTATCAATGTGTAGCTATGATTCAGAGCTATAATTATGACAAATGTCATGAGGCTGACATTCATATTAACGATGTTATGAGTGAGGAGGTAGAACTTATTGAATGACCCTCGTATATACATGTAAGTTGGCATGGAGTTAAATTTACAGTTGAATTTATAGCTAGAGTTACAGCTTGAGTTATAGTTTAATAATATGATGTTTATGATGTTAACCTTTTTATTTTGGACGAAAAGTTATGAAACGATTGATGAAACTATTTAATGAAATAAGAGGCATAAAACAGTATTGTGAAAATAGTCACTGCATCAGTGATCAGTCAGCAAATACAAGCTAGGTAACTCAAGTGCAATCTACTTGTCAAGGATCTTTTATTATATACAATAACACAACCATTTTAATTAGCGTTATCAGGCTGTTTCTACTAAGCAACTTAGCGGGTAATTACAGTTAAGTTCCCCAGTAGAAACACCCTCATAGTTGCAGAAAGAAAAAGCACGGGCCGGACTGCCACGCACACGACCCGGGTTCAATTCCCGGCGCAGGCGCGGCCTGATACTCCACCTAATGTGATCAGTTTATCTCCTCTTGTGGTTTCATTTCACAAAACCCGCCTTGGGAGTTAGGCTTCAACAAATCTTTAGATTTTCAAACTAACAAAACATACATTAGTATGATTTTGAATTTTGTTATAATAACTGAGATGTTATGATGTGATATGTCTGTCATATAGATGTAAATGATGCTATAACTGTTATGCCCGTGCTCCCCATTCATGACATTAACATCATAAATACTCTTATTGACATCACTCATTCTTTGTATGTTTCAACCATTTTTCTTATGACAGACAATGTCAATTTTGGTATGTAAATGTAGCTAGCAAAATTCCCCAAAGGTGTGTATCAATCGCATTATCATCAGATGATCAGAGTAATCGTCTTTTTAATGAGTGTAGATTTTCATTTTTTACTGCGTTTAGTAGATTTTTCAATCAATGAAAGTACTTTTGTGTTTTTCTCCTCCACAGGTTGGCTGTTTGACCAAACATCAAGCTACACGGCGTCTTTCCTCGTGTTAAGCGCTGTGCCTTTACTCGCTTATTGTCCTCGTCTTATATGGGATATTTCAAAATATATTTGTGACATTAGAAATCATTATAGTCTCTTACCCGGTAGCAATAAGGCCGGTGTGAAAGAAGCCATGGTCCACCTGGAGCCATAGTTCGGCCTCCATAGACATACATGGAATGAAGCGCGAAACTAGTGGTCTGTGTCAGTATCATTTTTTGAATTTAAACCGTTGTTAAGCGTTCGTCCCATTCACTTGATCACGTAACCTCGTTCGCATATTTTAACCTGAATATTCGTGAATACGCCCGTGTCCAGCGTCGTCTGTAATGACGCAGAACCTAAACAGTGCCCTCATTTGACCAAATTGATCATTCCTTTTTCTAAATAGATATTAACACATTACTAACAATATAAATAATAGGTTTGAAGTTGATAACTTTGACGGTTCAAGGGGTATAGCCGTTATTCACGATTAGCACATTTACGTCGAAGAGGGTTTAAGTCAACTGAAAACGAGGCTAGCGATTTAGCCAATACGAGAGTGTTGTAATTTGTCAATGGGGTGAACTTTGCATTAATCATAAAAAAAAATCGTTGTTGGCTAAAATCAGTGCAGTCGGTGGTAGTACAGGGTGTCCCAGAATGATTTACACCGAGAGAGGTGCATTTGTATAGCTATGAATACCATTGTTATTGGCCAAAGAAGTGCTTTTGATGTAGGCCTACATATATTTAGCTTTCTTAGGAATTTTGAAAATTAAAAATCGGATGTTTCTGACAGAAATTATGGATAGAAAAAATGGTAAATTCCAAGTTTAACTAAAATTACTTCTTTGAAACTCATAAAATCATTGACTATGTTCGGCACAAAGCTCAATTTCGGTGATTTGAAGATAAATTGATGCGTCCTCTTTTAATTTCAACTATTATATTGGCCTATATGCATACATATAGCAGAATCTGTGACTAGCGCAACTCATTAGACTTGGACTGCAATGTTGTTTTTATATATATATATATATATATATTTTCAAGCACGGTATAAACCATCCTGGGACACCCTGTACGATGCTCTCTGTCATTTCATATGACGATTTATTTGAGCATTTTAGCGCGGCAGAAACAGAAACTAGGGATAGGGATAGGGGGTGGGGCGTGGTTGCAACATCCTCCCCTGGGTAGGGTCATAATTACACAACATCATTATTGTCTGTTTCCTTAAAAAAAAGGGAATTAAAGTGCCCGATCCGCTTCATCACCTAAATTTAGGACAGTCCTCCCCGGAATATATAGCCACTACTTATATAGTTGACTTGTCTAGTAACATCCGTTTCCATATATCGTTGCATGTGTTACACACGGTAAACTAGGTCTACTGACAAACGGAAGGACGGGTCCCGGGTTCACTTGAAATGTATTAGTTTGAAGTTTGAATTAGTTCATGTTGATGCTAACCTTCATTTCACATATAAAATATCAACTCATCGATTGCATGCTGTTGCCTTAACCTGTTTATATGGAAGGAAAACTGGTTTTCAACTATCTGATGCCGGAGGGCACTTCCTTAAAAATGGTTGATGGTTATGATCGGCTTTTAAAATTAAATAAAAAATGATACAGAAAGATATTCCACTAGATTGCAGCCCTTTTATGGCAAAAGAATGTATCTTATATGTAGTTTCCTAACAGTATACTTCCTTTTAACATGATCAAAGTTAGCTTTTTTCTCCATAAATCATGTAGTGGTAAATTAGTCGGGTATCTACGGAGGGTTAGTGTGCACCCCCCAGGACTCCCCCAAACCAACTTTTTTTACTTCCTATTATGATCTTAACACTTTCCATGCGGCAGGCGTCTGCAGACGACATTCCAAAATGTCACAAAATGTTTCATAAATGTCAACATTATTGAAGTTCATTACCATATTTGGAATCACCATGAGAAATGCATTGCAATAAGTACAAACATGCTTAGCATTAGTTCAGTTATCCTCGAGATAGACCTTGAAAGTTGGGAAAGGTTTCTGAAAAATCTGTTTTGTAAATGGTAAAATTAATAGCCGCGTGGAAAGTGTTAAGACATAATCAGGATGTTACCAAAAATATTTTCATATTGCTAAGGGGTTATGCAAGATGGCGTCCAAAATGGCCGCCATAACTGGTCAAATCTCATAAAATGACAATCAATAGCAATCAAATTGTATGGTGAAAGTATAGTTTTAATAGTGGGATGTATGTATTAGACCACTAGACACTCATATCCAGAACTTTTGCTCTGTTAACACACCTAAATCCAAGATGGCCGCCAAAATTGGTAAAATTCCATATATTGGCATATATAAACCAACATGTATGATCAGAGTATAGTTTTAACAATGGGATGTAACATGTGTCAGACCACTAGAAACTCAAATCTAGTATTTTTGCTTTGAAAACATACCTTAAAACCAAAATGGCCGCCAAATGAATGGTCAAAAGTGGTCAAAATTCCATAAAATAGCATAATATCAACCGAAATGTATGATAAAAATATAATTTTAATGATGGGATGTATGTGTTAGACCACAAGTAACTCATATCCAGTATCTGTGCTCTGTTATCATAGTTCAAAATCCAAAATGGCTGCCAAAATGGCCCCCAAAATGGTTCCTAAAGTGGTTGCAAAATTGTCAAATTCCATGAAATGGGATAATATCAACCTAAATGTATGATGAAAATATAGTTTTAATGATGGGATGTATGTATTAGACCACTAGTAACTCATATCTAGTATTTTTGCTTTGTTAACATACTTAGAAATCCAAAATGGCCCCCAAAATGGGTCCCGAAATGACTGAACAAATTGTCGAAATTCCATAAAATGGTATAATATCAACCAAAATGTATGATGAAAGTATAATTTTAACATTAGGATGTATGTATTAGACCACTAGTAACTCATATCCAGTATATTTGCATTGTAATAACATACTTTAAATCCAAGATGGTCACCAAAATGGCCGCTGTAAATATACAAATAGTCTACATGAGTGTATGATAATTCACAATAGATATTGTAAGAGTGTATATTACATCACATTCACCAAATAGTAGTATGTTCGAAACTGCTAAGCTATTGCTTTTAGATATAAGGCCCACCTCTGTGACAATTTTGAATCTGTATCACTTTCCAAAATGGCTTCCAGAGTGGTTAAGTTGATGTTAAATGACCTAAAACAATTGTTTTGTATTGTAAATGACCATACTATGTAATACCAATACCCCCAAATCTAATAAGACAGCATTCAATATATGTCTATGATAAAGCCTTGGGGCTGTAGATCTAGTTTGAGTATTTTGAAATATCCAAGATGGCTGCAAAAGGTTAAAATAACTGAAAAACAGTATTAGATGTATTGTTAGTGTTACATTAGATATGAACAATGTTGGGGTATTGCCCAGCACTTATATTATATAGTAATAAAGTATCGCCCAAGACGAGGGGTCGAAATGGCGGGTACACATGAAGATCTACGTTTCTTGACTGCTCATTAATGTCTATAAAGACACACTTTATACTATTGTAACAAACAAAAGATTATATCTGTAGATTTTAATCCACCCAGTAAACGTATCTGTATGTGATAAGGTATGATTGAATGGTATAGACTCCATATTTTGATCAATTGGTGGCTACCTGTGGTAATTATTTAGACCATTTGGAGGTTATCATACACTCATGTAGACTATTTTTACATTTACAGCGGCCATTTTGGTGGCCATCTTGGTTTTAAAGTATGTTATTACAATGCAAATATACTGGATATGAATTACTAGTGGTCTAATACATACACCCAAATGTTAAAACTATACTTTCAACATACATTTTGTTTGATATTATTAATTCCAACAATTTGTTCAGTCATTTTGGGACCCATTTTGGGGGCATTTTGGATTTCTAAGTATGTTAACAAAGCATAAATACTAGATGAGAGTTACTTGTGGTCTAATACAATGTATACATCCCATCATTTAAACTATATTTTCATCATACATTTAGGTTGATATTATCCCATTTTATGGAATTTTACAATTTTTGCAGCCACTTCGGGAACCATTTTGGGGGCCATTTTGGCAACAATTTTGGATTTTGAACTATGTTAACAGAGCAAAAATACTGGATATGAGTTACTAATGGTCTAACACATATATTTAATCGTTAAAACTATACTTTTATTATACATTTCGGTTGATATTATGCTATTTTATGGAATTTTGACCACTTTTGACCATTTTTGGAGATTAATTTGGCGGCCATTTTGGTTTTAAAGTATGTTAACAAAGCAAAAATACTAGATATGAGTTTCTAGTGGTCTAACACATACATCCCATTGTTAAAACTATACTCTGATCATACATGTTGGTTTATATATGCCAATATATAGATTTTTACCAATTTTGGCGGCCATTTTGGCGGATTGGATTTAGGTGTGTTAACAAAGCAAAAGTTCTGGATATGAGTATCTAGTGGTCTAATACATACATCCCACTATTAAAACTATACTTTCACTATACAATTTGATTGCTATATGTCATTTTATGAGATTTGACCAGTTATGGCGGCCATTTTGGACGCCATCTTGCATAACCCCTTAGCAATATGAAAATATTTTAGGTAACATCCTGATTATGTCTTAGGATCATAATAGGGCGTAAAAAAAAGTTGGTTTGGGGGGGGGGAGTCCTGGGGGGGGGGGGGGGGGGGGGGGGTGCACACTAACCCTCCATAGATGCCCGACTAAATGGCAGTATATTACTTTTATTGTCTTTACAAGTTGCAACCTTTTCCTAAGTGAGGATTATTAAACCAAGTTAACACAATCCATGTTAAAAGGAAGTATATCATTAGGAAAGTACATATAAGATACATCCTTTTGCCATAAAAGGAGTGATTGGTCCCTTGTTGTGGACGATTGTTTTGTCTTCTCATACCACTCGGATTGATGACCATCCTCTTGATTTAAGGAAAATTATCATTTCAATGAATGGAGCTAGGTACACTCAAAGGTACATTACAACATTTTATTGAACTCGACATTTTACAGACACACAAAAGGCAAATATCCTTCCCTGCAATAACATAAGCTATACAATATTTAATAATCACATTATATTTACAGTTACATACACTTAACATTGTGTTAATGACACAATTCTATTCACCCGGATGTTATATTTTGACGAAGAAAACCTTTTAAAATATCAATTAATGAAAGTAAACTATACATTTTCAAAATATGCCATTGTATTATATAAACAAGTTAGGTAGTGGTATGAATATTTTAAATTGTAACTGTACATTTAAGCAGCTTAACAACATGTGTCATATTATGTTAAAGAGATTGCCTTCATTTAACTATAAGCTATTTAAAATCTGGTTCAACACTAAGCAAGTTATAATCAAAGAGGATATTGCATCATGTCTTAAACAAGTTATATGGAATATTGATGTTATCCAATTGAAAAACAATACACTTTTCTTCATAGATTGATTTAGTCGGGAATTATTTTTGTTGGTGAACTATTCGACTATGATGGTTCATTCTATTCCATTAACGATTTCCGTAATCGTCTAAATCATTATGGTGCCGTCAATTTACAGTATTACGCTCTCCGCAATGCGCTCCCTATTGATTGGAAATTAACACCGACTCCTGATGACAATACCAAGACTCCTGACAACAACGGAGAAGATGTTTGTTTTAATTCAATCTCTATTGATACTTGTACAAACAAAAGTTTTGGAAAAGCCACGATTAATAATTTATGTTTTTCCTCTATATACAAACTTCTGGTCACTCAGGTTCCACAATAACTTTTTCAATTGGACCAACATTTGGCTCGCCACTCCACAGTGCACCGATGAAGCGAGGCTGATCTCATTAAATTGGAAAATCCTTCACAACATTTATCCCACCAAAGTACTCTTATGTAAGATGGGAAAAGTAGATAATAATATTTGTCACACATGTAATGTAATTGATTATATCGACTATTTCTTTTTCAAATGTAATTAGAGTTTAAGCAGCTATGGTCTTACGCTAGTCAAGTTATTTCGCGTAAACTGTCTACATGTTTTGTATTAATCATTGAAATTGTTATATTCAACTATCACAACAACATTTATGACCATAATGATTTAAAATATATTAACTACATTATCACCGTTGGCAAACTGTACGTAAGCAAGTTTAGATATGGCAATCACCCAAATATTGTATTCCTATTTGGACCGATTTTACTGTTATAACTATGTCATGTATATACGTCGTGTATATTATATGTATGTATGACATTTGACCTTTAATTAATCTTACATATTATAATTCAATGTTTTCAATCGATTGTGATATTGTACATACTTGTTATTATTAATATTATTATTACCTACTTTTTTGTAAATATTGATGTTATTGTATCAATTATGTATATCGCCGTAGCAGATCTCGTTTTCATTACTGGAGAAAAATCTTCAAACAAACGGCATCACATCGTATCATTATGGGATGTTTCGACATAACCTTGTTGCCGTGTGCATTGCAATAGGTTTCCTTTGTGTGATCATGATTAATGGTACCAAATACCTTTATTGTACCCCTTTGTATCCCATTACCTTGGCAATTTAAAGGGGAAATGACCCTAAAGTAGCCCAATATTGACTCCGAAAGATGACCTGGCAATGCTGGTAACGTATCAAAGGCTTTAAACCTCGATTTCAAATACCTAAGTGATTATTGACTAGTATTTTCAAAGTTAAAGTGCTACCATAACCGTTTTCTCCAGTAAACCCGGCATCGCTAAAATGACTATCGAAAACTCGGACGCGACGAATTCGACAAACTCGCGACTGCTCAGACCTAATGGAAATGGTAACCGAAACATAAATCTGTCCATAAAAAACCTGTACTATTTAATGGACGAAAGGAACGTTTTTTATTGTTGTAGTTCGCGCTAAAATGTCGTGCAAAAAATATCGTTCAGGGTGTCGATGAGCATGCGCATACACCAAATGTTGATGATATCATTGCGCAGCCAGTTTATGTTGGCCCTTTTTTGATCGTCATCTGTTCGCGTTATGTAGTGCCATCCCGTGACGGTTAGGAGCAATTAGTCCATTGACAGTTCAGTGTGCCCCCACCCCCATTGGATACGCGGCTGGTTTTTCTAGCACGCCACGCTTGTCAGCTTGTGAATAGTGGTCGTGTCATGCAGATCCCGCGCAAAAAGGACCAGTTCAACTTCAACATCCGGCTAGTTGAGTTTCAAGTTTGTCCGTAACTTTTCCAAAATAACTACCTTTTTGCAGTTCAAATACAGATCTCCCTGCAGGGTTACTGTCTTTGTAAATTACATGCACCTATGCAGTTTATTTTAACAGTACCCGCAGTCTGTGCTGGAGTCAAAGCTATATTTGTTTAGTTGATGCATAGAAGTTGATGATTCATTTAGAGAGATGTTTATTAGACTCCCTACTTAGAGACAAAATTAAATAGCTTATCTTATTTGATCACAGATGGTTTGACCAGGGAGGTGTCAACTACACCTCCCTGGTTTGACTATTAAGGAGAAATCTCCCATATACCTAGATTGTTCTTCAGACGATACCGTACCCCCACCCCCCTGTACTATTTTGGACTGGGGTGTTTTGATTTGTATTTTGGTTTGAATTATGGAAAATACATACGGTACACCATTTCCTGGTATTTTGGTTTGCAACAGATGCTTCAGAAAATGGTTACAAAACATGCTTCTTTCTTTTGGATCGCCCCCATTCCATTTCAATGGAATTTTTTTTTATTGTGTGACACATTCAAGTTTATGTATGTTTCAATGTATCGGATAATTAAATGCAAAAAAGACGACGCCGAGGAATGTGAACAAAAACCAACCAAAAACTCGTTCAACAATTCGAAGAATCGTATCATTACGATGTGACGTGGAAGAAAGCTGGACTGTTTCTGCAGACGTTCAAAACATGCAGTAATATAAGTTTGACATACAATATGGCGGTTGTTTCAAACAGTGAACTTTCAAAATTGATACAAATGATTAAAGTACACACCTATTTTTTATTCCCGTGTTTTATAAAGATAAAATAATAGATTTTTACCGCTTTAAACTTTCGGAGTATCCATAAAAGGAAGATCTATCCAAACCATGTAAGCATTGAGCGGTAGCACCACAACTTGTGTTAAATGGCGGTACTAATGCAACAAAGTTTGAGGCGTTCACACACACGCCCCACTTACTATGTCACGATATCTGTTGTAGCAAAGACGGTCTCTTCACCGTATTTGGTTGTAGTTAGTTAACAGACTCTAGCCTTATTTTCAACTTATTAAAGGTGCTGTTTTAGCCCAAATAATTCCCTGAAATATAGTGTGATATTTGTCATGGGTATCATCTTCAAATATAATTTAGTTCTAGGCTCCTTCTAATAATATGATGTCAGTTTTAGTTTGCATATAATTTTACACTTTCCACGCGGCCATTAGTTTTACCATATTATACAAAACAGATTTTCCATAAATCTGACCCAACATTCTCAATAATTACTGAACCAATACTAAGCATGTTTGTACTTAATCTAATGCATTTCCCATGGTGATTCCAAATATGGTGACAAAATGTAAGAATCTTGATATTTTTGATACATTTTGTGCAATTTTTGAACTGTCGTCTGTAGACGACAGCCATATGGAAAGTGTTAAGTTCTTGTTTTATGATATCAGCCGATCAATAAAATATAGCGCCTATAGTTACACAAACGCTCTCAAGAGGCCACGGAATTAGGCCAACACTGGTTTAGTTTATGGCTCAATTTTACATACAGATATGCGGTTTTCCCATAATTCATTCTGGTCAGATGTGGAACCCCTTCTGAACCAAAAAATGATGATAAAAAATGATGGATTCATATAATACGCGTATAATTATGTACACATCAGTTCAAAGGCCATATATCAATCTTCACGGCTACTCCACCTTCGATGTTTCCTCTTATTTAATCATAACAGAGCTACTCAGCAACATACATATACAAATATCATAACCCCTTACCTAGGCGTACACTTAAGGTTATAACAACACAGGTTAATATAACATCACTATTTATAATCGCTACATAAATATTTATAAACAAATTAAATATTCACAATTGTTATACATGATTAATAATTGCTAATCAATATACTTTATGTATATTATCTTGGTTTCTTTTCCTGAATACTGCTCAGACTACTACTACATAAACATATTATTATTTCATTGTATACCGGATGATTTATAAAACTCAGCAATCAACTTAGCGGGCTGAAATGGAATTACCACTGTAGCCTGATTTCTAGTGACTATGGTACTATAATAGTTTGATCAGTTCCAAATTGGCGAAGCCTTCTTACAGCTGCAGTGAATGAATACAGAAGGACGCGGGCGCGCATGAAGGCAACACGCGCACTATGCATCATATGCGTGACGTGTGCGCGTGACTAAATCCGCGTGCGTGTAGCCATAATTGCACGGGTACGCTTGGATTACTTTTTCTCGCGGAGAAATAAATACCGAATATTTCTCGCTAATTTGGAACTGATTTAACCATAGTAGTCTTTTGATCATATCAACATCATTCAGCATGTAGCGTATTCGATGCTTTATTTCATCAGCAAGCTTTGTTAATAATATTCAAATGCACATAATCAGACAAATACGTGAATGCAAATCAAAGTGTATACAATTGCTTTTAACCAAAAATAGAGCCCGAGCAAATTGAGAAACAATGATGTTAACTGTTTTCTAAATGACAACTATTAGATGTATAATTTGGAAATCATTTGAAATCCTAACTCGTAATAAGTCGTCAAACGGCAAAAACTGAGAAAATATTTGATTCTGTTTCACCATCCTTTTTCATGTTATTATATCATGGTAATCGTGCCCAAGAATGCCGCTATTATAACCAGCAAATTGGAACGGATTTGTGAAAATTCCTGTTATCTAATTAAGAAGTGGAAACATGAATTTCAATGCAGTATGTCAACACTATCTTTTGCGTGTTCAAAATACAAGTGTGAAAGTGAAAAGTGCACTTTGTTTTATCCTTTCGGTGTAGTTTACATAATTGTCAACCGATCTTCGCCAAAATATCTCTAATTAAAGAGGAGTAATTATGCCATCAGTTATGAGCGTATTAAATACCTGGTCAGTTACTTCTTGAGGACTATAGATGTTTTAAAACTCTTAGTAATGTGCAGGGTAAATCATTTAATAAAAACTATATATACTTATTAAAATTCTTCATGAGTACCATAATTTCAACACTCAGCGTGCGAACTCAAAACATTTATACAAGGCACATTAAACACAATTACGAAGTTGTGCATTTTTTGTTTACCCTGTAACAGTTTCAACAGTTTCTACACTTTTATGTCTATTTCGATTTGCTACAGCTGCTGCGGCAGCCCGTCGGCTCTGCCTTGTCAAACTGGAATATGTGTCATCGATGGTGCGTGACTGAGGATCCAAATCCACATAGTCTTCACTGTAATGTCTCATAACGTTAGAGTTTACGTATTCATTCAGGTTATTAATCTGATCACAGGAGGAGGACGATATCGAATCGGTCGGGCTGGTAGACTGTGATGAGCGCGACCCCAGGCTACTACAAACCGCCTCGTAGCTATGACTCCTCCAGGAGCTCGGCAGAGACGCCTCTTTAGCTTTATCGACAGTGTTCACATTGGAATGTTGCTCCGCGGCATTGACTCGTGATTTCCATTGTTCTCTGTTGCCGCATCTTGAATACCACGCGCAGAACACAATAGAGCACAATGCAACTGTCGCTTGGAATGTGGTTACTATAGCGACAACAACAGGTGTAATATTACATGACCGTGTCGGTCGCGTTTCAGGAGTGGCACCTGGTGGGTTTATTGTCGTGCCAAAGCCCATATCAGGGAATTGATTCCCAGCTTTTGCTGTGATACCACATGGACACGCTACTTGTAATCTTATTAGAGATATGCGAGTGGTTGTGTCATTTCGGATTATACATCTGTAAGCACCTGTGTCGGCACTTTGGAGTTTGGAAACCACTAATGATCCGTTTGCCGCCACGACAAATCGCCCGCGTGCCATGTGGTTCACTACTCCTCCACTCGGAGTCAGCCATTTAACTCGACTTCCAGATCGCGCAGTTTGGCGAGCTTCTTGTCCACAATCTAGAAACATTTTACTTCCCTTAAGACCCCAAGTTTCCGGGGGTGTTCCAGCTGGAAGTATATCTGGTGTGGGCAATCCAGGTAATGATGGATCATGAGGTTTGCCGTTTGGTGTCCAGGGTAATTCATTGCCAGGATATCCAAATGACGGGTCTGTATTATGTGGAAAACCATTGCCCGCCGTATCATGAGTAGGAGTATTTGGTGGCATTGGATTTCCATTGTTTGGATTGTCAGCGGAAGGATTCCCATCAAATGGTCTGCCATTATTGTGATGTCCGTCTGTTGGATTATTATTTGAAGGATTCAATACATCTGGATTTCCATCTAATCCTGGACCATGTCCGGTTGTTGGACGTTCATTCCCAGAAGTTGGTGTTCCATCAAGTGGGTTTCCATTTCCCGATGACGGGTTTCCATCAAATGGGCGTCCGTTTCCAGACGAAGGATTTCCATCTAATGGTCGTCCATTTCCGGGTGAAGGATTTCCATCGACAGGTCGTTCATTTCCATACGAAGGATTTCCGTTAGAAGGCTCATTTCCGGTTGTTGGGCGTCCATTTCCAAAAGTTGGGTTTCCGTTTGAAGGTCTTCCACCTCCTCCGGTAGTTGGACGACCACCATTTCCATTGTCAGAAGTTGGATTTCCATCAAATGGCCTCCCATGTCCGGTTGTTGGACTACCCTCAGAGGGAGTTCCGTCAATCGGCCGTCCATTTCCCGAAGACGGATCACCCCCAGATGGCCGTCCATTTCCCGAAGACGGATCACCCCCAGATGGCCGTCCACCTCCAGGAGTTGGCTTTCCAGATTCCGAACCATCTGTGGGATTTCCCCTACTCGGATGTTCCTCGGTTGGTTTTTCATTGGTCGGAAGCTCATTGTTTGGATCTACACTTGCTGGACTCTCTTTGCTTGGATGACCATTAGTGGGTTCTTCAGTAGTTGGATTAACATTGGGCGGACTGTCCTTTGAAGGGTATTTATCTGCTGGATTGCCACTAGTAGGACGCTCGTCGATTGGTGCACTATTAGCTGGGACGGTTATACCAGGCAAAGCTCCGTCGAACGATATTTCGTAATCGGGATGAAGCACCGGGGGTAATCCATCAAATGAGAGGACTAGTCCTTGATTCGTACCGGAAGGAGCCGAAGGATTAATTGGGGTCTCGGTGGTTTTACTTGCACCTGCGCTAGCACCTTCAGTAGGGCGGTGACGTCCAGGTTCCGTAATACGGGGTTTGGCTGTAGATCTAGGCAATGTTGTGCCGTCAATATTGGTTCCGGGCAACGTTGGGTGGTTACCACTATTTGAGCCACCAGGATATGTCGTCGGTCTTCCACGGCCTGCTGACCCACCATTGTGTATTGTTGGTCTTCCGTCGCTTTGACCAGTACCGCTTACAGTCGGTCGACCGTGACCAACATCTCCTCTAGGAGGGCCATTACCTCCCGGCAACGGAAGATCGTTACCTAATATTCCACCACGAGGGGGCGGTTCTACTTTACCAGCACCACCACCACCTGCAGAATAAACGGGTAAATCCACTATTGCTTGGGTTGGCTTAGGTGCTACACTCTCCTCGCTCTGATCTGGAGCTATATGATCCCAACAGATTAAAGGAAAGTTCAGGGTTGATATATCTCGACCACTCAATCGCAACGGCCGAGCGCAACTGGGGAAAGAGAGAGATGAATCCAGTCGTCTTGCAAGCACAAACCATCGTCGTAAGTGTTCCAAATGACAATCACAGACTAAAGGGTTGCCATCAATTGTTGCAGTTCTTAAATTAGGAATGCTTGAGATCAAATCGGGTAATGTCCTAAGCTCATTTTCCGACAACGAAATCACCTTTAACCTTTTCAATCCATAGAGGGCGCCATCAAACATTGCGTTTATCTGATTGTTATCGAGATGAAGTTCCAATAAGTTTCGCAACGGTTCAAACATGCCCGGATGCATCGATCGTAGTTCATTATCATTCATGTTTATGTACATCAACATGGGCAGTCCAACGAAAGCTCCCGCATCAACTTTAAAGATCGAATTGTCCTCCAAATTCAAATGGCGAAGATTTGGCATGCCGCTGAAACATCCGGCTTTTAATCGATTCAAGTTATTGGCGCTTAAATCGAGCGTCGTGAGAGACATCAGGCCAATGAATGCTCCTGGAGCGATGTGATTGATATTATTGTCCCGGAGATCTAGCGATCTGAGATTGGGGAATTTGTAGAAAGCATTTTGAGACAAAACATCAATGTTGTTATTTGCCAAGTTTAAAGTCCGGGTCGCTTGCAAACAACACGGCGTTGGAATACAGGAGATGTCTCGTCCCTCACACATGAGTCTCTTTGTGTCCGCTTTATAAGAGCAGTCGAATTCGCAGTTGCGTGGCAGCCGAATGCCGGTGCAGAGTCTGAATAGGTTTAGTACAATTAAACTCCATATGTAGGTACGAGCACTGTGTAGGATATCCATATCGAACTTCGGATTACTCGAAAATGTTCAGAAATATCTGGAAAAAACAGGAAAAAAAAATTAAAATTAAATACAGTACATATAAGTAATCAAAATTATTTTTGGGAAATTGCGTTTTGTCAAGTTATAAATCAAGCAGAGGATGGGCTGTTATAGACTATAGTTTAGTCAGTTCCCAATTGGCGAAACCAGTTTACAGCAGCGAATGCATTCAAAACGAGCGTCGCGTGCAAAACGCTGGCATGGCGCAATATGGCGCGCAATGCCGCAGTGTCATTGTATGCGTGACGCTTGCGTATGCCAACTTCGCGATTATACGCTTGGATTACTTTTGCGCGCGGAAAGATAAAAACCGAATATTTCATCATCTCGTCCTCTATACGCTACTTGCACGCAATCGCCATTTTAGAATGAAAGCGAGGCCCTCCTCTCATCGCGCGCGAGCCAAACCGCGCCACGCGACGCATGAACCTGCGTGAAACCACGACGTAGTGTGGCGTGATAGTGCGTGATAGTGCGTCGTGAGGGGAGAGCCTCGCTTTCAATGGTTCCAATTGTACCGCGCAAGTAGAGTATAGTATGGTAAAAACGGTTGGGTAAAAATATATAACGGTTTTGAGTGAGTGGCGCATCTCTTTTACCGAGAGACTTCAGAGATGACATTTTTAATGTCACTGAATTTAGAAATTGTGGTTATCAGGCTCCCTCTATTGAAGAACAGATGAAAAGAAAACACAGTATACTATAGTAAAATATAAACTGATCGATCTCATTAAAGTGTTCCTGTTTTAGAAAAATGCCTATCTACAGTAAGATTAGAACTCTAAAGGAGCCCGGGGACAGCAAAAGGCTGGACCGACGCCGGGATAAAGGCAGACAGACGTTCCGGTGTATTGACATCTAATGACACAGCGTGTTTACAAACTTTCCGTCCTATGCCCTCATTATCGACACCGTGTTCATAATCTACATGATAATATACATTAGCTAATATTGTTAGTTGATTGTCGTGGTTGTTGACAAACATGTCTTTACAAATGAAATTCCATCCGATAGTCCCCTGAGAAATGGCTCGTTACGCGATGACAAATAGTCTGCAGTATTCAGTACTGTTCTAAATAAAGGCGCGAAAATTGGCAGACTATTCAGATCGTTTATCGGGGACGACGAGGAGGAGCCTGAACTATTGGTTACAATTGGTGAAAGTAACGCTCTGTTTGCAAAATGTCCCAAATGTGACGTCACTCTGACCTCAATTGCAGAGTCGTCCAATCAAATATCGAGACAGATATTTATAATTTCAGAGACATGTTGGAATCCCAAATGTCAACGTCACTCTGACCTCAATTACAGAGTCGTCCAATCAAATATCGAGACATATATTTTTAATTTCGCATGTTGGAATTCTTTAAAAGTTAATAATGGTCCATATACATTGTAGGGGGTCATTTTCCGGCCATATAGGGGATGGCACGTTTACAGGGTATCATGCCACGCCTTGGTCATTCGGAGAGGCGGGGTCCAAAATTCGAGTCCACCATATCAGTCTTTGTTCTGAAGACCTGAGCGCCATATTAGATACTGTTCACGTATAAAAATATCCATATACTTCTATACGAGCTAGAGTACCAACACCGCGGCCATCACTGACGTAAAGACATTGCAAAGTCGTCAATCATTCTTATAGCATTATGTGTGCCCTGAACCAACAATTAACAATGTATGTGCATTTAGTACTGTCACATTCAAACGGATTACATAGCATTATATTTAACATACGGTGCTGGTATCCTTCCCTTATCTGCCAAGGTAGATAAAAAAACCCCATAAAATAGTTTTAACTGGAATTTTGTTCACCTTACCATCGATATTTCAATTTGGTTCGAAATACGTCCGACTTGTTTGTTAATAAAATCACTGAAACTTCTATGATACACCAAGCGCGGGTGTGTATATAATAAAGACATAAGACCTAAGACCCACGGGTTTGTATAAAACAAATACCTAGAAAACAAAGACCAAATACCCGAGGGTGTGTATAAAACAAAGACCTTAGACAATCCCTATAGTATAATAAGCAGATAGGCGTAATGTTCAAGAGTGTACAGCGGTGTTAAGAGGTACACACGTGTATTCACAAGTCATTAAGGGTACGCGTTCGCGTACACTGCTCGCAAGTGCTAAGGAATTTCAATAAAGTTTGTAATTTTGTTGTTGTTCCTTTGCCCACCCCTAGTATAAAACGAAGACTCTAAGGTGTGTATAAAACAAAGACCTAAGACCTGTAGGTGTGTATAAACTACATGTAAGACTTAGTACAAATGAGTTACTACCAATCCATCCATATAGCATAAAAAGCAGATGTGCGTAATGTTCATACGTGAACAGCGGTGTTTAGAACTATACGCACGCATCAAGACTATTATTCTTTTTTCATGTCCGAAGGCTGACAGGAAAATTGTTAACTTCATTTGTTGCAAGTGGCTCTTTCTACTTCATTTTTTTCATCCAGCATGCTTCTATGCCTGGCCCGAGCATTTTGCTTGAGACTGGTCCAAGTGAAATCGTGTAACATGATACCATTCAATTAAAAGCTACAGATTTTGGGCCTAATGTGGAAGAAATAACCTACAAATGCCAGATTATGAAACATTTAGGTTCATTTACAGCACTTTTTACCTTTTCTATGATGTTAAATTTAGACTAATGGTGGGCTCAATCTTAATTTCAAACACTGCCGTGTATTGCCAGAATGCAAAATATTATTTGGTGGTGTGCACTCTTACGCACTATAAGCACAAAATTATATTCATTGCTGTCAAAGGGTCAATGTAAATACCAAGTTGAGCTTAAAGCTAAACCTGGTTTGTAAAAACAGGCACTTTGCGCTTAAGCAGATCTAAACAGATTGTTTAATTTATACGAATAGGCCTAACTTATTGATGACTAATCAATCGATCAGCACGCTATAGGGTATGTACTTATCAACAAATCGGCAGTATTTTGAAATTGAGTAATTGCGAGATCTGTACCGTCTGCGCGTTTTAAACAAGTTCCGAGCGCGGCGGCGGCGGCGGCGGCGGCGGCGGCGGCGGCGGCGGCGGCGGCGGCGGTGGGTCAATGATGTACGCTACTCGCATTTGGCCATGTGTTTTGAACTCACCACCCAACAATTGCCACTGAAGAAAATTGAAGCTGCATACATCGAGGGTTGAGCACCAGAAGGCCGTAACTCAAGAAATGCTATTTTGAGATAATTGACTTTCAAATATTTAGGACTCATTACAATACACTGTAGCCCCCAACTTATAACTATAATTTTAGTCAAATTCAGAGTGTTTAATAGTCTTTATGGTTCTGAAAATCTAGGTTATATGGATTATTTTTGTACCAAAATATTAACTTGCAAACAAATGTTGAGTTACGGCCTTCTGGCGCTCAACCCTCGACATAATTTTAATTTTAAATTAGCCGGTAAAATCTATCAATTGAATGGATTGCTACTCATTTACAAAACAATGGTAATCTATATCAACATGATTGAGGTATTTGATCGGAATGCAGCCGACATGTATATTGATTCGTGGGTTAATTATCTTTGATAATTGCTAATCATTTCGTTGTGTACCACACACAGAAAACACTATGTAAAAAAATTACACAAATTATGTAAAAAATACACAATCTGTGTAAAATAGAACTCCATAATACTATGTAAACAGTTGTGTTAAGCTTTTGCATAGGAATTTACACAAGCTTGGGTATATATTACATGTTTTATGTAAACTCTTACATAATAATTATGGAGTTCTATATTTACATAATTTTTTACATAGTGTTTTCTGTGTGCATCCGATCAATTTTATACGCTGGATGATACTTACAATGTACATCATCATTTAACTGAAGTGACCAATGAAGAAATGACCCCCATAGCTGATTGACCAATCATTGACCTTGCTAGCTGTGCCCTTTAAAGTCCAACAAATCCATTCTAAATTATCTTTCCGGAAAATCAAATATCGCTACTAAAACTGGATTCATTCGATTATGTAGAATTTGTAGCTGAAGGAAACGTTTCAATTCCTATGTGAACCGGTTTAGCAAATGCTACATATGTTTTCTATTTTCTACGTCTGTGTATCTTACCAACTGCACAATGTATGATGTAGGATAGAGATCTAATTTAATTATACATGACTTTTTAAATCCAAACGGATTTCTATCAACCATGTAAACTAGAATTGAATTAGCGTTTTGAATCATAACTTTCGCCGAACCTTATTTTTAAACTTGAATTGGCTATCGGAGGAGTAAATGACTTAGATTTATTGTTGATTTGGCTTACTTATTCAAAAGGATTAAGAAGTGACCTGAAACAAGACCTGAAACAAGACATATGTATATATGTTAGTAGGAAAATAAAACAGCTAAGAACTATATTTTATTCTCAATCTTATTTAGTTGTTATTTTGATTTTTTATCATAAAATAACGCAGTTTGTTAGATTTATTTTAATCAAAACAACAACATATTTCCCCCTTCATCAAATCGGCGATTACAGCGAGCTGTTTATCAACTTTCTGCTTCGAATTAACCGCGTTCTTTAGCACACACGCACATGGCAACGCTGCGTTATACGCACGACGCATACGCCGGCTACTTTGTGTATGGCACGCCACGCGATGATCATACGCACGTAAGGTATTTTTATTCGAATGAGTTATAAAACCCCGCCCCAAACTATACACTATTGTCTCATAATGTATGGGCGTATCGGCTGAAAATCAGCCAAAAACCAATCAAATTGCCTGCTGAAATCCCAAACCACACCCACTATATAAGAATGGTCAATATAGTCATGAGATGTACAGATTGAGTCAAATAAAAGTTGTCCAAGATCCAATATCTTTTTACAAAAAAGATAAAAACAAATTGAAAAGTCCAATATCATAAATATAGCATAAACCACAAGAGCATATTCTGAAGGAAAAAAAGGGATTGATTCAGATCGATCATTGTTATCAGCAGGTGTTATGCCTATTTTAATAAAAGAACCGATTTTGGCAGCTGTCCACGGAATGCCAATTCCTTTGAAGAAGCTGCCTATCTAAGTAAGCCGCAAAGAGTACACAGAATCTTTAACAAAATTTCCTTTGGATTTCAATCGGCATTTTAGAGAACAGCAGGAAAACGGGTTCTTTCAGAAACCTTATTTTTAAACATGAATTGGCTATCGGATGAGTAAATGACTTGACTTAGATTTATTATGATTTGGCTTACTTATTCAAAAGGATTAAGAAGTGACCTGAAACAAGTCTTAATATGTTGGTGGTCACAAGTCACTAATAGGTATATCAAACAAGGTGGGATCGTTTAAAAAAATCCTTAAAATCGTGATACGTGTTTCTATTTTAAATAGAAGTTGTCAAAAAACATAACATTTTTGGTATCATATTAAAGACAATTTATCCAGCTACCGAATAAAAAAGAATTAAAGCCACATGTTTAGCAACAGTGAAGTTATCAATCTAAACGTCGAGTGAGTCAAGGGTGGGAGCGGTGGATGAGGAGGCGGTGGATGAGGCGCCCATAGGTTTGTACACAAAATAGCGGAAAACTAGAACTTTTGAAATTGATGCCATTTTAAAAGTATTCATAGGAAAGTTTTCAAACTTCTCATATGTGTTAATAACATGTGCCTGCTACTATGAATACTAATATCGAATTGTTATCTAGACATTCTCTACTAGAATATGATGTTCAATTCAGGGAGTGTTTTAATGTAAAAAATACACAGTTTTATTCATTTTATTGATTAAACAATGGCCAAATCGCAGTATCTATATTTCATTTGTGTGACTCTTCAGTCCTTTTCTACCCTGGGTAGTAAAACATTTAACTAAAAAAGCCAGAAGTGTTTCTTCACAGAATTGTTCATAGATTCATGAAACATTTGCTATTTATACGTATTTTGGACCACCCTGTATTCAAAATAAAAGGAACTTTAACGATATCCATGTAGTTCATTTTGATAACCATTTTCTTTTAAATTAAATGGTCCATGCTAACTAAATTTCATAGAATATTATATACAAACATTTATTTTATGCATTATTTCATCATAATTTTAACACCCTGTACTTTTCCTGTGTACATTTTGGGCAAATGATTCTTAGCAAATTTGGTAGCACCTTCTGCGGTTGTTCTGATTTTGGTGACTATTTTCAGCTAAACCCTAATTGTACAAACTATCAAACTATTTTGTGAGGAGCAAAAACGATAAAAAAAATTATGTTCCACCCTGTAAAAATTGTACACCCCCTGTATAATTTGATTCTTTTTGGCAAAAATAAAAAACCTTGAATCTTAAGCTTTCCAACAATATATAGTTTGTGGGTCATTAAGTATGTAAAACTTAAGTTTTGTCCCGTTTAATCAGAATTGGTGCATTTCTCAAGATTATTAGAAGTGAAACTTTTTTTTTGACCAGTTTGTGACTTCTGACCTGGTAGGAAAATAAAACAGCTAAGAACTATATTTTATTCTCATTCTTATTTAGTTTATTTGTTATTTTGATCTTTTATCATAAAATAACGCAGTTTGTTAGATTTATTTTAATCAAACAACAAAATATTTCCCACTTTAAAAAATCGGCGAATACAGCGAGCTGTTTACTAACTTTCGAATTAAAGTTTCGAATTAATCGCGTTCTTTAGCACACACGCACATGGCAACGCTGCGTTATACGAACAACGCATATGCCGGCGACTTTGTGTAAGGCGCGCCTACGCGATGATCATACGCACTGAAGGTATTTTTATTCGAATGAATTATAAAACTCCGCCCCAAACTATACACCATTGTCTCATAGTGTATGGGCGTATCGGCTGAAAATCAGCCAAAAACCAATCAAATTGCCTGCTGACATCCCAAACCACACCCACTATATAAGAATGGTCAATATAGTCATGAGATGTACAGATTGAGTCAAATAAAAGTTGTCCAAGATTCAACATCTTTTTACAAAAAATACTAAAACAAATTGAAAAGTCCAATATCATAAATATAGCATAAATCATTCTTCTACTTCCACTCTTCTGAAGAAAAAAAGAGGATTAATTCAGATCGATCATTGCTATCAGCAGGTGTTATGCCTATTTTAATAAAAGAACCGATTTTGGCAGCTGTCCACGGAATGCTAATTCCTTTGAAGCTGCCTATCTAAGTAAAGCCGCAAAGAGTACACAGAATCTTTAAAAATGTCAATGAAATTTAAAATTTGAAGATTTGTTTCAATCGGCATTTTAGAGAACAGCAGGAAAACGGGTTCTTTCAGAAAAACGGGCATATTTCCTTATATCAAAAGTTCGTTCAAATAAACCATTGAGTATAGATTGAATGCAAAATTCTACTGAGTGTGTGAAACTCTCGGATTTTTATGAACTAATTGAAATTCTTAATGACTCTGTGTAAACAATTTGATAACATCAAATGATTTTGCCTCCCGTGTACAGCTGCCACAATGGGTTACATTATTAAAACAGGCAAGGGTTTTAATATCCATTATTCATTTTTCCAGATATAAGGAAGAATATGCTCTTTTAAAATGTGCTTCAAACCGGTGTTTCTAGTTTTTTAATTTTTTTTTAAAAGGTTAATCATTCCCGGTCAACTTCTTTTTGATACACGCTGTAGTAGCGTCACGTTTGTACCTCAGGTGGGATATGCTATACGGAGTTTAAGAGAGATAGAGAGAGAAAGTGGATATGACAATCAATCGAGAAGAATGGACGTATCTACTCAGTTACCTGCCATTCTGAAAGAAAAAAAGCTATCCGACTTCGACTTCACCCACCCTTAAATGGCCCATTGATCTCAATCAATCGCGAAGAAGGGACGAATCTAATTTGCATCTATAACAGTTTTTCAAACTGTGGCATAAACCATTCTGAAAAAGAAATCAGGCGATGCCTTCACCTTTAAATGACCTATTGATCTCAATCAATCGTGAAGAAGGGACGTATCTACTCAGTTACATCTATAACAACTTTTTAAAACTATAGCAATGCCATTCTGAAAACAAAAAAATACTACCCGACGCTGACTTCACCCACCCTTTAAATTACATATTCATTTCAATCAAACGTGAAGAAGGAACGTAAATACTCAATTACATAATATATAACAGTTTTTAAAACGGTAGCAATGCCATTCTAAAAGAAAAACAAAGCTATCCGACGATCCGACTTCATCCATAAATTATCTATTCATCTCGATCAATCGTGAAGATGGAGGGACGTATCTACCCAGTTACAGCTATAACAGTTTTGAAAACTGTAGCAATGCCATTCTGGAAGAGAAAAGATTGTCAGACGAAGACTTCCCGATGAACCTCTTTCAAAACACTTGGCAGATTGGTAACTGATTTGACCTAAATTCTACCAAATTGATCAGCTTATCATGTACGCTTATCCTGTTGGAACATATATAAAGGCATACTGGTACAATGTTTTGACTGTTTTGTCTCCAATAATTCATCCGATCGAAAGAAAAGTTGGCTGTATACGATATACAGAGTGGTACCATATCTCGGCTGATTTCCCCTTCTATAATGTCAGAGGGTGAACCTTTATTTTTGCAAGACCCTTGGAATATAGGGAGTGGTGTGGTGTATGAGAAACAGGTACCTCCACGCTACACTTAATAGCATCAGGAAACACTATATGAAACGCGTATCCATGGAGTATGTGTGATGTGACGAGAAAGACCGAGTGTTGTATGATAACCCAATGATGATGAGACATGCATGGCACCGAAATATTGAAATATTTATCATAATTTCTTTACTGCCTGCTGCAATAATACACTTGTATCGTTAGATATTGGAAATGAAATACGTCACGCCACCTACTTTTTTTCTTCTTCATTGATTCAGCACAAAATGGTAACTAAGGGAAATAAGGAAGCTCGTACGGAGCAGATTGATAGAAAAATGTTCCTATATAGTATACGTTGGATTAGTTCCAAATTGGTGAGAAATATTCGGTTTTTATATAAGTAATCCAAACGTACGCCCGCGATTACGCCCGCGGTATTGGGCGCACGCACGCGTCACACATGATGCACAGTGCGCTATAGTCACTGTCATGGACAAAATACAATATATTTTCTTGCGATGTTTTATTGTTGTTCGCGGAACTTCGTCCGGATGCATAAAATGCGCGAACAACTATACATGCATGCGCATGACGATTTCACGATTGACCAATCATGACGCGCGGTCATTTTTTAAAGCGTCCCGTACGCACTTCCGGGTAGATGTAAATACGCTCGTACACATGAACGCACGCATTGTCTGAATTATGTCCATAGCATTATGAAGCTGACTATAATAAACTCTTCACAAAAAGTATTGAGACACTTACACGTGATCCAATAATTAACGGCCCGTAAGAGTATGGATTAATCGAAGCCTAAAACCCAGTGCATAATTTTGTTCTGCGTATTTTGACACTTCGATTGTTGAGATCCGTTGTTGCGGAGCGGAGTTATTGTCATGGATGTGGGACCAGTTTCAAAAGTGACAATCATCCCTAGAAGTAGAAGCAGGTTTGCATTAATTGTTTTGAATGATCAGTTTATGCTTTACACACGCTGGTTGTGAACAATGATAGTGGACACACAAAGTACTGAGGTTAAAGATAAAGTCATGGCAAAGTTGAAGTTGAATGAAAACAATAAATCTGTGTTGTAAAAGGAACACCTTATCTTCATTTTCTGAGTGTATGTTGCTTTTCTGTACACGTGTGTAAAGCATAAACCCGATCATTCAAAACAATAAATGCAAACCTGCATCTATTGTGTATAGGGATGATTGCGACTTTTGAAACAAGACCTACGACCATTGAAATGACAATAACTCCGCCCAGCAACATCGTGCCTCGGACTAGCAACAGGCAGATTATTGATTAACTGGTAGGGATAACTCACGGGTCGATAGTAAGATTGGGGAAGCTTCAATTTATCAATACAGCCCATTCACATACCTGTCACACGGTCCTGCGTGTTCAAAACCCAAGTGTGAAAATGTAAACTACACTTTGTTATATCCTTTTCAATGTAGTGTTCTCAATTATTAAAACCGATCTTCATGAACAATGTCTCAAATTGAAGAAGAAAGATATCCTTACAACTTTATCATTTAATATTTTTACATAAGAGCTATAGTCCTGGAGTTGAGAGTATATTTATTACCTGGCCAGTTACTTATTTTGAGGACTGTATATGTGATTTCTACCGAAAATGTGTAAGTTCATGTATTTGACGTTGCAATTTCTTTTCCCACAGACATGAAGTCTGAAGAAGATACAGTGCATTCTGCTGAACATTTGTAGAAACACATATTTATAATAACAATATCGTAGCAAAATCATTTGACTTTGCTACATGAATGTTCAATTTGCAGCATGGCTGATTTATAGTGTTTGAACGAGGAATCTACATAGGCTACATTATCAGTATCAAAAAAGAGAGAAGTTTCCGTTCGGAAACCGTCGGAAGCAGATTAACATGCTAGTATGTACGTATCAATTGACTTGTGACGGCCAGTCCAGTATGTGGTACCTGTATGTTCAAAGCGCAGCATGGTGGCAGCAGGGTCGAGCAAGGAACCTACTTTTTAGAATGTTCTCTTACTATCGCCCATGACTATTAGTATATTCTCTAGGCTGCATTCTTAAAGTATGAACATGATGAGGTATGTCCAGAAAAGCATACAAATAGGGTTGTCTGTAGATATCAATTGCGACGTGCTGACCAACTCTGTATCTTGATTTTCATAGCATTGCATGAGGGGATGGGGTCAATCTAGGAACCTACTTATCAGAACGCTTCCATGACATCGCCCAAGTTTAATCCTCTTCATTAAGGCGTTTAATCCCGCTCAGATAATGTGTCAGAATAACAAAGTAGATGTGTTTTTAAGACGGTACTGATCTGGTGATCCCGTATAACAGATTAAGATTGCCGTTATAATCCCTGCCCGGATAGATATGACCCAAATCTACTGTTAAAATAACCAAGGAAACAATATTCGAATGATTTCAGCACAGACTAGGTAACACATTTCGACTATATATCATTACGCCAAACGAGTCATCTCAAAAGTAATATAACGTGTCCGGCAGTTCACCTATTTAACATCGGAATATCTACCTTGCATGTTCACGACAGTTATAACGGAAAAATGAAATTACCATTTAGGATATTGATACACGCAGGTATATAATTCATAATGTATGTTCTAGTCTTTTGAAGGAAATACTTGTAATCGTGGAAGCAAAAATGAGAATCATGGAAGCACATCATCCAATCACATGTTTTATGATCTCGTATTGGTACAGCGGAAATCATACAATTTTAACGGTAATCAGGCGAGGTGGGTGTTCCAATTATCTTTTTTAATGCTCGTTTGATCAATTTGGCTGTTTTCAAACAGAATGTGGCCGCTTTTCAAGCGGCAGTCGTCTGCTGACGACAGTTACCAAAATGTCACAAAATATTTCAAAAATGGCAACATTGTTGAGATTCATCACCATATTTGGAATCACCTTGAGAAATGCATTAAAATAAGTACAAACATCCCTAGTAGTGATTCGGTAATTTTTGAGATATGAAAAAAATAGGACTTTAACAGTTGGAAAAGGTTTCTGACAAATCTGATTTGTAGCAACACTAACAGCCGCGTGGAAAAGTAGGCCTATTTTCTGTAATTATGCATGAATTATGTCATTCATGGTTGTCGTGTTCTACTGTGGTCACGTGGTTCCGTCGTTCTAACGATATCCATGCACGACCTAATTTTACTCAATGTATTACCCCAATTTACATGTTACATTTGGAAGATAAATATATCAATTTATAAAAACATGAATTCAAAAATTCTACTCGAATTGTATATGTACATGTAATTTACTGTATCTAAATTCGACATACCCTCTTTGAAATGGTATGTTGTACATGCATTTTATTGTAAACATAGTTTGGGTCTTTTTTTCTTGGTGGTTAGAACTCACCTCTTTTCTTAACCCGTAAGTAAACTCAATAATATGAACATGAATGTTTTGTTATATTTCTCCAAAATTGAATAGACTGGAAATATTAATATCTGATGAGATAATTTCCCTTTATTGGAAAGAATACTAGGGAACTTTTTATTTTATTTTTGAACAACTGTAAATTGTTTTTGTATAGTTACAATTGTTTTACATTAGTTACCAAGCCCAGCACACAGAAAAAACATTGATTTTCCCCCGTTAGTTATAGAATTGTATTTTGAACTGAATTTTCTTGGGAATTATTCTCCATAATTCTATGGTCACAACCATTAATATGCAAAAAAATATACAATTCACATGACGCAAATTAAAGGTGTTCAATACATGTATCTTTTAATTTGCCTTTAACGCTTTCCACGCGGCATGCGGCTGCAGACGACATTCCAAAATTTCACAAAATGTTTCAAAAATGTCAAAATTATTGAATTCTATTACTATATTTGGAATCACCATGAGAAATGCATTGAATTAAATACAAACATGCCTAGTATTGGTTCAGTAATCCTTTAAATAGACTCTGAAAATTACGAAAAGGTTTCGGAAAATTCTGTTTTGTAATGGTAAAATTAATAGCCGCGTGGAAAGTGTTAATATGGCCTCGAGGCGCATCGAATTCATCATCACTATCAGTGTGGTCCATACGTTCCACTAAGTTGAACCGGCCATAGACAAAATATAATCCTAGATTTCTTGAAGGAAATAGTCAATTTGTCGCGATGGGCATAACATGGATGAATTAATAAGTAGGTATAGGTATAAAGGTGAACATCGCTTTTAAAATGACCTCTTTAATGGCACCAGAGTAGTTTTAAAATTGATATTATGGATTAAGGCCGTCATAGTATTTGTATATTCTTAATTAGAATTAACAGCAACCGAACTCTACTTGTATAACATATAGGACTTATTTTTAGCTTGGTTCTCTTATATACACGGAAATTCATTACCAATTAGCTGAGGTAGTGACGAGCGATGAATTTATTGAGATGATAGCCCTTTAACAAGTCCTGAAGAGAATAAAGCTTACCAATACGGTGTTAAGCAAGCAAGATCTGTGACTAGTCTAGATGTTGCATAAGTACTACTTGCATCAAACCTTCTGATGAAGTTAATGCAAGTCAGGTGTCGTACAATGTGGAGTATAACAGGACCACATGAAGGTTTGTTTTGCCAGATTATTCCATTGGATCGCAAATGACGAGAATGTTGATTTCCCTCATAATTTGGCGTCATTTCCAGGGGAGCAACGCTCTGCTGCTTCCCTCTTTGTGTAGCCCTGAAGTAGGCCCCGAAGTATATAACTATTTGTAAACCCTCAGCCATAAATGTGCATCACTATTTGGACGATTTTTTTCTTCACGGTCAACTGCAAGCCCTGATATATACTAATACACGCAAAATGCGTAATGATACACATATTTCCAGTTTCTAAAAGCAACAGGCGAGTGCTTTAAGGATCAATTTGAAGACTTGTAACTTGATAACGCAATAAGCGTCCATCTTGAAAGTGCAATCGAGTCCGATGAGATTGCTTTTTATTTTGCCAGCATAGATACTTTTTCATGCATTGGGATTAAATGATAAACGGTTTTCCATTATGTTCACCGAGGAGTCAAATATCCACGCACTTTGTTAGTACTGAAAATAATGTATGCATGTTCTTCAATTGATCAGATCTTTATAATATACATAACTTCCGTTTATATCTGGGTTGGGTGAAGCCCTACGACCAGATTGTCACACTACAATGGTATTTAAGTGGATACATAGCTGCAAAACATTAACCCCTTTAGAACTACCAGCCGATTTGCCAAAAAGATGGATATATCATTTTTTGCATCAATCAGAGACATTGAATAATAGTATCCCTGAAGAAGTTTAGATCGAATTATTTTAGAAGCTGTATTTCAATCGGTTAATCAATTCAAATAAATATAATTGTTTATTAACCAAATAGAAACACTGTTAGATGGCACAGAAGTAGTAGTCAGGGAGTCAAGGTTACAGTTGACTGCTAAAACCTCACATGTATATATGTGTATGTGCTCTAACATGTTTATAAAAACATGTGATATATTCTAAGCTTTATTATTTCGTATACTAGTATATCGTTTATCTGGGATATTATTTACAAAATTACACAGTATATATATAAACATTATGAAAGGCAATTAACCGAGATAAGAACTTTCCCAATATTTTAGAAATCATTGCGCCAAAATTATTTCAAAGGGTTGATTTGGATTAGATGCCATGACAACGCGTCCCCACGCCTGCAATTCCCAGCCTGAACCATACTTGAACGCAACATTATACACCATCGCAAACAACCATGGCATATAGGATTATAAGTCAAATTTCGGTCACATTTCGATACCTGCTACCTTCGAGTTTAACTACCGGCCGATTGGCCAGGAATATGGATACTATAGGCTATATGATTATTTTAATTGGTTATTCAAATAAGTATGTCCTGTAATCAACCAATCAAAAACATTGTTTGATGGAAAGGTATATTACTCATCAGTCTATACAGGTTAATTTCCGTTTTCCTTGAATAAATTGCAGGGAATCCATACTATTGAGGATATATTGCCTCAAGTAAAGAACATGTTTTAGAATGGCATGCTATGCGTAGAAATACACGTAACGTTAACTAAATTTTCAATTTCCCCGAAAATTAAGATTTTTATATCTATATTCAATTGTGATATACAATTATTTTTGCTATAACATAAAAAAATCCATAGGGCGTTTCAAAACGACCATCAAAATGCAGATTTTGCCCAAAATCAACTTATAAAAATAAAAGAAGAAAATTGAAAAATAATCTTGTATAGTTTTCAGGTAACATGTTCATCTGAAGGAAATCATTTAAAAGTATCAAAAGTATTGAAATGCCTTACAACTGATTGCACATTGAATGGAGTATGGCCGGCCACACGAACGCACGCGTCACGCATATGATGTACAGTGCGCATGTTGCCTTTATGCGCTCCCGCGTCCTTCTGTATGCATACGCTGCTGTAAGGAGGTTTCGCCAATTGGTAACTGAACAAACTATATGGCTTCTTTAATCCACAGAACATAATACATGTTTAACATAATTATTAGGAAACAAAATTCTACGTACCAGACGGCTTAGAAAGAACTAAAATCGAAAATAAAATGTCTGGTTAATCACGCTAAGGGCAATAACTCTGACTTCCACGTCATGTTATAATACAGCAATGAACTTTGTTTATTAAAATGTCTAGTGTTCTCTCAGCAGAAATTTCGGAATATGTTGCACCAGACCTTTAAGCCAATACCAATAGTCTTATGCCTTGATGTCAGTATCAGGAACAGCACTGTGTTCTGCCATTGTAATTACACGACTTGACAGGTCAATTTTAGAGTCCTCCTCTCGCTTGGTAATGGAGGATTTCTAATCTGCATTTAAGATTTAGAGCTAAAACTCAGGTGGAACAATTACGCTAAATTATAATACGATTTGACACATTTTTTTTTATTGATCGGCTCCAAGATCAGAGGATTTCTGGGCACGTTCCTGTGTATATTAGTGTATATAGGCCTAGCTATCACTTTTTAAAAGTACCTCAAATGTGTTTACATTTAGTAAATTGTCTCCGAATCTTAAATCAGAGCTACGGGTTTGCTCAAGGTATCGTTAAAATCCATAGGAATTGTAACATGCAGGAGAGTTAGAAACACACTTTTTTCTAAATATAAATCTTAGCCATTTTGAATCGATGAATTTGGTCTAAATTTAACTCAAGTGAATAATAAGATATTATCGTCTGCGCACACAAAACACGTAGAAACAAATTCAGTTCTCTGATTTTTGGCGGGAAGATTGTTTAGATCTATATCAATATCAAAATAAATTCCTAGATAGTACGTTTAAATAATTTTACATTTTGAGTAAATGCAACTAGGAATCACCGCAAAACTAGTACGCATGGCTCGTGCGTATACTGTAGACGGTATTATGTGACTTGTACGCAAGACTAAACACGACATTCGTTAATGTAATATTTTGCATTGACACACGTACAAGCAACCTTAACATTTTTCACGCGGCTATGAGTTTTACCATATATACAAAACAGATGTTTCAGAAACCTTCCCCAACTTTCAAAGCCTTATCATAAGAATTACTGAACCAATACTAGGCTTTTTTGTACTTATTTTAATGCATTTCTTATGGTGTTTCCAAATATGGTAATGAAATGCAATAATTTTGACATTTTTGAAACATTTCGTGAAATGTTGGAATGTTGCCGCGTGGAAAGTGTTAAAACGGCACTGATGCCAATGCAAATATTTCTATCCATATTATTATGGAAATATTTATATATGTTTACTTCAATTTTCAATGGTGGTACTTATACATATGTACGGTGATGCAAAAAGCTTAACTATGGCGACTATCGTTTGAATCTTACGTACAAGTCACATACGTATGAACTTACGTACAAGTGTCGAAGTGCGGTCTTGTACAGACATTAAAATTAGTTCCAAACTATTTACTATTTTGTATAAACGTCTTAAATGCCACCGAGGGGTAATACACAGTTCACCACTTACATCCACCCACAATCGTCATATTTAGCACAAGTATAATATTACTTACTTGTAAGGAAATCTTTTTTTGTGGCCTGTGGCCAGAAATGCTCCACGGTCTTTTTATCAATCCACTATCATCGGCATGAGATGTTTTAGACTGGCAATATGCCCAAATTAACGCATATAATCACTGGTAATTGGAAGTTGATTGGTCAGTATGCTCGTGTGTGTCAATTGGAGTTGCACTTCCCTGGTGTCTTTAACATTTTTAAACAGAACACCGAAAATTACAGATACAAATCCTGGACAGTAACCCATCGACGGAATACGGTAGCATTTCCAATGGAGAAACGAGGTACTCGTGCAAAGAAGTTGTTATGACAGCAGTCCATCCAATCAAATAGTTTTCCGACATCTCATCTTCCCATTTTTCATTAGATATGCGTTGCTTTTTAAATCCCTATTTAAATCGGGCGCTGAGACAAATACTACCGCGGAGTTGATGTTATGATCCTGACTTGTGAAATACTATTTTTTAACCAACGACCAAGCTGCGAACAGTTTTCAAAGTAAGTCTGCTCACTTCTGAAACTACGTCGTCTTTTAAACATGATGTAGTATACAAACCACAAAAGGAGTCGATCATGTGGTGAGACCTAGCTAGATCGTAGCAAATCAGGGGATTGGATTTTGCGGGTAACTTCCATCATGTCGTAGCAAATTGCGCACGCGCAGGAGGTGCTGCACTACTTCCCCTCTCAAAGTATCTCACATGATCAAGATGTCGGCTTCGGTTTTTGTCCTCTCGGTCGTTCTAAATATTATTATCTAATACTATTAGTAATACTATAGTAATGGCAGCGCAATTAAATATAATAGTAGGCTTGGTCCTTACGTCAACAGTCAAACGAATACATAAATGCGTGTTGTATAACAAGGGTTTTGCTCCCCCTTTTGTTTTTAAAAGGTTACAATTACAATGTGTAATGTTTTTGGAGCTTGATTAAAAAACCAACAACCCCACCATGATAACGTAAATGTCTAATGTGCAGTAGTTCGATCCCGAGTTCGACAAACCGAGTGTATATCCGGAAACAAATCATGCATATAATGCACAACCGAGTGTATATGACGAAACAAATCATGCATATCCAGAAACAAATCATTCATATGCACAACCGAGTGTATATCAAGAAAAAAGTTATGCATAATTATGCACAACCGAGTGTACATGTATATGACAAAAAACATTAAGAATATGCACAACCGAGTGTATAATATCAAGAAACAAATCATGCACATGCGCAATCAAGAAACAAATCCGCTCGGATCCACCGCATTTAATTCTCATGACGACGCATCAAATTATCTCACAATTCTTTTCAAAACTAGAACCATGACTCTCAGTTTCAAGGCGTGCTTGATATTTTAGGAACATTTTAAAATCTTGAATTTGATGAAATATCGGTAGCGCTCATATAGTGGCCAAATATGTTTTTAAATCAAGTTCGTCCTACACTGCTAAAATGTTGAGTAAAACGTTTACTCAACGTTGAGTAACTATGCAACAGTTCAACAGTTGAGTAAACAATGCCCAATATGTTCAACAGTTGAGTAAAAATGCCCAATATATTCAATAATTGAGTAAAAATGCTCAACATTTTACTCAACTGTTAAACATATTGGGCATTTTTACTCAACTGTTGAACATATTGGACATTGTTTACTCAACTGTTGAACTGTTGCATAGTTACTCAACGTTGAGTACTCAACATTTTAGCAGTGTAGCTTTAGACTTTAGAGCTTTGTTTAGAGGATCAATGGTCTCACAATCACGCACATAATAACACTGTATTTTTCTTTTCAAGGCTGGATCAAGATACCATTTACTTCTTTACTATAATATTAAGTGTTCGGTTATATACGGTAGCCTACCTTTTAGTTGAGGGTGATAGTTCTAGTGAACTGTATCATACGAGGTTATGCGGAATGTTGTCAATTTAATTAGCGCGGTGGTGTAGGTTAATTATTCAATCATAACATTTTTAAAAAGAAAAGTAAAACAAAATACCTCACCGGGATTAACTATTCCGTCGTTGCCTTCGCATCCATGCATTCACTCACTTCAAAAGTCATGCCCAAATCTAGTAGTGTTAAGTAGGTTCAATGCCATGCCTGCGTTGAAGAAGATAAAAACCTCCAATCCAAACCATCCGCCATTAAACACCGTTGTCATCAAGCCTAGTTACCATCAAGATCGTAGTCTCCCACACGTGCTATATGATATGTGTTAAAGTACAAGGGTGTCGTTGGAGAAGGCTAGGGGAAGTAGATCATCTCCCTTCCCCAGGGACGCATCTATAAAGTTTTCTCGTTTCTTAGACAGGAGTTTCCGCGGCTCTAGTAGTAGCTGAGAGCTTGGTAAAGAGTTTGGTCTAACATAATTAAAAAGATAACAACGGGGATTCATCTTCAGATCAGACAGTTCTTCTCGATGTGTACCTACATGTACCTGAATTATATTTATCTTTTTATAGTGTAACACTCATGAGTGCAGCGAGTGTAGCAAGCAAATTATCCATATATTTGAACGATGCTTAAAACATGGATAAATTGCTTGCTAATTTGCTTTTCGTTTAACATGTTAACTCGTTACATCACTGCTCCATATATACAGACCTGGAAAAAATCGACGCGCTTACAACAAAGCCACATTAACGGTTGTTTTGGAACACTGATCATAAAATACTAATTAATTGAACCAAGTATCAAAATCGCCACGTTCAAACTGCAAGTTACCATACCTAATTTGTCTTCAGAGCATTTGTACGCTCGGTGATGCAGAGTGCTGTTCTTACGTCATCGTAATAGTCAATACATGTAGAGCATTTCTTCGTATCAGCCAGGGGGGTTATTTGACACCGCCGCCTTGCCTTACTTAATATTTTTTCTTATGATTTTTCCTCCAGACTTCTGAATTAGTAAGGTTTGTAAGAGAGACATCATTCGACACTGAAGCTCATCTGTGTCCGAAACTTAATCATATATTATGCCGTAACTTTTGGCATGTTATATATGATATGTCTGTCTGTCTTTAATTGATACCTTAATTTAGATAAGTTAACCTTGGGTTATAAAATAACTACCCAACTTTAGATTTAGAAACAGTGAAGGAAACTTGACTGGCTCACGGCCAGCATGACCGGCATTTTTTTTTTTAAAAGATGATAAAAATAAACACATCACACATCCTCATATATTATTTCAGTTGTATGAAATTTCAACGAAAAGTGGTAATGGGTACGGACTAAGGTGATTACGCGATTTTGAACCGGACATATGTAGATTGAATAGCGGTCCCCCGTCATTTAGGATAGTGATATCAAACTAACCATAATACATGTAATAACTCTTCCAAGTGCACGCCGTAGTAAATTTTGTAAATCACTGTGGCAAGCGTTTCGCAAACCAAACCAGCAGTGAGTCGACGACCCCCCCTCCGTTGTTGTACGGGCAAACGAACCTCTCAGGTAGGGTCGGCCGGCCAGGCGTTTGTTTGATTTAGGGTTTTTCTGAGAGAAGGGGAGGGGGGCGTGTAACACATTTTAAAAACATTTTCAACACATTTCTAACGAGAAAAAAAAAATGTTGGCAAATTCAAAAAACAGCGGAGTATTGATGTTCACTTTTCATGTTTCTGCCACTACATACTAACCAAATTCATCTACCCCCTTCTGCTGAGGGAGTACGTAAACAAATATGGATTCTATATACCAATTTTATTTCGGATCAGGGTTCAGGATATCAATTCTAAGAGATTCACCTGGGCTGTAAGCACGCGTGTGACCAAAGATTTGCCAGACAATCCAAGCCTAAACGCGTATTTTGTTTGAAGCAAATATTAACCATAACATGAGGTTTTTGGGTATTTTCTACACAATTTCACTCCAAAACGAATAAAATATCACCAGGAGTTTAAAAAAAAAATGTACCCTTTATCGTGCAAATGTCCGTTTTTAGACCCCTTAACGCTTTACGCGCGTAACGTTTCCTGTGTAAGCTTACAGTGAAACGGTCGACTACCTCCGTGCGATTCGTGTCCATCGTCATAATGTAATATGTTAAATTTGATACAACATCATGATATATGTTAAATTTTATTCAAATTCACGAAATGATGTATGTAAGAAAAATGAATGCATTAAGAGGGGGGAAACTGGCATGTAAATTGAAATTTAAGTGCTGAAACAATAATCCTAACCATTACATGATGCATGGCTGCGTTTCTGGTCCAATAATTGCTTTCAGAAGATTAGGGCTGCTCTGAAAAGAGCCGTTTGTATGAGTGACGCAAAATTCTTTTATGGATATAGTAGTAGAGGCGACAATTATGAGCGATCATACTTTATACCGTAACTCTCTTTTTCATGACAGAGTCAGGAAGGAAGGAAGATTTACCAGACATTAGCGAAGGTGTCTTCTTAGAGTGTGTGCCAACATTCCACTTTTAACATCGTTTTCAAACAAGGTGTGTATATGATTTATATGTTATGAGCCGGTAAGACACGTATTATTGCCGGAAGGAGGAAAAGGAATGTAGGAAACGTTGTGAAATTATCAGGGAAACTGAGCTTACTATTTCTGAATCAAAACAAGACAGTGCATGGAAACATATCTTCAATGGTGCTTGAATCTGTATGTTTCTAAAGCGCGTTCAGCAGATTTACTATTCAAAGGGCAATAGTATCAAACCATTGGTAGCCTATGTAGAAAGCGCTCACCCTGCGATTTTTAGCATATTCAAAGTTGTTGCTAATTAACCTCCCCGACCCCTTAACATTTAGACTCTGTCACGATTAGATGAGTTTTTATGAGGTTAGAAGGCTCACCACAGCTAATATCATAAAAAACAGGCTTTTGCATACTTTTAAAACCTTAAAATCTGTCTACATTTTATCATCTATGAAATATTCTAGTCTCTGACATCATATAACTGTACGTGTACGTAGTGTACTTCTTTCTCGCGATCATGACGGTCGTCACGATGTAGTCTACTTCTCTACCCGGCCCAATCGCGTATAGGATAATAAAGATAGGCCTTATTTCAGCCATGCGGTTTTTTATATCACATGGCTGACAATTGATTGCACTATAAATCTTTTAACACAAGCCTGATGATCGATCGTTGGACGATCGATCATAAAATGGAAACTAAGTCAGCCTTTTCAAATCGTGAAAGAACTTTCATCGATCATCGGTTTTGGATTCACACAGAGTAGTGGCTCTTTTTTGACGATCGATCGTCATAGCGACTATTATGGAGTCTACAAAAGGACGATCTATCGTCTAAAGATCGATCGGCGGGGCTGAGTGAAACGGTTAAATATACTTATATAAAACAGATGTTACATGCCTTTTTTTGTGCAATAGTAAAACTAAAATCAACGGTCCAAATTGGATTGTGAAAAGTCCAAATTTAGGCTATATAGTTATATAACACATGGAAATATTCTTGCCATTTGATTGGAGGATACTACATCAGATTACACCAAATATTTTGATCTATTTCATGCTTGACGTCATTGATCCCGGTCTTTTTTTTAATATTTCCAAAAAAAGTCAAAAACAAAAAAAGGCCCTACCTCGGAAGATCCCGTTGCACCGGTATGGAGAATCCTGTGGTACCCTGTATACAGTCATCAAGAAAAGTAAGGAGTAATTCTGTTATCCCTTCACAGAGGTAATTATGCATTTTTTTAGAGTTAAAAGTCCATTTATTACCTGTATAGTTAAAAAAATATCTTACCTAAAAATATTAAATCATAAAGTTGTTGACAAATTTATCTTCTTTAATATGAAATATTGCACGCTAGGATCGGTTGAATATTGAAGAAGTGACAACCTAAAATGTAAGGTAAAGTCACAATTTCATTTTCACATTTTACATTTCAACACGGGGGAAGAGTATGACAGGTAGCGTATGTGTGGCGTATTGATCCATCGGAACAATACGGCCGACTGTCCAACCTGCGCATGCATCCCCCAATTGCACAACCGGTAAACGATAAGATACCCGTAGATGGATCCGCGTGCAGAAAATGAAAATGTGAAAATGAAAATCGGACCTCACCGTACATTTTGAAGTGTCACTTCCTCAAAAATCATATTAAAGAAGATGAATTTCTCAACAACTTTATAATTTAATAATTTTAGGTAGGATATATTTCTTTAGAGTTTATTACCTGTAGGCCTATAGTTACTTTTTTTGATGACTGTAAACCATTTTTGTAATCGTGATTCTCCATAAATCTTTATCTATCATTTCTACAAATCTAGTAAATTGTGGTAGGCCCTACTGTACCTAGACTGATACTCTCTGTCGCCCTCTTACGTCGCTTTCTTGCAGGCTCCGTCCAGTTCAACGGCCGTACGGTAATATTGAAGACTGGGGGTAAAAATAGATTGTCCCGGCACCGGGACAATCTATTTTTCAAATTTTACTCTAAATTCACTCTTAAACCATAATTTTGAGGTAATTGGGAATCGTATCGCATCGTATCGCTCTGTAACTTGGAATATATTTAAGATTTATGATCAGAAAAGATCACAATAACAATTCGATGATTGAGGGCGTCCCCTGGAAAAGATCACATAAGGGACCGTTCATTATTTATGGTGGAGGGGGGGGGGGGGGGGGGACAAATTCGAGACTCGTATGTCAAAATTACCTAACCCCCCCTACAGCTGAAACTGAAAATTACATGACCCCCCCCCCTACTAACCAATAGATTTTTACACAACCCCCCCCCCCCCCCTCCCCCTCAAAATCAACTTGTCACATACTTAGGGGATGTATTTTTCTTTTGTCCATGGATTCGTTGGTTGTGTCTCTGAACGGCCAATAATTTAATGACTTACTACATTGCGAGCGTAGCGAGGCGGAACATTTGTCATATATTTATACATTTTGGGTGTTTTGTGAGTCTTTATAACCCGAAAAAAAGTTAGAACATCCAGACAAAAACGTATGAAATATTCTTGTGAGCTTTGGTGCAGAGCTGAGAGTGAGACGAGGTGAAAAGCATGCAAGAAATTATCGTTTTTAATCAAATTGGGTTTTGGAACATAGGCCTAGGCTATTAACATGTTTTTTATGGCTCTAATGTTTTCAACCATTGACGTTTATATAGGTGTTTTTCCAACAGATCGTCTGAGCAGGGCGTGCACAAATAAGATTTGCTGTACGAAAGTGCATGTAGTGTCATCATAAGTAGCCTACATGTTTTGAAGTTGAAAGGTTGTAAGAAAATGTGCGCGAAGCGCACAAAAAATTGGCATTTACACTCCAAAATAGCCTCTAAAATCACCCTAATCACCACCATCTTAGTTTAAAAAAGTTACACAACCCCCTGTTTAAAATAAAAAGTTACATAACCCCCCCTATTTCAACATATGAAAGTTACATGACCCCCCTATATTTTACCCAACCCGCCCTCCACCATAAATAATGAACGGTCCCTAATATACCTTTAATTTAGTCATGAATGATGAATATCTGACAAATCATCTATTAAATGAGGCATAACCCTCTATCGATGAGGTGAGTTCAGCATGAGAGAGTAATTTTTCGATGAAAAGCATCGCTTGTTAGTCCAACAACAGTTGTAAGTAAGCTTATTTAAGTCAAGAATCGACGAGCCTATTATTAAGATTTTATCAAGATTTTATCAAGATTTTATCAAGATTTTATTAAAATCGCGCACTAAAATATTTTCCTGAGATAAAACAAATATGGACTGCTCTTTATTCGTGAAATAGGGTGAACCAGGAAAGGTGAGAAGTTCTCACCTTTCCTGGGTGAACTTTTCTTTTCATCTTTTCTTAATATCATTTCATTCAGCCATCATGCTTATGTAGGCTTTTTAAGCCTGGCCCCAGTAGGACCCACGCGTGTGTCCGTACGGACCGACTGTTTAAACAAACAAACAAACAAACACACCCCATTGTCCCTCGGTGATCTGGAGACCGCAAGCCTACTATTTCCACTCAGCATTAGGCTTACGGTCTCCAGATTACCTCGGGGCAAATAAAATCACCCCGTTTTCCTTATGAGCAGTCAATATTTGTATATTATTATTCATATCAGGCTTTTTAACGGTTCAATAAAACTGCGTATTGAATATTGTTGAACAAAGTACCCGGATGCGACCAATATTCTAAAAACATTGCCGTCCAATATTTTTTGCGCGGCGCAGAAGATGTGCGCGTGAGTATATAAGCCCATGCGCATGGGTACATTTTTTAGATCGGCGTTTCAATCTCGCTGAGATTAAGGTAAGTTCGGGCTACTTTTTATTTTTTTTTATCAAAACAGTCTTGTTATATAAATACTATAACAAATATTGCACTTTTCTCCAAAACGTGCAATATATTCTTGTATCACCCTCAAAGCCATTCAATATTATATAACGATCATACTCAGAGACATGCAATATTTGTATAATGTAATGGAAGCATAAGTTACGACGGCCGTGAATTTTCTATGACAAAGACCAAAGTAAAACACGACCATTTATATTACAATACAACTTACAGCGAAGTTTAATGATATTTAAGAGCGATATTTTACTTGAAAGTGTCTAAATGTGTCAGAATTCATATAGCAAGGGAAATTACATTTAGAGAACAAAAAGCAAAAGTTAACATACATTTCACTCAGTGTCACGTTATTATAATCACATTCTCAATCTTTTAAGCACCAGTCTTCCCGTCTCGTTAAGAGTTGTTTTTATTTCTAAAATAGTACACACGTGAGATAGTATATTGCATGCCTGGGAGTGTGACAATACACATTATATCACAAGGTCTAATTTGGAATTTTCCATGGAACAGTCCAAATTGTGCCGAATATACAAGTGGCATTCAATAAATACCTGCAACCATTGAAATTCTCTGAACCGTGACATGTGTAAATAAAATAAACTTATGATACTTAACTGTACGTCTTACCCCTATCTCACAGAAAATTTCAAACACGTGGGTCATTTTTTATTATGCAATGTCAGTTCTATAAACATTATGGTCTCTGGGCACTGAAAATTGACAAGAATCAGCATTATCAATCAAGCGCCAATATTAACACTGTTAACGCATGTATCTAAATGCATACTATAAACTTGTCTTTCAAATTTCCCGCCATTGTAACCTTTAATTCCTAACCATGCCCTGAGATCACGGTATTCGCAGTGCTGAGAAGTAATGATACAAATGACCTACGTGTTCGAAATATACTGTGAGAAAAGAGTAAGACTTGCAGTTTTAGTATCATAAGTTTATTTTACTGACACGTGTCACGGCTCAGAGATTGTCAATGGTTGCAGGTATTTATTGAATGCCCCTCGTAGTATAACCATTCACAACACAAAAGGCATGCAATATTTGTTTCATTTAATGATATTACATAATCAATGTTCAGCCATGTGATACAAAGAAAACCCGCATGGCTGAAATTTACCCTCCCTGCATGCGACCGGATACCGGACATTTAGTGAATATAAACCTGCCTCCGATAGGGATGTTGACGATCACAAGTTGCAAAATTAGTGCCAAAGTAGGAAAAAGTGTACTTTAGGTCCCAGATTATGGACTGTGCTATAGTATCGTCCGATACTGGAATAGCTAGAATTGTTCCAGTGCAGTATAGGACGATACCGGAACATATAAATTACCAGTATCGGGCGATACTGGAACATAATTATGTACCAGTATCGTTCAATACAGGGACAAATTACCGCTGGTAGCATGTGTACCAGTATCGAACGATACTGGAACATAAACCGTTCCAGTATCGCTCTATATTGGAACACAATTTGGTGTTCCAGTATCGAACAGTAAAATCGTACCAGTATAGAGCGACACTGGCACATGTTTGTGTTCCAGTATTGACCGACACTGGTAAACCAGTATTTAGGACCTAAAGTACACCTTTTCCCCCGAAGTGAAACAGAGTGTTGAAAAACGTTGATGTATGTATGGACTCGACCAAAGACGAAACACTCCCAGGGGTTTCTTAAAAGTGTTAACTTGGGGAAGGAACGTACAAAATGTAGTAAATTTATTAAGGAAAACACAATGTAAGTAGTAAATACTAAACCTTCCTATTTCATAGTTAAGAGATTACGTCAACTAGACATATCTGATAAGGTTGTGTTATTTTGGTTATGTATATAAGTTCAATACATGGAACCTCCGCAAGGTGAAGGTCGAACTTATCAACTTTCGTTCCATGAATGTAATCTTTGTCGTCGAACCCGTTTGAACCCTAAACCAGCTCGGATGGATCAACCAATAAGCTCAAAGGGACAAAAGAGGTTTTCAAAAGGATATTGATAATTTGACTGACCTGTTTACCAAACAATGTGGTACATACCCGACAATTTTCTTAGGGCCTGCATCATGGTTATTCGACTGCAGGAGTTTTTGACAAGGTGCTTTAATGTTAGCTAATTTAAAAACAGCATTCAGTGTCAAAAGGAGCTAATTTCCTTTCCACAATATGACACGTCACTCATAAAAATTGAGTGGATACCATTAAAGTTATGATGCTTTTAGACTTAGTAACCACAACTAACGAAAGAGTTGTTTTGTATGGGATGTCATTGACATTGATTTGTATTGAACACTGTCACTGTGTGCTTTCGAAACCGGTCAAGCATGTATGGATAAATGGTAAGCTGGGATTAATTTCACACAAATTGTCACTACTGGGCACGCACTGGGCAATGATATCCAATAGAAAATAATGTTACTACAACTTCGTTTTCGGTTGGTCTGGTTACTTAAGTGATCATAAACTTCAAAGGTAGCCACTCCACTTGAATGAAGTTTCATATTGCGAGGTAGAAATGTGCTAAATAAATAGCTAACATAAAAGCACCTGGTTAGGAACGTTTTGTGCCAGGTGTATTTGAAAACTGTACAGTGCTGGACGGTAAGTAACTACTGTTCAGCTACGTTGTCCATGACATAAATTGCCCGCTTATGAGTGCCATTAATTCGGTCTGGTAAACCTATTGTTTACTATCAATAATACTACGAGAGGATTGCCCAGTGCGCGTGTACGAGCGGTACTACTTGCTTACTGCATGGGTGAGTTTCCATTATGTTGCAGCCGGTTGGTTGCACACGAGAATTATGTCACATAGCAACCAACTTTGATGGAAGGCGAATATTTAAATTTGGTGCCGGTTTTTAGGGCACAAATTTACATGAATTTATAGCGCTGCTAAGCGGGCCTTGTAGCCTAATGCGGTACACACCTTCTTCACTGGTACTTTAACAGTACGGGCACTGGGCATACATAAGGAAATGGTTGTGCGTACATTATTTTTCAAATTGTTCTTCGGTTGTACATTTATTCAATTGACCAATACACTGAAACAATAACTTTAAAATGGTTAGTGGTTCAATGCAAACGGTAGCAAATGGTGGTGGTGGTGGGTGGGTGGGTGGGGGTGTGGGGTGTGTGGGGGGGGGGTATTATGATGACATAAAAACGATAAACAAATGGTAATGGATGTCTATAAACAAGACGGTAGGAGTTCTGAACTCTTTTAGCGTTTCAAAATATATCGAGCGACAAAAGTAGCCTAATGTACAGTTTGCATCAATTTACTAACAAAGCACATGTTGCGTCATTTTTGGCGGTATTGTAAGCTCTTATTGATGCATGTGGAATATTTTCCGAATAAAATACAATATGTGACCCGTCACATCAAAATGGACATGTTGGAGGCCCAGGTCAATTTGAGTTATTGGTATGACTTGAAAGAGCACATTTTAAGCTTTGAAATGACACCATGTTGAAGTTATCGGACTTTGTGTTCACAAGATATGATTTGAAGAAGCATATTTTTTTCTATTATTTTCTTTATATTTCACCAAATATATTGGCCTCTATCTTGAAATTGTGTTTGCTGACAACATGTCCATTTTGACGCGACTGGTCACATATAATAACATTTAAGGTGCCATTTAACAGCTGATAGCATCGCTAAAATGGAAGGTGATGGTTATCTATAACGGGAACGGACGGAACATGTGTTAGTTATAGAGATATCGAGTTAGAACCACCCAAATAAGTTCCTGTAACAATAAAAAATATACAATGTGGAACGGCATCATTTTATTTGGTGAAAGACCTATTTTGAATTTGATATTATGACTGAGGTTGCAAACATTATTTGAGGTTAAAAATTGAGCGTTTGACACACAGGTGCCTTCTCTGTATACCATCAGGAACAGTCGTATTGATCTGTATTCAAAAATACTGTAGTCTCAGCTTATTAACTGGTCTAAGTCCTACTAATAGGAAAACCAAAGGTAGACTTAATCCTGGACTAAAAGTTAAGCCAGTACTAAAATTCTTCTGTCAATATGTGGGCCATTGGTTTGTTTCTATCAGAGACAAGGTGCATCTACAATCCTGGAACAAAGACTTGGAACAGCTATATATTTGTTAACAACGGAAATTAATCACCCCTCTCCCTGTGCAATATTGAGAAATGTCAATGTTTTCAGCAGTTATTGAAGGCGTCCTTATCCCAACATTGATTATTGATGCGAGGGGAGGGAACATTGAAGTTTAAGATGTCCTCTTCAGCGCTTAACAAAAATACATCATCTAAGGAGCAGAAAAGAATAAGGTATACGCGTGTAACATATGTTCAAAGGACTTTTTAACAACATTGCAGTTACGTTCTTCGGATTAAGATATCGGAGCTATAAATCTTGACCATGTTGACGACAGTTTCGAACTTGTCTGATGTGAAAGCTTTAACACTTTCCACGCAGCAGGCATCTGCAGACGACATTCCAAAATGTCTCTAACTGTTTCAAAAATGTCAAAATTGTTAAATTTCATTACCATATTTGGAATCACCGTGTGAAATGCATTGAAATAAGTACAAACATGCCAGGTATTGGTTCCGTAATCCTTGAGATAAAGTTTGAAAATTGGGAAAGGTTTCTGAAAAATCTGTTTTGAATATGGTAAAACTAATAGCCGCGTGGAAAGTGTTCCAGATAAATCTTTGCTCTTCTAATAGGAATATTCTTCAATTCATGATGTGATACTTAACACGTAGGCCTACATACATTTTGTTTAACGTGTATTTATCTGATTATTTAGCTCTGACGTTGGTGCGTGACGTTTTGCCTCCATCCGGTTGCAAAATCCGAAGGTACTTTATCACAACCGTGAAATTACTCGGACATCCATTGAACACCTAATACTAGCTATCTTTTGCTTGTCTCCGAATCGGACACAAATTCGATGCTGTCAAAGTTCCGCTGACTTGAAATTGAACCGCAACCTAAACAGAGACCCAGTGCTCGGTGGAGATAGAATGCCGAAACTTCCTAATGAGTCAGTGAATTATTTCATGACAGGTATATAACCAGGATTACTTAGCAAATTTGATGTCCTTGCACTCCTCATATGATTATAAAGAGCCGCGTACTTATACATGTTTTATAATGAGATAACCTTCAGTTCATTAACCCTGTTAATCATTTTATTGATAAAACGGTTAAACTTCATATTCATTTATATTAACTTCGTCTAATATGTACTTACAGAATGCCATCACATTTCCCCCGTCCGGGTTCGAATTAGTTTTTGGAGTCTCTTTGAACAGAGATGAACACGAGAAAATTGTTAAAATGAATGTAAATGGTTAGAATACTATAAGAACAAGTTTTGATATTGAACAAGATATGATGAATTGTATTAATGATATTAGATGTAAAACATGTAATCGTATGATTATGCTGTCATAATACGGGAGAGTCTCCCGCCTAGACACTCTTTCGCCCGCACTCTCGCCTAGCATATAAGATCTCCCGCCTCAACAAAATTACATACTAGTTGACTTTGCAATTTTCGGGCGGATTTGAGGACACGTCATCGCTACACTCCCTCCCTTATCAAGATTTCAGCTGCTGACGGAAAAAAAGTTTTGCATGTTTTACGATTTATTTTGAAGTCTGTATCTCTCCCTCCCAGCAAATCCCATAAGTTGACAGCCCTGATAATAATGCGAAAATGTGTCAGTTGGCGTTGCGAAATTGGTACGCTGGACTTCATAGGAAAAGTGTTTTTTACTCCAGACTTGTTACGATATAACACCAACGTAAACTATTGTATACCCTGATATAAACATTCTTATAATGAAAATACTAATGAAAATAATTACACGGATGCTGTGGAAGTAAAGGAGAATCGTACAAAAGAAAACGATTATATTTGATTATCGCTGACTAACGTAAGTCCGGTAGTACGCCTTTAATCTGATTTAATCGAGATCAGCTGTTTTGACGGATGGATGCGAATTCACATCCGGGGAAACACCTTATCGTCAATCAAAGTTGTTATAATGTTAAACCGCTGGAGTTGGATAATCAATTCCAATGTCATTATCATTTTTTGAAATTAATCAGTCGTTAACCGTTCGTCCCATTCGCTTGTTCACGTAACCTCGTAAGCATAATTTAACCTAGATTTTCGTGAACGAGCCTATGTCCGGCATCGTCTGTTAGCGTGTATTTTTGTTTTGGAGAACACGGACTGTTATACATGTTTTTTTTGTGTGTTTTTGTGTTAAATGTCTTTTTAACTTGTTCTATTATGTTCTTGAAAGTTTTTTAGTATTCCCGATACTGGGTGATGTGCTGAATGGCTGGTAAACCTACAAAATATCATACCTATTCAAAATGGGATTCAAACTCGCGATTCAAAACGTATTATGCTTCACCCTAGTAAACATCGGGGTAGTATTGTTTTACATCTATGTGCTGGTCACCCCGCCCGTGGTTAAGCTGCTCATTACATCCTGAGCACAAACTGTTATAAGTCATCTTGATGTTTTCAGATTAGACCATGTTTAGCACGTAACCCTTACCGCATTGTTCAGATGCGCACTATGCGGTGTAGGGGCTAGCAACCCCTGTAATCTTATTGTTACAAGTCTAAACCAAGCCTCGAAAGAAAACGTACGGATCAAAACGGAAACGACATAAGCATGCCCAACAACTATGAGAAACGGAATTGCGAATAATGGAGGTTAACATTATACGTAGACTACGTTTAAACATTGCCAACCTTTCCTCAATAAAGAAACCATCTATTGTCATTGTTGTTGAAACCTTCCTTGATGAGACTGTACCTGATGGAGCTGATTGCACCTCTATTCCAGGCTACTCCATGTGCTGTCGCAGGGACAGAAAGGCAACCTCTGGTGGTGGCATTGCTGTCTAAGGGATTGCCATACACCAGGACCCAAGAATTGATCCAAAGGACTACGAACTCATCTGGTTCACAGTCATCGACTACCTGGACTCAAACACTCTTCAAAAAATGAGCACACTTGGAACCAACTCAATTATGCTTGTCGGTGATTTCAATGTCCACCACACTGACTGGTTAGGAAGTCGCACTACCGATGCAGCTGGGCGATGCACCCTTCAACTAGCTAACACTCTATGATTACAACAGATCGTCAAAGAACCCACTCGATTGGACCATATCCTGGACCTTGTCATGACTTATCTGCCAGCAACTTCAACCACATCTGCTAGACTGGGTCCCTCAGACCACAACCCTGTGCTGGTGTGCTTAGATGTTCCAGTATACAGAGACATACTACACAGGAGGAAAGTCTGGAGATACGATAAGGCTGATTATTGCGGATTAAGAGGTCACCTTGCTTCCACTAACTGGTCAAATGTATTCCATAAGAAAGATCCTGAAACTGCTAGCTCTGATGTCACCAATATCATCTGCGATACTATCGACCTGTTCATCCCTATTAAGAAAGTCACCAATAGGACCGGAGACAAGGTTTGGTTCAACGATGAATGCCGTAGGGCATCTAAAAAGAAGCATGGTCTCTTTAAGAAGGCCAAAAAGAACCAAACTGAAGCCAGCAAGGCAAAGTTCGCTGAAGCTAGACATGCCTACAACCAAGTGAGAAGCAAGCTACATGTAGGAGATCTTACAACGCCAAATTGAGAAAAGATCTGGCAGACAAAACGCTGAGCAGCAAAAAATGGTGGAGAATATCCAAAAACAATCTCTGGCAGAACAGCTCGATCTGAGATCCCAGTGATTGATCATCAAAAAACGTTACCCACATCACAGCAAGGGATAAGGCAGAAGCTTCTTGTCAGACGTTTGCAGAATAATGCAGACTCCAAGGTGCTAAAGACCAGGTTCCAAATGTTCATCCTCCAACAAACACATCTTTTGACAAGATAGTCTTCAAACCCAAGGATGTAAGAAAACTGCTAAATTACCTCAATCCAGATAAAGCCACTGGACCAGACCTTATCCCAACCAAGGTTCTAAAGGAATGCTGTGCTGAGCTCTGCTTCAAGCATGGTGTGTTTCCAAACCAATGGAAGATAGCCTTTGTCACTCCAATTCACAAGAGAGATTCAAAGGCTGACCCAACAAAGTATTGTCCCATCTCGCTGCTAAGCAACATCAGTAAGATCATGACAGCTGTAGTACAGAAACAACTCCAACGCTTTCTTCTAAGCAATAACCTAATCTCCAGCAGACAGTTTGGATTTAGAGCAGGCCACAGTACAGCTGATCTCCTCACCATATTTTCACAGTAGTGGAACCACTCCCTAGACCAAAGCGAGGAAGTTTGTGTCATTGACCTTGACATAAAAGGAGCTTTCGACAAGGTTTGGCATAACGAACTCTGCTTGAGACTGTTGGCTAAAGGGGTTACTGGAAGACTGCTTTCGTGGATAGAATACTATTTATCTGATAGATCCATCAACGTCGTCATGTCAGGTCAGGCATCCAACACTGCTCCAATAAATGCTTCTGTTCCACAAGGATCTATCCTTGGTCCACTACTGTTCTCTGTTTTTATTAATGACCTTGTAGATGTTTGTGACAACGAACTATATCTATATGCCGACGACTCAACACTCTTTGCACCCATTAAGTCATAAACCGATCCCAAACACAGTAGCTGCTAGTCTCAACAGAGATCTAAGCAACATGAAAGCATGGGCTGATGAATGGAATGTGACCTTTGAGCCTACTAAATGCAAGACCATGGTAATCTCCAGGAAAAGATCCCCATCTGGACTTGATAATCTACTTTAGAGAGTGCAAACTACCATCTACAAATGAACTGAAAATCCTGCGCGTCACCATTGACAGAAAGCTGACCTGGTCAAAGGCATTAAAACTAAAGCTGGTCAGAAGCTTGGCGCTCTACGCAAAGTTGCAAACAAACTGGAGGCTAAAGGTAGATCTACTGTCTACAAGTCGCAAGTCCGCAGCATTAGGGAGTATGATTCACAAAGGTGGGCGAATGCTTCACCCACCATCCTAAGCCAGCTTGACAACATTCAAAATGAAGGCACTTAGAATCATTGGAGTTATAAATCTACTGCTCGGTCACAGCTCAAAATTGACAGCCTGCTTCACAGGCGACAGGTAGCAGCAGCCACGGTTTTGTTCAAGATGCATACTACCAACTGCCCACAAGATTTAGCAGGGTTACTTCCCACACCATATGTCCAACGCCGTGCTACCCGTTCGAGCGTATCAATGCCAGTCCATGTTCTCTCTCTGCCGACTGCCAGAACTCGCTGCTTAGACATGCAGAAGCAGAAGCGTCATTCACACAGCTGTTCCCTTATGAAACAGTCTTCCAGGCGATGTTTTTGGCAACATTTCAGCGGCTGGAATTCAGGATTTCAAGTGCAGTGTGCATGCACAGATATTTTCTCTCCAAGTCTTAACTTGTCACATCCTTCATACTCTTTCATGACACCTTCGTTCAAGTCCTTTCAACACCTGACTGTTACATTAGCATGGTGGTCATGGGTTAAGTGTAGGTTAATGCTTGGTTGGGGAGATGGTGGATGGTCCTGTAAAGCTTGTAGCCAGCTGGGCTGGTGATAAGGCAACACCCCCAACAGGTGAAAACAGGCAGCTCCTGATAGATTTAGTTCCTACAGTTTGTTGTGTAGGTTCTCTAGATACCCATCAGACCTCCAGATATTACAATTTATTTTATTTTCATTTTTATGTTCTCTATGTTTGGGCTTTTATCTTATTTTTATGTCACTTACATTGGCATTTTTAACCCCTGCCCATTTGTGTTTCTTGTATAATGCATATTTTCTGAGTTGCAGTGAATCATTTGAATGGCCTATCAGATCTCTCTGTCGAGAGTTACCAGTTTGATTTCTAATCACTCAGGTCATTAACCTTGTTAATGTCTGTCGGGCTATGGTTCACATTTGCTCTTTATATACAAAAAAAGAAGGAATAAAAACGCGATAAAGATTCATAGCGGCTAATTTTTTTTTATTGGTACAAAGTTTTTGGCATACATTTTCCTTACTAATAGCTTTTTTACGACATTAAAGATTTTCCGGATCCTGGATTATCATAACCAACCCGAGGCGTCCATTTGCCACCAGCCCTACAAGAACTGCAACCATTCGAATCATCAGATTATCCTGAATATTCCACGGACGATTACCAGATAATGCAAACTGATCATCTTCCCCCAGGGGACACACACACAAAGGTTTTCGTCTACTATGAGCTACTATGAGCTGCAGTAATCATACCCAGGTTCTTTGTTGATGTCTGCACCAACCAAAAAAGTAGTTCCCAAATCTATCTACAGGTTGTTTTGGTGAACAAAATAAGTATTCGACATAATGGAAAAAACAATATTGTGCAGGAATTTCAACGGCATATCAAGCTGTTTTATCTAAGAACACGTTTTTTGTTTAAGTTGTTAATTAAAGTAACAACTGGTTAAGGGCTACATGTCACTTATTGAATCAATGAAAACATAATTCTTGTCAAGCAAGCAAACAAACAAACTAACAAACCGATGACAATTATAAGTTAACATGTTCACCTGTTAAGGGAACCCGGTAAAGGAATCAGGAAAGAAACATTTTGTTTAAACTTTGTGATCTTGTTTTTTCTGATAACAAATGTAGATTAGATAGATTCGATTGTCAGCGCGTTAACGAATGATATAGCCTATTTGACATTTTGTAAAGGTTATGTCAAACAAAAATGTCTAAAGATATAAATAAATGTTTAAGAAAATACTATTGGAAGAGGATAAAAGCTCTTTGCACGAGTGGGCGGACCTTCAAGTACCAAAGGCTTTTCATTTATTTGTTACTTAATTTTATCCCCTGAATTTTTTTTTAAAAGTCTGAAAATTGAATCAGTATTAATTGGTTCAGGAAGTTTTTCCGTCCCATTTTTACAAATCTGTATCGGTTAGTTCCGTAGAACAATTTTATTTATTTCGTAGCCTTATTTTATGTATATATTATTTTGTAATAAATAAAACGTTTTTTCTTCGAAAAAACCCGATGACATTAAGAAAAAGTTTAGATCTGTTGATCGAATCAGGAAACACTAAATTTGAACTTAAGGATTTTTTTCTGATGAAAATGTAGATAAGGCTCAGACAAATGCACCTGTAAAAATGCTCAGCTGACGCATTTATTTTTATGAATTTTCAAATCTTTACAAATACTTTGAAAATTGTTAAAATTGTTTATTTAAACGAAGACACAAAAAAAAAATCCCAGCAATTTATTGAAAATAAATTAAAATGTTTGAACATTTTGTTTAAAGAAAGTGTCCCGCAAGCACAACATTGAGCATTATTTGTTAGAAAAATAATTATCGAGCCGAAATTACGTAATTATATAGAACAAAACACCATACTAGCCACAAAAAAGAATAAAAACTGCCATCACTCAACATGCAATTTTTAAAATTGGCGGCGATCGAAAGTCCCAGTGTCGATGACGTCATGGGTATCGGTGCTAAAATTTGCGCATGTGCATTGTATAACTATGACATCATCGATACTGGGACTTTCGATCGCCGCGAATTTTAAAAAGTGCATGTTGAGAGATTGCGGTTTTTATTTGTTTTTGTCATAAGTGTGGTGTTTTGTTCTATATAATTACAAAAGTTGGGCTCGATAGTTATTTTTCTAACATATAATGGACACTTTTATGCTTGCGGGACACCTCCTTTAAAATTAACAAAAGCTTTCAAATAAAACATACATTTTCTTCGTCGCCTACTATTAGTAGTACTTAACAGTATGAGCATTTATATTGTGGTCATTATCAACAGATTTGCAGCATTGTAGGATACACACCACTAAATAAATCCCATATATATATATATATACATGTATATACCATGCATACTGTGTAAAATGGGCCTTAATAATAAAAACAATTTTTTGGCTTATAAAGCAACTGCTCTAAACAGTAACAATGAATAAGGTCAAGGCAACATTTTCGAGATATGCGCCGTCGAAGATACGATTGTTTTCAGAACGCCCAGGCCTAGCCCAAGTCTAAGCGATTCCAATCAATTATTGAAGTCTCTAAAATGACTTAAAATCATACAAAATTGGTCAAAAGAAGAAAATGTGCACTGATATTATTTGATAATCTTCATTTAAAAACAATCCAATCAACAATTTAGTCAACAATACTACTTTTGTAGCATTGTTATATTTCACTTAGAGGAGTGTCATCCCACCCAATTCAACAGGCCTTTCGTGGACTGTTCCATTATTTATTTAGTGGTGTGAATCCTACAGTGTTAAGTAGAGAACCCGCTTACTATGATTTAATAAGGATACATTTTATGAGGCAACCTCACTGTACCCGTGCTGATTTCGACTGCGCTCACACTGTCAGTTCAAATTTATCATTTCAACTAGGCCTATACTCATTCTAAAGCCTATAAAAAGTCACGACATTTAAATCTGACAGTTAATTCAAGAACAGATATCCAATTTTGGCTCGTATTTCGCCATATCTACGCCACATATCTTGATATGTGACAGTGTTGATACTTTTCATACGAAACACGCACGAACGAAAAGTTGTAAACAAATCGAGAAACTTACCTGTCATATGCCAGTGAGAGAAATTGTTGAATGATTTCGTGATAGTAGCAATTTTTCTGCACATATAGACTATCATGACTCACAGCGTGTCCAAGAAAACATGCAACTTATTTTGAAGGAGCTGTTTTTTTAACCTTTATAAAACGGATTAAGATCGCGTCTGCACATTCTGAAAACCTAAAAAGTCTTTACTTTCTAGTTATGACATAAAATCCAAGATTGCAAAGATTAGATTTCCAATTACGCATGGTCAAAGGGAGGTATTTCAGAAACACGCATTTTTATATTTTTGATACATTGCTACAATTGGTTGAGCAGACTTTTTATGTTTCATATTGAGTCATAAGGCTGTACAGTAAAGTAACAACGGTGGCATTTTTTGTCAAATCGGTTTAACTTTTTTTCAATATATCTCTTTTTGATCCCACTTAATTTCAAAACCTAATAACCAATCTTAATTATCATTTTACCACTTAAAATGTGGAGATCCTTTCAAAAATGTACAAACATGATTAAATTCCATGGGGGTAAAAGTCAAACTAGAGCTCTATCAAAATGAATTGCAGGTTTTCTGGGACACCCTGTATGAGTTCATCCTCGACACCCTCACCCCCTGGGGAGACGATTTTTATTTGGAAAATTTGTCGATTTAGGTGTTGAAATCGGGTTGTCTGAAAATTGTCCAGTGGTGGTGGGTGAAGTAGCGCGGACGCTTTTCAATATGGCTGCAAAATCCCATTATATGACAATATAAAGTAAATAATGAGATATTTACGATTTTTATGAGCATGATGATATTACAATCTTAGTACTGATACATTGTGCGCCGTGTCGGCAGCCAGGTAAATTAAGAGAGGTGATTGTAACGATTCCCTAATGGCAGCTAAAAACCCGTAGTTCGGAAGTCACGTAGAAATGGTGGTCCCGTGCATCGGAAGAGCAATACCCAAGCACGTTAAAAAGGTTACAGACTCTTTCGTAAAGAGTTTTAGGGGATAATTCCGGTCGGCATCTGTTCACACATCTAATGGACCCAATGGAAACAAGCTAATAGAGGCTTATAGGGTTATCAAGGGTCGTAGGTCCCAAATGTAACCAATAAAAAAAATCAAATCAAATGATGAGAGTGTAGTTGAACTAATTTCAAATATTTTTAAATGGTCGATGAAACAAACAATTCTGATGTCACATATCGTCAGCCTGCTTCGATAATTGCCTAACTCCCTTTTCAGCAAAATTGAGTTTTTTGCATAAATCATGACTTCATTACATTATGCACATGCTGTTATAATACCTAAGTCATCGACCAATCAAAAGTGTTGATAAATGAAGAGCTTTGTTGCAAAAGGGCCACCAGACCACTCCAACATGTTACTCATTTTGCATTATTGAATTTGCATTGACAAATCCATGGAATTAATCAAATTATTGTATGGCTGTGTTCATCTGTTTCTATGACTTGTATTAGTGCATCCATGCACGCCAATTGAGGCATCAACGATACACGTCACATTCCACACATCCATCAATAATGCAAAATGAGTAACAGGTACACAGGTAACAGGTTTCATACTTTTGTTGTTTTCTAAGAACTAGAAAAAATGAGTTAGGCAATTATCGAAGCAGGCTGACGATATGATTTTTTCTTCTTTAAAGTGACTACCAAATACTAGCACACGTTTATTAAGCATGTTAAGTGCAGGGTGTTGTGTAGTGATACCTTTGGCTGTTTTAGTGTTTTAGTTTGCTACACTCTTGGTACCAACGATTTCTACCAATCACGAGCTGTAAAGTTAATGTTGATGCACTTTTTTGTTGTTGCACGTATCAAGGGTCTCCCACTGAATTCTAACGGACAGCCCTATACAGGGGATCAAAAATTGAAATTGCTACAATTAAGCTGATAGTAGGAGCCCCAGGCCTCAAATTTAGGAGTTGACCCCTGATCTCCGAACATACTCTTTAATTTATATTTTTATGACAGATACATATCTTATTTACAAGAACAAAGAGTCCTGCTAATAAGATTCTCTTGCGAAATTATGCAATCTCGTAAAGGTTTGAGTAGTATATTGACCCTAACATTGAAAGGAAATCTCAAAACTACACAATTAGGTAACTGACCAGGTAATAATTGTGCTGATAACTCTAAAAAGTATAAATCCTACATAAACATAAGGTTATAAGGTTGTTGAAAAAATTATCCTCTCTAATTTGAGATATTGCACGCTATGATTGGTTGTTTGATTAGGAAGTTACAATCCCAAACGTAAGGTTAAGTCAGAGTCAGTTTATTTTCACATTTTACTTTTCAACACGGAGAATGAATGATTATTAAGGAATTTACGATCCCAATTGTAAGGTCAAGTCTGATTTTCATTTTCACATTTTCATTTTCAACACGGGGAGAGTATGACAGGTAAAGCATGCAAAGCGTGTGCAGCGTATTGATCAACCGTAACAATGCGGCCGACCGAACACCGAACAACCTGGGCATCGAACAGTGAATTAGCCCTACCACTACCAGTAATCATTGGTTTGCCGTTCAGTCCCCGTGAAACACTTTCATTTTCAACACGGGGACTCAGATCAGAACGGCAAATTATTGATTAGGGATAAGTGGTAGGGCTAATTCACCGGGCGATGCCCAGATTGTTGGATAGTCGGCCGGCCGCATTGTTACGAATACGATTGATCAATACGCTGCACACGCTTAACATGCTTTACCTGTCATACTCTCCCCGTGTTGAAAATGAAAATGTGAAAATGAAAATCAGACTTGACCTTACATTTGGGATCGTAAATTCCTCAATAATCAACCATTCTTAGCGTGTAATATCTCTAATTCAAGAAGGGAAATTTCTCAACAACTTTATTATTTAATATGTTTATGTAAGAGTTATACTTCTAGAGATATCAGCACATTTATTACCTTGGTCAGTTACTTTTGTGTTGACTGTACTTATGTTTTGAAATACTTTTTTTCTTCTTCAATTACACACACGCGTGATAGATTGTCAAGAACGACAGCTCTATAAAAATCATATTTATAGAATTATCTCCTAATTGACCATGTTATTAAGCTATTTCTACCAAATGGGCGGTAAAATTAAACCTTCTTTGATATATTTATATTTTTGTAATGTTGTGATGGCCACGCTTAGTTTAAATCGTGTTTATTTTGGAATGAACACAGATATTTAAATCTTGCCGCACGACTAAATCTTAATAAAGGCAATATTGTAGCTGTGGGGCGATTTTAAAACGAGGAGTTCAAAGAAACAATATCAGATGTGAGTCATACTATAACTTGTTTTGACAATAACAAATGGATCATGGATGACATTTACAATTCAATAGGGATACTGAACCTAAAACAAGACGCTAAAGCTAAAGTGATTGAAACATCCCCCTTTAAGGGAAGGGGGTGGGGCGGTCAATTCAAACCGGTAAGCGTCCGATCTATACATTCACTCTAAAAAGTGTGTTTAGAAAGTGATGGCAGGGGTGTGTTTAGAAAAGGTATGTTTAGCGTATTGACTGTTAGTGTTTAGAAATTGAACACCAATGGTTAGTGATTTGACACATGACGTTTAGCCACGTTTAGCCTCTAAACATGTTTACAAAGTGATGGCAAGAATGTGTTTAGAAAAGTGTTTACTCGCTAAACACAGTTTTTAGAGTGATACACCGGCAGTACCGTGCTGTCCTAATTCGTTTTAATGTAGTCAATATTTGTTATTGCTTTTTGAATGCTTAGGGACGCACCATTAGATTTTCAGGGGGGTGGTAGGAAGTTGGGTTCGTTTTTTTGGGGGGCCACCGTAAGGGGTGAATCTTTTTTTGCGCCGCCGAAGGCTGCTATTTTTTTAATGTATTCATTCATATTGAGTTGGGTGGGGTAGAGGTTTTTTAATTTATTTTTTACTCATCAGGGGGGGGGGGGGGGGGGGGGGGGGTTTGGTTTTGGCCTGCATAAAGGGGGAATTTTTTTTAAATCTAATGGTGCGTCCCTTAGGGCATGCGTGATCAAATACATGGACAGTTTCATTTGGTTCATCCCGTGTGAACTTTTTGCGAACATATGTACATCATTCGTTTAATATCAAATCTTTCAGGGTACATTTGGGGTAAAAAGTTGCATGTCATTTGCGCGCCCCGATTTCGAAATCTTGGAAACGACACTTTCGCAGAGTTACAAAAACTTAAAACAAACGCTAAAGCACAAGTTGTGGTCATAACTGATTGAAGCCACGGATGTTATGCTTCGTTCATCTTAGGGCGTGTTCACACTACAGCTTTTTCCTCAACCCGGGTCGAACCCGAGTTGAACCCGGATTGATCGATATTTCAATTTCTGGGAGTGCCAATTTCTGTTCACACTAGCGCTATGTATGTGTTGAAGTTGTATCCGCATTGGCAAATGGATTTATTGAACCCGGAAGTTAAAATTATTGCATCAATGACCTATGACTTAGCTTGCTCATCATGGCGGGTATAAACAACAAGCAACAGTGGCTGGTAATGAAAATACCGTCGAAAACATCAGCGACATCGTGCCAGAGGCCGTAGAAAGATGGCAGGAATAAAGCTGGCAACCATTAACATTCTTTTCAGGCTAACTTCCGGCAACCCGGGTAGAAACAGCGATTTCTGTTCACACTACAGTCGATGCGGGTTAAACTCGGGTTGAATCCGGGTTCTACCCTTCACTTTCGCAGGGTTGTAATTTTTGACCCGGGTCGGTTTTTTGAGCCTATTTTTCTGTTCACACCAGACTTCAACCCGAGTCCGACCCGGGTCGTGGAGAAAACTAGCTATAGTGTGAACACGCCCTTACTCTGTGCAGTAATGTCGACGCGTAATGTAGTGTTCGACGCAGAATTTACACACGAGTGCCGCGTGTGTCATGAAAAGGGGTCCTTTAATTGTCTATCCAACTGTACGTCTTGTTTTTTTACTGCACGCATCGGTTGTTTCGTAACTGAGGTGGGGCAAGTTCGTCCCGGGGAGTTTGCCTTATTGAGACATCTGTCTTTTTCCTTTACTATGCCTTTACAGCAAGGCCTAACTGATACCATGGCTGTATGTGGCCAAGATATCAATCTTCCACAAAATGTGAATAGGTCCAATCTTTAAAATTGACGTCTCTTGAATTTTATTTAAAATTGACGCCACTTCAAAAAACAAAAAAAACAAAATAGGGGGAACTCGCCCATCACATAGGTTACGTTCTTATGTTTTAGTATATTTATACGCACTGCCCTCAATAGTCGAGAAATGGTAATAATGTTGCCGTTGATTGCCACATCCGGGTAATTTGAGTGTAACGCTATGGGAAAACATACAATTTCTTGGTGGCTTTTTTATGAAAAAATGCCGGACATTTTGTCCATAAAATGCATAACACTTTGAAGAGTGGGACTAAGGCTACCGGCTAGCTGGCATACTTTGGGGATAGCATACCTTTTAAAAGGTCAGTAAGGTGGGGAACACCGATGTCATGCGAAATACGTGAAACTTCGTACTTGCAGATGGCATTTCTCAAAGAGAGTAGTTTTAATCACAGAATAAGTTATTGTAGCTGATAAAATGTGTTTCAAGCTTTCCATTGATATCAAATATGTGGTATTTACCAGCCAAATAATGTGTTAAAAAAGTAAAAAAAGGTATACCTTTAGATTTGACCTTTAGTAGGGGATGTACAGCAATGTACAGCTATGCACAGTCTCACGGTAAACTATAGGGGCATGTACATTCCTATCCACTCCATATGTATTTGTAGTTGGCGCGCATATTTAGTCTGCTAAGCAGCAGGATTGAATAGCGCGTGCAAGGGTCCCATTGTTATATCGATTGGCTGATATTTACAATAGCATCTGAGACTAATATACCTAAAGAGATAAGAAGCACGGTACAGCTATTCATCGCTGTACACAAGATCCGATGCGGATATTGTTTAGTCAATCGCCAATCGATTATTATCATTCAGTTTAATTTGTAGCACTACCTCATTATCATTCGTAAGCGCGCTATTTGAATCCAGTATTATCCACACGTTCATTACATTTTTAAATAACCTGAACGCACTTTAGCATGGGATGGCTACCAACATACAGAACCTGATAAAATGAATATACATTTATATCGCTATATTTTTGGCATTTCAGAAGAGATATGACAATTAAAACCTATTGGGTACATTCATGGGCATATACACAAGGTATTATGATAACAAAGTTTATGGTAATGTGTTTATATTTAACATGTAGGTGTGCTGACGTTAGTGAATGATGATCGAAATGATAGAACCCAGAACGCTTGACTTAATAGTTGTCTACCTCTAGCCCATCTTACTGTATATGGGGCAAAGGTTCCCACAGTTTTGACAGGTTTAGACAATATTAATTTGATTGTTAGCTTTCAGTAAAAACACGCTGTATGTCTTATTTTTATTTCAAAATTCCCCCAAATAACTCATTTTTGGTCGATTAAATCGATAGTTCACCACTGGCTCATTATCTATTGAACACGACGGTCGTTTCAATGAGTAGTCATGGCCGAGCGGTTAAGGCTATAGACTATAAATCTATTGGATTATCACCGCGCCGGGTCGAATCCTGCCTGACGAAATTTTGTTACAATAAGCGATTGGTCTGTGTATTGGAAAATGGCGTATATTTTTACTCCGCAAATTTTTATTCATGGATGTAATCGTCTACCTCCAGAGTACATTATATTACTGCATTACTTCCAAGATGTTTCACATTTTAATGTCGGGAACCTTATAACCTTTGACAGTGGCGTAACTAGAGTTTTTCATTTGGGGGGGGGGGGGGGGCAAGAAGGGCAGTGTCTTGAAATGGAGGGCTCCTAAGATTTGTTGAGTCAAGAGATGCGCGCTTAGCGCGCTAACATTTTGTACTTTATAGCTATTTTTTGGACAATTGAGATACATTTTGCCTCTAAACAAGCTTGTACCAAAGAATATTTAATTTTGTGAATACATATGCGCGCGTAGCGCGCGAATTTTTTTCATATGTGTACTTTTGACCATCATAATTCCATGATTACTTTCGTCAAATGAACCGACAGTGCCAATCTCAACCGACACGATGTCATTATTGGGGGGAATTTGGTGTGTACTTTATTTGTAAATTTCATTTACAGCCGTACTTGATTTCATTTGGGGGGGGGGGGGGCAAGGGTTCCAAGTGGGGGGGGGGGGGTTGTTATATCCATTATCCTTTTTATTACCTGGAGTTCATGGGTTTTCTAAACCACAGTTCAAATTTTAGCCCATTAGACAATACCATGACCAAATGAGAAGGGTTTGAAATAATCCGCTCCTAAACTAATTAGTATGCAATCGGTGTGCGTGTCTTCCACAAGAAATCGTGCATATTTCATTTCACAGTGAACGCGTTTGTGTGTGTGCTAACGACTGACTGATGAATCTATATCTATATTACAATTCACGTAAAGCCATCGTAATAGTCGACCCAGTACCAGTCAGTCGTTATCGCTAATCATGAATGCTGTAGCCTTATCTACGTTGATAGAAGAATGCGACAAAGGTTGAATGTAAATGTAAACTCTTCCACAGCTCAATCAATTATAAAGACGTAGCGCAGCCGCATTCTGATCTTGAAATGAACAACGCTGAGTAAGATATTACTATGCGTGTACATAGGTATTTGAAGTTGCTAAGCGTATGCAAAGATAAGAGGCATGACTGGGCGTCATTTTGCGTGATTTGAGACGGGTAGACAGTGTCAATTATATTAGGTCAGTGGGCTCTTTTGGGCTCCTTCAATCCCATTTATAGCAACACTGCTCACTTGAACCAAATGTAAAATTTGAACCGAAGCTGAAGTCAAGAGAGAGAGCGAGTCTTTATTAATATCCTCTTTTACACAGTTTTATACATTTATACGCTTCAAGGCTTGATTGTACCTATTATTAACATACATATCACATAACCGAGCCGTCATAATAGTCAATGTTGGCGCTCCAATTGTTATATTTTATCGTTTTAATTTTAATACTGCCACAAACGTACATGCATGTATGTAGTACTAGGACCGACTACTACATACTGTTATACTGTACAGCAGTACACAGCGCCCTACTGGCATTGCTAACAGTGCCCCTGAAACCGTAGGGACATGAGACATACGGCCTACAGTGCGACAGGCATACGCTCAATTCGGGTATACATGTGCATGTACATTAAAGGGGGAGCTTTCGATTTTAAAATTATAACTTTATAAATCAATCAAATGCGCTCAATTCGGGTATACAATGAATGAATGAATGAATATTTTATTGACATTCACCAAACATTATGGTATAATCAAAGTAACGATACATAATAAACAAGAATAAAATACATGTAAGCACCATTCATATAATAAAGTGATATAATACATGTGAGTAAATATTACAAATTACTCTCACGTGTTGCGAAGCATATATTAACATAGTCAATAACTATTTTGAGCACATCATAATCATTAGCACACATAATTAAAATAAACCTATTATAATCAGATAAGCTATCCAAACACAGAATTTCTTTTAAGTCTGAAAATAATTTAGTCCGATGATCATTGTAGAGACTGCATTCCATAATAAAATGGAATTCATCTTCAATGTTATTAAGATCACATTTTGTACAAAGTCTATTTTCAAGTGGTGTTTTAGGGGAAGTATGACGGCCTTTTTCAACCATAAGGGTGTGAGAGCTAATTCTAAGTTTACTAAATGCTACTCTAAAACTACGATTAAACATAATAACATAATTTTCTTTTGCAAAACTATCTTTGAATTGACAATATGTTCTAAGTTTTGGTTGTGAATTTGTAATACTATCTTTCCACTGAGTGTTATAAATATCTTCGAGGCCAGAAGTAACAATTGTTGAAATGTTGGATTTACAGCATGTGTTTGGTTTCTCCCATATATCAGACCTCTCAATAGTATCAAGGACTTTTTTAATACCATGAGACCAAGAGAAAATATGTCTACTGTTATTATAAAGTTTCCTATTATCTACAAGGGCATCAACAACCAACATTTTTGTTTGATCTCTTATACACATATCATTGAGATGCCACCAATATTTTACAGAAAGACTGAGTAAAATAATAAGTATTGGAAAACTACCTAAATCACCTCTAACAGCATTGTTTGTAGTTTTACGATGTACACCTAAAATAAGTTTACATACTTTAACATGTAAGGTTTCACCAGGAAGTTTATCACATAAGTGGATACAATTCTTATCATTTAAATTCTTTAGGATGTAAGGTGCCCAAATCTCACAACCATAGCCTATAATAGGTTGAATAAGTGAACGGAATAATTTTAAACTACATTTACTAGAAGTATTGTATAGATTTTCTCTTATTTTAAAGAATGCTTTGGAAGCCTTTTCTACCAGTTTCAACATAGATTTTGTGAATGAGCCAGAGGGTGTAAAAACAATACCAAGATAACTGTACTCTCCAGTTATCTTGAGCGTTATATCACCATATTGAAAGTTGCAGTTATTTAGAATTAGAATTTATTTATACATGTGCATGTAAATTAAAGGGGGAGCTTTCGATTTTAAAAATTATAACTTTATAAATCAATCAAATTAAATCATGAACAACTCCAGGCATACTGCTTTACGCTATTCAATTCGGGTAGGCCTATATATGTCGATTTTAAAATTATAACTTCATAAATCATACAAATTAAACTATGAATTGCTGCAGACATACGCTATTCAATTCGGGTATACATGTCGACACACGGACCATATTAAAGGGCCTTGATTGTTATACTGAGAAATATGGAATGAAACCTATATAGGCTTATGACACATATCCTAGGTCTTAGTTTTTTGTTTTAAAATTATAACTTTATAAATTAATGAAATTAAATGATGAATTATCCCTCCGCCCCCGCACCCCTCCCCTTCCCCAACATACAATACAACACTGGGCATTCATACCGGATTTAAGGGGAGTGAGGAGAACACTGGGCCTTCATCCTGGATATATTAAACGTGGGTTAACAAGGTTAAGGGGAGTGAGGAGAAATGCATGGTGTTATATCAGTGCTTGATCCCATCGGACCCATACAAACAGGTGTTTCATGGGGGGGGGGGGGGGGGGGGGGGCGCCGAAAAATGAAAGTGAACCGACAGTGCAGTGGCGTAGCTAGGATTTTTTCAGGGGGGGGGGGGCAAGATTTCTGAACTTTTTCGTAAAAGGTTGCCCCACATTTTGTTTGCAGGTGGTGAGGTCTCAAAATTTCGCACGGTCAAAGAAATCACACAGTCCAAAAAACCCACAGTCAGAAACTAATGGCCAATCCTCCGGGTTTCCATCAGTTTTCTTTATAACATTTTCCTTTGTTTATTTAGCCCACTGCTGCATAAATTTGTAGACTACATGTACAAATGTGCCGACTATTTTACTATTTGGGTTACATGTACATCCCCCGGGCCCCAACACACATAATGTTTTTACCAAAACCGTTCGCAAAACACAGGTATTCAAAAACCGGTAGTGCCAATCTCGACCGACAGTTTCGAGTCTCAACCGCTACGACTCTAATATTATGGGTAACATTGTATTTTGTCATAATTTCATTAATAACTGGCTTCTGACTGGGGGGCTACGCCACTGAATATATGAAAGACGTTGTAAAGTATTGAATATAGTCTAAAATCGGGGTAAAGAGATATTAATAAATTATAATTTTGTAATCATAATTTATTCATCTCTTACAAATTACAAGACTATATTCAATAAATCTAATTTATACTGTACAAATGCTTATTCCCCTCTGAAATATGACATTAGAATTAACTACAATTTAATATTAGAGAAATGATTTTCAAGAAGACGACGCGGATCCCGACACAAGCTTGGAATAAGTACAATGAGCAGCAAGTGACCAGGAGTCTTGCAACAATGATTTCTTACTATTCCTTTACTTTTTTTTAAAATCAATACTATTGTTTTACAGAAATATATTTCGGTGTGTTTTCCTCGGTCTCAGTGTGTTTTCCTGGTCCACGGTGCGGCGATGACGCGGATCCCGACGGGTTTTTTGTGTGTTGTCGGTGTGTTCTTAGATACGACACAATCAATCTTGGAATAAGTAGAATGAGCAGCAAGTGAGCAGGAGTCTTACAACAATGATTTTTTACTCATTTTTACTCATATTTCGTTGTGTTTTCCTCGGTTTCAGTGTGTTTTCCTGGTCCATGTTCATGTATAGTAATAGATCTTTTCAACATGGCGCCCTATGCCGTCATTTTTAACCCCCTAATGCATATCATTCTACAGTTCTATTTCTGCCAATAAAACGGGAATACCAGCCAAGTTGAGCTTTTAACTAGCAGCAATTATCCCATACTCGATTTCAAACGATTGGTGTATATTTTGCCGTTTCTGCATGATCGATATGTAGTACGTGCTTTGTTATCAATATCCAGTTCATTTGTCATTGTGGTTTGTTCGGCCCACAAACTATCATTTAAAAATACATTTTGACAACATTACATCTGACTGTTATTATACCTGTACACTACTTCAGCACTACAATACAAACGTGTACAAATGTAATTAGTGTACGGGTCCCAATCCTGCACCAAGTCTATGGTGTAATACCGTAATGAATTGTCCTTTATTCTATTGTATAGTTACATAACGTCCTTTATCACTTGCTTACGGTTATCACGGTGTTTAGAATCACCCCACACGTCCCCTATTTGTTCAAAACGTGGGCCTCGGCTTACAAGTATGCATGTCCCATATCATATGGCAAACCTGAGAAAAAACAAATCGCCTGTTGCCATTGATGTATATACATAGTATTATAGTCTACAAATTGACATGACGATAAATTATACCCCATATTATATATATTAAGTTATAAAATAAAAGATGTAAATCAGTGGCATAACAGGAGTGGGAAAGTCTTCCCCGTGCGCGCTTGACCGTCGTACTGAGTCAACGAAGTTAAAACAACACAACTAAGGGACATTAATGATTAATGTCCCATCTTCACCAAAATAATAATAATAAAGGTCTAAATGTTATTGTCATCACAGCCAACCGGCTGAATTGTAACAACATTACAAATCAAATACATTAATGCAGTACTCCTCAAAAACAAACAAAAACTAACCGCCCAGGTTCAATCATCGAACCCAAAATATTAACCGCCCAGGTCTACTCATCTAGCGGGTCCCGCGCGAAGCGCGGGTGCCCGCTAGTAAATACAAACTATGATATTTGGTTATCACAATACATTGTTTATAAATATGTTCAAGAATGTACCCAATAGGTTTTAATTGGCATATCAAGGTCTGTGAGAAATTAAGAATAGTGTACACGTGTGGAAAACACTGGATCAAAAATAGCGCGCTGCTACTCAAAGGATGAGTTCGTGATACAGATTAAACTGAATGATGATTAAATCGATGGGCCATCAACTATAACAATGTCGCATCGGACCATGGATCGCTGCACATGGCAGGTATCAATGGGCGCTTCTTATCTTTTCAGATAGCATTATGTACACAATCTTACAGACTCAATACATAGCAACCAATTAACATAGAGGTTAACCTTTGGTGACACGCTTGTATGTTGTTGGCAAGTGGTTATATAATCTTGGTGTCAATCAAATATGTTGGAGACTTTCAATAACTGTTTAAGGGCGATAGAGGGCAGGGGGCACAATTTATACTTCTAATCTATGTGAGGTCTCCTCTACTTTACTTCATCGTATTAAGGTCTACGTTATCACGATTTTTGAGTGACCACTGACATGACTGACACGGCAAACCGGAAATTCATCAAGTTTACCTGCCATATGGGACCTACCCTGCTGATTACACCAACATTTAGTTAAAAATTGTTCTGCTCATTAAGTTAATTAAATTTGATTTGATTACGAAGAACTTTTTATTCGGGTAATCGATTATGAAATTTCAACGCAGATTTTAGGTACTGAAAAACCAAGCGTTTTGAAGAAGGCTTGTCTGTACATGTAGATACGGCTATTGGTGCCATTCTGGCTTGTAGCCTCAAGCGGTATAGTCTACTTTACCACTTGTACGTGCTATTATTGCAAAGTAAATCACTCATGACATGTTGTCTTTGCAGAGAACCTCGAGAGAAACAGCCCTTAAGAAGTATATAATTCTGACGGGGTGTGTAGCAAAGTGTATGGGCCTAGACCATGCAGACGAGTAAGAGTATTTCAGTGCGCTGTACCGGAAAACAACCGGCTGCCTGCTTCTACTGATAACATCCTTATTTGACAAGTTTAAAGGATTTTTAAGATTTCAAGTACACAAGTTAGGGTTCTAAAAGCTTTATGAGCGATGAGCCATTAATCATTTAATAATGGACACAAATGACTATACACTAGGCCTACTAGGCCTATAGGCCTACAAGGAAAAAACGGCATGGCCGGCTACTCACCATTCTGGGTAAAAGTAGAACTGTTTGCGTCAATAAAAATGGTTTATAATAACTGATGTACAATTTTCAAATGTCAAATATGTGATATTAGCCTATATATAATTAATGGAATAGTATCTAGGGACCAAATTAAAATCCGTTCCAAGGTTAGACAAAGTCTCCAAATGTCCCGGGGGGGGGGGGCGGTCAGGTGTTATCATCCACGTGAACGATAACCCGGATTAAGGTTGCTGTTTAGCCCACAACGCGGGTCCGCGCGGGCCCGAAGGGTTTTTAAATCGCCAATTTCAGAGAAAAAGGGTGACTTTTTCAACCTGAATCCGCTTGGGCCGATATAGTCACGCGTCATCATTGTAAAAATATCCCAAAATGGTTAGGCCTATAAGACAAAACTGAATCGCACAATTACTTAATGAGTTTTTTCAGTCTAAACTCTGTCTTGAGGAAATATTATGATTAGTCGAGCTATAATCCTTGTTAAGGGTCACTTGTTCTTCTTTGACTTAAAAATCCGTGTTAAGGATAGTTTTTGAGAGGGGATTTACACGGATGATTATAACTTTTATACATGATTGTCCCCCCCCCTCCCCCCGATAAAAGTGTTATATATCTTTACTACCTGATTTCCCATGAATATTGCAGACATCACAGGAGCCTTCTTAATTATTTAAAACTTAAAAATGTCATATATATAAATTTCAGTCGCTTGTTATATGCTAATCATGTAATAAGTCGTTAATCAAGATTAACCTTCGAGAATGTTTATTTAGTTATTAGAATGATCAATCTTCCCCAGATTAGGTCAGTGCAGCACATAAACGCTGACAAAATGTTCTTCTGACAGGATTCGAACCGACAACCATTGCTCGCATTAATCCGCAACGATCTTATCATTGAGCTAATACAGACTATACAGACTGTAACAAAAAAGTTATACAATTGCAATTTCATTTTTAATCCAATTTTAAAATCATTCAATTTCAAAATCGTTTACACTCTGTAATAAGTGATGTGGCGACTACCAGAATAAATTTATTTGGTCTTTTGAACTGCTTTTGTTTAAAAAATATGACCATAATTCGTCTAGAAATCGGGTTGGGCCTCTTTCAGCATAGAATACAATCTTGTTTGTTGAAATTAAATGGTAAGGGTAGGCCTGTCATGCAGGGATCATTAGGAGAACTACACAATTGTTTTCAACTAGTCTTATTTCATTTCATACAATTTGATTACATAATTGAAATTACTCATTATTCCTTCTGACATCCTGAAACCACCATAGACGAGATATTGGAGCCAATTTAGTTCAACAGGTATCTTCCATGTGCTTACAACTCAGGTTTTGTTAAACAGATCAAAGGTAGCGTTTTTAAGCATTCATGTTCATATGTCCAATCAAAGTTCCATCACCAAAGATTCTTGCCCGAACAAGCAGTTTCTGTTTGATTTTGGGCTCACAAGAGCGCTCTATTCCTGTATTCATGGTTTGATTCCATTCATACTGTTCTTCCCAGTGATATTTAGCCAAAGTGGCCCAGGTAATTTGGCAACTACTTTAGACAATTGATCACTGCTCTGCTTCCTGACCACCGATTTTCATAAAACAAAGCTTATTAAAAAGCTGAGAAAATGTCCTTTGCATGATATTAAAAATTGAAACAGAAATGACTTTGGAATTATTGTTAACATTTTTTTTTCAAAATTATTGTATAACTGATATTTTGTTACAGCCTGTACAAGAGGCAACTGGCAAACAAAATTGTCCTTCAAATTCCAAGCAGAAGTGGTCAGGACATTACATAGATACCAAGTCTCATTGATTAGATATATTTGTTCTTATTCCTCTGGATTACTTATAGAATGATCAATTAGTATCTGATTATCTGAAGAACAACCTTCATTTGATTTCATCAAATGTCTATCTTGTTCGGGATTAAAACTTTGTTTAAGATTTTTCAGAAAGAAGACCCGTTTCCATGATATAGGCCAATTAAAGGTAGATGTTCCGATTGCTGGCCCAATTTTCAACATGATGTTTTCTATTTTACATGAAAGGTCATCCTTAAAATAGTTGCATTCCAAAGTTTGAGTTGCATAACTCCCATGGTTCTATTTCTAGAAGCACAAGGTCACAAGACATATGCCCATTGAGTAGTACACAAACTGTTTGGTGGTTAACTACCTTTGGCAGTAAATCGCCACATTTCAGCCTATAATTTCTAAATGGACCATTTCTGGCCCCTAATATTTTACAGACATAACGAGAAAAATATGGGGATTCTTCTGATATCAAAATATCTTGATGTGAAAAAAAAATCATATCCCCCAAAAAGTGATCGGAACATACACCTTTAAAGGAAGTGTCCGGCAAGCGCAACATTGAGCATTATTTGTTAGAAAAATAATTATCGAGACGAAATTACGTAATTATATAGAACAAAACACCATACTAGTCACAAAAAAGAATAAAAACTGCCATCACTCAACATGCAATTTTTAAAATTCGCGGCGATCGAAAGTCCCGGTGTCGATGACGTCATGGGTATCGGTGCTAAATTTGCGCATGTGCATTGTATAACTATGACATCATCGACACTGGGACTTTCGATCGCCGCGAATTTTAAAAAATGCATGTTGAGTGATTACGGTTTTTATTTGTTTTTGTCATAAGTGTGGTGTTTTGTTCTATATGATTACAAAAGTTGGGCTCGATAGTTATTTTTCTAACATATAATGCACACTTTTATGCTTGCGGGACACCTCCTTTAATAGGTAACACAGTTCATGAAATGAATTGTATACGTCATGCACCAATCCAATTGAATAGGCCGGTGCGATTCCCCTTTGTTACCCGTTGTGCATTGTTACATGGATAGCATAGACAAAACCATACATACATTTATATTAGGTCAACACTTTCAACACCTTGACCCAAAAAACGGTGTGCACCGGTAGTACTTCTAAACACCTTAGAGATGTATCATTTCCCGTAAAAACGTCGATTACAATTATTCAATTAATTTTACATATTGCTAACGACAGATACTTGTCAAATCTGTTACTATACTACATGTACTATGTAAACGGTTATCACACTTATGTTATCAATTAAAATAATGTAATTTCCATTTGGGAAAGACTCGCGGGCTTTTCTGTCAGTAAGGTACACTTAAGAGTCTTTGCCTCTAAGGGCGTACCATGTGGTGATTCATGGGTCCTCAGATCAACTTTTAAATAACCCCAGTGATACATTGCCATAACATTATACTATAGCCATATTTTGAAATTCCTAAAAGTTTTGGTTCCGTCGTAAAATATCACCGAAATGTCAGAAGAAAAAAATCCCAAAACAATTACTACGTTCCCCATAGTATAACTATGCGCGCCATGCACATCCCAAAGAAGATAAAAACATATTTGAAACCTCCCCAGCTGGGTACACAACAAAAGTTAAACAAAATTGTTGGGATCTCGTTGGCGCGTCACATTACGCTGACCTTGAAACCGTGACGAACAGCGTCGTCAGCTGTTTTCAAGCCCTTATAATTTGACGCGCCAACAAGAACCCATTACATAAACAAGTTCATATGCAGTGGCGTAACTAGACTTTTTCATTGGGGGGGGGGGGGGGGGGGGGGGGCAAGAAGGGGCAGTGACTTGAAATGTGGGGGTGGCTCCTAATGGAGGGGGGGGGGGCTCCATTCCACACCCACACCAATTGATTTCATTTGGGGGGCAAGCGGGGGGGGGGGGGGGGGGGGGGGGGGGGCTTCAGCCCCCTGCCCCCCGCTGGTTACGCCACTGTTCATATGGTATATGTGCTCAGAGCCTTTAACAAATGGTTCAAGGTCATCGTAATGTGACGCGCTTATGAAATCCCAACGATTTTGTTTCACTTTTGCTATGAATCCAACTGGAGGTTCCAAAATATGTTTCCCTTCCGTATGAACGTGCATGGCGCGCATAGATAATTATACTAATATTGGGAACGTCGTGATCGTTTTACTGGTTTTGCTTCTTGACATTTCGGTGATTTTTTACGACCGAACCGAAAAGGGCATGATGGTATAATGGGCAAATAACGCTCGCATCACTCAATTTTGCAATTATGTGCGTAACTCTCATGCATATGCCAAAATCACTCGAATACGCTTGGACTACTTTTGCGCGCGGATACATAAAAACGCACATTTCTGTCCCCTATTTTGAACTGACTAAACTATATACCAGATATCTTATTTATTTCAGGGGGAGGCGAATGATAGCTCAGAACCTAACAACTGAAAATATGTGCAGATCATTGGGGTGGCGCAGCATTTACGCGCGACTGCTAGGATTCGTCTTTGATTTCGCATGTATACCTACCTCGCCTGCACTTTAGAAACACATGCGCGATATAAAGAGGTGCAATAAATGGAAGGAATACGATCCGACGTCACTGCACAGAGCTCGATGAATGTGACGTCAACACATAATCTAGTGTACAGGTGAAGGTATCATGATATCCCGATGCGACCCCGGCATGTGCTGCATCTGCGTGAGCGAGCGCGATCAAAGAAGGATGTGGGCTATGATGCAGAAAGTGCTGAACCTATCAAGATAAGCACTGAAGTCACTATCCAACTTGAGCTGACACAGACTATAGTGTATCAATCAACGTTGGAGAGGAAACTAGGCCTATTTCACTTTAAGCTAGCCACAGAGCAGGATATGTGGCAGATCAAGGGAAAGCCTGTTCTTGTCTAAAAGCAAGAGTCCGACATACCCATTTTTTCTTCTTCGAATTTGCGAATTATTAATTTATTTTATGTTTTAATGTATTTTGTGGTAAAAAACCCGTTTGTAAACTGTTGAAAATGTTTGAACATTCTTAAAATTAACAACACATTTTTGTTGTTGAATATTTTTGGAAATATTTGGAATTCACCATTATACCGTATTTCCCAAGAAAATAAGGGGAAAAGGAGGTCCGTTTCCCCGTGAATACAGGAGTTCTTTACTTCGCTTTAACGCCATTTGCAGCAGGAATATTATATCCCCGTATAACATGTATAATTGCACATATTTCTTTATATATTTCTATCATGTTTATTTTATCCATACAGTATGTATACTACGGTATACCAGCAAACATGAGTTGCCAACATGCTTCTCTATAAAGGAAACATTCAAGGAAATGCATTAAACCCGCGCTGACACATACGATCATATAAATGCCAGTGTGTTGAGAGCTTTGCTAATGTTGAAAGCACTTCTATCTATACATCTATTCCATCCATCTTGCCCCCCAGACAGAGCATGGCCGGCCGGCCGGCCGACCATAGTAGCCAATACTTAACTTCAAATGAGCCGTTTTTATATTTCATTCAGTACTTCATGAATAATCGAGATAGCTGCGTATCAAGTGCGTTCCAATAAAATGAATCGTTAGATGTGAACGCGCACGCCGAGCGCAGGTTACTAATAACTGCCCGAAAGTACTGCGCCAAAGTGTTCTATTGTTTTGCTCAATGACCGACCAATCAAATTAAAGCCCCACACTCCTAAACTGAATATTCAATGAGTTATGAGGAAACACGATTAAAGCTAATTTCTGATTGGTTGAATGAGGGGATGATCCGACTCGGACTGTTTCAATAACTAAGAAGGGCAGGGGTGGACAAAATAAACAGACAACTAATTAATTATTAGCGAGATTATATCGGTACAAATCAACGATTTGGATAAATATGCATCTTTTTCAGTAATGAATGAGAATAATGACTGCTTAACAACTGTTTTCGTGAATTTGTTTTAAATCCTCGGTTATTGTTCTGGTCATTCGGAATTGTCCCTCACGGGCTGCGCCCCTTCGGGACAATTCCTCAGACCAAAACAAAAACCTCTGATTTCAAAACAAATTCACGAAAACAGTTGTTACGCAGTCGTTATTCTCTAATACGGTATTATAAACCCCATAATAGTAAATTGAAACTGTATCGGCACCGATATTGTCTCTTCTACGATGGTCATTCAATAAGTTCTACCTCCTCACTCATAATATCGCTAATATGAATGTCAGCCTCATGACATTTGTCATGATTATAGCTCTGAATTATACACATATATAGTAAATGCTAATTGATACCTATTTCACTTTTGTTATCGTGCAATCAACGCCAGTAAAGTACACACCACCAAATCATATTTCGCATTCTGACATTACACGGCAGTGTTTGAAATTAAGATTGGCCCCACCATAAGTCTAAATTTAACATCCTAGAAAAGGTTATAAATGCTGTAAATGTACCTTAATGTTTCATAATTTTGCATTTGTAGGTTATTTCCTCCACATAAGTCCCAAAATCTCTAGCTTTTTCTTGAATGGTATCATTTTACACTATTTCACTGTTTCCACCAATTTAGAGCTATAAAGGCAGTCTGTCGTTCCTAGGATAGATATCATTGGCGCTGGCCCGTAGCGAGAAAAAAAATGCTGGTTACCCTCCACAAAAGTGATTGTTTTGAAGCAGAAGACATCTAGATCTTCAATAAAAACAATGATTTGAATGAACCAGTTTGCTCTAAAGGTAGAAAGGAATTAACACAAACTTGACCTCTTAACCACACAAAGCAATAGGAAACTGATTTGGTGGTGTGGGACCTGTAGAGAGATTTTGTACAACGGACACGGAAAATTACCCCAAAGATAAATACATTTTTTTTCTCGTTTTCTCTCCGTATTGTATGATTAGGTTTTAACCGCCCGATTTAAATACTGAAAATAGAAAACAATGGATGATTTCTGAATATAATGCTATACTATCATGTATAAATCAGATTGTAGGCAATATTAACCTTTGTAGCTTGCAAATAGTATAATATCAACTCGAATGTATTGACACGCCTTTAGCATACTGGAATACTGATATTCAGTCAAATGTTCGTTCTTACAAGTCAAGCCATAGTGATGCCTCGAATGTTAAATCTTAACATGATATTATGTTTATCAGTTTTCCTTATATGCAACATTTAGAATGTTAATCAGGTATAGTCAGTGATAGAAAAATATATCTTCGAGAGACTTGAACTATATCCATTTAGTCCTGTATAATGAAGATCTCTTAGTTCCTATGAAAAGGCAATATGACTTTTGCAGCGGTTCTCTAGGGTAAGGTTAAATTGATGGCTGTCCTGATCTCGTTCTGGCTAATTGTAGCCTAGGGCATTTTCCGCCAAGACACCAGTCACTTGTAATGTTTAAGGTTAACTTAGAACGATTGTAATTGACCGATAGGTACATTTTGTCTCCTAGAATTGGCCAAATGAATAGCACTTACGAGACATTTTGCTGTGTTTTACCCGTTTCCGTCGCACTAAATGGAAGTTTGGTTTTTACTGCCTATCTGTCTAGAAAAGCACAATGAGTATTCAGACCAATTTTCTATGATTTTGTAGCTGAGATTCAAAGCTTCAATTGTAGAATATTTCATACGACTGGCTTGTATAATAGCAAAGTTATGAGGTAGGAGGTAGAACTTATTGAATGACCCTCGTATTTTGTGTTTTGATCTTGATAGATATGAAGTGGTTCGTCCCGTACATCGATCATATGTCAATGTAAAACTCCTCAACAACAAAAATCGTATTTTCTTTCAATCGCCAATTTTAAAAACATTTCGTGATATAATCATTGTGTTTCATATCAATAAAAAGCAGAAAAATCTTTCCAACGATACCTCATTTGTAGCAATCATTTGTTTCAGTGCTTGATCACCTGCTTGTGAATATGATGGGGAGGTCTCATTCAAAATGTGACAAATTCACTTCACCACTATTAATAATCATGCATTTAGAATGCGCCATCTATCTATAACCTATTCTGAGGCGCAAACATTTAAACAAACACTAAACAAACAATTAAACAATAACCAAGTGAATCCCAAAATCGCAGATCTGAAGGAAGTGCGTGCCAAAGTTTAGGTGCACAAGATAGAAGGCGCCATATGAAGAGAAAGCCCGAGGAACAGAAGGAAGCTGTTTTTCCGAAGATCTGAGGTGACGTGATGGAATATGAAGATTGAAAGGTTCCTTTATGTAAGAAGGCGCCATGTCACTATTTCATGCTCAAAAAAGAGCAACTCGGACGTACGCTCGATAAAGTGTTATTACAATTACAGTGTATAGAGTTATATGCTCTATAAATATATTTTGATAAATGTAATACCCGTCGTGAATGACAATTATTTCTATGTTATAACACTGTTGACTTTTGAATAGTGATCATTTTGATCATGTTTAAAACTTTGAGCGGGTACAACGTAGTGATCAATGCTTATTCGTCTTATAGCTGATTATAAAGCAACATACGCCCAACGTGCGAAACGTTCACGCAGCAAATGCTCAACATAATCATACATAGCGATTGATCACTAAATTTGTCTACAAGCATACCCATGAAATCTACAGATCTACAGCTACAGAACTTGAAACTATCAAACCTTTTAGACGTATCTCGGAACTCGCTTACAATAATTGGAAATGTACAGGATCTTTAAGTGGACTGTGAAAACGGCATTTTTTTATTATTACGACCACCGTTTTGGGTTCCAAAAACAGGAGCGGATAACTTGTGAAATTAAGCAAACATCTGCTTTATATTTTGGATTCACAACGGGTATTCCTGAAGCTGGTGTATTATAAATATGTAAAATTTTTGAGTGGACACCTTTTGAAATACACGCGATGGTGTGTTAACACTTTCCACGCGGCTATTAGTTTTCCTATATACAAAACATATTTTTCAGAAACCTATCCCAACTTTCAAGATCTATCTCAAGGATTACTGAGTCCCCAGTGGCTGATCCAGGAAAATGTTAGGGGGGGGGGGCCCAAGAAAATGAAGTTTTGCCGATACCATCCAAGCGGTGCGCAGCACCGCCCTCCGAGCTATGCTCGGACAGGGGGGTGTCTGAGGGGGGATGTGCCCCCCTCAGAAGTAGAAAATTTTTCAATTTCCGAACTCATTTGGTGCGATCTGGTGTATACTTTTGACCAACATTTTATCAAAAAGCCACCTCTTCATTTCTAATAAATAATTTGTTTTTTTATCAATGCACGAAAAAAGTTGAGCATATTATACTGATATATTTTTGATTTAAGTATAGATTATTTGAAAGGTCGAACAGGGGGGAGTCTGAGGGGGGAAGTGCCCCCCTCAGAAGTAGAAATTTTTTCAATTTTCGAACTCATTTGGTGCGATCTGGTGTATACTTTTGACCAACATTTGATCAAAAAGCCACCTCTTCATTTCCAATCAATATATTTGTTATCAATGCAAGAAAGAAGTAGAGCATACGACGTATATACTGATTTTTTCTTAATTTAAGTATAGATTGTTTAAAAGCTCGAACAGGGGGAGTCTGAGGGGTGATGTGCCCCCCCCCCCCCCTTCTTCCTCTCTTTCTTTTTTTCTTTTCTTTTTTCCTTTTTTTTTCTTTTTTTTTTTCCTTTTTTTTTTTTTTTTTTTTTCCTTTTTTTTTTTTTTTTCCTTTTTTTTTTTTTTTTTTGGTAGGGGGGGGGGGGGGGCCCGGGCCCGTCGGCCCCCCCCCCTGTATCCGCGCCTGTTACTGACCCAATACTAGGTATGTTTGTACTTATTTCATTGCATTTCTCATGGTGATTCTAAATATGGAAAGGAATTTTACTAATTTTGACGCGGCGTTTTGAAACATTTGGTGACATTTTGGAATGTCGTTTTATCTGCAGACGCCTGCCGCGTGGAAAGTGTTAAGCAGATGCAATGATAATTTCCGCTATCTGTCTTGAAATTGGTCATCTGAAGGTAAATGTTTACTTCAGTCGGAGCGAGCCTACAATGATTATCGTAGCGTAACTGTTTGATGAGTTAAAAGACAGCTAGAATCATTGCTAAATTCAATAAAACGATAAGATAACAAACAAAAACACTAATTGGATTAAAAATGTCATACCGTAATTTTTAGCATTTGTTTACTCTTTAAACAGAGCCCAGTCTAAAGCCCGACGGCAAATGCGTGGTTTTACCTATAGCCTAATGTACTTACTACTATACAAGGGGAAACTGTTTCTAACGTGGAGCCTCACTTGCACTGTGGGTATCTCAAAGAGTTTGCGTTGGATTTATATGAAATTAAGACAGAGAAAGAACACTTAATTATCTCAATGAAATATCAAGAAGAACACTTTTATGCCCAAAAATATCAGCTTTCCACTTTTAGGACCCAGGTTTTTGGGACACACTGTAACTTGGTACCAGGACGTTCATTTCTGAATGAGACACTTGCTATATATGTTTTGCTATATAAGCATGTGTTCAGCTTGCCTTCTCCTGAAGGAAAGTAGTTGGATCAGAATTAAGCCGAACCATCTCGTTATCTCGCAGGACTGCCTTAACCGCATAGTCCTTTAATCCCAGATGTGTTGTCCTACTTCAATAATCACGATAGCGCTTTGTCATGATCTATGATGTACGACACCGATGAAGGCAAATGAAAAATGACAAGTATTGCAGGGGTCGCATTCTGACGCGTCTGCGCGTCCTAGACCTCTCACTTTCTAATAGTGACGCGTCAGGTTTCAAATTGGAAAGACTTGCGGGTCCCGATCAAAATTGAAGGGACCCCTTAAATTTGACGATGTATGGAAATGGAAACCTTAAGAAATTCTGTAAATTACATATCCATCCTTTGCTCACAATATAAATTCATTAAAACTGCCCGTAAAAAAGTAAATAAATTAAATACCCAAACTTCAGGACCCCTCAATTTCTTGGGGGGGGGGGGGGGGACCCCTTAAATTTGTTTTTTGAAGTCCTACGGGGTCCGGAAAAATGTCATGGGACCTCTCATATTTTTTATCCAGTGCTATCCCTGAAGTATTGTATCACGAATTGAAGCTATTGTAAATGTTTTGAAATGTTTTTCAGTCACCTTCACCTATCTTTCGAATATTTTGTTATAGGTTCTATAGTGTGTTGAACATATCCATGGAAAGCTGATGTGTTCATCTTTACAATGATACCAAATGTGTAGCAATCACTTGTCTCAGTGCTGTGCCTCTTGCTTGAGAGTATGTTGAGGTCTCAATCTTAATGTGCCAAAATCATGTATCCTTGGTGTAATTCATTCATGAGTTAGACTGTGTTTAGACTCTATACTAAACATGCTAAATAAAGCTGTCTAATCATATAATGAATGGGAGTGGGGAGACCGAGGGAGGGAGGGAGGGAGGAACGGTTGAAGTGGTAAACTTTTCTTTATTGAATTTAGCAATGATTCTAGCTGTCTTTTAACTTATCAACTGTATACTGCAATCCGCGTGTGCGCCGTTCACTGCTCGCACCACGCACTTTGTTTTGATTCGTTGTTCAGTAATCGTGGGTTCGCCTATTTTCACTGCGGGAGTTAGCAAAGTTGTTAACATGTTTTTATTCGTTTTTACATAGATCAAAAATTATGCTCAAATTGTGAATTTTGATTTGTAAGTGTCGTGTATGAATTAGGTCAATACATGCGTATGTTTTGTTTCTCGAAAAATTAGAAAAATCAATGCACTTGCGCAAATGTTGATATGCTCACAATAGCATTCCCCCTTCGGGGTCGTGCCATTATTCACACATCAACATCAGCGCGCGTGCATTTATTTGTCTAATTTCTCTCAAAACAACACATACGCATTTATTGACCTATAGTTACTATATTTGGAATCACCATGAGAAATGCATTGAAGTAAGTACAAACATGCCTAGTATTGATTCAGTAATCCTTGAGATAGGTCTTGAAAGATGGGAAAAATTTCTGAAAAATCTGTTTTGTATTGTGGTAACACTAATATTCTAGCCGCGTGGAAAGTGTTAAGTAAGTAGGTTACTATTTTTGCAGCGATTCTTTAAAGTGTATATCCCGGGGGGGGGGGGGGGGGGGGGTTCTCACATTGAGATGGTATACGTATATATATGTGCCTGCCTTTTGGGGTGCCTTTTCGCAAAAATTGGTATAGAGATGGGGTGTTTTCATCACAGACCAAAGCGCCCAATTGGCATAAATTGGGTGTATTTTGAGGCAATTTTTGTAAAAAGCGCCCAATTTGTGCAAAATTGGTTGCTTTTCTAACAAAATTGGTAGGCCTATATATTGATGGGTATAGAGAAATAGGTATAGGTAAAGAGAAAGTCAAATTTTCGAAGTCCGGCAGGCACATCCATGTACGATTTTGGCGAAAGTACCCCCACCCCCTTCCCCCGGGTATATCCTTGAACTCAATGTGACATTCTGTTGACAAGGACACTATTATAAACATATAAACACTAGTAATTAATTTGAGAAATCTATCCATTGACACCTTTGAAAGTTTGTGTCTGTAAGACTTAATATCTGGTCATCATGGTCATGGCGGACTTCCTGTACCGGACTGCGATGAATTCGATTCTAGGCCAAGGATCAAGATGACATTCTAATTCTAAATTGTGGTTACCTTTAATACATGATGAAAAAGTTCATTTAAAGGAGCACTGAGAGATTGCCGAGAAAAATGAAATTTGGAAGAAGAAAAAAATCGTAGGAACCCTGAAGTGTAATCATATGGGAAATCGAAAGAGCTATCCCCGAGCACGTTAAGTATCTGTACACACACACATTAGGGACGCACCATTTGATTTTCAGGGGGGGCATGGAAGTTGGGGTCGGGCGGAATTTTTTTTTTTCGCCACCGAAGTAGGCGGAATTTTTTTTTTTTTGCCGCCGAAGTCGGCAAGTATTTTTTTTTTTTTAGCAAAGCCGGCAAAGTTTTTTTTTTTAGGTTTTAATGGTTTTCTTTACATTGAGTTGGGCCTTTTGGGTGAGTCATCTTTTTTTTTTATTACTCAGCAGTGGGTCATTTTTTTTTTTTTTCCTGGTTTGGTGGGCAAAGTTTTTTTTTTTCTTCCTGGATAGTGGGCAAAGTTTAAAAAAACAAAAAAACTTCCATGCCCCCCCCTGAGTATCTAATGGTGCGTCCCTTATATGTATCCTATACATACCTCCTGTCCACTAGGCGTGGCCCGGCGCACCAATGGAGTAAGCAAATAGCCAAAAGAAAGAATGATGGAGGCAACTAAACATGCTAAAGTTTCTTCCATTGTTCCGTCCAAGGACGACCGATGATGATGATAATTATGGGAAAAGGGTTGAATGAGGCGCTAGATTAGAATTGATTCGGTTGAAGCATCCACTATTAATGGTTGAAGCAATTTATGTGGCGAGTGGTGCTGATAGAGTCGATGTTATCTACATTGAAATGACCAAATCGTGAAATTGTAGCGATAAAGTTGTCCGCATACCGGCCGAAAAAAATCGCATGGTCAAAATCGCAAATCTACCGACGGAGGGTCGTTTTACCGACGGGGCTATTTCAGGGGGGGGGGCACCGGCCCCCCCTGGACCCCCCTGGGTACACCACTGCTAGCCATGTCCACCAACTGAAAGTGTAGTGTAGGTATTTCCTAAAGTTACGGCCATACAAAAATCTGATCTTATCTGACCAACCAATCTAAAATGTTGAAAATAAATGTCCCCAGAAATGCTTTTTCATGCTCTTCAATCAAATTTGAGTTTGAAGAAACATTTTTATGATGAACATTTTATATTATTGGATTTAAATTCAATCAGATCATGCAGATCGTGCCCCTTGATCTTCGGGCAACCGTTCCTGAGGGAAGAAGATAATGTTTAATATGAGTTTGATATAAAACACAAGAACAAATCCTTGTTAGTGTTTCAACAGAGTGAGTTCACTGTCACAGAAATCGTTTGTAGAATTTTATATCTCAATGTGAAATTATGTAATACGATAGCAGCTGTTGAGATACGGCTATATCATGTAACGCAGGTTTATGATTAGCCTCACATGAGTAATTATGTAACATTATAGCCGAAATTGAGATATGGCTATCACGTTGCGCGGGTTATGGTTAAATATAAATACTTCAGATGAGATCCAGCCGTTTGGTTAGAATTCATGGATTTCCTAAGCTACTTTGATACCCGATTCAATGTCATATAAATCAAAAAATATTGTATACATCTATAGTCATGGTATCAATTTATGGATAAATGTATCTAATAGTAAGATTTTAAGCATTATATCTGTCATGACAAGATTGACCGCAATTCAAAGCACTCTTTCTGGAGTTACATGATCTCCAGAGGGCGGTTTCAAAATGGAAGCCACATTATACCACATACCCAACATCGGAATATGGCGACTACGTTCTTTCTTTTGACAATCTGGTATCGTAACATTAAATGTTACTCAAAATGACATAAACAAAGTGGTATACTTTCTTTTGTTGAACCCTTTATAACACTTCATTGAACAGACGACAAAGATGATCTTTTGAGCACGAAATAGTGTTGATTTTGGCACATTCAGATTGTGACCTCTCCGTGTTCTCAAGCAAGTAACTGAGCACTGGAGCAAGGGATTGCTTCAAATTTGGTATCATTGTAAAGATGAACACATCAGGTTTACATGGATATATATAAAACTTAATGAACATATTCCGCGATATTTGAAAATCATGTGCTTGAAAAAATATTCCAAACTTTTTTGAGCAGTTTAGAAAAAATATTTATCTTCTCAGTCTGTTATACACTACTTTGTATTTAGTACCAGATGAGAGGTAAGGCGGTACATTTTCGTGTCTTCCTTTTTGCATTGCTATGGGTTTATGATCGGAGAAAAGAGGTTCACAATAATCACATGTGTCAAGGTATTATAGACCCGGAGATATCACCCGAAACTCCTTCGGCAATGACGTGAAATTACGATTCATTACGATGTGCAAATTGAAGCGTGGTGTCAGACAAGGAGATGCTGCAACAGCCACCTTTTTGTATATGTTGTATTGTAATGAAATTAAAGTAGAACAGTGCTATTCATGAAACTAAGCATTTCCGCGTTTCGTCATACCAGATGTCTTGTTATTGGGGATACTCAGTATTGCTTGATCAGTTCCACATGAAACCCACTAACGACAGCCTGGTGCTGTGACGTCACCAGCGATGGTTTCCAGTTTTCAATACGATTTATTCTGTTAAAATAAACTACCGGGTTCCAAAGTGCCGGCAATCAATTATTTCCTTTCATCTTCAGGCTGCCGGTAGTCAGATTCGTTTTAAATTGGCAAAGCCGCCTTAAAGGCGCGTTCATACTCTCGTTATCCTTTACTCGTATATCTACTGGTCAATCTTAATGATGTAGGACAGGAAGAGATTTAACTCCTGGGTTAGCCGTTACCTCACCAAGGGGATCTTGGGTTTTTGTCAGGACGGAAGCTAGCAAGTTACCCTACATAATGATCGATCCTGTCAACTGTGTAATTGGAGAGGACAGTAATCAATTGCCGTGACAAATTATGGACACACATTTGTTTACCGGTGTCTTAATTAACCCCCAAGGGCATTATTATCCGATCCTATGCCCCCAATAGGTATAGGCCTATCCACAATTAGTAAACGAATCAGGGGGGGGGGGGGTATTTTCGATGATGGTTTAAAGGCTTTCAACGTTATATTAAAATGTGCAAACTTGTGGATGAGCTGTTAGTGTTTTAATATAGCTACCCCGTCGTAAATCTAGTTTTTAAAACTGCTGACGAAAACATCTACAGTCATCAAAAAAAGTAACTATACAGGTAATAAATGGGCTTCTAACTCTTAAAATATATATCCTACCTAAAAATATTAAATTATAAAGTTGTTGAATAATTTGTCTGCTTTAATATGAGATATTGCACGTTAGGATCGGGTGATTATTGAGAAAGTGGCACTAAAAAATGTAAGGAGAAGTCCGATTTTCATTTTCACATTTTTATTTTCTACACGCGGACCAATCTACGGGTACCTTATCGATTACCGGTAGTGCAATTGGGGTGTATGCGCAGGTTGGACAGTCGGCCGCATTGTTCCGATGGATCAATACGCCACACACACCCTACCTGTCATTCTCTCCCCCGTGTTGAAATGTAAAATGTGAATTTGAAATTGTGACTTTACCTTACATTTTGGATTGTCGCTCCTTAAATATTTAACCGATCCTAGCGTGCAATATCTCATATTAAAGAAGATAAATTTCTCAACAACTTTATGATTTAATATTTCTAGGTAGGACATATATTTTAAGAGTTAAAAGTACATTTATTACCTGTATAGTTACTTTTTTTGATAACTGTATAGGCTTATATATGTATAGGTGGGGTGCGTGTACGTCTGTTTCAGAACCACATTTTCGGCATATCGTACAAATCCTGGTCTGGTTGACGTATGATTTGGGCGTCAATTTTTCAAAAAATGCCCCAAATACAAAGTGTCGTATTCTCATACTAAACGCGCGTTTAGCCTAAAACCGTCGCTAACTAAACTCGTGTCTAAATTAAACGCAAGTCTCTCAGTTTAGACAGGACGTTTACGGTTATAAACATATACCGTCTATGGTTTAACAAGCGGTTTTAAACTATGCAAATATTGTCCCCAGGGAACTCGTAGAATAATTTCATGCAGGTATATGGTGGCCAAGATAAGACGCCGTAGTTAAAAATCAAATGCACGCGTATTTTAGCGATAGGCCTACCTGTCCTATGAACTTCGCAAGTTACCCCTGAAATGGACATTAAATCAATACAGCGAGTCAATACACAAGGTAATTGACCTCAAGGATGAACGCGCCCAACCGCGGATGAGTGTTCATTTTTTAACCATTATTTTGACAAAATAAAAGGACTATTGCAACATATTTATCGCATGAAAAGCGCACTATAAAAGATAAAAATAATAAACAAATCGATCAATTAAGGAATGTATACGGCGATATTACACGTCTCTCATAACTGCAACACCTGTGGCTTGCTAATACAAGACCCTATTGATTGTAATCGACGGACACGGGTTCAATTCCCATCATTTACATGTCATATTTTATTAAATTTTTAAAAATATGATAAAGTAGTGATATTAATGCATAATATTATATACATTTTACTCATTTATTACTTATCAATTGATATTTCTATTGCTTGGAATATATATTATACGCCACAGGCCTTTATTGTTTCCAGCTTCCAATTGTTTATAATGCCGTTTTAGCTAAAAACAGGTTGAACCATCAAATTTGCCTAATTAAACATACGCGCATCACCAACTCGTAAATTTCACGTAAGTGTGGGGGGGGGGGGGGGGGGGGGGGGTGTGGGGGTAGATGTACAATTTTGTACAATTTTGCCTTCTATTTGACTATTTGGGTTGAATAACCCCCAACATAATCAGTTCCCCGCACGCCACCTCGGTCTTTAAACCCTGAGCTACGCCACTGCATGTTATACACAATTTTGATGCGAAATGGTAGAAAAGGGATAGTCATAGGCAACAACATATAATACTTGACGATATTCTTGCCTTATACATGAGGCAAAGTAAAAAAACCACCTATAGTTTCTCGTGCTATACTTTTTTTCCAAAATGGCGGTTCCAACATGACGGATGCCCCTTTTCCCAAAACTGATTTCGCTTTTTCCAACATGGTGGAAATGTTTTTGCTTCAAAATGGCAGCCACTTTTCTAAGACTATAGCTTTATAACCTTAAAATGGGTACAATGGGAACAAATCAATTTAATTTGCATTTTATTTTAATATAACACAAGGATTTATTCTCTATTTTTTCTCTTTCAGGTAAAGCTAAAAAGAAAAGATGTGTATTCTAGATTTACAAAATATCAGTGTGATCTGGGGAATATCTTGATAAATAAATCAGGGCCAGCCAAAAACAACAAACAAATGTTCCCAAGGCCACACTAGTATTTTAACACACAAGTTTTACCCACGGTTTATTTATATCCTCTGATGATACAGTTTCATTTTTATCATGTTTTGATAATTTTCATTTCGCCTGTTGCGTTATTCTTTGATTTTAACACAGTTTTTTCTTCAATATTGACACGTTCTCAACGTTCTATAACATCAGTAAATATGATCTCGAGAATATTTAAAAAAAAAAAAAAAAAATTAATACACAAAACGCAACTTTTTTTTTTATGCGGCAGCCAATATGGGGCAGCAGGTCCAAAATGAAAGTTTTTGTAATGGTATGGGCATACTGCTTTTTTTTGAACAGTTGCAACTTTTTCTTTAAATATTTTTTAACATTGATTATTATTATATTATATGTAAACAGTTACATGGGTGATATTTTCATAGCGCTTTAATCTTTTACATCATGAAATAAGCCCCCTATTTGTTAATTCTTCGCCACCGAAATTGATAACTGCCTAGTGGCCGACTGGTTAAAGGCGTAGGCTTGTACATGTATATTAGCATAAAACAGTCCACAAAATAAGTAACTGACCAGGTAATAAATATACTCTTTACTCCAAAACTATAGCTCCTGCGTAAAAATATTAACTTCTAAAGTTGTAAGGAAATCTCTTCTCTTCAATTTGAGACTTTGTTCATGCAGATTGTTCATGATAATTGAGAACACTACATTGATAAGGGTAGAGCAAAGTGCAGTTTACATTTTCGCACTTTGGTTTTGAACACGCAGGACCATGTGACAGGTATGTGTCTGTGCTGCATTGATCAATTTACTATCCACCCGTGAGTTGTCGCTACCAGTCATTCAATAATCTGCCTGTTTCTAGTCCAAGGCTGCGTGTCGACGAACTAACTTTTAAAATGAAAAACTGACTTTGTTTTGGTGTTGGGCACATAACCGAGTTAATAGTCAATCAATCTTCCCGTGTAATATCTCATATTGAAGAAAAGAAATTTCCTTACAACTTTAAAATTTAATATTTTTACGTAAGAGCTATAGTTTTGGAGTTGAGAGCATATTAAATTACTAATACCTGGTCAGTTACTTATTTTGAGGACTGTAGAATGATTTTACGCGTGAGTTCGAATCTCACTGGGTCACTTTTTCTGTTGTCTTTAATTTTGTAACAAATGACGTTGTTTTATCAGTTAAACATTGGAAATTAAGTTATTCTATATACCCCCAAAAAATCCATCTAAAATATGACATTTGAAGTGATTGCAATCGCCGGTGTGTTTTTACGATACCAGCACGTGAGCAGGGGTCTTGCCACCAGACGACGCTGGCCACGCGTCTCGTACGACCCAATATGGCAACGGGAGTGCACCATTTTAAAATATTTTTAACAGTCATCGCCCGGTTAACGATGAAAATAATTTAAAAAAAAGCATTAACAATGGAGTGGGTTAGCCAACTACAACGGTGTTTTGGATTGGAAAAAAAATCTTCTAACCTATGTTGAATTTTTCAAAATGATAAGATTAACATTCACGATTACTTGTGTTATTCCAATACGAATTCAAAATTTAGGTTTCGCGTGGCCACCGTCGTCTGTTTCCACAATTATTTTTTCTTGACCGCCATCGTCTGCATGTAACAGGTCCACCCAATGACCATGACGACGCCCTCAATCATTAGTTTTTGTAATCATAATTTTAATACTGAAGTTCATGATAAATAATGACTAGTGGAAGTTGATACGAATTTATGTTTCATCAGGATATGTAAAATAAGCCTAAACTAAGTTCGGATTTGTTTCTTCAATCGCCGCCATATTTCGTTATGTTCATAGTATTGTTCACATAAATGGAAAGCTAATCTAAATTATATCAAATTTGTAATCAGTTCTCAGCACTTGCTTGAGTGAGGTCTCCATCTGAATGTGCCAAAATTACTATTTGGTGCTCAAAAGAGCATCACTCTAGTCTCTACATCATTATAAACACAACACCAAAAGCAAGTCCCCCTCTCAAAATGTTGTCATAACATCGTATAAGGCAAAACATATTCCAATAAAACTAAGGCTGCTTCCTAAGTGTTGTTTGAAAATGAAAGATGTCCATGACTTCATGGCTGAATGAGCAAAAACTGTCCTACTCACAAGTCACTGTGCTAATATCTGAGTCAAGAAAGGGTTTTACATGGCTGAATGATCATGAATTGATTACACATTACAGTAATATTCGCTCAACCACGGGTGTTTTTCCATAAAGAACCAATTCATAAACTTTTGTGACTTTTGAGAAGGGCAGCTTTTGTCTTCCATTTGAGCTCATTCAGCCATGGACATCTTAACTTTCAAAGAACACTTAGGATTATTTTTAACTAAGTTTTATTGGTAAAATCTTTTACCTTACGATGTTATGACGACATTTTGAGAGGGCGACTTACTTTTGGTGTTGTGTTTAGTCGTCAATGTGCACTTCAAGAAGAAAGAGTTGGGTTTTTTTTAACGCAAATGTTGTTGAATTTATGAGCAAATTTTGATTGAGACCTCCCCCACGTTCTCAAGAAAGTCGTCGAGGCTCCGCTGAGCACTGAAAAAGGTCATTTGAAAGATATACGTAGGGGGAGGGGCAATAACTATCAAACTGTAAGCATGCAAGGAAAAAACGCGCAATTGAGATCTGGGGTGTTCACGCGTATTATGGCGTCTTCAGATTTGCTATTTTCAAAATCCTGTAGATATCTTGTGCGTTTGTCAAATGTTTTGGTGAATTTTAAACTACGTGCTTAACAAAACCCGATTTTAAACTCCTCAAATACAGTAGATATCTACAGAATTCTTCAAATGCACCTTTAAGACTGAAGATATGCATGTCAACTTGCACTGGGCACGGTTGCGTTATCATTCAAAGCGCATAATGGTTAGTGAATTTAATTACACAACCATTCAATTTATACCCCGTACTCATGTTTAAAGATGGAAACGTTACTGTAAATTAGACGCATGTTTAAGCTTACCAAATTCTCGCAAAATTTGATGTGTTTAGCCCAAAATCGTTTCAATACGGCCCCATGCGTTTAAGGGTGCCAAGAAAATATATGGTCACAAATTCTTACGGATGTGTTACATTTAATCTTGTTAAGTATTTCCATTTGTGAAATCAGTTTCCCCAAAATATGAAAGCCATATACTTCGACATTCATTTTAAATGTTGGTCATACTAGCCTTATCACAGATTGCTTTACTTTATAAGCACTGTCCGGACAGGGGTCAGACCCCCACCCTTTTTATTTTACCCCCACCCTTTTTACAGAGCCACCCTTTTTATTTGGGAATGTTCAACCCCCACCCTTTATACTGAAAAGGGGACATTTTGGATCCCAAGAGCTTTTTAGGGGTCCATCAAATTTGCGTCATGCATGCAATATTATTAAGCTAAAATAGTGTAGGCCTAATGCTTCCGAATTCGGAAGTTGTTCGGAAGTTGATGATATCAAAATACTACCTACTTATGGCACATTTCCATCATCAAAATAAATAATTCTAGGGCACAACAGTAATATTTTGGGTGGTACCAACATAACAAATTAAAAGCTGGTTTTGAAATGTGGCAAAATAGAGCAGAATTTACGATATAATTCATGGGAGACGGGCTGTCCGTACCAAAAGTCCGTCGGAAAATGTTGAAACTTGATTTAAATAATGCGCTGAAATTAGTGCATATGTCCTATTTTTTTACAATTTCTTTCAAAATGAATTAAACTACTTTATCTGCATGTGATTTGTTTAACCCCCACCCTTTTTATTTTATCTCCACGCTTTATACAACTACACCCTAATATATGAGAAATATTCTAACCCCCACGCTTTTGTTAATTTTCTGGTTTCTGGAGTCCCACGCTGTATAAAGCGTGCCGTCCGGACTATGATAAGACTTATTCATATTGGTGATTTCAGGCTATGAGGGATACATCTCGATGTGATGTCACTTACCATTACCAAAACGAAAGCGAGGTCAACCTTGGTAAATTACGTCACACGAGTATATGTCTCCCTTTTTAGCCTGAAATCGCCAATTATGAATAACGTCTAGAGGTCTCATTTATAATTTATTGGCGTCTACCTGCCGTTGATAAGGTAAATGTTGATATTGCAGGTGAAGAATGCAGTTGTATTGCACACATTAGGCAAAATGATGCATAGCATAGCACTTAAAATTCACATTTCAGCTCATACCTTCCCCCACCCCCAATTTTTCTTGAACTTTTGAAAATAACACTTTCTTCAAATTTCACATTGTGAAATACCATATCAGGTTAATTTTCTTGCTTACAAGGGTAAAATTGCCACCAGGGATAGCGTTGTTAGTGGTTCAGGACCCCTATTAGATTGACAGTTTTGACCCCTACATTTCTACATACATGTTTAAATAGTTTAAATGTGATTTGCTTCTACTATGGTAGTGTTAAAATATACATTTCCCAGAGCCTGCCTGTCTAATGTAAAATAAAAAAACGCATTTCGCATAGCCTTTTTTCAGGTTTCCCAGGAGACAATAATTTCGTTTATTTGGCCTCAACAATAAACCTATGAGTAAGATCTTCATGAAATCACCAATATTAAACCAATAATATAAACAAGAGACAAAAAGTACTACAGTAGATCTGAAATATCTGTTTTATTGAAACTTGTAAACAAACTTTCAGCAAGTTCAGTACAACATGTTGTTATGTACTATTCATTCTCATCTTGGTGGAAACTGAGAACCCCCAAGGCATAGGGTCAGCTTATATATCATTCGGTTTTGTTATGGCCAAGTTGCTGATTTCATAATTACAACTTAGTATTTATGATGAGAGCAACATGAGATGGAAAAGGATGTGGTAGTCCGCATTGAGTGTCAAAAAATGCTAATTCATCTTTGAGATGAGTTTGTTGAGGAGATCCTCTCTGTTGCCAAAGTCACCTCCCTCGACAAAGTGGTTGCCCTTCTTTTTGTATCCGCCACGTGGTGAGCTGAGCTTGAATGGCCACAAAAAGCTGTTGACTTGCTTGAAGCGAGGTCCCACTGTAAACACCTCATGGATAAGATCTTCCACACAGATGATGTTGTACTTGCCTGTAAGAGGGGACAGAGAATTTATTGGCAAATTAATAAAATCCATCAACTTTCGACCTTAGCAATCAGGGGGAATACACTGCCTAAAGTATTTGACCCTGGAAGCTTGCAAGTTATCACTGTGTTGTCAATATCTGCCAAAACCATAATCTGATGTCACAGAAAATAATTAGTTTAAGCTGGAATGGTTCCTTCTCAAGGTATTCCAATAAACTGTGCATGCCACTAAACATTTATACATTTCTGCAGTTTATCTCAGTTGAAAATTCCCATAGTATCAAATTGCCGATAATGTGCTTATTGATATTCAAGAGGTGATTTTAGTACGGCGATTTTCCATAGGAATTCTGACTTGCTCGATAAAATCATGAATTGTATTGCTTTTAAAATCATTAATTTATTGGTATAAAATGAACAATGAACACAATGAAATGGTAATTGGATCTGATGGCTTAATCCTTTGACAACTCAGTGATAACTTGCCACCTTCTAGGGGCAAATAGTTTTGCGTGGCAGTGTAAAATGGGCCAAATTAGGTCTACCACCCCACCACCATGGCTCTAACCATGTGGCTTACTTAGGCTTACTGTTGGAATTTGCCATATATTTACGGTTAACTAATAACTAACCCCCCAAAAAGAGACCCTTAAGTGTGGTGCAAGCACTCGCACCAAATGTTATCACTTATAAATCCACATTGATCCAATTTTTTTAATGAAAATTGAAAACATAATTTTGGCCAAAACAATATTTTGATCATGCCAGTGATGCCACCAAAATATTGTTATTGACTAAATGGCTAATCTTGGTCGTAAACTTGTTCATCTTTTTTTCCTTCAAAAAGGTGATAGTGTGGATAAAGTCATCAATTCATCCAGTGATCTGAAACCAAAACCTACAATATGACCATGTCACCCAACAATTTATGGATTTACTCGTAAACAGCCATCATGCTCATTGGAGTTGCAGCCCAATTGACAGATAAATTTTACACACAACTCAATGGAACACACAAAATATTAAATGTCATTCTTTAAGCTACGTCTTTGTGGTTTTTAACCCTCAAATTATTACATGACTTTAAGTTTGTTCCAATGGCTAATTTTTAATTTAATTTTTAATAGAGCTTGCTGAGCTCCACAATAATCTGAAATTTGAGATTAATCGGAGGTACGGTTTTCTAGATATGGTTATCAACCCTCAAATTATTACATGCCTTTTAATTGTGTAAAGAACTATAGTTAAATTAGGATTTTATTATCACACCCGGATTTGTCTCATGTAATGGAAAAGTCAGATTTGTCCCAAGTTCTATAGATTTTACTAAAGCATCTGGCACTCATTAATGTGTGTACTATTATAGTCGTCGCCAGAATACTTCAGCACTTTTTTAAAACCGCCAATGTGCGCGTCTAGTTAATGAGCGTGTGGGCGGGGACATTCATGACCCATAGATACGATCGCGGCCAATCGGATTACAGGCGCCACACGCGTCGAACTGCTCAAAGATAACACTGTTGTTAAGCTGTTCTACAACGCACTTCCGTGTTTACGCTGTACCGTAGTGTACGCAGTTGTCACAGAAAAAAGTGCCGAAGTATTCTGACCCCGACTATAGGCTGTGTACTATACAAGTACTCTTTAACCCTAATTCTAGATCACCACACGGCAACAGATTTCTTTTCTGACCCCCAAAATTCACCAGAAAGGTCCCCCAAAGATTTGAACCACGGACCTCCAGCACCAGGGCCCAGATCCTGCACGCCAGGTTATCTATGATGAAAATTACTAAATTTTGGAATGAAAAAAAAAAGAAAAAAAGAAAAGAAAATGCTGTATAACCCTAACTCTAGATCACCACACGGCAACAGATTTCTTTTCGGACCCCAAAAAATTCACCAGAAAGGTCCCCCTGACCCCCCCCCCCCCCCACCGGATTTGAACCACGGACCTCCAGCACCAGGGCCTAGCCATTACACCACGGCTGTCAGTCGACACTGGCGAGTATATTCGCCTCGTTATATAGCCAGGGTCCGTTTTGTAGCCCAAAAACCTACACGCTGGGTTATAAAAACATTTTTTCCGCCCAGTTGCCATGTGGTGTAGTAGAGTTAGGGTTATTGTCATCCAATGGTGCTTACCAAGTGCTCTCTCTACGATAGCATTGTCATTTAGTGCTTTTCGGCATCCATTAACCTTGGCAAATCCACGCTTGTAGATCATTTCCCTCACAGACTTCAGATTTGGGTATCTGTAGAAACAAGAAACAGATCGATTAAATAAAGTTAACAGGGAAGAAAGGTTACACATTGGAAATATACAACCCATTCATTCACTGTTTTATTTGTCATTCCCGAAATATAATCTTAAATAGTGAAAAAAGCATGGAGGGTAGGGATCACAGCTAGAGCCCATTACATTGCCTGCAAAGGCATGGTAAGATAAGGTTAGATCAGGTATTCTCAAATAGTTTTGGTGAAGTGTCACTTCCAACATTGAAAAGTGCTAAAGTGCCAGCACTTCATGCAAGGATTAGAGGCTCTCCTGGCACTTATTTACATGCAGAATTTGAACTGAATTTAGATCGGTTGCTTTAGAAATATTTGTTACTTGTATACAGAAATCTGTCCTCAATCCTTTCCTAAGGTGTTGTTGGTCAAGAGGTAGTTTGTGGGTTATTTAGGATCAAATATGGGTGATCTATGGTCCTGTGTTGGACTTATAAATTTTGTAAAATGTTTTAAACAAATAATAATAACCCCCCACCACAAGTGCGCTTACTCGCCACTTGGAACACCGGCAAGCACCCCTATTTGCGGATGCCTGGGTTAGATAATTACAGAAGCTAATGCAATAGATGGATAGTATCTACAGTCATCAAAAAAAGTAACTATACAGGTAATAAACGGGCTTCTAACTCTTAAAATATATATCCCAGCCCTCAAATTAACCGAAGGCACCCCACCTAGTTGCCTCGATGCCCTCAACTTCTGGCTGTTTTTACTCCATTGAAAAGTACATGATTGCCTTGGTGGAAGTTGGTGCCCCTTTCAAATTGCCTGAAATTGCCTTGCCCTTTCCATTTCTTAATTTGAGGGCTGATATATCCTATCTAAAAATATTAAATTATAAAGTTGTTGAAAAATTTGTCTTCTTTAATATGAGATATTGCACGCTAGGATCGGGTGATTATTGAGGAAGTGGCACTCAAAAATGTAAGGAGAAGTCCGATTTTCATTTTCACATTTTTATTTTCTACACGCGGACCAAATCTACGGGTATCTTATTGATTACCGGTAGTGCAATTGGGGGATGCATGCGCAGGTTGGACAGTCAGCCGCATTGTTCCGATGAATCAATACGCCACACACACGCTACCTGTCATTCTCTCCCCCGTGTTGAGACGTAAAATGTGAATTTGAAATTGTGACTTTACCTTACATCTTGGATTGTCGCTTCTTAAGGGGGGACTTAAGGAAGTTTTTGATTTGATTTTTTGAATTTTGTGAGTGCTGTAATTATTGAACTATTAATCAAATGTATATAAAAGTATACATTTTTGGAAAGGAAATGGATCAGAGAATCCAAATTTGGCGTCAATTTTGACAAAAAAAAGTAGATTTTTTGAGAAAATCACAAAATTCACTTTTTTGACCCAAATTTTTTTGAACAAAGCTAGCAAAAAATAATTTTGAGTAAAAAATAGCCAAATCACTTTATAATGATGTTAAGACACTAATGAAGGGACGATTTTTTTTTTTAAAACCTGATCTAATATTTTCGAAAATTTTGACCAAAAAGTGCCAAAAAACGTGAAAAAATAGATTTTTAATTTTTTTTTACACTTTTTGTCAAAATTTCAAAAAAATATTGGATTAGATTTAAAAAAAAAAAATTCGTCCCTCCAGTAGTGTCTTAACATCATCATCAAGTGATTTGGGCATTTTTAACTCAAAATTGTGTTTGTTAGCTTTGTTAAAAAAATTGGGTCAAATAAGTGATTTTTTGTGATTTTCTCAAAAAATCAAAATTTTTGGTCAAAATTAATGCCAAATTTGGATTCTCTGATCCATTTCCTTTCCAAAAAGGTATACTTTTATATACATTTGAGTCATGGTTCAATAATTACAGCACCAACAAACTTCAACAAAAAACTTCCTTAAGTCCCCCCTTAAATATTCAACTGATCCTAGCGTGCAATATCTCATATTAAAGAAGATAAATTTCTCAACAACTTTATGATTTAATATTTCTAGGTAGGATATATATTTTTAGTGTTAAAAGTACATTTATTACCTGTATAGTTACTTTTTTTGATGACTGTATAGGGATGTCAGTGAGACCTAAAATCGTAATTTTATTCATGGTTTTTTTCTTCAAGAAAATCTTCATAAAAATAAATGTCCTGTAAAACCAGAAAAGGTCTTGTGCATTTAAATTCCGCTAATTTCATGAGGAGCACTTACTAACACCACAGATATTTCAAATCTACCTTGTAACAGTGCATTGCAAAGATAAAATTTTCATGCAGTGAATTAGGCCAATATTGCGGATTCGTGACATTTCTGGTTTTACATTATTTTCATCCCACCCCTTTCCTGTCTCACGATATAAATAAGTAACCAATGGATCAATTAACCACAAATGCAAAAAGAGCAGCTACTAAAACAAACTTTACTTACCCCCAAGCCACATATGGCTCAACCAGACGGAGCATGTTGATGGTTGATTTGTTGAGACGAATGAAAGTTGCGTTGTGGATCTGTCTCAGACGTAGAAGTCTAAGAATTTTCTTCACTTTGGGACTGACTCCCATGATACTGAAAATAGAAAATAATTGAAAAATAATCAATGAAATTTCCTCGATGGTTTGTCATGAAGAGAAATTGCCAATCCTTTTCTGTGTTAGTTTCATATCATGAATTCATCCATCCTACACGGTACAGTATTGGTAATATTAGAGGGTTAGTTAGACTGATTAAAATTTCAGTTTATAACAGTTTTTGACTAATTAAAAGAGTACTTTCATTTTAAATTTCTTTCTAAATTTGCCTTTTTTATAGTTCATTCAAGATTTAAACCTTTCGGATACAATTAAATACCATATGAATGATATGATGTCATTCTATTGGCAATAGATTCATGCATAATTCAACAGGATTATTCTTGCAATTTTTCCTGAATTTTTTGTTTGAAATATTAAAGGGTGTATGTTCTGATCACTTTTTGGGGGAGCTATAATTTTTTTTCACATCAAGATGTTTTAATATCAGAAGAATCCCCATATTTTTGACCTTGTGCTTCTAAAATAAGAACCATTGGAGTTATGCAGCTCAAACTTTGGAATGCTACAATTTCAAGGATGACCTTTCACGTAAAATGGAAAACATCAAGTTGAAAATCGGGCCGACAATCAGAACATCTACCTTTAAATGTAAAATCATGTTTTGATTTTTTTAATACTATATACGATTGTTAGCATCCACGGACTGTCCACCTAACTTTACATTAAATAAATACATACATGTGCATGTTTACCAAAAGACTCTGAAAACTACAGACAACGTCACTACTTGTTGATCAACAATATCAAGTGCCTGGTTCCATAACTTCCATTCCATGCACGAGGGATCATGAACCGACTATTGCATAAAGATGACTAGTTTGGTTTAATGTATGGTTTATAATGGAAACCCCCAAGCCTCTAATTAAGCATGTGGATCAGGAGCCATGCTTGGACACCCCCTTCGATTGTGCGCGCATACCCCCATGCTTGGACACCCCGTTTGATTGTGCGCGCATACCCCCTTCGAATGTACTGCTGTGACGTTGCAGGCGGCATCGTCTATAGTGCGCATGTCTGACCTATAATCACGGTAATCCCCAGAATGTCGGAAATCAACAACAGCATTGGTATTTTATGTTCAAATATAGTAACTTACCCTCTGATCCTGATAACCAAACCTAGTCTAGCCTCTGCAGGAACATAGAAATTGCCTGCTTTTCTAGCGATTCTGCCCAAGCGAATCTCATCTCTCTCCTTGTTACGGTACTCTCGGATGTATTTCTCTGCCCGTTTGAAGATGTCTCGCCTCTTGGCTACACGTTTCTGAAAATGCCATACATAATTCAAACATACAATATGAAATTTGGACTTGATCCTGCTACATGGTTTTATAGATCGGTTTCTCGTCAGAAACTCAATACAGAATGATGGTACAATTATCATACACACACCAGTGCAATCATGTATACACATAAAAAGACAACCTTAAGTTAATATAATGTTCATTGATCACAAGATGTCACTCCTGTAAGCTTAGCTCCCTTACTGGTTACCCCTTGGATGATTTCATATCTATTTTGGATTATAATGCACTTGAATGGAGAACAAAAAACACCTAAATTAAAGTTTCTTTTAATACAGTCATAATATTTAAATTACATAAGACTTTGACTTATACGGACTAACAATACTATTTACAATAAACAAGTTGGTATCGGTTTCAGTTCATAATTTATAATTTTTCACCATGGGAAATATTTTTTTAAGTGTTGCATTTCTTTTCCAAGGCACAGAGTTTCTTCCCCATTACAAAATGTCCCGCTTTCTATCCAACTTCTTGTGGCCGTTTCTCCCTTCTTCTTTTTTTAAAATCTCAAGTGGCGACATCAAATACAGAGTTAGCAGGCAGAATTATAGTTTCTAGAACTCATTCTAAATTAGTGTTGAGTTATCCCGTGTTTTTTCTCTTACGTGACACGGGTCATTCTATACGTGCGTGTAATGTAACGGGTACCCGTATCCCGTAAGTCTCACTCTACGTGAATTCCCTCAAACCCACCGGGAGTAGAGTTCAAGCCCAGCAATAACCTGCATAGTGCATTAACCAAATGTAGCATCGCGAAATGCGAAACACTTTAGAAGACTCTGCGATGCTAATGCACATATATTTAGCAAAAGTACGACGCAAAAAGATTCCCTACTTGATCTCTGATCACGTAGAATCAAAGCCAAACCTACAAAGATTGAGTTTCATCTTCAAATAACTAGAAAAAGTATCATAAATCCCGAAGTATTGGCAGTTAATATTTCGTTTTCGTCCGAGTTAAAAAACCCATTGGATTACATGTACCTGCGCAGCATTTTTTCTGTCGGTTTAAAATCGGTACAAAATGGCGGTTTTTGCGCATTTATAATCATGACGTCACTGTTTTGATGCTAGTCTTGTTCTCAAGTCGCCAAAAATGTTACGATTTGGGAATGGCCAAAATTGTAAAATCTAGTTTGTGTTTTCGTATACCGTGTTTTGCTTACGGGCCACGGGTTATACGTGCGTTACACGGTCGCGTGCCTATTCTAAATGTTGCTCATGTAGCAAAAGCGGATTATTGATTAACTGGTAGCCACTGCTTGATAGTGGGATGGTAGTGTCGCATTATCCAGCGTATATTCAAAACCTAAGTGCAAAGATCAAAATGATACATTGTTTCACTCTTTTTGCTGTGATTATTATTAACCAATTTCGCAAACAGTGTCTGAAATTCAAGAGGAGAAGTTATGTCATAATATAATTCAGTGCTGGAGTCAAGTCCACCCCACCTAGTTCCTGATGGCTGAGTCAAGAGTCCCCCAAGTCCCTATTTAAATTTGACCTGTTCTGTTTTGGGTACGCTATTCCAAGCCTTCAATAAAATATTTTTCAACATTCTGTGTTTCCCACTTTTAAGTTTAGTTTGTACATTACCTTATTTTATAATCAAATTAATATAAACTGCCACGACTTGAATATTGGAGCACCCCCAATCCCACCCCCCTGGCTAAGACACGGATATTTTTTACCCAGGCAAGTTTCTATCTGGCATCAGGGTTTACCTTCTTAGCAAGCAATTTTGCCTGAGCATCCTTGGCCCGGTCTCTCTGCTGCTTCTTCCTTCTCTTGAGAAGGGTTTCTGGAGTAGTTGGCAGCTTCTTGGTTTCACTGTAGGGAGATTGAAAAATAAATAAAAACCCAACAAAACAGAAAATTAGTTATAAAATATACTACCGCGTTGATCGGTTGCGGAGATAGGTCCTTTTAAAGAAAAGAAAAAAACACCACCCATTTTCGTCTTTTGGTCCAAACCCCCCCCCCCCCCCCCCCCAAATGGGTATGTTTGGGCAATATTAATTACTATTTCTCAAACCAATACAACTATTCTTGGATTGCTGAACTGGAAGTAGCCATGTCTTCTCTACATTTAAAAAAAAAGATGAGAAGAAATGGCCTAATAGTTTTTCAGATGTAGCCATATGGAATTCGATGTGCCAAAATATGGGATTACCCATAATGCATTGCAATAGGTGTCTCCAGTGGGATTTTGCGACTGTACAAAGTCTATGGGGAATCACAGAAAAAGTACTAATTAATACAGCAATAATGTAAGAGCTGCTGTGTAAGATTGGAGAGGTTATTTGCATCTAGATAAGATTTGGCACATGTATGACTTGGAACATTATCATTGAAATAGTAATCTAGCACTAATTAGCATCTAATTTGCATATTTAATTGGATTAATATACCCGGGAAGGCGTTATTTATCCATATTGTATCCATATTATGCAGCAAGTACCACAACAATTCTTTCCAAACTTGACCTGTATTGAAGTGGTTATTAAAAATATGGTGAAGTTGGATGCCAAAGTTGTATAGTAAAAAAATGTTAATTTGCATAATTGATGAACTGGTTGATAACTAACTATCCATGCATGCTGATCAATGCTTCAGAGTAAGACACAGTCACATCTGTTATTATTCTGTATGTTTTTATCACTTTGTATAATATAACCACTATCTATTTATTAATAAAAATGCAAACAATAAAAGAAAGAAACAATTTGTGTGTGTGTATATTGTTGTATTTTGTTACGCTGTATTTGTTATTTTTGGATTCCTAGAATTGGCACTTTAAGGTAAAACGGATAATCGTGGAGCGTAGCTAAAAGTAAACACTCTATTGATGGAGATGTTACTCCCACCCATAGTTCAACAGATACTTCATTGTCAGTTAGTTAGGGGGCCTCCTGTGGCAGCCAAATTGTTACACAAAGAGGGGCCCTAAAATTTAAATATAGACCTAATCTAAGATTTAAAGTAGCTTGGTAGGCCATAAGAAATACCAAAGGAGAATGAAACAGGTCTAAATACTCCACTATGCTTCGAATGCACGATTTAAGAGTGCTATGGTGGTGATGCCCCAGCCTCAACTTGGCCTGCCCACCTCCTGGCCAGAGCAATCCCCAGCCTAGCGGTCATGTTGCCCGTTCCCTGGATAGGAATGCGTTTGTGAAGGGGGATAATAACATTATTGTGATCAATAATTCAATTTTATACGTAATCAGCAAGGAACGAGGCCTGAAAAGAAAACCGAAACTACTATTTTTACATTCGATTACGATACGGGTTCAACATTATGCAGCCTCACAAGTCACAACGCATTTACATGTGGGACTATTTGGAGGCGAAATGGACAATGGAGTAAGAAATCACCAGTAATTTAACATTCTGAAGTGATTAAAAGAATATTGGTCAGACCTGCCAACTTCGAAACTCACAAATCTGTATTTTAAATCCCAAAAGTCGTATTTTACCATACAAAACTGTATTTTTGTAAAATTAACACCTAAAAGTCAAACTTGTTACTAACGAAACTGACGATTTAAAAAATAAAATAATAATAAATAAATACGGCGATTTGGACGCCTGATGGACATAACCTACATCATGTAATCGCACCCAATCACCGTTGTACCAGACAGGGAAGGGCAGCGAGTGCAGTGGCGGTATAGGCATTTTAGCGGTTGGGCGTTAATCAAAATGGCATTTGATCTGTGGGGTCAAATGTTACTAACTTTTCAGCAAAAATTGAACTTTCAATTCCAGTTCAAATGACGGTTTGGCCGTTTTGATAGGGCCTCGGGAACACATTCAAATAACCCGGGGAAACATTTCAAAATATTAGGAAAAATACTTATTGTAGGATTTTCTGAGCGAACAAGGTACCAAATAAAAGCAACAACCCTCTATTTAATGCAAAAATCCACAGATCAAATGCCAAAACATTTTGAAAAATCATGTTTTGCCTCAAAAAATTGGCGACATTTTTCAAAATGGCGAAATTCCCTGTGTGAGGCCAGAAATTGAGTCAACTTCAGCCCTTAGAAACAACACATTTTTCAATACATATGGTTTTCTTTCATCGATTGTTATTAGAATACATATCATTTGCGATGAAATCTGGACATGATCAACTACTGATTCTCAAGTCCTAGAACGTTGCCAATATGTGAGACACAGAATTAAGCAATGAGAAGTTTGCAACGGTGTAAAAACCAAAGTATTTGATTCCCAAACGATTTTTGAAGTTATATCAATTGTATGGACTCGTACCTTGATGTACATACCATTTAAAATGAAGATAATTGTTCAAAAACGTTGCATTTTGAGAATTTTCCACACACCAATTTCCTTCGTGTTGAAACTAAGTCGAAACAAACCGGAAGGATGAAATTACAAGGTCAGAGGTCGTACACGTGAGGGCGTATTTGTAAACAAACACGCACCAGGCAGGGTTGGGCTCATACAGGGTGTTTATTGCATTGATTGAGGTATCTGCATTTAACATGTGGTAACTATTCATAATATAATACAATTGAATGTCTCCTTGCAATGAATAAATATGAGATTATCTTGTTATCTCATCAATAAGATTAAAGGTAGATGTTCTGATTTTCAACTTGAAATTTTCTATTCTACATGAAAGGTCATCCTTGAAAAAGTTGTGTTCCAAAGTTTGAGTTGCATAGCTCTAATGGTTTTTATTTTAGACGCACAAGATGCTGTGAACTGTACCCATTGAGCATGTGAGTAGTACACAAACTATATCGGTGGTTACCACCATTCAACGTTAATTCAACGTTATTTCATCGATTTCTCCGTAATTATACCGATTTAGGCCGTCAAATTTCAGTATGATGAGAAAACTACGAGCTTTCATATGATATGAAAATCTCTCTGTTTGAAATAATTCTGTGTTACGAAAATGTGAAAATCATTTTTTTACGTGCAACAAAATCGCTTGTCACGCTATAATTTCGCCCAGGCCTAACGTCATCGTTTGTTTACTTGGAAATACGCATGCGCAGATTTTAGTATCTTCGAAAGTGAACTTAGCCGACCTGAATCGGCATAAAAGTGGATTTAAATTACTATTTTTATCAGATGTTAGTGTAATATCTTTGTAATCAATAAGTTTACAAATTCTGTGATTCTTAGCTATACAGCCATGTCATTGTTAGGGATGTTCATATCATTGACTACAGAGGGCGACATTTTTTTGAAAATTTGTTGCCAAAATCTGTAGAAAACTCCATGTTTACCTCATTTAAATCCAGCGAAAAAGGAAGACACAAGGTGGGATGTATTCACTGATGTCTTATTAACCACACACAAGCAACTGAACATCATGATTTTAAAGCCCTAACAAGCTAAAATAGTTTAAAATTTGCATGACTTGACCAGTTTTAGCAATATAAGGGCAGTTCCGTAGTTGCGGACGTACATTTCAGACACTTTGAGGGCTTGCAAAATCTAAACTATACCAGTTGCTTGATTTTTAACACTAGTGTTTCAAGGAGCTCTAGTAGGAGTATAAAACCTGAAAATGTCTTTGCTGTACCATTTTCGGTTAATGAGATATGGTGTGAAAACCCTCCGTCGCGGACGTACGCAGAGAAAGTGTTTTTTTCAGTATAATGAGTATACCTGTATTCATATCCAAAATTCTCTGAAGTGTTCAGGTCTCTGATTGAAACTTAGATATATTTGTTTGCAAGAGGGATCAAACTGTAGGAAAAACATAAAGAAAACAGTCATACCTTTCAAATTCATGTTGAAATTGATCAATTTTCACCGTCGCGGACGTACAAGATTAGTGTTGTGGACGTACATCTGTGAATTAATTCAATGTGTACGTCCGACACGACTTCAGCAGCTCATTAATTAACAATGTACACAGATTCAGACGGATGAAGGTTTCAAAGACATACTAGCAATCAACAGCTTGGAATATATGCACAATTTATTGGATTCAAACAACAATACAATATAGAACAGGGTGGTTAAAAATGGCAGATTTGGGATGTGTACGTCCGCGACGAAATTTGCAATAATTCAATTTTTTTAAATTAAAAGTAGTCAATTTTTCGTAATTTTCTGTATTAAATTTCCTTTTTATTATAAAAAACATTGTTTCTTGCCATATTTTGAAAATTTAATACTTGCCTTAGTTCATTTATGGAAATAATTGCACTTCAATGGTGCGATCTCTACTCAAAAATGGGAGTACCTTTAGAATACCCTACCATTTTTGAAGCGCGACTATTTTAAAAAATGCGGCGGCGACGCCGTCGTCGAAAACGGCTGTCATAGTTTCAATATTTTGTTTTCTTGGTTTCACGCGAAGGTGTTTGTTGGGTATAATCATCATAATGGCATACACGCGGGACTTTGTAGAAATTACCTAAGTGTTGAGCGAGCCGTTGTGAAAATGTGCTTAAGTGCAAGACGAAAGGTATTTCATTTTTTGTGGCTTCGGCGGCGACGGCGGGCGGCTTCGGCAGTGGCGACGGCGCGAAGCTTCACCCCTTAAAAAAAGTGGATTCGGCGACGGCGCGAAGGAGGAGGTATGACGGGATCAGTTGTAGATGGAAGCTTGATTATTTTTTGTGGCTTCGGCGGCGACGGCGACGGCGCGAAGCTCCATCCTTTTAAAAAGTGGATTCGGCGACGGCGCGAAGTTCAACCCTTTTAAGAAACATCGGATGCGGCGACGTCGCGGAGCTCCATCCTTTTAAAAAGTGGATTCGGCGACGGCGCGAAGTTCAACCCTTTTAAGAAACATCGGATGCGGCGACGTCGCGGAGCTCCATCCTTTTAAAAAGTGGATTCGGCGACGGCGCGAAGTTCAACCCTTTTAAGAAACATCGGATGCGGCGACGTCGCGGAGCTCCATCCTTTTAAAAAAAGTGGATTCGGCGACGGCGCGAAGGAGGAGGTATGACGAAATCGGTTGAAAAATGGAAGCTTAATTATTTTAGTGGCTTCGGCGGCGACGGCGACAAGCGCCATCCTTTTAAAAGGGTGGATTTAGCGACGGCGCGGAGCTTTACCTTTTAAAAAAATGGGCTTCGGCGGGAAGGTGGGTTTTATTCTGGCTTCGGCGGCTTCGGCGACGGCGTCAAAGCTTGACTTTTTAAAAAAAGTGGATTCGGCGACGGCGCGAAGGAGGAGGTATGACGGGATCGGTTTGTAGATGGAAGCTTGATTATTTTAGTGGCTTCGGCGGCTACGGCGACGGCGCGAAGCTCCATCCTTTTAAAAAGGTGGATTCAGCGACGGCGCGAAGCTTTACCTTTTTAAAAAATGGGCTTCAGCGGGAAGGTGGGTTTTATTCTGGCTTCAGCGGCTTCGGCGACGGCATCAAAGCTTGACTTTTTAAAAAAGTGGATTCGGCGACGGCGCGAAGGAAGAGGTATGACGGGATCGGTTGAAAAACGGAAGCTTGATTATTTTAGTGGCTTCGGCGGCGACGGCGACGGCGCGAAGCTCCATCCTTTTAAAAAGATGGATTCAGCGACGGCGCGAAGCTTTACCTTTTTAAAAAATGGGCTTCGGCGGGAAGGTGGGTTTTATTCTGGCTTCGGCGACGGCGTCAAAGCTTGACTTTTTAACAAAGTGGATTCGGCGACGGCGCGAAGGAAGAGGTATGACGGAATCGGTTGAAAAACGGAAGCTTAATTATTTTAGTGGCTTCGGCGGCGACGGCGACGGCGCGAAGCTCCATCCTTTTAAAAGGGTGGATTCAGCGACGGCGCGGAGCTTTACCTTTAAAAAAATGGACTTCGGCGGGAAGGTGGGTTTTATTCTGGCTTCAGCGGCTTCGGCGACGGCGTCAAAGCTTGACTTTTTAAAAAAAGTGGATTCGGCGACGGCGCGAAGGAAGAGGTATGACGGGATCGGTTGAAAAAACGGAAGCTTGATTATTTTAGTGGCTTCGGCGGCTACGGCGACGGCGCGAAGCTTCATCCTTTTAAAAAGGTGGATTCAGCGACGGCGCGAAGCTTTACCTTTTTTAAAAATGGGATTCAGCGACGGCGCGAAGCTTTACCTTTTTAAAAAATGGGCTTCGGCGGGAAGGTGGGTTTTATTCTGGCTTCGGCGACGGCGTCAAAGCTTGACTTTTAAAAAAGTGGATTCGGCGACGGCGCGAAGGAAGAGGTATGACGGGATCGGTTGAAAAACGAAAGCTTGATTATTTTAGTGGCTTCGGCGGCGACGGCGACGGCGCGAAGCTCCATCCTTTTAAAAGGGTGGATTCAGCGACGGCGCGGAGCTTTACCTTTTAAAAAAATGGGCTTCGGCGGGAAGGTGGGTTTTATTCTGGCTTCGGCGTCAAAGCTTGACTTTTAAAAAAGTGGATTCGGCGATGGCGCGAATCTTTACCTCTTTAAAAATGGCCTTCGGCGGGAAGGTGGGTTTTTTCTGGCTTCGACGGCGACGGCGCGAAGCTCCATCCTTTTAAAAAGGTGGATCCAGCGACGGCGCGAAGCTTTACCTTTTTAAAAATTGCCTTCGGCGGGAAGGTGGGTTTTTTCTGGCTTCGGCGGCTTCGCCGACGGCGTGAAGCTCACATTCAAGTTCAAAGTCTAGTCCAAAACGGAGTAAAGCACATGGTCTATACAACTTTCAGCAAGACACTTAGTTGTCAGATTTTAATAAGATATATTTTTCTAGGTTGGCTTTTATCGAGTTTCAATCAGGCGCATTTTCCTGTTGACATAGAATGATCATTGATATATCATGTGAGCTATAGACACAATTTAGCAGATTTTCAAGTCTTCTTTGGTTTGAGCAATCTGTCATTTGTTGCATTGTGGGATTGCATATCAACAGTTTGGATGGTTGTTTTTTGACGGGGCTTTTAAAGAACGACCCATCATACATTTTAGAGGGCTCCATAGTTTGGATGGGGCTTTTAAAGAACGACCCATAATCTATTATGCCAAACCTGTCATATATTATTGAAATTCACTCCCACAATGCAACGATTTACGAACTTCTGTTGCATGCCTTAACAATAACGATTTACGAACTTCTTTGGTTTGAGCAATCTGTCATTTGTTGCATTGTGGGATTGCATATCAACAGTTTGGATGGTTGTTTTTTGACGGGGCTTTTAAAGAACGACGACCCATCATACATTTTAGAGGGCTCAATAGTTTGGATAGGGCTTTTAAAGAACGACCCATAATCTATTATGCCAAACCTGTCATATATTATTGAAATTCAGTCCCACAATGCAACGATTTACGAACTTCTGTTGCATGCCTTAACAATAACGATTTACGAACTTCTTTGGTTCGAGCAATCTGTCATTTGTTGCATTGTGGGATTGCATATCAACAGTTTGGATGGTTGTTTTTTGACGGGGCTTTTAAAGAACGACCCATCATACATTTTAGAGGGCTCAATAGTTTGGATAGGGCTTTTAAAGAACGACCCATAATCTATTATGCCAAACCTGTCACATGATATTAAATGTCAGTCCCACAATGCAATATTAAGGGTCAAACATATTAAGGGTCAAACATAAATCTACTATGGCGATTTATTAACGACTAGCGGAACGCCCGTCCTTCGGACGGGCTCTCCCGCTAGGGAGTAGGGCCTACCAGATAGAACACCTATATACAAAATGAAACAACACATCAGTGTTGGAAAATTTATAACGATACACATAGGAATAGAACAATATTTAAAACATTTTTGTTTTAAATCAAAAGGTTTTGTTTTAGGGCCTAATTCAAAAGTGTTCTAACCTGTCATATATTATTGAAATTCACTCCCACAATGCAACGATTTACGAACTTCTGTTGCATGCCTTAACAATAACGATTTACGAACTTCTTTGGTTTGAGCAATCTGTCATTTGTTGCATTGTGGGATTGCATATCAACAGTTTGGATGGTTGTTTTTTGACGGGGCTTTTAAAGAACGACCCATCATACATTTTAGAGGGCTCAATAGTTTGGATGGGGCTTTTAAAGAACGACCCATAATCTATTATACCAAACCTGTCATATATTATTGAAATTCACTCCCACAATGCAACGATTTACGAACTTCTGTTGCATGCCTTAACAATAACGATTTACGAACTTCTTTGGTTTGAGCAATCTGTCATTTGTTGCATTGTGGGATTGCATATCAACAGTTTGGATGGTTGCTATTTCTAGATTTGAAATTCTACTATTGTCTATATCTCACATGATATATCCGGGGATATAATTATCAATGATCATTCTAAGCAGTGGTACTTATTTGAGTTATTAATCAAACAACGTTGAATTTCTAGATTTGAAATTCTACTATTGTCTATATCTCTCATGATATATCCGGGGATATGATCATTCTATGTCAACAGGGAAATGCGGGAAATGGGGATTAAATGATTGATTAACGATTTACGAACTTCTTTGGTTTCGCCGTCGCCGAAGCCGCCGAAGCCAGAAAAAAACACACCTTCCCGCCGAAGCCCATTTTTAAAAAGGTAAAGCTTCGCGCCGTCGCCGAAGCCCTCTTTAAAAAGGTGAAGCTTCACGCCGTCGCCGAAGCCGCCGAAGCCAGAAAAAAACACACCTTCCCGCCGAAGTCCATTTTTAAAAAGGTAAAGCTTCGCGCCGTCGCCGAAGCCCCCTTTAAAAAGGTGAAGCTGCACGCCGTCGCCGAAGCCGCCGAAGCCAGAAAAAAAAACACCTTCCCGCCGAAGCCCATTTTTAAAAAGGTAAAGCTTCGCGCCGTCGCCGAAGCCCTCTTTAAAAAGGTGAAGCTTCACGCCGTCGCCGAAGCCCCCTTTAAAAAGGTGAAGCTTCACGCCGTCGCCGAAGCCGCCGAAGCCAGAAAAAACACACCTTCCCGCCGAAGCCCATTTTTAAAAAGGTAAAGCTTCGCGCCGTCGCCGAAGCCCTCTTTAAAAAGGTGAAGCTTCACGCCGTCGCTGAAGCCGCCGAAGCCAGAAAAAAAAAACCTTCCCGCCGAAGCCCATTTTTAAAAAGGTAAAGCTTCGCGCCGTCGCCGAAGCCCTCTTTAAAAAGGTGAAGCTTCACGCCGTCCTCGAAGCCACCGAAGCCAGAAAAAAACACCTTCCCGCCGAAGCCCATATTTAAAAATGTGAAGCTTCACGCCGTCGCCGCCGAAGCCAGCAAAAAAAAACACCTTCCCGCCGAAGCCCATATTTAAAAATGTGGAGCTTGAAAAATGGTGGGGTATTCTAAAGTTTAGCCCAAAAATGCCCTGTACGTCCACAACAACCTCAAAATCAGCCAAACCGAGAATGATAGGTCAAATTCCAAATTATATCATGTAACTACAACCTATAACCTTTGATATGAGACATAAATGAGGTTATTTCGACGATTTTCAATTTTTTTAATTTGGGTTACCTAATTACGGAACTGCCCATAAGGCAAACTACTTTTGGTTATAACTTTGTGATTATTCACCCTGCTGACATGGCTGAACCACCAGTTTTTATTGTAAGTACTTCATTTCCATGTATTCCATTTTCAAAGAGATATTTTTATTTTCAATATTTTATGAACATACCTATAATCATTGTTAGGCATGTTCATAAAATTTTGAAAATAAAATTATCTCTTTGAAAATGGAATACATGGAAACAAAGTACTTAACAATAAAAAATGATGGTTCAACCTTGTCTGCAGGCTGAATAATAAAAAAGTTATAACCAAAAGTAGTTTAAGTCATGCACATTTTAAAACCATTTTAGGTAAATTAAGGGTTTACTTTCATGATGTCTAGTTGCTTGTATGGGGTTATTTATACATCAGTGAATACATCCCAGCAGTTTCGTACTTTTCCGCTGAATTTAAAAGAGGTAAACATGAGTTTTCTACATATTTTGGTCAAATATGTCGCCCTCTATAGTCAATGATATGAACATCCCTATCATTGTGGGTGAGTAAGAATGGTTTTGGAAAATGCTAGGAGTTGCAGAAGTTTTACTTTGTAAATTTTGGGATCGTTTAAGCTTAAATACCGAACACCCGAAGTCACATCATAGTGTAACGTTCTGCGACTCAGTACTACACATGTATAAGTCCTGAGACACATGTTTGTTACTGCGACTAACAATAACATTGATATTTATATCTGAACTGAAGAAGCAAAAGTTCATGAAGTTTGACTAAAATTGATAAAAATATCCGATCATCGGGTGGGTTATGTCTACTACTCATAGTCATAGTCATGTACTCAATAATAATGCTGTCATTCCATAGCTCTCATACAAAAAGGATTCAGAGCTATACTCGTTTACGGTTACATAGTTAAGTGTCCCAAAATAAAGCATAGAAAAGCAGTTACAGCCGGAACAGCCATCTGCGTGTGTTTACTATGGAGATCGCATCGCATCATGATCGGTGTGTATGGTCAATGGGACATTACATTTACACTTGTATTTCTATGAACTTCAACAACGAAGTTACGCATGAAAATTGAAAAACGTTAATTGAGTAGATAATATACTATTTCGATCAAACTAATGTTGATTATTGGCTATCAAACCGAGGGATTGATTACGATTTTCTTGGTCACATTTTACATTACACACCTGTCCGCCATCTTGCCTTGGTGGAAAAGAACATCCGGGACCTTTTTTTCGCAGATCAATACTGCCCTCATGTTTTGGCCCTGGTTTTGGGTTGAAGCGCATGCAGAGCATGCAGTGGTAGCTGGATACGACACGGTAATCATCATCATACGCTTTCCGTCCTATTTTGGACAGCATCCATTCTGAGTAGGTGACCCAGAAATCGTAATCTACGTCGTTTTATGATTTGACTACAGGGCTGTGTCTCTGTTCGTTCATATGATCTGTGTTCTTTATCTTGTCCATTTTCGTCACATTCATGAGTTATCTTAGAAATATGTGTTGCGTAACATCCACTTTATTTCCATTTTGGTAGTCATAGTCCATAGTTCCGAGTTATAAAGAAATATTGTGCTGACAAAAGCATTAAACCTTTTCATTTTGTTCTCAAGACTTGAGTTTTTGTTTGTTAGAAATTTCTTGATCTTGTTAAAAACATCAAATGCAAGTCCTTTTCTTCTTGTGATGTCTTGTTCAGTGTCCAACCGAGAACCCGCAGTAGGCCTACCAGGTTTTCCAATCCGTAGGACCATTCTTAAACTGAAGAGATATTCTTCTGTTTTGGAGCAGTGGCGTTCCCAGCTTTTGGAAACATTTTTCCCCGTCAGCAGCTGAAATCTTGATATGGCCGGGGGGGGGGGGGGGGGGGGGGGGGGGATAGGTACCGATAGGTACCGATAGGTTGTCCACAAAAAAACCGGCCAAAAAAACCAGAGGCTCGAGTTTACCGACGGGCTTATTTCAGTTGGGGGAGGGGGGGGGGGGGGGGGGGCTGGGGGCACCGGCCCCCTGGACACCCTGGGTATGCCACTGTTTTGGAGTGATTAACTCCTAGATTTCTTGATTGAAGTCTGTCTGGTATATCATTCTTTATAGTTTTAAGTATTGTTTCCTGATTGCTACCCATCAAGTATCGTCAGCGTATTGTTGAGCATGATGGTAGGATTCTTTGTCAAGTCTGCTGTATGTGTGATCTTGAGATAAGGAGTAATACTAATAGGGACTGGTTCTGTGAGTCGAGTTTATCAGAACATGAATTGTGATCATTTCCTGGTCATTGTTATATTATTAAGTGATATCGCCAGATAAAATATGAAGAGAAAAGCACTTGCTGGGTCCAGTGGCGTAACAGCCGGGGGGCAGGGCGATTTTTTGTGACCGTGCGAAATTTTGTGACCGTGCGAAATTTTGCGACCGTGCGAAATTTTGTGACCGTGCGAAATGTTGTGACCGTGCGAAATGTTGTGACCGTGCGAAATTTTGTGACCGTGCGAAATGTTGTGACCGTGCGAAATTTTATGACCGTGCCCCCCCCCCCCACCACCCCCACCACTTACGTGAAATTCACGAGGTGACTGACTGGGAAACAATTAGGGGCAACCTTTTACGAAAATTTCTGTCGGGTCGAACTGGTGTTCACCAGGAAAAAATATCCTTTGCCCCCCCCCTGGAAAAAATCCCAGATACGCCACTGGCTGGGTCACCTTGTTAATTGCGGGGATCCAATGTTCGTTATAAAAGATAATTTCAGTCAACTTTGACTTCTATTTCTACATCCATGACATCTTTTAGTAGAATAGGCCTATAGAACATGTGCAGTTCATCTATATAAAAACTTGTCAAATTTCGAATGTTTCAATATAAGATCACTGTTAATTGCTTGATGACAAACAAAAAGTTGTGTATAGGATGAAAATGATTGATAGTGATAATGTGTTCCTGTTGTAATAATAATATTGAGGATATGAAGCATCTTTTTTTGGGTTGTAACTATGTGAATCCTTTTTAGAGTGATTTTTCCGACTGGTATAAACAGTATTTTAATGACGATATTGATTTAAATTATAAGCTAATTCTATTTGGCTTTGGCTCTGACCCTCTGATTAATCTGTGTTTGATTTTAATGAAGAGAGTTATTTATACTAACAAATTCAACAAACAGACTCCATCCCTTATTCATTTCAAATACCTTGTGAAATTCCATTATAATCTTGAAAAGATTATTGCTGTTAAGTGTAATACCATGTACAAATTCCTAAAGAAATGGAAGGCACTTGAAACATTTTGTATCCAATGAGTATGAGTATTTTAAAAGCATTATTATTATGATTACTGATGAATGATGACCATAATGTATCGTACATTTTTGTTAATGTATATGTATGTATGATTTTTGTAATTTCTGTCTGAGCACTATATAAAAAAAATGAAAAAAAAATGAAAAAAATAAACGCTCCTTTTGGAGCACTAAAAGAGAGAAAAAAGAACTTGTTTTAGATAATTGATTAAGGTGTCTCTTTCAATAGTGTCGAAAGCTTTTGACATGTAGAGAAGTAAAATGTAGATTTCATATATCAGATGCATAATGAAGAGATTGCTTTGTCAGCACGTATTTTCAATGCCAATACATGTTCTGTTGTTCCACGTCCACAGTGCGATATGCTGCCTGAGAAACAGTTATTTCTTCCTCCATTTTCTCTGATGTTCTTCTTATCATAATGATGGCAATTTTTCGTAGAACCGATAATAGTGGGAGTATGAAGGGGGATGTTCCCCTTCACAATTGGATTTTGAACCCATGTGGTGCGATCTGGTTTATACTTTTGACCAATATTTTATTGAAAAGCCACCTCTTCTTTTTCAATCAATATTTTGGTTTTTATCAATGCAAGAAAGAAGTTGATGCTTTTAACAAGATCTGGCGTATACTTTTGACCAATATTTTATTGAAAAGCCACCTCTAATCATAATAATGTATAATTGAAGACGTGAGCGCAAGAAGTCAATAAGTCCATATTTGACATTTTGAGATACAGGCATTTAAAGTTTACACAATATTGTAGGAATCAACGTAAAAGTTCAATTTGGCTGTTACTTGGTGAATATATTATTATAGGTTATGTCTCTGGGATCTATATTCTACACAAAATTATTATTGCATTGTTTATTGATCAAATTAGTCAATTTATTGATTTTGGACTTACGTACTTCTTGCGCTCACGTTGGCACCATAGGATGTGTACAGAGTTTTTTATATTACCAATTCATAACAAATCTTGCAAAAAAATTCAAGCCTGCAAGTAATACTAACATTTACTTAAATTACATTTCTAGCAATATAGTGTAATTCAATGAAATTGGAAGTTAGTTTGGGTGAATTTGCCAAATTCCCAAAAATTGCTTCTTTCTCAAAACACACTCTATTTGTATATTTTTTTTTAACCCTTTGTATCCTTAGGATGAACTTGATTTTTATATTATGTTTTTGCCAAAATACTAATGCACAATGATTAATGTAATTATTTCCACATTAACAATCATAACATGTATTGAATGGAGTGGGAATGTTAGTACTTAACAAAAAAAATGTATTTTTTCTAGAAACACTAAATAGTCAAACTTTGTGAATATTTTTAAAGAGAAGTATAGCTCCTATTTCAACAAACAAGGTGTCATATGAAAGGTAATTAAATTTAAAAGATTCTCTCGCCAGCTTTTTCCATTAAAGTGTTTCTAGTATTTTTTGTGTCAATTTGAACTTTTGCCTTTAAAAAATCCCTAAAAAAAAATAATTTTCTCAAAAAGTAAACACTTTTTTCACAAAAACTGCCGAGCGAATTTAGGTAATATACTTATTAACCATCCCTCAAGGTGACAGACCCATAGCAGTTTCCTACTTGGCTGAAAATATTCAAATGTCCAAAAATTTAGGGAATTTTCAAAAAATAAAGAAAAACATAAGAAATATCCGAATTACTCCGAAAGTTCTCAAATAGGTAGAGCAAAGACTTGTCTTTAATATGGTCTTAAAATAAAAAGTATAGATATTATTCATTTGGCACAATATAGTTTTTTTTTTTGCAGTGGTGTAATAGCCGATACAGCTACCTTAAGGGTGCACACCACTTTTACAGTTAACGTCACAGCTTCCGTCGATCGCGATCACGAATGTAGTTCCTAAATAACGGAAAGAATGGTTAATATTGACATGATATGTCATTCAAAATTATTGAATTTGGTCTATATTTGGTCACTGAAGTGTACCTGAGATACGGTAATTCGAATGAAAAGAGTATATACATCTACTGTTTTATTTGAAAATATTGGCGGATGGATACACATCGGTCACAACGGGCTACAAGGTGTAATTTCGTGTTAACAAATACTACTCCGTATAAAGGGGAAATATAGAAAAATGTAAACAGTCACCCCATCTGAGTTTTTGACCCAGGTAAGATCTATGTGTGTTAATAAATATTCAAAGATTTCATTAAATGAGTCGCCAGGTAACTAAGATATTGCCGTTTTCCCGAGGCATCTTTCCCATAGAAACACACGTTAGCGCGTAATAGTGGTATGCACCCATAAGTTGTTTAATATAGTGGGCCATTAACGAATTAAATATTTTAAAAATCAGTCATATTCCCATGTTTCTTACCCCTAAAGCTGCCCAAAACCATGTTTAACTCAATTTGGCAAAAAATGGACTTGTTGACTTCTTGCGCACACGTCTTTAATTATAGTTACAAATACAAAGAAAGAAAAAGCATGTTTTGTGCATTTATTGATAATTTACTTTGGTTCATGTTTTAGAAACACCATAATTGGTGGACTAACATACTTCTTGCTCTCACATTGGTGACAGTGCTAAATTGGACCGCCCTGAAAAACATATTTAAAAGTCTCAAATTTAAAAATCAGTAATATTCCCATGTTTCTTACCCCTAAAGCTGCCCAAAACCATGCTTAACTCAATTTGGCAAAAATGGACTTATTGACTTCTTGCGCACACGTCTTCAATTTAGTTACAAATACAAAGAAAGAAAAAGCTTTTTTTTCAAATATTATTTGAATAATGGGAAAAGAGTAACCAAGGGGTCAGGGCCGGAGTTACCTTTTTGCTATTTTACACTAATTTGGCCATATTAATGAGGTATACAGTCATCAAGAAAGTAACTATACAAGAAATAGATGGGCTTTTAAATCTAAAAATATATATATCCTACCTAAAAATATTAAATTATAAAGTTGTTGAGAAATTTGTCTTCTTTAATATGAGATATTGCAAGCTAGGATCAGTTGAATATTAAGGAAGTGACACTCCAGAATGTAAGGTAAAGTCCGATTTTCAATTTCACATTTTTCTTTTCTATACGCGGACCCAGCTACGGGTATATTCAATCATGGAATTAGAAATCTAATAATTCCATGATTCAATCGATTACTGGTAGTGCAATTGGGGATGCATGCGCAGGTTGGATAGTCAGCCGTATTGTTCCGATGGATCAATACGCCACACAAACGCTACCTGTCATACTCTTCCCCGTGTTGAAAAGTAAAACGTGAAAATTAAGTTGTGACTTTACCTTACATTTTGGATTGTCACTTCTTTAATATTCAACCGATCCTATCGTGCAATATCCCATATTGAAGAAGATAAATTTCTCAACAACTTTATAGTCTAATATTTTTAGATAGGATATATATTTTTAGAGTTAAAAGCCCATTTATTACCTGTATAGTTACTTTTTTGATGACTGTATACAAAAAGTCAAAATGCGCGACATTTTACTGCGCTTCCAAATTTGACCAGTAATTTATTCCGCTTCTCACCTCAATCATCATCACAGTTTATGTCATCAATTATCCTTATCATATATTATTATTATCATTGTACTTGGTTACAAACCAGATAATCAAAATGTATTGAATGTAATGCTAAATAGAATGCTTAGTCTGGCGTCGTTCACACCTGTATAGATCCAGACATTATCAAGATCACTGATAATAAAAACGTTGATGCATTTAAATGGTTTCTATACGAATTAAGATGGAGAATAAGTATCTTGAGTTTGAGATATAGTGAAAATATGTGGCATAAGATTGGCAAAAGCCTACATAGCACAGAGTAAATAGTAGGTTTTGATATTCTTCTTGTAAAACACATGTAAATGACAGCCCATATTATATATTGCTTTGTTTGTCAACTCACCTGCAAAGATCATGTGCCGTTGATGATCATTAGCCATCTATCTTATGCTAATGGAAATTGATTGTACACTGCAAAAAGGTTGCTTAAAATACGTTGCTAAAAGTACTTTTATCATCCGTTGGTTGACGTGTTGATTAAAATTCATTCAATATATGTAGAAAGTTAGGCGTTGTATAAAAGTAAAAAATCCCCAGCGTTGAGCAATTCGTCGAAAACAATGTCCTTAAAATGTTGGTGGAAACTTTTTCTGTTGCTAAAATATGTTGCGTAAAAGTATTCCACTTTGGCAACTGTTGCATGAGCATTGAGGAAAATCACGCAACAGTTTATGCAAGTTTACGCACATGTGAATTTTAGGCAACTGTTGTCCAAAAAAGCCAATTTCGTGAGCTGTTGCATACTTGAAAAACTGCATGTTGAGTGAATATAATTGCCTAACTTTTGAGTAACTAGAATTGTTCAACTGTTGGTGAAAACATGTTATCCAACGGTGTTGGGCAAATTTTACTTAACAGTTGAGCGGTTGCATACTTGAACAACGTTGTGTAGAATGTTGAGTAAATATTCAAGCAACCTTTTTGCAGCGCAGGACCACAATTAGATTTATTCTGTCTTGGCATCCAAAACGGAATACACTGACAAATAGTTTAAAATTGCCACCCTTGTTTGACATATATTTGTTTATGAATATCATTTCAACGGTGTTATAGCGACGTCACTAGCGATGAATATTAAATAGTCGATTTTATAGGCAAAAAAATACACGACATGGACATATACTGAATAGTTCATGTCATGTGATCTATTTTGCACCAAAAGAATCACATAAATATGTTTGTATTATATAATATGGACTATTTATACCTTCATACCCAGATAGCAAGACTACGTTTGGCAAACGTTCACAGTAATAACACCATTGATAAGAGATGTCAGATATCTAAATACTATTTGTGGCGAGTCTGTCTGTCCGTCCAATGACTTCGGGTGCAGATCCCTGCCCATGTAATCGCTATGCACAGGGATCTCCGCCCCACGTAGACAACAAACTGTTGCTACGCGCTCGCGTATAAACAAAACAAAAATGGCGCACGCGATTGTCGGCGCACGCGATTGTCGGCGCAGACCGTTAGGTGCGTACGCGTTCGTGGCGCAAACTGGGTATTTTCATGGGGCGGGTAAACAGTGTAAAAGGAAGCCGTCCGGTGTCTAACAAGGATAGGAAAAGGACTCCAATTAACTTTAACTCCAGGGCGTGTTTTTTGTATGAGTTACACTATATGCATATGATCAGGAGGTAAAAAAGGATCAGATGGCGGGTTAGGGTTAATAAAGGAACTGGGAGCGTAAACCGTAGAAACCGTAGGCCTTCATCCAGGAACACGTTATGTATTAAACATGTTATTGTTAAAGTGATTGCGAATTGCTGTGGTATGATGTCAGTGCCTCAACATCGCGGACCCATCTACATATATGTATTATGCGCGCAGGCCACAACGGGCCCTCATCATGCCTATCATGGGATGTCTTTTATATAAATGGGAATGTTACAGGGACATGTATAAATATAAAGGGACGGTGTGAGCAAACATTTAACTCCAAATAGCTTTAACTCTCGGGCGTGTTTTTCCCGGTTTTTCCCGAGTTAAACTATGCATGCGCATGCATGATCAGGATGAAAAGAGTCAAATCTCTCTGAATCTGAATCTGAATGGTAATCTCAACGCCTCCTTCAGAAGCCAAACGAGATGATATGGTGTGCGCATATATGTTGTTCTTTTAGTCTTGCGTTGGTGCGTCGTTGCGTCTGATGAAATCAGCAACGTTTGTCTTGAAAGTTTCGGGATTGTTGATGTTGACTAAGTTTTCAGGGGTGGGGGTGGGGGGGGGGGGGGGGCCTCAGTCTGCATGCGCCATGAATCAAACCCAGACCTTGAGCGTACAAGTATGTACAGTGTTGTTAAAGTTTAACACTACATGTATAGCGATTCGGATAGGCCCTAGGCCAATCATGGGATGTCTGTTATATAACTGGGAATGTTACATGAATATCGGTGTGCGAAAACATGTGTGATTTAAATACATATGATATGTTTAGGCATGTCTACGGAGGAATAATCAATGTCGACATACAGTTCTCGATACTGGGCACAGACAGATCATGACGATTGACCCCTCCTCTCGCTGACTCTAAAACTAAAAGACCTCAGAACTTAGACCCCAATATAAAACCCTAACCCTAGGCCTAATAACACATGTACTGAATACGTGGATGCACATGAGGTAGCCTACCTGGATTTAAGGGCACATGAGGTTCCTGTATTATGGGGATTTGGAATATTAATGGCACCTGTGATAACTGAATTTTAAGAGTATACACATCCCATAAACCCCCAACCCGAGAACCGCCCAACCCACGAACCGCGAAATCTAGTCATGTATAAGCCTATAGTTTAATAACATGTTAAAATAAATTACAGTACCGAATTCACTACCGAACGGGAATAGTGTCTGTAGCTCTGCTGCATCGCCTAGAATTCCCATTACAAGTTACCGGTTCACTACCGGGAGGAAGTGATGTATGTAGCTCTGCTGCATCGCCCAGAATTCACATTATTTTGCCTACCGCGTGTTGCTATACAAAATGCTCAAATATAATAAAAACTTGACACAAATAAAATACCCAACATATGGCTATATTTGATAAATTAAGCATTAGTTGCTATACAAAAATGCTCAATATATAATGAAAACAATTCACAAATTAAGCAACAGTCACAAAATGCCCAACAAATGGTTAATTAATAATACCCAACTGTTGTGTAATTAAAATTGTGCAACTGCTGAGTAACTGGAATTGTTCAACTGTTGGTGAAAACATGTTATCCAACGGTGTTGGGTAAATTTTACGCAACTGTTAAGCGGTTGCATACTTCAACAACGTTGTGTAAAATGTTGACAATAAATGTAAATATGCAAGGAAATCTGCTTCATTTTATTTCTCTCGAGGATTGAGGGCGTTCCCTGGAAAATATCGCATAATACCTTTAATTTCAGGAACCATGGGAACGGTGAGTTACCAGGGATTTCCCATCCATTGTTGTTAATTTAACAATCGACGATGTTGTTTCTGTTCTCCGGGCTTCGCCGACGCATTATGCGGATGCGGTCATACTTTTTTTGAAAATGACTGAGCTGTGTTTCGTAATATAAAGTTGGTATATACAATACAGGCTGCCCTTAATGATTAGTACCATTATTTCCCAAAACATCATTTCTTTCTCGATGAAAATGAGATTAGGTCCGTTCCTTTTTCATATACATGTAGGCCTATGTTATGTATCCTTTCATTTTATATCATAAATATCAGATTTATAAAATTGCAGATTCACACCATATTGGGCAAGGGTGATTTCCCGTTCTTGACAAATGCGAACAAACTGTGTCAGCAGGTATACACTATTGCTTCCGGTGGTGTACTAGTTTACACTGAACTTAAGCTACTAGTGGTTATTGAAAAATATTTAGGGTAAATTGGGGTAACTGGAACTCTTAAGCATAAACTATATAGTTAAAAAACCAAACACATGGCATAATTCATAATAACTTTTGTGTTTTGATTTAAAATAGAGTTCATGAGGAACATTTTTAACTGTTGTGTGATATACATGTATATAGTACATGTACATTTATGAAAACAATATTGAAGAGTGATCCATTTGCCCAATTTCACTCCGTGTTGGAGTAAAATGGAATGGTAGTTGGGGGTAATTGGAACTGGGGGCGATTCTTTCAACATAGCCTGTTAATCATAGCTATATTCACATTGAAATAATATCAGAATATTATTTTTAATATATTAGTTTGAAATAAACAAAAGAAGTTATTTTGTCAACTTCATGTTTCTTTCATGAACATGATAAAATACCACATTTAATACCACATCATTAGAACAATTATCGACCATCTTGGCCACATAAATATTTTCAGGTAAAAAATCAATATACATGAATTAAACATGTTGCTGTCTTTGATTGGATAATTGAACCCAAAAATTTATTTAAGACAATATACATTTAATATTATGTATATAAATAGTGTTCCATTTACCCCCACGAATCTGTTGTTTGGTACATGGAATTCCTACTAAAGTAACTAATTAATCAGCTCATTCATGTCATTGTAACATAATAATTTGCATAATTTCATCATTAATTTATTTTGTCAATTTGTTGAAGACATTTATCATGTTTATGTTATTGTAGTTAGTTAACATAATGGGCAATTGTTTTACAACTCTCAGCAGACGTATTCAAATATTTAGTAATCAATTATCCTTAATTATAGTAAAATGCAACGAACTGTGACGCCGCTTGACGGCCAGTGTCAATTTTTGAGCTTTTCTGCCTTCTAAATACCAGTTGAACCCATTTTAGAGTGTGAAACCAACGAATCTCTCTTTCGGGAGCATGAAGATGAAAGGAAAATAGTGGATGCCGACGCTTTGGAACCCGATTATTTGACGGAATAAATCGTATTGAAAATAAGGAGCCAGCGCGATGCAGGGGGTAACTTTCGAGCTGCCGAAAGACAAATTCGAAACGAACGATGGACGTATGGTGTTTCGATCGGTACGATACTGCCAGATTTCGTTTTAGTCTTGATTGAGGAAATGATATTGCCATGTTCCATTTACCCCAATATATTCAATTTACCATGAATTTACATTTTTTTTATCTTTCAGGGAATCCCCGAGCGTGGTGTGCGTGGTTGCTTGTGTTATCCTGTACACCTACCTGCTAACCGAATGTTCCGGTGAATAATACAACGAAAATCCGACAAGTCATGTATAGGCCCTTTATACATGTTATATCAGGAAGATGGTTAATTAATGGTTAAGCCGTTTCATTTTGTGATATCAATCCAATCATTCAGTTTTCAGGGCAAGGAGCGGATAGAACATTATGTTAGGGAGATAGAGCATTCTTTTAGGTTACTCCGTAGATGGCTGTAATATTGTGTAGGTAAGTCACGATTTTTCCAATCAATCAATAACATTAACGACTACATGTATTTCACTTCTAGAGGAAAATGTGGAACGCGTACGCGTATGGAAGCATAAGTGTGTAATTTCCGCCTAAACCCCAGATAAGTGACCTAAACCCCAGATAAGGCGACTTATCTGGGGTTTAGGATCGTAAACCCCGGATAAGTCGTCTTACCTGGGGTTTAGGTCACTTATCTGGGGTTTAGGATCGTAAACCCCGGATAAGTCGACTACTCTGGGGTTTAGGTCACTTATATGTGGTTTAGGATCGTAAACCCCGGATAAGTCGTCTTACCTGGGGTTTAGGTCACTTATCTGGGGTTTAGAATCGTAAACCCCGGATAAGTCGACTTATCTAGGGTTTAGGTCACTTATCTGGGGTTTAGGATCGTAAACCCCGGATAATTCGTCTTACCTGGGGTTTAGGTCACTTATCTGGGGTTTAGAATCGTAAACCCGGATAAGTCGTCTTACCTGGGGTTTAGGTCACTTATCTGGTGTTTAGAATCGTAAACCCCGGATAAGTCGACTTATCTAGGGTTTAGGTCACTTATCTGGGGTTTAGGATCGTAAACCCCGGATAATTCGTCTTACCTGGGGTTTAGGTCACTTATCTGGGGTTTAGAATCGTAAACCCCCGGATATTTCGCCTTATCTGGGGTTTAGGTCACTTATCTGGGGTTTAGGATCGTAAACCCCGGATAAGTCGACTTATCTGGGGTTTAGGTCACTTATATGTGGTTTAGGATCGTAAACCCCGGATAAGTCGTCTTACCTGGGGTTTAGGTCACTTATCTGGGGTTTAGAATCGTAAACCCCGGATAAGTCGACTTATCTAGGGTTTAGGTCACTTATCTGGGGTTTAGGATCGTAAACCCCGGATAATTCGTCTTACCTGGGGTTTAGGTCACTTATCTGGGGTTTAGAATCGTAAACCCCCGGATAAGTCGACTTGTCTAGGGTTTAGGTCACTTATCTGGGGTTTAGGATCGTAAACCCCGGATATTTCGCCTTATCTGGGGTTTAGGTCACTTATCTGGGGTTTAGGATCGTAAACACCGGATAATTCGACCTATCTGGGGTTTAGGTCACTTATCTGGGGTTTACGATCGTCATAAGTCACCTTATCTGGGGTTTAGGTCACTTAATCATCTGGGGTTTAGGATCGTAAACCCCGAATAAGGCCCGCCTTAAGTGGTACATGACGTTTTCAACATCCCCACATAATATTTGGTGTGGTTCGAGATCCATTATAATGTTGAAACCTGTAGAAAGAATGCGAGCGAAGAGCGCAAATATTTTCAGTTTTTATACTAAAATGGTCATGGAAAACTTTCCCGAAGCCATCTTTTTCGGCTTGAATAATGAAACACTGAAAATAATACGCTAGAAGCGCGCACAAAGGTTCAGTATGAAGTTTTTAACGTCCCTACATAATATTTAAAATATTTACTTTTCATTTTTTTCTTCAATGTTTTCAAAAAAAACCCCGCGAATCGAGCAACAAAAGTCAGTTGTTTAACTAAAATAGTCCAGAAAAATGGTCCTATAAACGGCATTTTGTTAAGCTTGAATACGGGCAAATTGCGTAAAATTGGCATTTTGAACACTACAAAGGCTCAGTATAACGTTTTTAACGCCCCCACATTAAAATTATGGGGACGTGACCCCGTAACACCCCGTAAACCCCTCTCCATTTGCGCCGCCTATGCTCCCACACAGAAAAATGTTTACATAATTATGTTAAAAATAGAACTCCATAAATATTATGTAAACCTTTCACACAGTATATGTGTACAAATTACACAAGTTATGTAAACACAACTTGTGTATTTTGTGCACAGTTTAGTTGTTTACACAATACACAAGTTTTGTTTACATAACTTGTGTATTTTGTACACAAATACTGTGTGAAAGGTTTACATAATAATTATGGAGTTCTATTTTTAACATAATTATGTAAACATTTTTCTGTGTGTACCTTTCCTCCTCCCCTACCTCCTTCTTTTCCTCCTTCTTCTCCTCTTCTTCCTTTTTCTCCTCTTCCTCCTTTTTGTCAATGGGGGGGGGGGGGGGGGCATGGCCTGCTGGGGGGGGGGGGGGTCTGAAGGGGGATGTGCCCCCCTCAGAATAGAATTGGATTTGCTTTCAATTTTAACCCATTTGGTGCGATTTGGTGTGTACTTTTGACAATATTTTATTGAAAAGCAATCCCTTTCCCCCGTTTCGTCTCTTTTTTTCCCCTTCTTCTTTTATCTTTCTTTGCAAAACAGTTGGGCCGCCCCGGTTGCGACGCGCCTGATTCAATTATCTTGACCTTTTGGGAAAAATTTGTGAGTTGTGATATTTCGGAACGGTCGTCTGGAAAGCGTTACGAGTTCTTTTACGAGTTCTTTTACAAAAGCAATGCTATCTCTGAATACACTAAAGTAAAGCATTGACATGTTTTCTGTGTGTACATGTAACACACAGAAAACACTATGTAAAAAAATTACACAAATTATGTAAAAAATACACAATCTGTGTAAAAATAGAACTCCATAATACTATGTAAACAGTTGTGTTAAGCTTTTGCATAGGAATTTACACAAGCTTGGGTATATATTACATGTTTTATGTAAACTATTACATAATAATTATGGAGTTCTATATTATTTACATAATTTTTTACATAGTGTTTTCTGTGTGAACTTGTAACTTGTTAATTGCAGTAGTATGAATGACCCATGTAACGGTCTTAGAAGGAATTAGGAAAGCCTCAAGAATTAAATAATTTGAGAATTTGTTTCACAGATTTTTAGAAATAAAATCACAAAGTTGAGGACACACTTTTTTGAATCACCATGTGTAGGCCTACATTAAACCGAAAATTCAAATGTTCTTGTTTGTTGCGCTATAGAATGGCAACGTGGAGACATCTTTTCATGTTTGGCTTGTGTCTGCACCTGCCGAACAAGATTACTGGTTTAGGTGAGTACAAGTTCAACATCATTACAAACACCTCATGAACATTCATGAACTAACAATATTGCAAAACACCTCATAAATATAAATATAATAATAAAATAATATGATACTGGCTAAGTGCTCAACCATATCAGCACTTGGATTGTAATGTCACTCTTAACAGCTACCCAATCTCGCCTGGGCGAAGGGCGAACGAGGCAATTTTGCCCAAGGACACCTTATACATGTTAGCCCTGGCGGGGCTAGAACTCAAAACCTCATGATCATGAGTCCCGCGCTGTTCCGCTGGACCACACCTCATACATATTTATGAACTAATCAGTGGCTTAACTGGGTCTTCAATATTTAGGGGGGGGGGGGGGGCATGTGGAGGGACATGTCTGTCATCAGGGGGAGGGGGAATAACCGACTATTTAAAAGTAAATAATATGAACGTGAACTGTGATTGTTTAGACACGAACGTGAAACGTGATTAACACCAACATGATTGATTTTTTGTTTTTAAACACCACGTGAAGCATGATTAACATGAACGTGACGTGACGTGAGTATTCGTCACAAGCCTACAACATTTTCACAATTTATTATTCAATTAATAGCAAACAATGTTTTTTCAACGTCAACAATGTAAAAAAGACGTTGCAAAAACTTTCATGATCAACCAACCTACAACCAAAATGCAACATAACTTTTGACGTCACTTTACAATGTAATTACAACAATTTCGCCCACTGGATGAGGTACTTATCACCACCAATTAAAAATTCCCGTGTAAGATATGGTAGTTAACATCTATGATTATACCAATCTTAATTCCGAATCATTCTGCCACACCCTTTATTTTCGCAATAAATCACTTATGAAATAGATTCAAAGAAAGTATTTTTTCTTTGCTTTTGGAAGTGCCTCCTAGATGATGCCTTTTAATATAATACAATAATACTTGTTAACTGCACATCTTTTATCAAACCTACGGGAAAAAACCCTACTCATTACCAAATCAGTAGTCAGTAATATTGCAATTATTTATAGGGTCAATTGACAATGGTATGTAGAAATCACACCTAATCACACCTAACAAACTACCACGTAGTATTTGGATTAGAAAATGTTAGGCGTAAAAAGCATAGAACCATAAAAGGTGCATGTTTTAGCTTCTATTTTGCTTAGTATTCAATGATGACATTGTTTGCTTACTAACAAATCCCTCCAAGCAGCTTTTATCGTAGGGCCCTATCTGTTCTGTTTCTATACTTAATTATATTGTGCAGATTAGGGCACTGTAGCCATGCACGCAAAAGAATTTTAGCCAACAAGATTAATTGGAGGCTAGTATGGGAACACATAAGCTACTGATGTGTTCCTAATAATCTATCTCATCAATTCCACGATTGCTAGGCACTGTTATGGGCAGCCAAATACGCCAAAAGGGTACAACATGTGTTAGGTAGTGTAAAAATGCAAAACGTGGTGTTATAACATGTAAAAGGTATTGTATAAATGCGAAAGGTAGTGTAGGAAATATGAAGTAGTGTAGAAAACGTGAATGGTAGAAAAATAAGATAGGTGAGTATAAAAATTTAAAAGGACGGTAGCAATGTAAAAGGTAGTGTATCAAATGTAAAGGGTAGAAAATGTTCATGGTAGTGTATCACATTTCAACACTACTTCTCACATTTCTACACTTCCTTTCACATTTCTACACTACCTTTTACATTTCTACACTACCTTTTACATTTCTACACTACCTATTACATTTTGTACCCTTTTGAAAAGGGTACAAAATAACATATTTTAATTTTTCTGCTTATTTCAATTTGTACCTCGCGACGAGTTTGTACTTTGCGAAGAATACGTACCTTGCGGAGATTAAGTACTTCGCGGCATTTGTACCTTTCAACAAAAGCGCACATATCTGGACATTTGCACATGTTAACTAAATCGTACCGATCGAATTTTGTAAACTACCTTTCAAAATGTCTACACTACCTTTCTCATTTTCTACACAACCTTTCACATTTTCTACATTTCACATTATCTGCACTTAGTCTATACCTTTCACATTTTCTACCTTTCACATTTCTACATCGTACCTTTCACATTTCTACTCTACCTTTCATATTTCTACACTACCTTTTACATTTTGTACTTGGCGTATTTATTTGGCCGCCCATACACTGTCTTTCTATAATAACAAGCAGGATTTGAAGTTAACGGCTTTTGTTTCGATTTGTTTTTTTATCAACAAGTAGTGTGCTTGTTGGACGTTATTGTAACAATCATGACTATAAATCCTTGAACTCGCTGACTTCAATTTCCCCGTATGATCTAGTTAATTACCATTACATGTTTAGTATCTCAATGCATGGGCTTCCTTTACGTATTTTGATCATGTTGAACTTCCTCGATTGTTTGGAATCTACCCGGAGGGCTTGTCATCTACCGGTATTACACTGTAAGCTGCTATAAAAGCATGAATGACCAAAAACCCTTAAAAATGGGGGGGGGGGGGGGGGGGGGGGGGGGGGGGGGGGGGAGGGGGGTGCGGGGAGTTACCAGCATCATACATTTTTTGGTGGGCCATTTATTTTGCCATTTTAGGCTAAAATTGTCAAATTTGATATAATTCTAATTAATTTGGTATGAAAATGCGCGCAATTGAGCTCTAGATGCTAACATTGTCAAGTTTGGTCTAGTTTAACCTATAATTTGGTAAGAAAATAGCCATTTTATATGCTAAAATTGTCAAATTTTGTCAATTTATAACTCAATCTAAAATCATGTGTCATTTTTGGGAGCCCTTGGGCCGATTCCCATTCAAATTCATAGAGGTCCTTTCCCCTTTTGATCAATAGACTGTCCAGTTGGTTGGACACCTTATGAAGATAACTGTTTCTATATTATGAGTACCACGTTAGCAACATTCGACGCAGCGGACACTGCCTGTAAGGGACTGGGTGCTACTTTGACGAGTATCCACAGTGAAGGGGAGCAAGCTGTTCATGGTAAGTCAGATGTTATTATACAAATATAGACTGCTCATGAAGGAAATGGGGTGAAATATTACCCCGAGGTGATCTGGAGACCGTTAGGCTACTATTTTCCCGAAGCCGGAGGCTGAGGGAAAATAGTAGGCTTACGGTCTCCAGATCACCGAGGGACAATATTTCACCCCATTTCACGAATAAAGAGCAGTCCATATTTGTTTTATATAACGCATGATAATAATCACACTTGAACACATAGAGTGAATATGCTAGTCGATTCTCTACAAAAATAAGCTTACTTTTTTAAATGTTTAGTTAGTTTACTCCGAGTCCTACTCCATCAAGTCGCCGAGGAAAATTACTCTGATGCTGAACTCATCTCATCGATAGAGGTCTAGGCCTCGTTGCAGAATGCCCTCAACCTCAGGTGAAGAGACAACATATAATATTCATGATTCATGACTAAAATTGACTGAAATTTTAATTCAGCCGATTTTTATGCCCGTGCTCCCCATTCATGACATTAACATTATAAATACTCTTATTGACATCACATATTCTTTGTATGTTTCAACCATTTTTCTTATGACAGACAATGTCAATTTTGACCCCAATTAGGGAAAAATGAGTTTTTTTTGGAAACAGGGGCCACGACATAAGTTGTACCGACGAAAGTCATGATGTACCGACAATTTTCCCCCAGGCCCCCCTCTGGGTACGCCACTAGACGACTTGTTTACGTTTGAAGCGATTCCTCTTTTGCTGTTGTGCACTGAGCGGACTTCGTACACACAGATGGTGGTGGAATCGATTTATTGTTTATACCGAGTAGGGCCTTCTAGATTTGTAGAAATTAGAGACAGCTTTATGTAGAATGACGATCACATTCAGGTTTTATGGGTTTTATACAGGGTCTCTCAAGACGCTCCATGTTGCGATCGTACGTGCCTCCGAGGGAGGGCATTTTTGGTCTATTCAAAAAGTACTACTGACCGCCCGGTCAATAGTACTTTTTGACAGACACAAAAATGACCGAGAATGACGTCAAGCATAAAATAGGCCAAATATGTTGTGTTGTGTAATGTATTATCCACCAATCAGATGGCTAGAATATGTTCACGTGCCCACAGGCTCCCCGGTTCCGCCGCCCTTGACCGGGCTAATATTGAATTTGAAGATGTACATTTAGAAACACGTGATCGAAGGTGTTATTTCTGTAGCTGTGTAAGAGTTATATTCTCTCATAAAAAAAAATCAAATTATCCGATATTTGGACTTATAAATGCTTTTTATATATGCGAAAATGAAGCTATGGGGAATTTTTTTTGGGGCGAGGACCAATGTCAAGGCTTACTCATAAAGCTACAATTTTAGACCAAACGATGCTAGAAAATCGCCATTTTGAATTGTTTCAAATGTTGAGGAAGACGGTATAAAAGTATTCATATAGGCTATTTCGTATTTATCGTGTCTGCCATTGGTTTATTTTAATCCTCCGCAAAACACCACACAGACAATTTGCGCATTACGCATTCATCCACATTTTGGACTAGCGCTCGTGTCGCAGTATATGAAGGTCATAAGGTCAAATCCAATGTAAGTAGACCTATTTACGGGGTTAGATCAGAGGATGGGGAGCGGTCATAGTGAGTGAGCCCTCAATGCCCCTATCGGTACATACACCACAGTGTCGCTGGCCAGAGAGTGTTGTTCATAGATTGATTGTCAATGCACACGTCTCCTCTTTATTTATTACAGAATGATAACATTAATTTGAAATTGAGAATTATATGCTTCAGGAAAAAATAATTGGGTCATAGTCATGAAAAAAAAGTTGAAACATTTCGTCTTTTAACGAAAATCAAGATAAACGTTGGGATTCCCGGTGATTCCCCGTTTATTTTAACATCTGCATTGACAGCAATATCTAAACTGTACGATGATTTAATAAAAATTCCTTTAAAAAGGAAAGGAGGCAGTCATATAGATTTAAAGAAACAGACAGCAGAGTGTGATATAGGTAGTAACACAAAAAAAAGTTATGTCATAAGTTTTATTTATCAATATAACATGAATGGAAATCTCTAGCTAATGTTAATAATACTATAAAAAGTCAGGACAATGTGATGAGTAAAAACATTAAAGGCTTTTGGAATCAAGTATGTTACATCTCAGAGCTGGTTGATCACGTTGGCATTTTACCACAGATAAATTGGTCATAACCTGTTACTTGGTGACTGAAAGTCTAATGGAGAAATCGTAACTTTGTCAATTCCCCAAGAGAACTGGGTGTGACTAGAAACCCAAAGTGGTAGCTTGCCTTTAAAAGGTACTTTTTTTAATTTTCTTAAAGGTATGTGATCTTATAAGCATATTTTGTTTTTAAAGGAAGTGGATTGTCTTGCCGATTTACATTGCTGCTAGCGTGAATATATTCTAGACAAATTATATATATGAGCATTATACTTGAAAAATTTGTGTTTTTATGGTTTTTAACTCTGAACATCAAATGAAGTGCCTTTGTTAAAGATTGTCTACAACCAAGTTAACACAAAAATTTGACTTTTTCAGTAAAGTTAATTAAGGCAAAGTTATATGAACAACTGTAATGTACTTATTGTTACTGTTAAAATAATGCACTACACTGACCCGGCTATAAATGTATTGTTCATAACACTTTATGGGATCGTTTGATGCACTGTTTCTTTGTCTGTCTGTCATGTCTGTTGATTGTCTGTTTGTATATTGGCTAAAGAGTTTCTTTTTACCATGTTTACAGTTTTATATGGTACTTGTGAAAGGGAAGGGCAAGAAACACTCATCTAGCTATACTTTTGAAGTCTGTCCTTCCTCCATGTTTGTTTTATTCATTGACTGATGTGTTTTTGATTACAGTTCTTTTGAATTGCAATCTGGCCCTTCTGGGAAATCCACTATTCAAATATTATATCATTAACACTTGATAAACCAATTGTATAGTCTATGAAGTGGCTGAAGTAAAGACGGAACTTGTGGACACCTGATGAGACTGATTTGCAGAAAACATACTAAATGTATTGCATGTAAAGAACAAAAATAAGCAGAAGCAGAGAAATACTTGAATAATTGTATTACTTGAACATTAAACACAATATCTTACAACCATTTTAAGTCCCGGTTTGAAGTATGACTAATAACTATATTCAGAAATGTTAAAAAAATATTAATGAAGATCCCGATAACCAATACGGACTCACATACTTTGACGTGCGAGTGTATGAGAGCTATACTGTAATCTCAGTCATGCACTTTCAAAAGAACCATATAAAATTCTTGAGCCACAATACATGTAATTGTTGTGTGACACATTTTGCGGGACATTTTTATGAGATTATATTTCACTAATATATTAATATACACTATGTTGACAATATAGACACCATGGCATTTTAACCTCACAAATTTTTAAACCATACACTTTTTAAATTCAATTGAATATTTGAATACAGTCCAATGAATATTTGATACACAGTGAATTTGTACAGCAATATTTCCATGGGACAAAATCGTGAACAAATAACGCCGCAAAATATACCGTTTAATTAATTCAACATCTTTTAAAATCGGAATTCGGTAACTTTAATTCTAGCCAACCGATTTCCACCATTCAAACGGGAAACTATATCAAGATCGAGATCTCGCTGGTAGTGAGACTTCTGTGAATTCAATGGGCCAGATGGGCGCAAACTGACAATTTGGACTCACTTTGATGGTACATGTACTTTCACTGAATGTACCTACGCATCATTACTATTCTGTATAATAACTATATCAATATGCAGCGATGGAAATACCCACATGACTTTCCACCCGGGGTAGACCAACCCGGGGTAGACCAACCATAAGTCGACCAACCCTAAGTCGACCAACCCTGGGTGGACTACAATAGCGCCCTCACGGAATAAACCGCATAATACTGTTTAAAAAACACCTTGGAATCTATATTTATTCTAAATTATATGTTAAAACACTCAGGGGGTTGGCGGTCGGGGAGGTAAAAACACCCCGGGACTGTCCAGCCCCGGGACTGTCCACCCAGGGACTGTTTCTAACCATAACCCTAAACCTAACCCTAACCCTAACCCTAACCCTAGTCCACCCAGGGTTGGTCGACTTAGGGTTGGTCGACTTAGGGTTGGTCGACTTAGGGTTGGTCGACTTAGGGTTGGTCGCCTTAGGGTTGGTCGCCTTAGGGTTGGTCTACCCCGGGTGGAAAGTCATGTGGGTATTTCCATTGCTGCATATAAATATTGAAGCGTTTTTCATTAACCACTAAAACTTTACTTATTGGTCTCGGTCACTCTGACTTCACCCTTGATGATATTTCCTTTTACCAGGAAACAATGAGAAAGTAGTTGAGCTTATTATTCTGAAAATTTAATAGCATAGATCAAGGCAAACAAACACAAACAAAAATTGTTCTACGGGCGTAACTATTATTTACATGCAAATAAATATTGCCCAATCTTTTTTAAGGGCTTGTTATAGGTTGTGGGGTTTTTCAAGATGGAAAAAGAACAACAAAAACCCAACTGACCGAACCAACCAACCGTTGGGTATATTTTTTCGGCGTCTAATCTTCAGTTATAAAATGAATTCATACTACAATAAAATAAGGACATTTTGTTAATAGGAAGTGATGTTAAACCCGGGGGAAATATTTGGTAATTGTGTAAAGACCATATAAATACGAAATTAAGTTGAAATAAACTAAATTTTCATTTTAAAGGACCCGACGTAATCCTTTAATACAGTTTAACACATATTTCGTGCTAGGCTAATTCCGTGCAGAATTACATGAAGGATAAACCCAAAGTGGAAAGTAGAAAATCATGATTTCCCCAAAATAGACCTACTTTGAAATTTATCTGGCTATAATATGTAGCCATGTTAAATACATCAACAATCACTGAGTCTATTTTGCTTAGGTATGTATATTGCAAAACTTTACTTCTCTAAAAAGAAACGTTAATGCTAGGCGACGCCGGCCATATCCTCTGCCTAATTTATATCATGTATATTGCTTTGCTTTCTTTCCACGTGTCGAGGCTACACTGCACTCATAGTAAAATCATTATTAAAAATACTTTTTATCAAATGGAATATCAAGGCAGTCTATTAAGGCGGCAATAGATGCATTCATTCACTATCATCAGCAAAAATAATTATGACATTTCCCCGGAGGGGGGGGGGGGGGGGGGGGGGGGGGGGGGAGGTGGGGGGGGGGGGGGGGCAGTGACCATACCAAGCGGGTACGCATCCGCGTCCAAAAACACCGTCGAAAAGGGTCCAGATTTCACCACACGACGTCGTCGACGTCTTTCTCAAAAAGGGGTATTTTTAGGGGGCATCGCACTTTAGGATATTACAGCATCGATGTATCAACGTTTAGGGTACTAATTGTTGTCTGTGTGACTTTTCAATAAACATGCAAAATGTATGAATGTCACATGATTATGAATTAAGATTATTTTGAGCATTACTATATTACGCCATTTAGGGGTGCATTATTGAGTGTTGGTAACGCCGTTTAGGGTAGGGTTTGTATGTGTTACGCCTTTTAGGGGTATCAAAATAGTGTTCTGGTTACGCCAATTAGGGTCCATTTTAGAGGTGCTTGGACGCGCATGTGTACCCGCTTGGTATGTTCACTCACCCCCCCCCCCCCAGGGACATGTACCGTTTTCCAGATATGACCATTTTGGTAAAGTTACTGCATTTTGAAACTGAACACAATTTTGAATATTGTACTCAATAATGCTTAATATTAAATTAACACGTGGATTCATGTATGGATCACACTATCTAACTGATAAAGACAAATCAAACATTGCCCACAGACACATTTTAAGGAAAGGCAAGTATGACGAAAAGTGTGCTATTGCCTCCAAGCAAACGAGAGGTAGAACATTATTATTCATTTGAATATATCAACCTTTTTCAAAATAATAGAACACAGTGTTACACACGTATTTTTCAGAATCAATTCCTAAGATAATCAATTGGTGGAAATGAAATTGGAGGAGGCTAAATGAAGACGCCGAGCTCCTACCCCGGGGCTATGACACGGCCGCATTGAGGGATCAAATTCTGATATAATAATTCTGATTTTTCCAATAACACTGGTTGTCAATTGGTGGAAATGAAATTGGAGGAGGCTAGATGTAGACGCCGAGCTCCTACCACTGGGCTATGACACGGCCGCACTAAGGGATCAAATTCCGATACCAGATTTCTAAATTTTACAATAACTGGTTGATGATATGATGCAATTTATCAATAGAAAATTACTGACATTTACAATAACAATTGTTTGATATCAAATCTAAATAATTCAATTTATCAATATAAGATTTCTGAATTTTACAAAAAACAATGGTTGGTGATATAAGGACAAGCTAGTATCGACAATGCCCCTTGGTTCTTGCGCTAGGCGGTGGCAGAAGACTCACCTCTAAATAAACCAATTTATCCATATGATTGGTAATCACATGGAATGATGTGACATGATTTATATATAAATTATTATAGCATTTGTGAGCCCAAAACACATGGAATCTATGCATTATTAACTAGTTTGTCAAAAGAAAAAAGAAACTATGCTTACCTGCAAAACATGCAAATAGCAAGGACGGTGAAACCGCTGAGGGGTGAGGTGGGTGGGAAAAATTTAAATTATGTTCAAGAAGAGAACAACCTCTTCGAATGCAGACAACGGAGGTTATGAATCAGTAAGGAAAACTGAGTGCCGCTCGCAAAGCACGCAGGGAGGGACGCACACAAAAGGAATGGCCTATCTATTGTTACTGTGGAATCAGGCGAGGAAATCCCGCGAAATAGAAACTCAAGTTAACAAACAAAGTTAAGTGTGCCGTGAGCAAAAGCGATTTATTCAGATTTCAGCTGAAAAAAATCGTAATTCTCAGTCAATATTTCAAACTTAAACTTAACTTAAGTCGTCATGAATCCCACTGTCAAACCTATAAACATTTCTTTCAAACTCTCACTATATTTCAATAAACTACAGCCGTTCCCCACCACCCTTCCAACCTACATTACGTCAAACGTTCAACTAATTATTTTATAATTTCCATTTGAACGCCCTCTTTCCTTTTTAAAGGATTTTAAAAATATTTTTATTCATGTAATCTGATATTCACAAATTTAGTACTGCAATGGGCTATTCCATTTATTAATGGTACATCCCCTATAGAAGGCAAACATTTTTTTACTGACAATTTTGGGAATTCCCACTGCAAAATTGTGCTGCCTTCTATAGGGGTGTGACCAAAACTGCTTCAAAAATTGGGAATTCCCAGGTTGTTTTTTGTTTTTAAAATTGGGAATTCCCATGTCTTCTATAGGGGTGTGAGGCATGCAATTTATTTTTTGGGAATTCCGAGGCTGCTTTTTGTTTTAAAAATTGGGAATTCCCATGCCTTCTATAGGGGTGTGAGGCAAGCAATTTTGTTGTTGTTGGAATTTCCAGGCTGCTTTTTGTTTTAAAATAGATATATCTTTTGCTGTTGCAGCTCCCCGTCTTTGGAATGAACTTCCTATCCATATAAAAACTGCAAAATCTGTTACAATCTTCAAAAAACTGTTGAAAACACATCTGATGTCTGAGATTTTTTGTAATAATTGAGTAGTTTTATTGTTGTTGTTTATCGTTTTTTATTCATATTGTATTTTGTAAGTTTGTGCCTTGAGCGCTCTTATTTAGAGTGGATAAGTGCCTTGTCACTTTTGTTATTATTATTATTATTATTATTATTATTATTATTATTATTATTATTATTATTATTATTATTATTATTATTATTATTATTATTATTATTATTATTATTATTATTATTATTATTATTATTATTATTATTATTATTATTATTATTATTATTATTATTATTATTATTATTATTATTATTATTATTATTATTATTATTATTATTATTATTATTATTATTATTATTATTATTATTATTATTATTATTATTATTATTATTATTATTATTATTATTATTATTATTATTATTATTATTATTATTATTATTATTATTATTATTATTATTATTATTATTATTATTATTATTATTATTATTATTAGTATTAGTATTAGTATTAGTATTAGTATTAGTATTAGTATTAGTATTAGTATTAGTATTAGTATTAGTATTAGTATTAGTATTAGTATTAGTATTAGTATTAGTATTAGTATTAGTATTATTATTAGTATTATTATTATTATAATTTATACATTATTCTTACTGGCCTCATGCTCTTCCTCTCAATCGATCTCAGCGCGCTCTTTCAACGACCTTAGCGCGATCGCGCTTTTTAAATCCGATCCTTCCACGGTCGTAAAATGTTTATGTTCACCGCCGATCAATAGCTAAACAATACCTCAACATGTCCTCAACATCTGGTCGTCTAGATATCAATTAGGCTACCGACCCATTACGGGTGTGGACTGTGGAATGTTGTTTCCCTGGTTGTTTCCTCTCGTTCTATTCATTGACAGCTATAGAAATAATCTATATTATTATCCCAGTCTTCGTGTTCCGCGCAGTATTGGCATGGTCTGGTGAAAGAAGCCCATGTTCCCTTTCAATAGGTCACGTAAAATACATGCATAATAAAAATATAGGGTTGATAACGGAGGGGGCGTAATATATTTACCATCGTGTTTGGTGTATTATTCTGGGATTTGAAAGTATTTATTATTTTACTGGGACGGGATGCATACCCAAATGAACATTAATTATATACAACCAGGCAAGTGTAATAGAAACCTGACAAGTGTACAATCTGGCAAATGGATCGCTCTTTACATCACAGCGGGGGACGGGTGATTTTAATCACTGGTCAGCTTTGGTATTTCTTTTACAGAAAACAACCCGATCCTTCCTCGCGCTTTCCTCTGTCACTAATTGAGCCGTCGACAGTACTACAATAGTTATATTGTTAACGCGAGATAAGTAGAGAGGCGGCTCAGCGGGGTGTTAATCACATATCCTTTTGCGATCCTTTTAACGATAGAAAAAAGGATCGCGCTATGATCGCGCTATCCCCGCGCTTAGATCGGTTGAGAGAAAGGGCATGAGTCCACTTATGGTTGAAAACCGGCAATTTTTTTTTTTCAACCATGAAAATTAATGTGACGTGAGACAACCCTCTATTGAGATATCGAGCTTGATGCGTCACCGATGTAAATGGTGTAAACATTGACGATGCCCTGATGACGCCGAATGTACTCCTGTTCCGAAGCAGACTGCTGAAGCGCAGTGTAATACATGTATACCATTGGGAAGATCTTTCACTTCAAATGATTACGTACCCCCAAATCGTTTCTTTACACTATACTTAGAAAAACTTGTATATTATCATAATTTTCATCGATTTTTCAGAACAACTCCTTACCTCACGGAATGCATGGATTGGCCTTCGTCGCATTGGCAATAGTTTTACCACATGGTTAGACGGTACATCTGTAAGTTTTCGGGGTTGGGGGTTCACTCACATATTAAATCAGTGACAGTTAAAGAAATTGATACATGTGTAAGGATCATGGTCTTGGTGTTCCTGTAAACAACAACAATAAATAAGGTCAAAGTAAAATTTTCAAAATATATATGCGCCGAAAATAGGTAGTTTTGGATGACAATTTTGTAACAACAAATAAAAATATTAAAAAGGGTGTTTGGTATAGGCCTATAAGAATGGTGATAAATTTTACAAAAAGATGGAGTCATTGGGTGAGAAATTGATCGGAGAGGGGGGGGGGGCATTCTGTCAGGAGGGGGGGGGGGGCTACGCCACTGCTAACAATAATAGGGATGATATAATCTCAGCCTGTATTAACTTTGGACAACCTTGTAAACAACATGAACCACTGCACTGGCAACACGCCCGGGGGGGGGGGGGGGGGGGGGGGGTACTCGCCTAATACAGTATATGGGGATGTGCCGCTCTAATGGGTGGTTTTTTTCTAAAAAATCCCTGAACATGGGGTATGATTTGGTGCTAGATAATCCCTAAAAGTAGCCCCACTTTTATACAAATAAAACTATTTTCGCGAAAATTTGGTTTCGCGCAAAATTTGCGAAAATTGTGTCCATTTACGCGATAATCGGGTCTATAAATGAAGCAAATCCTTAGAAATGGGTACCATTTTTTTACAAAATCACCCTTAGAAATGGGTAGGGGTTATGAATATTCACCCATACATCCCCAACCAAACCAAATCCGAGTACCCCCCCCCCCCCCCCCCCCCCCCCGGGGGCTACACGCCATCCAGACAGTAATTTCATTGGCTATCTTTTGTATGTTTCGTACATTGGCATAACATACAAAAACCATCATTCAATTACATTTTCAAAATTGAGCTAATGTTCTCTGTAAATGACTTCCGTACACACATATAAACATACGAGTTTTTATTTAGCGCCATTTCATTTAGATCAGAGCGCTGCAACATCCAGGCAGCAGCTAATTCAGCGCCAGGTTGCGACATACACAAAAACATAGAGACAGACAATAGACGACGAGTTCCTGTAACCTAGGAATATGTGTGTATAGACACAGACCCGGATGATCCACTACTCTTAACGAAGGAGTCTGTTACCTTTTAACGTGTTCGGGTATTGCTCTTCCGATGCACGGGACCACCATTTCTACGTGACTTTCGAAACCACGAGGCAATTGAGACTAAGAACCTTGCCCAAGGATACAAACACGTTGGCCGTAGCGGGGCTAGAACTCACAACCTTTGTATTATGAGTCCTGCGTGTTATCCACTAGACCACGCATACTCTCCCAACTTATTAGTTAATTTCATTTAATGTGATTTGCCTACCTTATTGAAAAGCGCCACCACCTGGAAATTTGCGTATAAGTTGATTCAATGCCTCAAAAAGGTTTCCAGATCCAGAATACCTTTCTTTAACATTTTAAGAAAAAACATTATAATTATAAATTAGGATACAGGTTTGGTATTTTTCAGCTATTGTAAGTTGTGTAAGACTCATATTTAGCAATCACTTTCAGAAACGCCCACATGGGTGACTGTCATTCTTGAACTTATACTATTAGTCTTAAAGCAATGACATTAGCAGTGTCATCTTGAACATTGCACAATTCTTCCCCAAAGATCATACTTCAACATTTTCCTAACGTTATATCAATACAACAATGTGGAATGTCAACAACACACTTTTAAGGGGCGGACCGTGATGCGAGAAGCGAGCCGCCACTACTTCATGGGTTTGCGAAAATGACGTAATTAGGGTATTTATTTCTAGATAGATGGGGGGAAGCGATGTTCATTGGTTGTCCATGTCACATTCGTTAAATACACGTATATTGCTACATATTTTGCCAGTACCCACAGTCTGTGTTGGAGCTATATATTATTTGTTTAGTGTGTGGATGTTTCAATACTCCCAACAGCATATTACACGGAGACATCACATAGTTTATCTTGTTTGACTAGATTCTTTGAAATCACCACTCGTTGTGGGGTTGTCTAAGTGGCGAGTTGTGGATGGTTGAGTTTGTGAGTTTATTTTTATTATTATTATTGGTATTTTATTCAGAAGCATCTCGTGGCCGCAGGCCAAATTACATGCTAGTATACAATATTAAAATTACAATATAAAAATGCACATTAATAACATCAAAATATTGCACTTGTAGGATTGAATCACAATTAACAGATAAAGATATATTAAAGATAAAATGTACACGAATTAAGAAACAACAAAATGTCACACATCATGGAACATAGCTGCACGACCAGTCGTGAGAGATAATGGGTACCTAATCATTTAAAATATTGACAAAATAAGGAACAGGACTATTTTGGAAACGCTGAGTCCTACAATGAAATTGGGTCAAGTTGCCACTATTACGGAGTGATCTGTCATGACACTCCAGTCTGGTAGGAGGGAGGAGAGATTTTGTCCTCTCATTTTTAGGAAGCCCTTCAGCAAATTTACGACAATGCTGCTCCCTTCTTCCAGACAAGGTTTCCAAAATGGCAACTACCCAAGGCTTCATCATAAGACTCATACTTTTCCCAAGTACGGTTCTATAAGCCCTTTTTTGGATGGATTCCAAGTCCTTTGATTGTTTGACAGAAATAGTTGAGTGCCAAACTACATCAGCGTATTCAAGAATCGGTCTTACATAGCCACCGTATACTACACAGAGCTCCTTGCTGCTAAAACCAAAACGTTTGAGGGTCCGCAGTAGGGCGGGGCGTAAATAGGGAAGGTATTTTGTTCAAATCGGCCATGGTCAAAATGTATTCCACTTGACCCCACATGATCAAATATGCACTTTAAAAAGAAATCGGAGGGGGTCTTCAGACCCCACCACTACCCTTTATCCCCCTATAGGGGAATGCATGGTAAAGTTGCCAAATTGGTGCAGTGAAATTATGTTTCGACCTAAAACAAATTGAAACATAATTTTTTCAGCACAATGCATTTCTATAACGTACCCATAATGACATACTAAAAGTCTGAAAATATGAGTGTTATATGAAATATGATAATTTGCATAAACTTAAAATGGCCGCTAATTTGAGCATTTTCATTGTTTTGGACTTATTTCTTATCTTAGATAGTTGTTATGGCACTTTAAATAGCTTCAGCATATATTTTATGAATGTAGTAAGTCTCAAAGGACATACAGAGACATATCTGCCCTAATAATTATGTGTGTCTTAAATTGCATAAATAAAAAATGGCCGCCAAAATGTTCAAATTAGCGGCCATTTTAAGTTTATGCAAATTAGGAATATTTCTACCCCTCTGATATTTTCGGACTTTTAGTATGTCATTATGGAGACCTTATAGAAATGCATTGTGCTGAAAAAATTATGTTTCAATTTGTTTTAGGTCGAAACATAATTTCGCTGCACCAATTTGGCAATTTTACCATGTATTCCCCTATAGGGGGATTAAGGGTAGTGGTGGGGTCTGAAGACCCCCTCCGATTTTTTTTAAAGTGCATATTTTATCATGTGGGGTCAAGTGGAATACATTTTGACCATGGCCGATTTGAACAAAATACCTTCCCTATTTGCATGATAAGACAATTTGGCTTTTGAATTCCACGAGTAACCTGGTTCCTAAGTTTACGCCATAACACATGGTTATTGGAGTTGAAAGCCATCTGACGTTCCAAAATTAAGTTTTTAATGCGGTCAGTTAACCAGGGTTTGTCATTGATATGCAACTTGGAACGTTTTTCTGTAAAGCATGAAACAATAGCCCCATCTAACATCTTATAAAATGTGTCAACTTTGTTTTGGGTACCATTAATTTGTAAAATCTGCTTCCAATCTTGTTCCTGCGCCCACAAACCAAAAGCTCTCAAACCAGAATCACGAAATGGACGAGAAACCTTGATTTATTTTTGGTTTCTTATCCTTTTGTGGCGAGTAGGCTTTCACAAGACACATTTATGGTCACTTTTACCAATCGGTGATAGTGGGACTGGTTTCGTGTAATGGGTTTTAAGCTTGTGGTTTGTGATGATGAGATCAAGTATGGCATCCTTACGTGTGGGAAAATCAACAAGTTGATATAAATCATTACCCTAATAATTTGCTTAATATCCATGCGGTTAAAATCGCCAAGTATCATAATACCTATATCGGGGTATTTCGCTCTTAAAGAGTCTACAGTTTGGAGTAAGTGGGTTGAAAGTGAGTCCTGATGAGGTGAGTCTGTGGTAATGTAAACTGCACAGATTGCTAAGGATGAGATTCCCCTAGGCAGTCTGGTTGGCCGCACATTATACACTCAAATACACTCAAGTTCTTTTGGGACATGAACATCAATGATTTTGGCAGTCAATTCATCCCTCACGTAGATGGCAACACCTCCACCACTTTTCTTGTTACTCGTCACTTTGTTACGATCATTAGCAAAAAGTTTGAAACCAGTGATATTTAACATTTCTTCTGGGATATTTGGCCGGAACCATGACTCAGTAATGACTCCGATGTCGACACTGTTCTGATCGAAAAGTATTTCTGCTTCGTCGAACTTATTCACTAACGATTGGGCATTTGTCATAAAGATTGATGGGAGTCTGGCGTTGTTTTTGGTAGAAGATGTTGAGTCATTCTTTATTTCACAGTTGGTGGGGATGTGAACAACTAATGATGACGACGGGCGAGTAGGGGGGGGGGGGGGGGGGGACATTCTTCACAGTCATTTGTGTTAGTATTTTGGGGAGGGGGCGAGTCCCAAAAAAAACTGGTATATGTCTCCTGATGTGTAGTTTTGGGTTTTCTTGCGCTGAGTTATGGATTGAGTAAATCTAGTTAGAGTTATAGAGTGTTTACGTGTAAAGTGAGTTTAGTGTAGTGAGTGTGACGTTTAAACCTCTATCACCTTGTCACGGGGTAAACTAGTCAGAGGTTCACTGCAACTCGCTTCATTTATCTCAACACAATCCTTTATTTATTCCGTCTTTACATATATGCGACCTTTATCGGCCGGATGCTCCAATCAATCTGAATCTAATATAGTATTACAACAGCGGGAGTGTTAGAACATGAATCGATCAGCCGAGTGAGGCCGAGTTATCTTGGTTTCAATGCACCTACACCTCTCATAATTGAAATTTCTTTTTCCCCAAACATATATTGGTACTCATTCATCAATCATTGGTGATTTTCAGGAACTTACACCAAGTAAACCAATTTACGAACGTTATTTAAGGGGGTGCAAACCCCAAAAATATGAATTTATCAAGCGCTGTAAATTTTGAACTATTAAATTGATGTATATAACAGTATACATTTATGGAATGAAATAATTCAGAGAATCCAATTATGTTATCAAATTTCACTAGCAATGCTGATTTTGAGAATTTTAACAAAACAAATAAAAGTATGAAAATTCCTGGGCCAACGATAGTTTTAGACTATTACAACGTGCCATACCTAAATTGTTCTTCAGTCGGTATACCGTATTGTCTTAGGGTATTTTACATGAACTAATGCCCCCTCCCTCTCCCCTCACACATACATCAACGTTATAGGTGGGTTTTCTGTACTATTCTACTAGACGGTGGCTTTTGTGTTGGTTTTATGTAGAATACACAATTTTCCTTGGCATTTCGGTATGAAACAGATGATTTAAATTACTTCCCATTCCAGAAAATGGTTACAAAACATGCCTCTTTCTCTAAGACCTCCCCATTCCATTTTAATGGAATAAATGGAATTTGTATTACTTTTATTGTCAGGTAAATGATTTTTCTAATTGGGCTGAAGGTGAGCCTAACAATCTAGGAGGAATTGAGGAGTGTGTCGAAATTATATTAACTACAGGGCGATGGAATGATGTCCCTTGTACTGCAAATATAATGCGAGAATACATATGCAAGACATTGTACGGTAAGTTAAATTTGACTTTCTCGGATTTTATATTTGAAGAGTTAGATCTAAAAGTGATTGGCTAAGAGTTTATTACTCAAAGTTCTACGAATACAAAAAATCTCAGAATTTCATACAGATCTGATTACTTCAGATAATTGTATAAAGTCTAACTGTGTTCTTTAAGTAGTACTGCATTTGACTGGAAGCAACTATTTGTTTTAACCACTTTTAGAAACAAACATGTTAATTTGGTCATGATTCCCATGATAATTGAAACACACAAAGCCAAAACCCTTGTGTGAAAATGTGACATCGATATAGAAAATTCATGTTTTAAGTGACAATGCAGCTCGACTATTAACAGTGACTGTTTAAAGGGCGGTCCGCCTTATAGACCATTTCAAATTGAGATCGGAAATCTTCGGAAAAACAGGTCACTTGTGCGTTCTTCGCAACAGTTTGTTTGTTTGTTTGTTTGTTTACACGGTCGGTAGTTGATCGCATTCATAGCATTTATTGTCCGCCTAGTGATTTACTATGTTTACAAACACGCGTACATCCATGCGAGGTAAAACGTGTTACGAGACTATTTTGTCTTTTTATCAACAATGACCGCAAATTCCAAATGTATCGAGCAGACGGTAAAAAGTGAAAATATTACCCCTAATCTCTTTATCTCAACGTTTTTGTTACTGAAATGCCACAACATCAACTTTGTGAGGGATACAATCTATCACCGACACCAGCGCAATCTACCACACGGGCAGACAGGTGAAAAACACGTTTGTTTTTCTCCGGCACATGGACATGACCTGTGAGCTGACAAGTCATGTAACCGATCGTCAAATCACTCGGCTTATCGGAAACATTCGGAAGCGATCGTATATTTTCGGATTTCAAATGGTCTATACATGTAGCTTGGAAGCGGAGGCCCATTTTCGGGTTTTTTGGTCCCGGACAGGGAGACATATACCAAAATGTTCCTTGAAGTCTGTAGCATTCAACTAGGTGGGCATCCTTCCTTGGATGTTAAGTTGAACTTTGACCTCGATTTAATGTCAAAGATCACATGTGTTTGAATGGGACGTTAAAACTTTAATTTAACATGGGAACAAAATTAAAAAATAATCTAATGACCATAAAAAGTATATCTTATTGTTAGGCTGACTGTTTAGAACCAAAAAATTCAATCACAACTTTAATTGTCGATCAATACTTTTTTGACCTATGACCTTTTGAAAATGACATGTCAGCAAAAAACTGCCATTTTTTACCGTTTTTTCACGAAATTGGCCAAAAATGACATGTAATCATTATTTAAAAAATATTATTGGCCCTTGGATGATCGGAATACATAATATTGCTGGTTGATAGACCTACTTTGATTTTACGACCATTTATGTCTAAATGTTACTCCTTTTGACCTATTTTTGACGTTTTTGGAGGCCATTTTAGTATGTTGCAATGGCAATGGCAACAGCACACCATTGATGTTCAAAGTTTATTTTAATACCAAGTTCATTGATATACCAACCTTAAAACATGGTTTATCATTTCTCAATGAGTTACAATATTTTTTTAAAGAAGGAAAAAGTGGAATTTTTGCCGAATTTGTGAGAAATGACGATCAAAGTTGTGTTAACTTTTTGCTCTAAACAGTCAGCCCAACAATATAATATACTTTTTGTGGTCAATGATTTGTTTTGTTTTTCCCCATGTTTATTTAAAGTGTTGACGTCCCATTGAAACACATGTGAGCTTTGACACTAAAATTGAGGTAAAATTTCAACTTAACATCTGAGTTGGCAAGGATGTCCAGGTTGTATACTACAGACATCAAGGAACATTTTGGTATATGACTCACTGTGCCAGCAGACCGGGACCGAAAAACTATGCACGCTCCCCAGCTATTATGCATGCTTTATAGACTCACACTACTTACAGGAACTATAATATTGTCTTCTTCAATATCCTGATTTTGCAATAAACTAAAAGGAATATTATGTGAGCTTTTACACACTTTTACACATATTTTTTCTCTCTCTGATAATGACGTTTGACTATCAGAAAAGACATTCAACAGGTTCTGAAATACTTTGGGATTGTATTATTTGGTGATTTATCGATCTTCACTGGCCAAAGTAACAAAACAACCGTTAAAATCTATATTTTATTGTTGCCACTTGGTAACTTCTGCCACAAAGCTGCCAATTGGCAGCTTTTGACAATTGTTGTTATTTTGTCCTGCCAAAATGTGTTCATAAATACAATGATTCGGCAATACTTTGATTTTTCCTGGTGAAAATACTAACAATCGTTAAAAGCTGCCAATTGGCAGCAATAAAATGCAATATTCAACGGTTTTCCTTAACATATTAGCTGGCCAAAATTGAAATAATGCTAAATAATACAATCCCAAAGTATTTAAGAACCTGTTATTCCCGGATTCATAAATCGATCTTGACTGTTAATCCTGTAGAAAAATCTCATATGGCCATGTGTTTTGAACTGACCACCCAAAAAGGGTGGCGGCGTTGCATTTTTGGTGACGAATCACCCATCTCTCTCTATTAACTCAACAACTATAATGTGGTAGAGCTATGGTTTAGGTGTCATTTGAAAGCTCATTTATTGAGCTACATTGTGTGAATAAATCAGGTATTTCTATAACTGTTTGACTGAGATATGATTGATTATACTTCGAAAGTCAGGGGTGGCGGCGGTGGCGGTGGCGGCGGTGGCGGTGGCGTCGTGTACAATCTCTATGGGGAATATAGAAAATGTTCCCAATTCTACATTAAAATTACAATAACTACTAATTTCTGTATGGTACAAACATGATTTTGCTCTCATTTTATAGATTATTCTATAAGTTTCTGTTTCAACAAACGTGTCAACGCTTACGTAACAATTGTAATCACGAATCGATTGCATTGTCCTTGACTTTTTCCCTATTCACTACACAGTGAACTTGCCCTAATTCATCGGTTTTACATACATGACTATAACAACAAAATTATTCAACCGATTATAGCAAAATTATACATTTTTGGAAAGCTTTCGAATAGGGGAATTCAGAAATCTTGCTTAAAATAGGATAGGGTGAATAACCAAAAAAATATAAGTGTAAACTCTAATAAATTTGAAATGTAAACGTTTGTGCTCATTTACTTCCCGATATAGTATATTTCAACAAGTTACCCTTGACAACCATTATGTTCTGATGGGTAAATTGCATGAGGAACTAATATGCACAGTAAAATGATGATTTGGATAGGAATAAAAAAAATATTGAGCTTTAATCAAAATATGAAAAAAATCGATATCTTTTGAACATTCTTAATCACAACATGTTACCATTAGGTCTTATGCAAATTCCAATCACATATTTAGTTTCCTTGTGAGATTACCGTTCAGAAAATATATACTTTTTATGGGGTAGAACAAGTAGTTATTGCGATATGCTAATTCCAATCTCAGATGGTGTAAAATGTAATAATCTGGACATGCAACGGGAAGGGTGGCGAGTTCAAAACACATGGCCATATCGTTTCTAAATCACAATGAAAATCTGCTCCCAATTATTTAAGGAATGTTCAACATATTTTTTCGATTTTCATCATAGAAAGCATTCCGTACTGTTGTGTCAAACCAAGGAATTCTATTTACGAACAAAAAACACCACCACTCAGAAAATATGTTATTTCAACCTCTTCAACCCATGATTTTGACGTAATTAGGAATCGTATATGATTTATGATCAAAACTGCAAAACTGTAAGAAAATCTACTTCCAGAGTAAACATTAGAAGGATAGAGGGCGTCACTTGGAAAAATCGCATAATATGCCTTTAATCCCCCCCCCCAACCCCAACCCCCCAAAAAAACCAAAAACAAACCCAGCAACAAAGCCAACAACAAATTTGCACACACTTTGTGTGCGTGATCCTGTTTTGTGGCTGGGGTTGATGAATAATAAGTTTGAGAAAAAATGTTTGGAGTAATTCTGTTATACCCTTCACAGAGATATTCATAGTGCATGATTTTTAAGAACGACGCATACTACCGATTGAGGTGTGTAGGGTATAACAGAATTATGCCAAATGTTTTTGTTGAGGTTAATGATTATAAAATAGAAATGATAAACCTTGGTGTTTTGAAATACTTTTACGTAAATGAACATGATGGAAGTGTTTTTAAATTTTTAGTTTGTTTATTTGTGTTTGCTTTTATTTTTGTGGATTTAGTCTATGATTCATGCACATTTTTCTTACTAGATAAAGACGAGTGTGCACTAGGTTCTCACAACTGCAACTCCGATGCGACATGTGCTAATTCTGTAGGTTCATATACATGTACTTGTAATACCGGTTATATGGGAGACGGGATGACGTGCACTGGTAAGCATATTCGATGTTACTTCAGATTAAATAGAGATAAACAAAGCTGAACATTAACAAGATATTTAAATAAAACTGGTCAAAGTCGGAGGAATAAATTAACAGAGGACACGAATAAGAATCAGGTGATATTCAGATATTGTGACAACGTAACAAAATAAGTTTTTTTGTTTTTTGTTTTGAATAATAAATATACATAAGTCTGGATTGATTTAAGACATTTCGATAATGGATAACGACAACCGCGGAATGCAATTTTAAATAGTATAGGACTTCCCGGGCCAACGTTTTAGACTAGTACAACATGTCATATCTAGATGTTCTTCAGTCCGTTAATGTACTCGTAGGGTATTTCATATTGTTGACGAACTGCCCCCCCCCCAACACACACACAAATCAACATTATGGGTTTCCTGTACTATTTTTAAACAATTGATTTTTTTTCTTTTCTCGTTTGTCTTATGGAAAATACACCATTACCCTGGTATTATAGTATGAAACAGGCAAATTAAATTACTTCCCATTCCTGAAAATGATTACAAACCATGCCTCTTTCTCTTAGACCGCCCCGGTTCCAATTTAATGGAATTTTTATTATGACAGCAGTAAAAGACTTTTAAAAATCATAATTGAATAATTAATAAATAAATTATGTAAGAGATCAGAAGTGTTCCTCATGCTACTTGGCACCCGGGCTTGGCACCTAGCATTTTCAGTAGTTTGTTGGTTGGATGGTTGGTATTTACACGCAAAAGTGCAAGCTAACACTAACCGCCCATAGTGCAACATTTGAAAGTTGTTGTGTAAAAGAAATTCAAACTGTGAACTTCAATTTGTTTTAGAAACTAGTGCTATTTCAGATATTGTAAAGTTAAACATTTGACAGTATTGAAATCACACTATAGCCTCTCTAGAATAGTTTTGGTTTTGAAAATTAGCCCAATGGTGAAAGAGGCAGGACTTGCCGCTACTGTCAAGACTGGATTCCCTTTGGCTATGTAAGGCATTGGTAAGGCTGATTGCTCTGGCCACGTACCATGTTACTGAGCTGGGTGTCCCTCTGGTCCCCTCTGCATAGTAGAGTTTGGCAAAATCTTTGTCATTTCGAAATTATAATGACTATCTTTTAATATTATTTTAATTATTTCTCCACAACAACAACATGATATATGTTTATATTTTCGTATCAAAATCTCATATACATTTTAAAGACATCTGGGTACAAATACTGATTTAAAATACATAAAAGCAATTCATAGACTCCACCATAAACCCTGAATCTGAATTCAAATGTCAAAGTGCTTATCCACGCGGCACTGTCCCAGCAATGATCACAAAAAACAAAAACAAATTATATTTATGATCGTACAAACTCCTTAATTTAACAAACAACAACAACAACAACAACAACAACAATTTGGAACGCAAATAACCGACCGAGCAAGCAAACCAAATTAGTGTGTGAGCAAGTGGGTCTGAATGTGAGAAAATCCTGTTTTAGTGACATTGTGTGGCTGGTGTTTACGATGCATGAACAGTCTGCGAAAACGTTGTCTTTGTTAATATTGGTTCATGATCATAAAACAGAGATGATTAACTTTAAATTGGTGTTTTGAAATACTTTTACGTAAACATGGTAAATGCAAAGCTATTTTTTTACTTTTTAGTTTGATTATTTGTAAATGTTTTTATTGTTTTTGGATTTAATAGATGAAGATGAATGTGTACTAGGTGCTCACAACTGCAACCCCGATGCAACATGTGCTAATTCTGTAGGTTCATACACATGTACATGTAATACCGGTTATATGGGAGACGGGAGGGGGTGCACCGGTAAGTAGATTTAATGTTACTTGTACGAATATAGAAAAACAAATCTAAACAGTTGAATACAACCAACATTTTGATGTTCGAATATGCATAACGTTGCGTGCGTGATAAGGCAATCCTTTTCCTGTGACATGTTGTCGCTGGGTTTTTAATACCTATACACGCAAAATTTGTGAAAATGTTATTTACTTGAGGTTAATTATCATGGAATAGAAATGATGAATTTGGTGTTTTGAGATACTTTTACAAGGTGTTTTGTTTATTTGTGTTTGTTTATATTTGTGTGGACTTAGCCTGGGATTCATGCACTCTTTTCTTACTAGATAACGACGAATGTGTATTAAATTCTCACAACTGCATCCCCGATGCGACATGTGCTAATTCTGCAGGTTCATATACATGTACTTGCAATACTGGTTATATGGGAGACGGGATAACGTGCACTGGTAAGCATATTCGATGTTACTTCAGTCTAAATAGAGATAATGCCACGAACACAAAACCCTGTTCCACAGGCCCGACCGACCCATTTTTACGAATATCTCAATGTTGTATATGGTCACGCGTTCGAAGCTCGCCTACACACGGATTTTGGCTTTCGCGACATGATTTTAACTTTACACATTTATATTTGCTTGTATACCCCCTGAGGTAGTAACGGTATAAATGAGGAAACCAAATATGCCATTAAAATAATAGTACGACCAAGGACTAAAATGGTATGATTCACAATGTTCGGAAAAATATCAGTTCTTTTTAATTTTTAATTTGAGATCAATATATTTTTTATACTTTTTTATGTCATTATTTACTTTACATATTTGAATTCCTCATGAAATTACCCATCCCATGATATATAATTGCCAACGGTTACTACGTCGGTAAGGTAATTATACCGGCCAGTTAATATCTCCTTTATTTTATATATTTTTAGAGTTTTCAAAAATATGTTTTAAGGATGTAGCCTTCCCTGATGAATTCCTCTAGTTACAAGCTTTCAAAAAATGTATAAAGCTTTTGCTATCATAGGTTGAACACTAAAGAAGTTAGCAGAACTTAAATTCAAAATCTGTTAAAAAGATTATTTTAAGTAAATTCCACACGGCGGCGAACGGAGAGGGTGCGGGCATGCTGAAGTATGCATAACTTGAATTCAAAATCTCTTTAACAAAATTGTGTCTATCAACTCCACGTGTGTTAGAATCAAGAGGGGAGGGGGGGGGGGGGGGGGGGGGGGGGTTACGGAAGAATGCAAAACTTAAATTCAGCCTTAAATATTTGGTAAAGATCATTAGTGTTAACTCCACGTGTCTTAAAATCAAAAATGTCTTTTTAAATACTATTTAGATCATGTTAGACCCCGCGCCGTTCGGAGAGGGGGTTTACGGAAGTATGCAAAACTTAAATTCAACCTTAAATATTTGGTAAAGATTATTAGTGTCAACTCCACGTGTTTTAGAATCAAAAATGTCTTTTCAAATATTATTTAGATCATGTTAGAACCCGCGCCGTTCGGAGAGGGGTTTACGGAAGTATGCAAAACTTACATTCAAAATCTTTTTTTTGTTCTCATTAAAGCGTAATACGTTTAAAATTATATTTTTTATATTAAAAAAAGAAGAAGTTTTTCTCCGAATTTTGTTCCTACTAGCGAAAATTAGACCCTCATATTTTTCGATAATTATACATGTTAAACTCTAAATCGTTTAAAGCAATCATTTATGTCTATGGCACGTGTCCGAGAAGCGCCAATGTCGCACAATCTTGTATTAAAAGACAGTTGGGTGGAGAAGATGTGCTTTTATACAGAGCTCTATGGAATAAAATTTACATAATCGTCGATATCTCGAAAAGAAAATCATTGATCAAACATAATTTTTTTTCAAATTAACTTTTTGGGGCAGGGAATATACGGTTATATAGTAATAAAAAATAAAAAATAAAAAAATAAAAAAGATAAAAAATTAGATAATGACTTTATTTGGTTAGTCTACAATGAACATATCACCTGTTGTTTTGGTTACAACCAATCTTTCCCATTAATGAGAACTTTTACAATCAACACACACACGCACATCCCTCCGGAAGGTGAGGCAATCCTGATTCAGTGACATTGTGTGGCTGATGTTAATGATCATATCTATGCGCTGCATGAAACGTTTGCGAAAACGTTGTCTTGTTTGATATACAGGGTGAGTAAAAAAAAAGTGTACTCAACTTCAGCGATTCTTTTAGAAAAAAGTATTCGTTTATTTTCAAAACAATGTACTACGGTATAAAGACAAATTAATTAGCTTTAATATGAATTTTATCTGGTTTAGATTGGTTGAGGGAAACTTATTTTACGCTGTTTTGAATAAAAGTGACCAATTTAACGTCCGAACACGCTTCCAGATCTTGACCATTATATTTCATAAGATACGACCAATAAAAAATTACAATACCGACAGCGAAAGGATCAATTCCTTTGTTATGAAATGATTATAGTGTGGTACTTATGTCATAAATAGGCCTTAAAGCTGTCTATTGTTTTAATCTATTAGGAGACAATTTTGAACAAGTCTATTGTCTACTTAATTCTTTTAATAAACAAGATGTGTAATGCTTTACATCAGAATCCTAGTAAACATTATTAAGCTCGTTAAGCTTGAAATTATAAAACCGTGTTTTTGGTGAAAAAAACAGCTCCTGTACAGAAATAGTCATATTTACTTAACGGTATCATCAAATAGCGTGATTTTATTCCAGATGGTAGCAAAGAAATGGCGCAATCATTTAAAGTTTTGTTTGCCTTGATTTTGTGGTCAGAAATATTTTTAAATATTTTTTCAATTAGGGTACACTTTTTTTTGACTCACCCTGTATAGGTTCATGATCATAACAAAGATGATGAACTTTGGTGTTTTGAAATACTTTTACGTAAATGCAAAGCTATTTGTTTACTTTTTAGTTTGTTTATATGTGTTTGTTTTTATTGTTTTTTGACTTAATAGATGAAGATGAATGTGTACTAGGTTCTCACAACTGCAACCCCGATGCAACATGTGCTAATTCTGTAGGTTCATACACATGTACATGTAATACTGGTTATATGGGAGACGGGAGGGGGTGCACCGGTAAGTAGATTTAATGTGACTTGTACGAATAGAGAAAAACAAATCTAAACAGTTGAATACAACCAACATTGTGATGTTCGAATATACACTAACGTTGCGTGCGTGATAAGGCAATCCTGTTCTTGTGACATGTTGTCGCTGGGCTTGATGACAATTTATACCGATGCACGCAAAATTTGCGAAAAAGTAATTTACTTGAGGTTAATGATCATGAAATAGAAATGATGAATTTGGTGTTTTGAGATACGTAAATGAAAGTGTTTCTAAATTTGTGTAGTTTGTTTATTTGTATTTGTTTATATCTTTGTGGACTTATCCTTGGATTCATGCACTCTTTTCTTACTAGATAAAGACGAATGTGTATTAGATTCTCACAACTGCAATCCTAGTGCGACATGTGCTAATTCTGCAGGTTCATATACATGTACTTGCTATGCTGGTTATATGGGAGACGGAATAACTTGCACTGGTAAGTACAACTAAATAGATGAAGACAAATGTACATTACGTTCTCACAACTGCAATCCCAGTGCACTATGAAAACTCTCTCATTGCTTGCGTGGTAGATTTCGATCGCGACAGGAGCATGCGCAGATGCGATTTTTGTGTAAGTGGTCTGTGATTTTGTCAATATTATATTTTTACTGTGATTTGTCGATCTGCATTAAATGCAAAAAGTAACAACGCCCCCGGCTGGACTCGAACCACCAACCTTTCGGTTAACAGCCGAACGCGCTAACCAATTGCGCCACGGAGATGATTATTACTAGGCTGTTTTGGTTTGTCATGTTCACCCGTACACTTCCCCGTACACTTTCTTGCAAAGTCGGGCATCGTTTTTTCTCAAATGTTGCTTGCATATTGCCTTTGCTGTCGCCTTTAATACATGTGCTGTTACTTGAACTTGGAACCAACGTTTAATTTGAACTGTCTATTTTCAATAAAAAAATACTCCAATACGGGAAAAAAATCAGAAAAGCTCACAGACAACAAATAAGAACATCATTTTACTCGACCTAGAATTTCAATCAACGGATTTCAATCATCGGCAAAACCCGATGATGTGAGTGACGTCATTTAATGAGCTCATTAGCATAATTTATGTCCGTGAAATATACAATAGGGTTTTGGTAGTGCAGTGCGACATGTGCTAATTCTGCAGGTTCATATACGTGTACATGTAATACCGGTTATATGGGAGACGGGATAACGTGCACTGGTAAGTAGATTCGATGTTACTTCAGTTTTAAAATAGAGATAATGCCACGAACACAAAACCCTGTTCCACAGGCCCGACCGACCCATTTTTTTCGAAGATCTCAATTTTGTATATGGTCACGCGTTCGAAGCTCGCCTCCTTCCGTGCTACACATGGATTTTGGCTTTCGCGACATGATTTTAACTTTACACATTTTTATTTGCTTGTATACCCCTGATGTAGTAAAAGTAAAGCCCTACATTTTCTGAAGGGAAATTGCATGAGGAAACCAAATATGCCATTGAAATTATAGTACGACCAAGGACTAACATGATATGATTCACAATGATCGGAAAAATATCAGATTTCTTTCATTTATAATTTGCGATCCATATATTTCTTATACCTACCACTATCATTATTTACTTTACACATTTGATTTCCTCATGAAATTACCCATCAGATGATATACACTCGTCAAAAGAAGTTCCTGGACACTTAAATTAAATTAATATTTAATAGAATATATATAATTATATATATAATTATATATATATAATTGTATATCAAAATAAGCAGAAAGTAATCCTCTAACAGCTTAACATGGAATTTAGACATGATCACTCATGCAGGGCAGATCCCATTCACTTGACAATGGCAAGAAGATTGCACAAAATTGGATAATCCCTCCATTTAAATGACTGTAAATGCTCATTTCTTGCAATTTCCTTTTACGCACCTTACCATTGCTTAATGAATGTGCTCAGCCATGCATGAATGAGTACATCTAATAATTTCATACAGACATGATAGAGAATTATTGTCTGCTTATTTTGACATGCAATTGTTTAATTTATATTAAATATTTATGTGAAATATTTGAACTTCAATGAGTGTCCAGGAACTTCTTTTGACGAGTGTATAATTGTCAACGGTTATTACGTCGGTAAGGTAAATATACCGGCTAGTTAATATCTCCAATTTTTATTTTATATATTTTTAGAATTTTCAGAATATTTTTATTTTTATTTTCAGGATGTACCCTTCCCTGATCTAAACTGCATTTCTGAATTCCTCTGGTAACAAGCTTTCAAAAAATGTATAAAGCTTTTGCTATCATAGGTTGAAAACTTTTTCTTTGATAGTCATTTTAATAAATCCGGTAAATTTAGGCTGATTATTCATGTTGACTGTTTAGCGACTAGGAAGAAAGCTGATGATCATGATCTTATCCATAATTAATTAGTTTTTACAAATAGTTGACAAGTTTTTTTAACCACATACTTAAAGACTACTAAATATCCTTTAAAATGGGACCAGAATGGTGTTTGTAACATCAGGGGATGACTAGTTATAGTATATAAAAAGAACAAAGCATGGGATTATCCCTATTGAGTTTGTACAGGCGGCACCCCTTCCGGCACCCCTCTGTATTAGCTATATCAATGCCATTTTGCAGGCAGATAGCTTTTATTAGGGCTTTAAAATGATACCAAATTTGTTAAGATAGCTCTTGTGGTTTTAAAAAATATTTAAGGGATATGACGGCATGAAACTAAAAAAATGTAACAGCACCACCCGATTGGGAGGCGAGCTCATAACGCGTGACCATAAGATGTTATTGACTTGGAGGAAGCCTCAATTTTGGGTAGAGAAGAGAAAAAAGACACTTAGGATACGGGAATCTATCTAGATTAGGAGTAGGAGACGAGGCACAGAGGTCATGAACAGAGACGAGGGGGTCTACAATCTCAGTCATGTGTACAGATTACGCCCTAAACCAACAAGGACGTCACGACACTAACTACTTCCGGTCAGTTTCCCGGCAAAACATCAGCAGCCGATAGTTTTGAGAAAGCTGGTCGTTGACCATTTTTTGGACGTAGACTATGATACATGCACTTTTGGTGTTTTGAAATACTTGTACGTAAATGTAATTTATGTACATTTTTCTTACTAGATAAAGACGAATGTATATAGGTTCTCACAACTGCAACGGATGCGACATGTGCTAATTCTGCAGGCTCATATACATGTACTTGTAATACTGGTTATATTGGAGACGTGATAATGTTATCCCGTCTCCAATATAATCCGCCATTACTGGGTGAAAAAAGATCATAGTGGCATTATGGTAAACAGAATGTACTTTTTTTCCTTCAAATGTTGAGAAATATTTAAATTAAATTAAATTTTAAAGAACGAGGAAACGTGCGATGGTCAATAACTAGAAAACGCGGTGTCAATTACTTTATAGACTTGCTACTTTATAGACACAAGAGAAAACCCCTGCAGTGATTAAGTTTTGAAAATGTTTTTAAGGACGCAATTAAGCAGCTTGATCACTCCGTAAGCTTCCGTAGTGGATAACGTACAAAGACTTTGACCAATACAAAAGGAATGCCAAGCCTATATGGTTAGATCAGTCGGCTTTTTGAATGTTCAAATCCAAAATGAAATGTTATCAATGATATTTTGTCTTTGTACAGCTGTGTGTTTGGAAACGTCTGCCATCCTGGAAGGTCAACATTTCACGTGGCCGTTTTCACTTGTAGGAAACATATCAGTTGAATCCAACCAACGTTGTCATGCAGAAACCGAAAGACGTAAGTATGCACAACATGGTATTTTTTTGAATATTTTGTATAGTTACTCAATTTATTTGACTAGAATCGAGCTGAAAATAAATTCAAATGACATTAATTGAAACACATTTAGTTACGAACCGTATTGAAAGCAGGAAACTAGAATACGCGGAGTGCATTGTAAACAGGTAAATATAAACTGCTCACAAAAAGTATCGAAACACTTAGAAATGATCCAATACATAACGGCTCGAATAGGTATGCATTAATCAAAGCAAATAACCAAGTGCATAATTTTGTTCTGCGTATTTTGACACCTCAATCGTTGAGATACGATGTTGCGGAGCGGAGTAATTGTCATTTCAATGATCGTGGGTCCAGTTTCCAAGGTGACACTCATCCCTATGACCACGACCCACGACCATTGAAATGACAATAACTCCGCTCTGCAACATCGTATCTCATCGATCGAGGTGTCAAAATACGCAGGACAAAATTATGCACTTGGTTATTTGCTTCGATTAATGCATACTCTTTCGAGCCGTTATATATTGGATCATTTCTAAGTGTTTCGATACTTTTTGTGAGCAGTTTATATATTGCACTCCGCGTTCCCGCCGTACACTGCGTGCAAAAGTCGCGAGTGTTGATTCGTTGTCCTGGCAGCCGGGATCGCCGATTTTTTTTCTTGGGGGTGTTAGCAAACTTATTAAAAATGTTTGTATACCTAGTCGTCTCGCATCAACTAGGGTGCTGCCTATATTCAAGCGCAAACCTACCCACACTTAGATTGTACACATCCACCATTTGTTTGGGCTAAATAGTCCGGTTTTAAAATGCTGTTTAAAAAAACAACTTCAAAAGGTTTGCAACAACAACCCTTGGTAGACGAGGGTTAAAGGCACATTAAGTGGTGTTGAAAATTTTAAATGTTTAAAAATTTACTTCATAATTCAAGATGAACATTAACAATGGCCATTACTGTTGTTTCTACTAGCAAAAACACAGCAAAACTTGATTAAAATAATATCATCGCTATTTATTGAAAAACGCCCTCTATGCAAATATGGTTCACGTTATGTATCACGCGTACTGCAGGGGGATACTGTCGGACGTAAAATGCTCGTCCCGCGGGACGAGCATTTTTTGAATCGACGTTTTCTTGTACATAGAGGGCTGATTTTTCTTAATACTTATAGGTGTAAGTTCATACATGTAATACAATTATAAAAATATACTAATCCCAGCTTTTATCATAATTGAGGGCGCATCCTCCAACACATCTCTTAGTGCCCCTTTAAATGTACCTTTCATAGAGGTTATCCATATAACGGATAGCAGCTTGTCGTGAATAATAACTGTGTTTAAGATTTTCAAAAAGAAGGCACACCTGTTTCATGATATGTAGGCCAATATGGTAACAAGATGTATGTATTGAATTGGACGTTAAGCACCAATTCAATTGAATGTAGAATAGACCGGGTGCAATTCCCCTTTGTAGTCCGTTACACATGGCTACATGATAACCTCTATAATAGGCCAAAAGCGTTTTGGGATTCCCATGCCTTCTCTATACCCTTTCAGAGATGTTGGACTTTTTCTTGGGAGTTCCGACGCTCAAAAAGTGTCTAATTATTAGGGTTCCCATGCCTTCTATAGGGGGTGTACCATTAATAAACTTGGAATAGCCAATTGATATCTAAAATATTAATAAACTTGGAATAGCCAATTGATATCTAAAAGATGTGGCGTTTACATATATAACGCCATGCAGATTTTCATCTTGTTTCTAGGAAATTTAACGTAACGGCTATTTGTACGGGAATACTAAATTCTATTCTTCCAGTATGTGTATCGGATGGCTATTCATGTAAAGAAACATTTTCTATTCAATTGGAAGTAATTCTAGTGCGTAGTTTATACACCGGGTTGAATAAATGAGGAGGGTTGAGGGTCCAAAACTGTATAATAACCACTTTTGTTTTCCCACTAAATGGCAGGCTATCCATTACACGATATATCTCTAATGTTTGTAACCTCCATGTAAATGACATACAGGTGGAAGTGGTAAATATGAACGGAAGTGCGTTATAAACGAACGTGGCGGATTTTATTGGCTCGAACCGGTGTACATTGGCTGTGGGAAAGCTCAAGAACCCAACCTCGAAGACATAGGGCAGGTACGTTCCCGGGTGATTTGTATATAGATGAGCAAATGAGAGGTGTTAATGTAACCAGGGACAGGAAAGGAATTTGTTTACCTATTTCATTAATATCGTTCTATAATTTGATCTTACCTTTCAATTCAAGGTGTTTTTTGAATTGTTTATTGCATAGAACTGAGACCCTTATTATAATGATTTACTTTAGGTCCCAGATACTGTTATACCAATATCATTCAATACACTTCTAGAGCTCATTCCATTGTTCATTATCCATTGTTGTTAACGTCGATTATATCTACGAATGCACTACCGGAAGTCTCAATCGTGCAAGGTCAACATAATCGCTACACTTTCTAATGTTGACCCATGCATTATCTAAAAGTATTGTCATATAATGCACGTTGCGAGGGGCAACCGATTATGTTGACATTGCACGATTGAGACTTCCGGTACAAACAAACAATGGACATTGATATGACCAATAAAGCTGTGGAAATAGAAACAACGATTCATATAGTTAAGGAGTTCATAACAGGTTAAGATTGATGAATACTAAGGATTAACGCACCAGTTTACTGCTGTCAAGTTGTCAAGTAGTAGTTTACAGGTAGTCGTTCAATTGCATTTTAATCGGTTAACTTATACGATTAAATTGCACTATGAATGATCATGGCATCTAACACCTCAATGGAATGACAGATTATCAATCCCTTTTACAAAATCGTATAAATGACAATGATACGATATTTTGTGTTCTGTATAATTGTATTTTACACGATTTAAACATAGTACATCAAACTCGAACCATGTTATTTAAATACATTAGTTAGGCCAAGTGAAAAACAGAGTAGTTTATCGTCCCCTGCGCATCCCTTTTCAGGAATTATGTAATGTAGGCCTATCTTTATTTTCGTTATTTCTACCATAAATTGTTTCACAAATATTTAAACAGCTGACATCTTGGCAATAGATTAACGTTTAAATCCAATGAGCATTTTAAAGCAGGTTTTGTGTTAACCAATCCCCCAAAACTATGAAATAAAAAGATTTTACAAAGGCCTTGTCCTCCTCAAGTTATACAACCAATCAGGCAATACCATGGTGATTTTGCATTTTTGTTTTTGTTTTTTTGTTACAAAAGTGCCCCCATCCTCCTTATTTTCAAAAGATAGGACGAGAAACTCGTTTTTTTTATTTGGCCTTATACCATAAGAAAGACATATCTTTATATTAATTCACAAACTGTGCCTAAATTATCGTCATCTTAAAATTCTTAATTTTGAAACAAACAGGTATTTTATAAACCATCAAAGCAAATGGTACATAGGAGCAGTCCCGCAAGCACAATGCTAGACAAATAATTATCGATCCAAAATCATGTAGTGATACAGGGTGTATCAAAAAAATAGGACTTTTTCATGGCGCTTTTTTTTAAAACTTTTTCAAAACCACTGGACCATGCCAACTCACCGTCGGTGCAAATCTTCTAAAAATCTGGAGAAAAAAACACACTTTTCACGCGGCTATTTGTTTTACCTTGTACAAAACAAAAAAAATCAGAAACCTTTCCCAACTTTCAAGGTCTATCTCAAGGATTACAGAACTAATACTAGGCATGTTTGTACTTATTTCAATACATTTCTCATGGTGATTCCATATATGGTGATTCCATATAATATGGTGATGAAATTCAATAATTTTGACATTTTTGAAATATTTTGTGAACTTTTGGAATGTCGTCTGCAGACGCCTGCCGCGTGGAAAGTGTTAAACAAATGACATGGTTTACATTTGAATACTTTGCATTCAATAATATTGTAAATAATCTATCTATAAACATCCTTAATTCTGGCATAATAGCTATATAATTCATTAATTTGATGCATGAATATTTCTGTGCAATGTTCAATTTTGCTTATTGGTCTCATGAGAAAGCCTCGGCATGTAGGAAAGTTGTGGTAGGAAACATGTCAGTAGTTTGTTTATACCACCAATCATTGACAGAGAAGGACATTTATACTTGTGGGATTTGTAAAGTCAACTTCAATTTTTACCATACGCATGATAACAAAATTCAGCATGAGAAGAATGCAAATAATTTCCCTTTTAGCCTATTTAAATATGTAATCATTCCCTGTCACTGTTACTCTACTTTATTGTGTGAATTACCATTGATACATACTACCAAATTAGGTTGACTAGTTAGTCACATTTTCCGTAATTGATGGATTTCCCCCTTTTTCAGGATTTTAACTTTATAAGTTGTACTTGACAATGAAATCAAATTGGTCATGGTTCAGTGGTTTCAATTAAGATTAAATTAATCCTTGCTGAAAGAGAGTCCTGTTTTTTGTTATACACCCTGCATATTCAAATTGCATTCCTTTACATTACACATAAACAGTTACAAGCTATACTGATTTCCATCCGACACTAACATTATAGTAGTATGCAGCAATGTTAAATGTGGGTATATTTAATACACAGTCATAATCAAGTTTCTTTATTAAAATGGTGTGCGTGTGCATTTAATTATGGATCTACTTTATCAGTATTATTACTTTTTAGTTATATGAACGGTGAAATTGTGGAAAGTGTACTTCTGCTGAAGAGGTACTTGCCCTCCTTGCTGCTGCGGAATAACAACGTTCTGTGGTTGTGGCTAAGCTGCTCTTGGATTCTCTTGTATGTTGGTAATGGTCATTGATGTGACTGAATTTTAGGTCTTGCTGATGCCGATGACACGGAACTATGCTGTAGATTGTGTTGCTGATGCGGTTTTCAAACGTTTTGTCGAGCCTGAAATGGAAATATTTGTGCTATTAAACCCCATATCTTATGACAGTTGTGGCATATTTCGTTAAATTTGAATAAAAAATGACACCGGTTCGTTAATGATATACAAAGTTGATCTTTGCAATTTTGAGAAAAAAAATTAAAGATACTAGTTCAAATGAACATAAAGTTAAATGTTTTTGTAAGAGGTAGCATTTATTAGCCGTGTCAACTAAATTAATTTACCTTTTTCCTTTTTCAAGTATTAACTAAACACAACACTAATAGTAATAAATCTATCACAGTGAAATTATTGTGTCAATATATTAATCTAGCATTCTAAATACCCCCCCCCCCCAAAAAAAAAAAACCAACAAACAAACACACAACCCCAAACAACAACAACAAAAAACCACCTGCACCCATCAACTAACCAATACACAAACATTAATATACTAACAAACACCAAAAAACAAAAACAAAAATCCAACAAACAAACAATCAAACGATTACATTCATGCTCACCTTGAATTACATTACATTGGACATATTGGCTTTCTGTTTGGTGCTTGTATTAACCTTATACTGATCGGAGTTACTGCGATAACCACCAACTTCTTTAATGATCTTCTCTGGATGGTACGTCGCCTCGGAAGCATTCTTGTAAACATTCCTGTGATGGTTGGTTTCTCCTCAAACTGTGTACAGTATAGTAGCCTGACTAGCCAGCATCAGCACACGACTTCTCTGTCACGTTGGCGATGGTATTCACCCCAACAGGTCTCTTACTGTGCCACACTTGATCGATAATGTTGTTTTTAACTTTACTACAGTTCGATCTAAAATCGCATGAGTACTTGTTTTTTACACAAACCTATACTTAATGGATTACATCCGTAAGCCCTACTTAACATGCTTAATACCAGTTTTATCCGTGGTCATGCATATCAAACTTCTAATTCAAGTTTGTCGATATGTTTTCCACTCGGTCATTGATCCCAGTTTTGACAGCTCACAATCTAAATCGTATACAGACTAATTGAAACCCTTCCATACGTATTCAGCAGTATCTTATGCTACACATCATAAGCGGTGTTTCTAACATACGAAAATTTAACTAATATTTTCGTTGGAAATGATGTTTTTTAATCTCAATTTTAACATTTTAGAGCAGGTTCTGGTACGCGTCGCGAAGTGTATGATAGATAATTGATTCGCAAACAGTGCATTCGTCTTGATATTCGTGCACCCGCCCTCTCGCGCCTATCGGCGCTCGAGGGCTGGTGCACTCATGCAAGGCCTCGAGCGATTATAAAGACGAATGCACAGTAGCTCATCAATTATCCTTATCATACTGAAACATAACATTTGCCAGTATCGCTCGATACTGGTATTTATTGTTCCAGTATCAGTCGATACTGCAGTACCAAATTGTGTCCCAGTATTGCTCGCTACTGGAATATTTTTATGTTCCAGTATCGGGCGATACTGATACACATGATACCAGGAGTGATTTGTCCAACTATTGAACAATACTGGTACATAATTGTGTTCCACTGAGTATCGCCCGATACTGAAACATTTTATATGTGCCAGTATCGTCCTATACTGGATTAAATCCATAATTACGAGTTCGTTCCTTCATTATATAACAAAGGATTCTTATAACGTTTCCCTGTGCAGATTGATATTGTAGAAGACAACGTCGTGATCGTGACGGAGGCCTTGAATTTAGTAACGCAGAATATTACTCTTCTAGATTCCGAAAGCATTGCCAATGTTTCCAACGTGCTTACGAATATAGTCAACGTGAACTCTATCAACCCCGAGGTAAATCTTTCTACCATGTCAGAGAACGTTATCCCATTTTCATTTGTAAAAAACCCAAGCAAAACCAACCAATCAACAAATCAACACACCAACAAACCAACAACCAACAAACAAACAACCAACAAACCAACATCACCCACACATAAACACCCACCCCAGCAAACAAAAGAAGAAAAAGAAGAAAAAGAAGAAAAAGAAGAAAAAGAAGAAAAAAAAGAAAAAGAAGAAAAAGAAGAAAAAGAAGAAAAAGAAGAAAAAGAAGAAAAAGAAGAAAAAGAAGAAAAAGAAGAAAAAGAAGAAAAAGAAGAAAAAGAAGAAAAAGAAGAAAAAGAAGAAAAAGAAGAAAAAGAAGAAAAAGAAGAAAAGAAGAAAAAGAAGAAATAGAAGAAAAAAAAGAAAAAAGGAAAAAAAGAAAAAAAGAAAAAAAAGAAAAAGAAGAAAAAGAAGAAAAAGAAGAAAAAGAAGAAAAAGAAGAAAAAGAAGAAAAAGAAGAAAAAGAAGAAAAAGAAGAAAAAGAAGAAAAAGAAGAAAAAACAAGAAAAGAAAAAACAAGAAAAAACAAGAAAAAACAAGAAAAAACAAGAAAAAACAAGAACAAAACAAGAACAAAACAAGAACAAAAACAGAAAAAGAAGAAAAGAAGAAAAGAAGAAAAGAAGAAAAGAAGAAAAGAAGAAAAGAAGAAAAGAAGAAAAGAAGAAAAGAAGAAAAGAAGAAAAGAAGAAAAGAAGAAAAGAAGAAAGAGAAGAAAGAGAAGAAAGAGAAGAAAGAGAAGAAAGAGAAGAAAGAGAAGAAAGAGCAGAAAGAGCAGAAAGAGCAGAAAGAGCAGAAAGAGCAGAAAGAGCAGAAAGAGCAGAAAGAGCAGAAAGAGCAGAAAGAGCAGAAAGAGCAGAAAGAGCAGAAAGAGCAGAAAGAGCAGAAAAAGAAGAAAAAAAAGAAAATGAACGAACGAATGTGCACATACACGATCACATACGGTATTTCCTATAATCGCTGACGAAAACACAGATAGGCAAACAAACAAACAAACAAGTTCAACACAACAGTAGATAAACAAACATAATTTGCAATAAGTCAGAATTATATTGACTGAAAAATGTAAGCCAATACCAACCATTCTACGTTATGATATTATAACAATTAAATGATCAAGGTGTTAAGCATATAGAACATCGCGCACAGACTACCATACAGACGTGACTCTTTTACAAAAAAATACATTTCTCCAATTAATATTGACCTAACCAACCTTTCTTCTTATAAACAATTTATAAGGTTACTGAGGCTGTCGTTGAAATTGTGAATAATCTACAATTTGCGGTAGGTGACAACGAATATGAGGACGATACAACTATAAACAAAGCTGCTCAATTGGAAATCCTCCTAGCTCTTGAACAGCAAATCACACTCACTACGGGTCTAGGAGGGAACTTTAGTGTAATTGAGCCCAATATTGCTCTGACGTCGATTACTAGGACAACTGCCGAATCGAACGTTGGTCTAAATTTTATCGTGAATAATGGTGGTGATGGTGATGGTGACTATTTCAAGTTCCGTGAAGAAAATATCATGTTGACTGAAGGTGAATCATTGCCACCTGTCAACACAACAAGATCATCGATATCACTACCAGCATCGGTTTTTAACTCAACGGGCAACGGTAAGTAGTAATACATTAATAAAATATTGTTTGTTGATAAGAAGCAAAAAGTGTATGTAGTATTATTATGTTTAAGTTTTATGTGGCGCAAAGCCGTATGAACCAAAGAGGGCTTTCTTCAACTCAGTACGATGGTCACACGATCGTCTGTAAAAGTCACGTGGTTTTGAAGTTAAAACTCTGACGCAGTAGTGTTTAAGGTCATGGGCTACCATACATTTTTTTCTCTTTATTTTAAGTCCTACAAAGCTCATCTTTGGATATATTAACACTCTTGACCATTCAGGATGATTGACAGAGAAGAAAAAAAATCAAAATGTATCTAATTTGCATAATAATGGCGGCCATCTTGGATTTTAACGCTTAATTTATCCCGGGGTACTCCTGAAAGAACGCAAACATTTGTCGTTGTTTTCTTTTACTAGAAATATGCTTACACACATAAATATCTGGGTAGCATAGCACTTTTTTTAAAATTTGTGTCCCAAATTCTCAAAATTGATACATTTTGACGAAAAATGTTAATAAAAAAATAAAATCATTTTTTTAACCAAAAATAAGCATTTTTCAAAATAAAATTGGCTATAAAAATTAAAACAAAAACAAAATTGCAAAAAAGGCTATGCTACGCACTGTAGAATTGTTTTTTCTAGCTCCATTCAAAATTACAGCTTTCTACATGCTTCCGTTCTTGAGAAAAGATCCCGGGATTGATCAATATGACCATTTTGCGAAAACGGCGTTTGAAGTCTAGAAACACTGTTTTTAATTATTATGCAAATTAGGTACAACATTTACATTTTTAATACCATACTCAAATTTGCAATTTGAATTATCACAATTGTTGGTGGTATTTTCATGGCAATATATAGCTCCTTTATATTTTAAGTTATGAATTTTTTAAAGGAATATACGTTAGATATCACTGGTTGAAAAACAAGGAAATTCATAAGATATGTTATACCACTATTTGCGAGAATTGCCTAAGAGTTTCGACTTTGATTTGCCGTAACTTGTGAACCGCAGCTCCGATGTGTGTGAAATCAAAAGCAAAAGAAAGATAAAGGTTCGCTGCTTCTTATAGGCATACTTTTCAAATAGCCTATTTTGAGCCATTACATGGTAGACCATTACCTTAAAGAATTACTTTTTATATATTATTTACTTCCGAAGTCTTTTTTTTAAACACGTTGCAACACATGAGACATTTTACCCTACATCGAGGTCAAAGGTCAATTAAACAACTACACTAGCAAGGATGTCTACCTAGGATGTAATTCTACCAACTTCAATGAACATTTGGTGTATAATCCATGCACCAGCAGGCCGGGACTGGAAGACCCGTGCTCCCCAGCTATTTAGTGTAGAATACTTTTTAAGAATATTCTAATCGACGTTTTGTTGTACAAAGAGGGCTTTTTACCTGAATCCTTACAGGTGTGAGTTCATACATATAATATATACATGTATAATTGCACATATTCTTTCCTAAGACCATAGGCCTACTAACGGATCAGTTCACAATTGCATTAAAGATAAGATGAAAATCCATGAGGTGAACATACGAGTAAACTAGTGAGGAATGCCTCGGTCACGCCCATCGCCATTATCAAAGTTGGCTTGATGCTCGTTAACAATGAGATGAACGAAGCCGCTTAGTGAATCGCATTTCGCCATAATATTGTTGTTTCATGGGTTTTTTTCTTCATACAAAATGACCTGTACGCAATGCTTATACGATAGTCGCCAAAGTAATATTTGGCATCGCCATACATGTACGTACAGACATCCATATTAAAGTGCGACTAATACAACTATGTCTATATTATTATTGAAATATTTGCTTTGGTCTCAGTTCAATTTTTAAGTTGCTTGTACGAATGGTGATGCAAAATATTACCTTGGCGCCTATCGTATAAGTTTTACGTACAAGTCACTCAAGTTATACGTTTACGCCTTGCGTACTAGTTTTGCAGGGCTTCCTCAGTTTTGTTCTCTTTTTCGTTATTCAAAGCATGATTCCTTAATTTATTCGACTCTGTGCACAGATACAGTTGGGGTTAGTTTTTTCGTACAAAGCAGCGACATATTATTTCCAACCAATTCTACCAACCAGACAGTCGGTGGTGATATAGTTTCTGCTGTAGTTGTTGGCGTGCCAGATCTCACAAATTTGACCGAGCCGGTTGTCCTTCAATTTACTGTCAATGTAAGTGTCCCCATCAAACATGTCGTGGGAGAATGTGGCATTTTAAGGGTCCTATATCATTAAAAACAGAGAAAACCTGTTCAAATATCAATTGACTACCTCCTCTTAATCGAATTTTAATTTAGCCTTGTAGCTGGCATATGATTTGCACCCCGTTAAGTAAGAACTTAGTGTTATGTTAATAAAGCCTGGAAAGTATCTTTCGATTTAGTTGAAACCCGGGAAATATAAACTATCAACAACTATGAATAGTTGGATGTGCAGTATCCGAAATATCTTTAAACATTTTAAAAGGCTTCTTAATATTTGTCTAACGGCCCTGATGAACATGGCCGTCATAAGGGTAATCCAGACCTCAAAAAGGCCCCACAAGCATGGCAAGAACAATATGCCAAAGCTATTATTCCCACGGGCAGTGTGAATCTATGAAAGACAGAAATGGAGGGGGAATCCAAGAAGGACTTACACCTGAAGTTCCCGCATATTTTGTTATTTAAGGTACCTGGAGACGACCCCGTATGTGTATCATGGGACTTCAATATTTCGGATTGGACTGATGAAGGCTGTTGGCTGCAGCATCAGAATGAAACAGAAAGCAACAAAGTATTAACTTGTCTTTGCAATCATCTGACGAACTTTGCTGTTCTCTTGGTAAGACACGTCTTGAAATTCTTTCATATTATGATCGTTTATGATAGGTTTCCTTTTAAAAAGGTTTATTTTAGATGACAGGTGTTTGTTTTTGTTTTTACAAAACATTTGAAGAAAATTGAAAATAATATCATATTGTATAATATTGTCCTACTAGAATTCGCGGATCTCAGGTTAAGCTGTTTTCGGGTTGGGGTACAGTGTAATAGTTTGTTGTTTACTATAGAAAAATTCGTAAAATAATGTATTTGTCGGTCATATAGTCCCTGTATATATGCTTATTACTATGCGATCTTTACGAATAACAAACAGCCACACATACAGAAATGTAGCTAAGTCAAAGATGACAATATTTTGGGGGAAGACCATATGTCCATCACTCACTCATTAAGCAACAATTTTAGTCCAAATAGTAGCTAGCCGGGTTGAAGGAAATTTAAATTTGGGTAGTGGGCGGCGGTGCGTGATACTTTCGTGACATTTGCGTGACACTCGTTGCTATGTGGGGCGAAGATCCCTGTGAATAGCGATGGGCAGATGGGCAGAAAGCGATTATTTTCGTACTAGAGTTAAGACAAAATCTGATCATTTGTTTAAAAATTAAAACAAATCATTTTATTCAGTTAATTTTGATTCATTTCGTATTAAAACGGAATAAATATTTTTTTTCTCAACTCATGTACGAAAAAAAAAGTCGCGGGCAGAAATCTACACTCGGAAGCGTTGGACATGTTGGACAGACAGCCCGACAGACAGACAGACAGACAGACAGACAGACAGACAGACAGACCGACATACAGACAGACAGACAGACAGACAGACAGACAGACAGACAGACAGACAGACAGACTCGCCAAATAAAGTATTATGATGTTATTTTATGTTTCCCTTCAATTTTAATGTAGGCCTAATGACAGAAACATTTCAAATGGGTAATTATTGCTTTTTAAACATTGAGTTGAGATTCTTTTTTTTTGTCGTTTTTGAACACAAAACTGAACTTAAACTACTCCCTCTAAATAGCGATATACATTATCGAAGTTGAAGATGTTACCCACTTTGATCAATGACGTTTCACTACCACACTGGTAGCTTCATCAGAATGGCAACTCTGACTCCTGCTCTGGGTTTTATAGCTACTATTAACCGTTATATTCTATTCTCAATAAGAGCGACATATATTGATTACAGAACTAGTCTATTATCATACAGAACTATTGATATTTTATTGCCAAATACTGAATCAGTGTACTTTAGGTCCCAGATTCTGGACTGTTCTAGTATCGTCCGATACCAGAATACCCAATATCGGGCGATAATGGTACAAATTTAACGTTCCAGTATCGGCCGATACTGGAACACAATTATGTAGCAGTATCGTTCACTACTGGAACAAATCAGTACTGCATGTTCCAGTATTGAACGATACTGGTGACCTAAAGTACTCTTTAATAGAAAACCAACAATCTGTTTCTATTGACCCCAAGACAATGCCAGTGATCTGTTCCTTTTTAAATACAGACTCCCAATTACGACATCGAGGCCGCCCACATCGTGACACACTATATCACGCAGATAGGTTGTGGAATATCAATGATTACATTATCAATAACCATCTTTATATTTGCGAAATTTAGGTAAGGAATATACTTTTCATATACTTATAACATAGCAGGTTCCTGACCAGGTACTTTTAAATCACGTGATTCATCAACCGAGGAAATTCATTTCCCGCAATTGGTATTTTGATACCTTATTCATAAAGATTGGTGACACTTTTAAAGGTATAATGCAGGTAATAAAAGTAACCAAACCTCGTGAATATTGTAGCAAGGTATCTTTAAGATTATCATTGCTATCTAAAGCGTATGCTATACGCGTAGGCGTTTGCATGATGAATCACGTTACCCAATACGTGGATGCTTTCAATAGCGCTCAGTATACAATATAAATCAAATACCTGCCATAGATGGAATTTTCACTTATGGCATCAGTGAAGGAAACATCTTCCAGGCCACAATTGTTCAGTGTTAATGAGGATTATGAACTTTCTTCTCATGCGCTCACATTTGATGAGATTGAAAGTGCTTGGTTGGGTCTGGGATCGATATAACACACACCTTGAATTGAAAGAAGATCTACATGTAAATAAAAGAAGATCTGTAGTGCCGTTTCTTCATTGCAAAAACAAACAAACAACACTAAAGTGATTTTTGTCGGTGGAGGCAAAACATTACTTCAAAATGAAACAGTACTCAGGTTTCCGACCAGTTAATAATGGCATATGAAGGAAATATCTCTTAGGCATAAAATGTTGCAGTGTTAATGAGAAAGTATGATCTTTCTTAATGGCATATGAAGGAAATATCTCTTAGGCATAAAATGTTGCAGTGTTAATGAGAAAGTATGATCTTTCTTTTGATATCAAACACTCACTTTTTATGATAAATAAAGTGGGGATTGGGAGGTCGAACCGAGTCGCACACCTTGAGTTGAAGGATATTATTATTAGGCCTAACTATCAACATCACCAAAATTTGATGTTATTTTCAGACGATTACGTTTACGAACAATGGCCACACCACGACAGATTCTCCTGCACATGTGCGTAGCGCTCTTCTTCCTGTACTTCGTGTTCATTGTGGGCATCGATATGGTGAATCATCGTGAAGGATGCATAGCGGTAGCGGCATTGCTGCAGTTCTTCACTTTGGCTAGTCTAATGTGGATGGCGGTTGAAGCCCGCAACATGTATGTGAACGTGATTCGGGTATTCGAAGGTGAACCCCGACATTTTGTACTGAAAGCGTCCATTGTTGCTTGGGGTGAGTATGTGAAAAGCTGACCATAACCATGTACAATGTTCAATTGTCCATTTCAAATGCTCTGATTAAAAAGAATTCCCAATTCGATTGTTTACCAGCTATTAAATGTGTTGATGTGTACCGCCTCAATGTGTGAGACTTTGCATGTGCTAGCATGAAATTCAGTTATGCAGAGATGCACAGTTTAAACCAACGCGTTTGAAAGTTGTGACGCCACCAAAGCCTATCATCCATGTATAGCCTACTCCATATATGCCTGGCTACTTCTAATCCCGGGGGGGGGGGGGGGGGGGGGGGGGGGTTAGTACTCGCCTAATACAATACGGTATACGGGGATGTGCCGCTCCAATGGGTCGCTTTTTTGCAAAACATCCCTAAACATGGGGTATGACTTTGTGCTGGAAAATCCCTTTTTACAAATGGGTCTATTTTCGCGATAATTTGCGAAAATCGGGTCTATAATGAAGCAAAATCCTTAGAAATGGGTACCGTTTTTCCCCAAAATCACCATTAGAAATGGGTAGGGGTTTTGAATCTCTAACCGCACACCCCCGACAAAAATTAAATCCAAGTACCCCCCCCCCCCCGGATTCTAATAACGCATCTAGTATGCATATGAACTCAATATCAATGATGGAGGTGTCAAAATATATGAATTTCGCCCTAGATTAAATTAAAAAGGCATTATCAAAACAAAGTGGGAATGAATTATTTAGTTATTAGGTGTATATTCATTAACCTCACACTGCGCTATTAATGTCTTTTTTTCCTTTTTCCTTTTATATTTCGTGTTGCGGTACAGGATTACCGATGTTGGTGTCAGCTATATCCTTAGGTGTCGGGTTCCATCCGTACTATGTTCCTTTCCACTACTACGATCATCTTGATTAGTAAGTATTCATAACACCAACAATAAAACAACTGCGGCTCATGAGCAATCATTTTCGAAAGGTCTGATATTTAGGCTAGTGAAATACCGTCTTTGTGAGATTAATAACCTCTGAGAGAGGCAATATTATAACGCATAATTTATATCACATTCAGTTAGTTACAGTTGTTGTCGATGTTATGAGAAGAGCCACATGTGAAGGGCAGTCGATTGTCATTATTGAGAGGGCATGAGAGTTTCGATCCTAACAGAAAGGCACAATGCTTTTTTATTTTGCTAATTTCAAACATACAGACAGTAGTGAAACAATATAAATGGCAAGGAACAGGAATCGGAGGAAAAACCATTGCCCCCCTACCCTGATTAATTTTCATCAGTCAGGGCAAACTGCCAAATCTGGAAACATGTTTCGAATCTGGAAACATATTGCCTAATCAGGCATTACTTGGTGTGTTTTACCGTTGGTTATTTTTGTGAATTGAAAAATTAATTCAGCATGTTGAGTGAGGTGCATACTTAATGTTATCAAGTGAAAATCATAACCACATATCATAAAAAATAAATGGCAAATGTTGAGGTATTTATTTTCGCGACTCTGAGCCTCCAGTTATATTCGCGAAATTAAATAAATCGCAAACTAAGTGTTTATTTTTTCCCTCTGGAGTCTTAATTTTTTGGTGTGAATTATGCTTACAAAATAAGTTTTGACAAAGGCTTATGTTGACAATGAGGATTAATAATTAATGAAGTAGATTATTAATTATCAAATTATGTACAAAGAATTTAAGAACAAATATTGACCTTTGACATATTTTGCCCTAAATCGCGGACACTAAACATTAGGTTGATATACACATATTGACTGCATTACAGATTATCCGAGCATTTGTACAAGTTGACCCCAATATATCCGTTGACCTCTGATAGTGCCCTTAAAGCTGCACAATTAAAAAGTCTATCAAGAAAAAGAACTAAATAAGTAAAAGTTAAGGAACAAGTTGGTACTACTCTAGCTTTGCTCCTATACATAGTACCTAACCAGCAAAAATCGGCACTTGGTCCAGCCAAAGAACTGATATTAATTTGAATTTCATCGAAAGCTTATTTTAATGCATGTTAAAACAAAGTTCATACAAAGCAAGTCCTTACTCTTGAATTGACAATAGTGCAATACTTATATAGCTTTTTACCAAAACGTCAACGTAAAACATGATAGTGCATGAAAAAAAAGAGAATCGGACTCTATGATTATCACACAAGAATAAATAATTGTAACATCATTTTGTTTGACTCCTATTTAACAGCTGTTTCGTGACAGGCCCGCCTTTGTACTACGGGGTTATTTTACCCGTTGGGATAGTCATGTTGCATAATATCATCACCTTTGGCATTGTTATGTATCAAATCTGCCATCCAGCTACTGGGGGCGCTGCGACTAGCCAAACGAACATACAGATTTCAATCCGGCGGTTCCACAATGGAATAGCTTTATCAGTGCTCACGGGACTCACATGGGCCTTTGGGTTCTTTGCCATCGGTGGGGCAGCTGACTTCTTCTCCATCATGTTTAGCATTTGCAACTCATTCCAAGGATTTGTCGTCTTTTATCTGTTCTGTTTCCGACAGCAAGATGTCAGGTATACTCTACGACCATATTTCGCGTTCATCCTGGGACGTCAAAAGGCTGTTAATCAGCAGCGCCCGCAGACATCAAATCCCGGGATTTATAGTGCTACAGATTTCAGCGCAACAATACCGACTCCCATCTCCGCCCGTACCGAAGTCGTTACGGAGTCGTTGAATACTCCTCCTGAAGAGATTGAAGACAGCGTCACCGATACTGACCAAAGTGGACGCGTGGAAATCCAGTCATCAAATAATGCCAAATACACCAGCAAAAGGCTTTCGATTGAGCCATCGGATGAAGAGGACATACTGCATG